>JARQOC010000004.1:432857738-433457738 GCA_033576535.1 Allobates femoralis | reverse complement strand
TTTGGAAACATAATTTTTATTGTTTTCAGCTTGCAAAAAGAATATACAACAGTATCAACAAATTTGATAGAAACAAAGGCAGATATCAGTTCTTACAATGTTCAAGAAAAGGAATATAAATGTGCTACAGTCGTACAAATAAATTTCTGAATCCTCGTCTACTGTCGGAATGTCCTTTCTGATTCTCCTCTGAAATGATTAAAATAAAAGAAGCAAGAATACAAAGAAACTATCTAATTTATGCTAGCTTTTCAGCCTGAAAGGCTAGTCAACCATAACCAAGAAATTCTATTCTAACTTAGCCCCCTGAGAGTATCATATCTATTATGTAGATAAATTAACACTAAGAGAATATAAATATACCAGAATGTTGGTGTTTCAAACTGTCATTTCTTTTTCCTACAGTTGTCAAGTTAATTTTAACTGCCCCAACGTGCCCTTAAGGTCCTCTAAAGCATACCATGTCTAGTTCTTGTAAGGCAACATAAGCGTTTTAATGTCAGAATCACCCAATTCCCCTTTGATAAATGGTCTCCACTTCAGAAAAATGTTTCCCGCCAATCTATCTGCATTTCTCAGTGTTTCCAGAGACTCTAGATCCAAGACTTTTTTTAGGGACTCGCGCACCATATCCAGCCCCGGGACACAGTCCCCAAGCCAGCTCTGGAGCAGTAGCCTCTTTGCCACCATAATAATTGTATGAAATAAGATATGTAAATGTCTTCCACCCTCCACCAGGTTTTCACAACATCAAGGGTATCCTCCCATGGCATAACAGTATCACAACCATTCTGCATTCACGAAGAATAATCATTCTACCATTCCTGGATGATCTATTCATCACGGCGCCCGCCATCAGAGACTACGAACAGTCTGGAATGTGGTATTCCGCCCCCATACTGTTCAGGTCACAAGGTGTCCCTGGACTTCACTACTCATCAATCTCGTAGTGCTTCATGCCATCCTCCGGCACTACTATCTTTTCACTGGTTACTGACGGGTCTTTATCTCCGATTGCAGTCACTCAATACCACTGCATTAACACATGTCAATCACCAGGAAGGGACCCGCAACAGTCGAGTGATGCACAGGGCGGAATCCTTCCTCAGTTAGGCTGACCTGACCCAGTCTGGATTTTCAGCAGTTGCATTCCAAAGGTCGGCAGGGTCTGATCATGACCCATATCCTAATCCACTACTGAACGCAGTTTCATTTCCCTCACATCTCCCTCTCTGCCTACCCTACAGAGAGGCATGTTTAAATCAAATCAGATGGCGTTCCATCTGTCCTTGTGACCCAGGATTGGCCCAGACGCGTCTGGTAGGTCAACCTAGTTCAACACGTCGCTGACAGCCGATGACATCTTGTACTCTGTCCGGATTTCTATCTCATGGTTCATTTACTGCTAGAATTCAAGATCCTGACTTTGCCGGCAGGGCCCTTGAGACCTGGGGTTTTTCACACCCAGGGGATTATAGCATCCATGCCAGCATTGGTACGAGAAAGCCAGTTTCCCGTTCGTATTTTTTTCCATGCATGGAAGTTTTTTCCTTGCATAGTGCAGCTCTGTTTCAGCCGCCCTTACCCGTTTGGTTGCATGTATTTTAGGCTTCCTCACTCTGGCCCTGACGCCGGTTGTTTTTCTCGGTTTTCCATCGAAGGACAGATCTATGAACTTGAGGTTAATCCTTTTATTCAGGGAGTTCCTGCCTGGTCCCCTCTTACAATCGAGGCATGGTCCCTCAACCTGGTCTAGACGCGCTGCAGAAGTTCACTCCTTGAGCACCTCAAAGAGATTTCCTTACGCTTCTTTCCCATAACATTGCGTTTTTCTGGCAGCATTTACCTCTATCTGTGGAGTCCCTGAACTCGCAGTGCTCTCCTGTGGTATACCCTTATTGGTGTTATTCCACTAACTCAGAGGGTGCTTCAGCCAACGCCATCATCCTTCCAAAGGTGGTCTCCTCATCCCACCTGGACGAGATATCTTTGCCATCCCTATGCTCTGCACTGGTGCATTGGGTCAGGAGTGCTGTGTATGCACTGTATCGGGGTCACGCCTTTTGTTTCTATGTGTCCGGTACCGCACATTGCAGGAGATCGGACTCTCTGTTCACCTTTTCGGAAGGACAACGAAAGGTCATGGCAGTACCCAACAAAACAAAGTATTCACTGATCTCAGGGAGACCAGTTCAAGAAAACACTGCGGGCTGCCGGCTAAAGCGCTCAACACAGTGAATTCCTAGGCCCATTGCCCCCTGGGAATTTTGAATATGCAAATAGAGTCTGTGGAGCCTCGTTTAGGAGTCTCAACACAGGACTAGCCAGATCTTCCTCCAGGGAAGGACCTAGCCATGATAACCACCATATTAAGTGGCCCTGGAGGAAGATCTGGCTAGTCATGTGTTGAGACTCCTAAACGAGGCTCCACAGACTCTATTTGCATATTCAAAATTCCCAGGGGCAATGGGCCTAGGAATTCACTGTGTTGAGCGCTTTAGCCGACTGCCAGCAGTGTTTTCTTGAACTGATCTCCCTGAGATCAGTGAATACTTTGTTTTGTTGGTCTACTAGGCATTGCTCCCACCTAGCCAGACTCCTACTCCACACCGATGAGGGGCAACACCCCGAAACAGCTGTCTGTGGATGGATACCTGGCCTTGGTATTCCCTTGTCTTATCTTTAAGCTTGTAAAGAGCTGGATATTGACTCAAAGAGCCACTTAAAATGGTGGTTATCATGGCTAGGTCCTTCCCTGGAGGAAGATCTGGCTAGTCCTGTGTTGAGACTCCTAAACGAGGCTCCACAGACTCTATTTGCATATGTCAGTACCCAAGGCCACTTTGGCCTGATGGATCAGAACCGCTAGCCAGGAAGTGTATCAGTTCCAATCATTGCATAATGGGGCACCCCACTTCTATGGAAGGGGCACCCTGGGCCATTCGGCGTCAGGCATATGCACAACAGGTGTGCTGGACAGCCACCTGATGCAGTCTTCGCTTTTTTGGGAAACATAATAGTGTTCATACCCAAGCGTCAACAGAGGCAAATCTGGGTATAAGCAGCCTACAGTTGGCAGTAGTCCCTCTCTGGGGTGCACGTTTTATAAGAGTCTGACATTATTCTCTTCCCACCCAGGGACTGCTTTAGGATGTCCCCCAATTAGAGGCTAAGAGAAAAGAATTTTACGGCGAGTACACAAAAATCTTTTTGTTATTCCTGCACTATTGATGGTCACTATTCATGCTAGGGTGTACAGTAAAAACACTGGTGGGTGCAGGAAGGGGAGGGGTTTTTAACCTGTGTTTCCTGTCCACTATTTAGGGCGGGGAAGCAACCTCAGTTCTGCTGTCGTGGAAGGTTCCTAGAAACTGAATTACTGGTAAAACTAATTCTATTTTTACATGTGCTGGTGATGTGGCCCATGTGCAGTTCCTTTGTCCTTAAGATTCGCGCCATTTTGGGGGCGTAGTGCTGCAGTGTGGAGGTCATGCAGTGATTGGCCGCCGCCACATCACGACATTCAGGGGGCGCTGCCATGGGTGTGGCTTGTTACGTGGCCCTGATTGGGCATACGTTACATGGTTTGGCTGCATCATCAGGGGCGGGCGCTATAACGCGGCGGCCTGGGATTCGCCACGATTGGCCGCTTAAGCGGCCAATCACGGGTGGGCGGTGACGCGGCTGTGAATCACGTGTCCCGCCCACGTCATCGATGATGCGACATCCGTGGCTTGCTGCGATTGGCCGCTTAGGCTGTCAATCGCGGCCTTGGAAGCTGGCGCTATAATGCAGCCTCTCTCTCTGTTGAGAGGGGAGAGCTGGGATGCTTGCTGGCTCAATCCCATCTTTGTTGAGAGGGGACAGTATAGATGTCTGCGGCCTCAATCCAACCTCTCTTGTTGAGTGGGCAGACCACGGGTGCCTGCAGTCTCAATCCCTTGTCCTTGTTGAGAGGGGAGAGCATAGACGTCTGCAGCCTCCCCCCCCCCCCCCGACAATGAAGCAATAGAGAATTAATCATATTAATATGTATTCACTTATGTAGCGCCATCAATTCCACAACACTAATACATCAGCAACCCTGTCCCCATAGGGTATTTAGATTGTAAACCCTAATCACCATGTCTTTGGAATGGAGGAGGACACTGAAGTACTCGAAGGAATCCCACGCAAACACGGGGAGAACATACAGACGCTTTGCAGATGTGGTCCTTGGTGAAAACTATATTAAATAACTTCAAAACAAGAGTCAATAAAACATCATTTTTGTGTTCAGCACACCAAGATGCTACAGTTTAGGAGCCTTTTTTAAAGTCAGTTACACTGTGAAATTGTTATGGAGATGATGAACCATGTGCTCAAGTAATAAAAGTTAAGAGAACTTTGAGTCGGCTGTTTTATGGACTATTTATTACAATATGCTGGTTTTAGAACCACATTCCCAAGATTGCAACATCAAGGTACACAGGTATGCTTGTCACATTAATGTTTTAAGAGCTTAAACGATAATTCCCATCTTCATAAATGGCTATTTTTGGATAGTCCTTGTAAACATCAGAAATGTTGCAATTTACAGCTGCTAGCCCACAAAAGATGCACAATTGCTTCCTTGCAAGCTCTTTTCTATAAATGTTTAAAACTGTGTAGGGTTGCTGTAGTATGCAATCTCCAAAACATTCTATCTAGAAAGCAGCAGTGGTCTGTCTCCTACGCAACAAGCTGTAAACAGGTGTTAATGTCTTAAGAATGCTGAAAATTTTAATAAGCAGTTAAATTGCCATAGCACTTTTTATGAGCGCTACATGACTATATCCAACTATCAAAACTTAGAAAAACCCTTTAAAATTAATTTCACAGAAATACACAAATAGAAACCTCTTATAGATTTAAGTCAGGTTGTTGTTCAATGCAACTAAAGGGTACCTTCAGTACGAGTGCTGTCTGTGGGGGAAAACAAAAGGAGATTTTTGTGTATTCACCATAAAAATCCTTTTCTCTTAGCCTCTAACTGGGGGACACAGGACCGTGGGTGTTAGTGTCGCGTCCTAGAGGACAGCAGCATAAGTATGATCTGAAAAAGACACGCAGTGGCTCCTCCTCTGCAGTATACAAACCTGAGGCCGGCCTGAACTACTCAGTTTTGTGCTTAAAGCAGTAGGAGCAATAAACAAAAAACAAGGCCTATAAAAAACAAACATACATGAATTCAACGAACAATAAAGAACGTCAACCAAGCCCGTAATGGGCAACTAGGGAGAGTGCTGTGTCCCCCCCCCAATTAGAGGCCAAGAGAAAAGGTTTTACGGTGAGTACACAAAAATCTCCTTTTCTCCTTCGCCTCATTGGGGGACACAGGACCGTGGGACATCCTAAAGCAGTCCCTGGGTGGGAAAGCATATTGTGATAGATTATCCTGCACCCTGCAGGTGGGCTACTGCTGCCTGGAGGATGCGCCTACCAAGACTCGCATCTGCAGAGGATTGTGTGTGTACACTGTAATGTTTTACAAATGTGTGAAGGCTAGACCAAGTGGCTGCCTTGCACACCTGTTGTGCAGATGCTTGGTGGCAAATGGCCCAAGAAGCCCCCACTGTGCGAGTAGAATGCGCCCTTATGCCTGATGGAACTGGCAAGTTTCTCAACTAGTTATCCTGATCCATCTGGCCAAAGTGGCCTTAGCTGCAGGCATACCCTTTTTGTGGCCTTTTGGGAGGACGAAAAGCGAGTCAGTCCTCCTGAAGGGTGCTGTCCTGGATACGTACACCCAAAGAGCATGAACAAGATCCAGAGTGTGCAGAGCCTTCTCAACCCGATGTACCAGTGCCGCACAAAAGGATGGTAACGAAATTTCCTCGTTTAGGTGAAACGATGAAGCCACCTTTGGAAGAAAGGATGGCAGCGGTCGAAGTACCACCTTATCCTGATGAAAGACCAGGAAAGGTGCTCTGCACGAGAGCGCCGCAAGTTCCGATATCCGACGGATGGAGGTGATTGCCACCAGAAACACAACATTCTGTGAAAGAAGGTGTAGTGAAATCTCCTTGAAGGGCTCAAAGGTGGGGCCTTTGGAGCGCATCCAAGACCATGTTGAGGTCCCATACTTCCAACAGTCTCTTGTAAGGGGGGGGGGGGGGATTAGGTAGGAAACCCCCTGGAGAAAAGTCTTCACCTAATGCTTGGTCGCTAGGCGGCGCTGAAATAGTACAGACAGTGCTGATATCTGTCTTTTGATGGAGCCTAAGGGGAGACCGGTGTCCAGTCCGGATTGATGGAAGGCTAGGATGGTTGGTAATGAAAACTGTAGGTGTCTGGTCCCAAGATCTGCACCAGGTCCAGAAAGCCTTCCACGTACGGTAGTAAATTCTAGTAGAGGCGGGCTTCTGCGCCCTGATCTTATTTTATATCATCTCCGGGGAGAACCTAGCCTGAGTGAAAAACCCAGGTCTTAAGGGCCATGCCGTCAAATTCAGGGCCTTCGAACTCTGGTGGTAAATTGGGCCCTGAGAGGAGGTCTAGGCGGTCTGGAAGGTGCCAGGGGTCGTTGGCAGCAAGCTGAACTAGATTGGCATACCAGGCACATCTGGGCCAGTCCAGGGCCACAAGGATGACTGGGACGCCTTCTAATTTTATCTTCCGCACCACTCTAGGTACGAGGGGCGGGAGGGGGGGATGTAAGGGAGACAAAAGTGTGTCCAACACTGGACTAGGACATCTGCTCCCAGGGCTTGCAGGTTGTGAGACCGGGCCATGAAGTTGGGCACTTTGGTGTTGAGTCATGACGCCATGGGTTCCACATCTGGAGTCCCCCATCGGTGGCATATCTGCTGAAACACCTCCAGGTGTAGGGCCCATTCCCCCGATGCAATGCCCTGGCGGCTGGGAAAGTCCGTTGCCCAATTGTCAACCCCTGGGACGTGCACTGCTGAAAGAACTTATCGGTTTGATTCAGCCCAGCGGATGGGGGTCACCTCGCGCATCGCTTGTTTACTGCAGGTCCCTCCTTGGTGGTTGACACATGCCACTGCTTTTGCATTGTCCGACTGTATTCAGATGTGGCGACCCACTAGCAACCGATGAAAAGACTGTAGTGCAAGGAATATGGCACGTATCCCCAAGAGATTGATAGGCAGCGTGGACTCGTTGAGTGCGACCATCTGTCCTGAGCCGTGTGGTGACGGTACACCGCTCCCCACCCTAGTAGGCTTGCGTTGGTCGTAAGTACCTCCCAATGGATGGGGAGGAAGGACCTGCCTTGTGATAGGGAGGATGGGCATAGCCACCAGTGAAGGGAGCGTCTGGTGGACTGCGACAGATGGAAGGTCCTGTCTAGAGAGAAAGGGCTCCTGTCCCAGGCCGTGAGAAGATCCAGCTGGAGAGGTCTGAGGTGTAGTTTGGCAAATGGAACCGCCTCCATTGCCGCAACCATCTGTCCTAACACTCTCATTGCAAACTGAAGGGAGTGAGGTGATGGGAGAAGTGCCCAACCTCCCTGCTGAAAGGCAGTGGACCTGTCCCAAGGGAGAAGCACCAACCTGCAGGAGGTGTCGAACAGCATTCCTAGGAAGATCAGTGTCTGGCTCGGGACTGGGGAGGATTTTGGCAAGTTAACTAGCCATCCTAGGCGAACCAGGGTGTCTACTGTAATATGGACGCTTTGTTCGCAGTCCTTGAAGGAAGGAGCCTTGATGAGGAGGTAGTCTAGGTATGGAAGAACGACTATTCTTTGCGAAAGAAGGATGGTCATGACCTTTGTATATACCCTGGGGGCTGTGGCGAGTCCGAAGGGTAGTGCCACGAATTGAAAAAGTGTTCCTCGCTGCTGGTGAAGCATAGAAACTTTTGATGTGCTCGAGATATCAGGATCTGAAGGTACGCATCCCGAATATCTATAGAGGCGCGGAATTTTCCTTGTTCTATGGATGAGATGACAGAGCGGAGAGATTCCATGCGGAAGTGACGGACTCTAACAAACTTGTTTAGTTGTTTCAAGTCCAGAATAGGTCATGCTAAACCTCCCTTTTTGGGAACCACAAAACAGTTTGCGTAAAACCCCTGGAAACGCTCATCCCGAGGAACAGGGATAATGACTCCCGCCATTAGTAGTGAGTCGATGGCCTGGTAAAAGGCACAAGCTTTTGCCGGGGTCTGTGGTGGAACAGAAGAACCGAATTGGTGGGCAGGATAGAAACTCGATGTTGTAACTGGAAGACACCAATTCTCTGACCCACCTGTTGTCTATAACAGTGAGCCAGGCTTGTTGAAAGCAGGAAAGTCAGCCGCCAACGTGATAGGTGTCTTCAGGGATTGACGAGTCATAAGGAGTACCTCTGGGATCTTGACCCCTTGGGATTAGCTAGTCTGGTTTGGGATTGCCAGTTAGTATTTGATTTTTGCGGGACCTGGGATGTTCTGTCCCTAGTGGGGAGCGACTGTTGGTCTGCGCCGACCGGGAAGCCGGCCAGCCAAACGAGCTCCGAAAGGAACGAAAACATGTTTGATGGCGGCGCACAAAGGGCCGCTTTGGTTTGCGTTGGGGGAGGGAGGTGCTCTTGCCTTCCGTGGCGTCTGAAATAAGTTTATTCATAAAGAAGTGAATAAAGAAAGGCGGCACTCACCATGTAGGCTGGTGGAAGAGTGTTTTAATCCAGGTGGCTTAATCCATTAAAACATTGTTGGAGCGGTGGGGAGAGGGAGTGAGAGGCCGTCGGAACGACGGTACCGTTTCGTATCGTGTAGTGATACTTCTACGGGTTCCAATCGACAGGCTGGTAGCAGAGCTCCATGTGTGTAGTGCCCGGTCAGTGGACTTTTTTCTGCACGAGTTGAAATAAGTTTATCTAATTTCTCGTCAAAAAGGCTGCCATTAAGGTAAGGAAGGCTTGTTAGAGACTTCTTAGAAGCGGAATCTGCCCTCCACTCCCGGAGCCAGAGAGCTCGTCTAATGGTGATGGCGTTTGAAGCCGCCACAGCTGTGCAATTGGCCGTGTCTAGGGATGCATGCATAAGATACTCCCCTGCAACTAAATTTGTGCTGCCAAATCCATCAGTTCTGGGTCAGGGTCTAGTGCGCAGGGCGGCATGTAGATTGCCTACCTAAGTCATAATTGCCTTAGCAACCCATACTGAGGCGAAAGAGGGGGATAAGGAAGCTCCTGTGGCTTCAAAGACAGAGTGTGCCATTTGCTACACCTGATGATCTGTAGCGTCCTTAATGGAGGAGCTGTCAGGAATAGAGAGAAGAGTCTTGGCCAGACAGGAAACCATGAAAGGGGAGGGGGGGTGTCTACCTGAGGAAAGTCTGACCAGTCCTGAGTCACTGCAGGTAAAGCTTCCACCTTTCCGAATTTCTTGTCTGGGCAAGATCTGTTTTTGAAGGACCTCCTGAAATTCAGGATGATCCGAGAAATATTTGTGCGGCCGTTTAGATCTTTTGAAGGGAACCGCGTGACCTGGGGTTTCACAGTAAGGGTCAGTTATGTCCAGTGCTTGGTTAACGGCCATGATGAGGCCCTCAAACATGGCCAGAGTGTCCGAGGAGTCGAACTCAACCGTTGCATCCAAATCTGGGTCTGAGCCTTGGTCGTAATAGTTATCAGACCCTGGAGACTCATGGCGGCTCTCCCTGGTAGAAGCATGACAGCAGAGGGATGATGCTGGAGAAGGACTCCTTTGGGCCCTCTTTCGTCCTGCATCGGATACCGATGGCAGGGGATCGCGAAATGTATGTCTAGACGGGTTACCCTAATCCGTGTTATCCTCCTGCATTGCGGACTGACCTGAGGTGCAGGGTATGGGACGACTCTGAAGGGCCTGGATCAGTGTGGAGGAAAGTTTCTCCATTGACTGCGTCAGATTGGGACAGGACAATTGCCCATTCTGGTGCATTTGGGGCACTGGGTGCAGTATCGGTGGTGGGCTCTGGCATAGTAGTAGGGGTACAGTCCTGGCAGAGTGATGCAGTACAGGAGGTATAGAAAGATGCAAGTGTCTTAGCAGACCATTTGGACCTTGACCCCGACATGGTGCCTATTAGAACCTTGTGACGATTGCACTGCTCCTGCTCTGTGATGTAGAATCTGCAGAGGTAGGAGATAGGGGTAGAGAGAGCTGCAGCAGAAAGCCCTGCTGGCTGCACTCCTTACCACTGTGGTGCCTGCCTAGAGGAAGCGATGAGCCCAAAGGTTCCGTGTCCCCCAGCACTGTGGAGCCGTGCGGTGCTGCAGCAGTAATGGTGGCTGCTGGAGCAGAGGGGCGGGCACAATATCAAAAAAGACGCGCAGGGTGATCTCGTGATGAGCAAGAAGCGCCAGGAGTAGGCCGTCCCGCCCCCTTCAATGATGCGGCCAGGGGGCGTGTACGCTAGACCGACATCACCCGGAGGGCGGCAACAATTGCAGTAGGCTAGAGACGTGGTCTCAAGTAGGTTTCTGGCCCCAAAATTAGCTGGAGGCTGGTGCGGAAGTCAGAAAACCACGCCAAAACTGCATTAGGGCCTGAAAATCCTTTGCCCTTATGAGATGGTCGGATGGCAGGGATTGTGCTGGACTTTGTCGCACAGGTTGTGGTAATAGGGCTGTGGATGCAGCTTCCAGTGATCCTGTGTTAAGCAGAGCTGTGGTGGGCTCTAGGCTCCACTGCACAACGGGTCCTGTGACTGTGGACATCACAGTGACACAGAGGGTCCTGTGGCAAGCCATGCTATGTGTTAGGCCCCCTGGCCCCGCTTCCCAGCTCACCTCTCCTGGGTCGGCATCTCCTGCTCCTCTGCCGACCGGGCATCCGGCATCCAGGCGTGCCGTGTCTCGGAGCCGTCGCCATGATGCCTTCCTGTCAGCTGACCGCCGGGTTTGCACATGAGCACATTACTGCGGTCATTTTCATGAGCCT
The DNA here is from genome assembly GCA_033576535.1 of Allobates femoralis. NCBI lineage: Eukaryota > Metazoa > Chordata > Amphibia > Anura > Aromobatidae > Allobates > Allobates femoralis. The sequence goes on along the minus strand of JARQOC010000004.1, from coordinate 433,446,848 downwards.
ACTCAGCGGCACGCTAGGTGCACTCCTTCCCTGTGACTCTAGGGGCCCGGCAAGGTTCAACCTGACACTCCCCTTTACCAATAGCTGCTCTTCCCATGGTATATCAGGCCACCTCCTCTGATGGGAGGTGCGTGATTATTATGTCAGTTTGCTTCTGCCTTGCTGACTGTTGGTCAGGCCTTCCTTGTGCTCTGTGTCCTGGAACCCTTGCTGTTCTCTTCCCCAGAAGCACCATTCCTGTCCTCCAGCCTTGTACTGTTTCCTGGAACCCTTGCTGTGCTCTGCTCCGATAGCACCATTCCCGTTCTCCTCGCTTTGTACCCGGTTATCCCAGAATCCTTAGCTGTGCTTTAGTATAGGCTAACCTTACGAGCCGCCCCCCCTGGTACTAGCTGCTGTGGTACTTAGACCCCCTGGGCTTGCCCTTGACCATCCCTGTATAGGGGTTGGGTAAACTAGGATCAGCTCACCCAGGGAAGTTCGGTACCACGGCCCAGTGGATCCACTCTAGGGCGCCTTCCCCCGGAAGCGTGACACTATGGTGGACTCTAGGCTCCACCACATCAGAGTTCCTGCGGCTGTAGGGGGTTCAGGATTACACATCACAGTGACGGAGAGGGTCCTGTGGCAAGCTGTGCTATAGTGGGTTCTAGGCTCCACCACACTAGGGGTCTCCCCCTTGTATCCATGCTGCGCCTCTTAACCAGCAGATGTGGGGAAATAATGGCATTGCTGCGACCCAGAGTCCGAACTATGGTGTCTGGGAGAAATGCAGGGCAGTGCTGGTGATCCTCGCTTCAACCCAGTTCCCCAACTGTAGGGACCGAGGAAGGATAAGCCCAAATGTATGTCACTTCAACCCAGAGTCCCAATTGTGGGATCTGGGGAGGGTAATCGCTGTTTCCCCAGTGTTCCTTGGGTTCCTCTTGAATAGGGTTGTAAAAATAAGAATAAAAATTAAGAGGCAGACATCCTTTTTTCCATTAAGACACTAAGCAAAAAAAGAGTAGCTGAGGCCAGCCTCAGGGGGTGTATACTGCAGAGGAGGAGCCACTGTGTGTCTTTTTCAGATCTTACTTAGTGTCTCCTCCTAGAGAACAGCATCTTAACACGCATGGTCCTGTGTTCTCCAATGAGGCGAAGGAGAAAAAGAGAAACGGATATCACATGGGCAACATTCAAATTATTCTGTTTAGACTACAGTTTTCCACATGGACAAAATGTTTACATGGCAAAAAAAAAAAAGTCACAAAATGCACTAGTGTCTTTAGTATTTCAGATGCGAGTCGCCTATTGCAAGTCTATGGACATGCTTAAAGAGGACCTGTCACCAAACCAGGCATGGTGATCTAATTACAGCACTGGATGCTGCATCCAGGCAAGGGGTCCCCCAGCCCTTGAGTCCCCCGTACCCCAAGTAAATACACTTAGAAAACTTACATCCTGCAGCCAGAAAGGAGGTGGCTAGAGGCTGGAGCCGAAGGGCAGATTCACACCCCCTGCATGTTTAATCTGCCCACCACTGCCAATCATTGTCTCCCTCATCTGCAGTAACACAGTTTATTTTAGAAATGGCTGCTTAGAGCAGGGTGGGTATAAGCGGTGATGTCACTGCAGGAGGCAGGGCAGCCAGCCTCCTGCTCTGACATCACCACCTTTCCAGCCCTGCTCTATGGTAACCATAGAGCAGGGCGGGTATAAGCGGTGACGTCACCACAGGGGCGGGGCTAAGCAGCCATTTCTAACAAAACTCTGTGTTATACTGCAGACAAGGGAGACAATGATTGGCAGCGGTGGGCAGATTAAACATGCAGGGGGTGTGAATCTGCCCTTCGGCTCCAGCCTCTAGCCACCTCCTTTCTGGCTGCAGGATGTAAGTTTTCTAAGTGTATTTACTCAGGGTACAGGGGGGCTCAAGGGCTGGGGGACCCCTTGCCTGGATGCAGCAGACATGCTGCATCCAGTGCTGTAATTAGATCATCATGCCTGACCCAATACAAAATTCTTACAAGATGGTACTACACCCCTTTACGTCTCCATCAAATAAATAAGGAATACTCCCCACTCTGCTGGCGTGGTTGTCTCGAAATTGGAGATATCTCCCACATTTTTTGGAACTGCGAACACTTGAAATCATTCTCATCTCAACTCTTAATCACAGATATTACAAATAGTAATATCATTCTAACTCCAGAACTGGTCATACTTCTCATAGGGTTAGATTCGATTCCCATTCAATATAGACCCCTGGTTACCCATATCCTCCTTGCTGCGAAAAACCTCATTGCCTCAATGTGGCGGGACTCTCAACCGCCCACATTTTGCACTCTTCTCGAAAAAATCGCTACCCACAATGCCTATGAACTATCCTTTGCTGTTAGAAACAAACTAGTTAAGAAATACAAAAAGAAATGGTTTCCTTGGAACTTCTTCTTCCCCTCTAGACACTCTAAAATATCCAATATTTGTTCATAACGTTCTCCAAACTACTTCCCATAAGAGACCAATGACACTTCCGTTCATCTCCCCCACCCCCTCCTCCCTACCCCCTTATCTCCCTTCTCTAACCAATCCTGTCATACGCTGACTCCTCCGACCCCCTTCTCCCCTTTATCTTTCAATTTTAATTATACTGTATATAGTTAGTATGCCTACAGTACTTCTGATCGTATTCCTGTATGCAATCGTCCTATTGGACTTGATACTAGACCTGAATTGAAATTTGTTAAACTCAAATCGTAATATTTACAACATTATTGTGTATATAACAAAATGTTTCTAACAATGTACTGTATATTTTTGTTCTTATAAAATCAATAAAATTCTTTGAACAAGATCATCATGCCTGATTTGGTGACAGGTCCCCTTTAATAGAAAAAAACTTCAGGTCTCATGGATTAACACTTAGCATCTGATTTTTATGGACACGTTGATGCCCAAACATGACAAAAGTATTCGGCAACTGGTATTTTTATTGCCTAAACAAAATATATACCATATTTTCAAGCTTTCAGAGAACAGAGGCTCCTTCTTCAGGCAAGTTTATAAATTAATTAGGGTGGTTTCACGCTTGCATTTTTTTGTCTTGTGTTGTAATCCGTCCAAATCATGACGCATCCTGATCTCTTTACGTCAAATGGGGCCGCAGGTGCATGTAGTGGCATCAGGATTCAGCGTGATCCTACCACGTCAGTTTTTTCACCCTCTCTGGTCCCATGAAGTTGCGTATTTGGTATTCCTCTAAAATTCTGATGCCTCTGAATTCGTTCACAAATAGAATTGAGTCCAATGGTGGACTTAACTAGAAGGGGCGGGTGGATCCTCCATTTGGATCTGTTTTATCCCTCTGAGCATGCCCAGAGTTCATTGCCCCCACCTCACATCTACCCCTGCCTCCTCAGAAAAAGGGCATGTGCCCTATGTTATTGTGCAAAAATGTTAATAAAATGTATTGTGTGCATACTTCTAATACATGAGCACCTGAAGAGCTGCACAAGTGGTTTCAAATCACTACCTTATTACAATCACTGTCTGAAGTGCCGGCGGGTTTTGCTGGCAAAGCGGAATATCTACAAACAGAACTGTCAGAAGTGGCGTATCTCCTGCTCCTACGCCACTTCTGACAGTGGCGTAGAAGTCCTGCTACGCCTGCAAAACCCGACAGCACTTCAAACAGTGACTGTAATAACGTAGTGGTTTTGAACCACTAGTGCAGCCCCTCACATATTAGAAGTATGCACATAATACATCGTATTACATATTCTCTCACCCTTTCCCCAGCTGGATCAGGCGTCTGGCAGCTGCCGTGGCATGTGTTTGCAGTCACACGGCCAGATCCAGATGAACCCGTTCTCATTCTAATCTGGCCGCGTTGCTAGTGAGAAACCGGCCTTACTGAGATTTCTAATCCTGCTGGATGAAGCAGTGTCTCTGCCATGGAAGCTTGCAAATATTTTACTCCCAATAAAGGTACCACTGCTACAATGCTTATAATCTTGAGGCTTACAAGTATCTTCATTGATTATTCTAGCATGGTACCACAAAATAATTTTGTGATGTGCATCATTGTTGCAATTCTTAACATAACTGTATTTAGTCTTTAACTGCTGAGGTATAAAGATGTATGCCATGAATGAAGAGCGGCCTTTTTTTTTTATATGGTCATGTGAACTTACCCCAAAGCATTTAACATTTGTTTTCATCAGCGGTTCTGCTTAATTCAAACTCAATCTTGGTAGTTGTACAGTAAGGAGGAACTGGGGGACTTCTGTTCTAAAAAATGGGGCTCCTTGTGAGGAGACATTCATGATACCATAGGACACCTTCAGGTATTGTAAATTCCATGCCATGACAGATCAGAGTTGTTTTGGCAGCATTGGGACACCTAAAGAATATTAGGCATGTGGACTTAACGTTTCAGTCGATTAGTGTTATATACTTAGTCTTGGCCATTTTGTTGCAGCAAATAACATGCCTTACCACAGGTTCAAAACACGAGATGTGCATCCTGGGATTCCAGCTGGGCTTGGGTTTCTTTTCCACAAATGATATTTCTACTGGGTATTTTAGAAAAACATGCGCTTAAAAAAAAAGGGCCAAGAGACTCCAGTATTGTCCTTGTACATTTATTAGTGAACCCTCTCAATTCAGCCACAACATTAAAAAAAATAAATGATTGCACTACCAGGTCAAGCAAAACTAGCAACTTTCATTTTAAAAAAAGTACAAATCTGTTAAAAATTTCAATCAGTATACACATATATATATAATACAATATTACTAGGTAATGTTAAATGCTACAAACCAATATTATTCCAATGGAACGGAGAAAAAGAAACACACTTTGATAGCTTCAAGAACCATTTCTATATATTAGCATTTTTTTCAAATACATACATGGGAATGAGGTAACCAGTAAATGTGCAAGTACCAAAAGCCAAAAATAAAAAGTTTATATATAGAGATATATCTATATGTATACGCACACATATAGATATACAAATCTAACACAGAAGACACCTCCGGGACCCTGAGTAAGGGAAGCCACATCTCTGGGGGGGCAGGAATGTTAGTGGGAGGGAAAAATTGAGATCAATCAAACCCAGTGTGATTATGGGGTCCTGGAGGTTAGGATGATACAGTAAACAATCCACTATATCCCACCATAGGGGTGTTTAAAAGAACAAATATAGAGATTAAAAAAGTGGCATCTATGCAGCAATCACGGACATCCTAAATCAATGGGTATTACTTAAGCAGATTGATAATGAAGTGACAAGTGCTTTTCTAGAGCTTCACAGCACTTGTACTATAGTTGTGGGGTTCCTACTGAGATTAGTGGAAGAACCGTATGTATGTAATACAGTGGAGCAGAGGGTGGATGAAGAGATTAACCCTTTCTGTTGGAGAGGGCCTCATCTGATTTAGCAGAAGACATCTCCACCAGGCAAAGGGTTTCTGAGAGAGAAGCAGCAGAGACGGCTATTATCTGGGGTGAGTCTGCTGAGAAGTCTGAAGTGTTATTATATACAGTAAGACCTTTGGTAACGTGTGCTGTAAAACAAGTTCTCTGTCCAGATTCTCTGCTATAATCACTACCTTCTTCCACTAGCCCCAATGTGGCAGTTTACAAAACGGGGTTTTTAATCTATTGTGAGGGTGGAAAGAAAATAGCAGATACAATCATGCTCCAGCATATGAACAGTTGAATTTTCCACTGTTCTCACTGCCAGCATATGGCTTGAAACCTGATGTGCTGCCGTTGTGTAAGGCAAGAAGTGTCCACCACCCATAGTCTTCCCATGGTCCAATTGTAGTAGACCAGGAAATATATGAACCACATTTATTTGTGACCTATGAAAGGACAAGCACAATGGATTGGAAACATTCTAACTGTTGAAGTTGTTAAAAATGAGATTATATTATAATTAATATATATCATTTTATTTCTGTATGCCAGCTGCAGTTTATTTCCAGAATTGTCAACAGTGAGAACAGTGAAGTGGAGAGGAAGACATTTACAGCCAAAGAGTGGCTGAAGGGGTTAAGTTACTATGCCCACAGAAAGCAGGGCAAAAGAAAGGGACAGGAGAAAAAAAAAAAAAGTGTAGTATTTTCTAAATTAAAATCCAAAAACACTGGTTACTAGCCCCAAAATAAAGAGGACTGCAAAGCCACCACTCCACAGACAGTTAATAATAGAACATTGTTGTAAAGGTTATTGATTCGATAGCCTGTGAAAACAATACGTCTAGAATTACAACCCCAATTTACTACAGGTTACAGCAGTGGTGATTTGAATGAGTTTTCTCTCTTTCTAGCCGTGATGTGGATTACACTAACATAATGAAACCAGTTGTATGTAGAATTATCCATTAACATAGTAATATATTTCCACACGTTATAACGCTGTAATATAGTAGAGGGCCAGTATTTTAAACTAATTAACTTTTGGTCTAGGAACACCCCATCGCACAATCCCTGCCCGAGTGTGACCTTTGCAGGCAACAAGACATTCAAATCCCAACAAACAGTTCAGGTGCCTTCTGCTTGCGAACAAGTGAACAGCAGGAATCAGCTCAGCATGATACATAACCCTATATAATGCTTGTCCCAGCCCCCCACCCCCCTTCACGTCACTTCACAGACGGCCAAGGGTTAGCAGATACCATATTCCAAGCTGCTCATACATGCATATTGTGAAACATTAAGACAGATTCTTTCTGCCTGACCGTTTAGACGCGCACACAGATCAGAAATGGTTGGCTGGCTCTTGTGTTGAATTCATTGCTGTTCTATCATGCAAACTTGAACAAAAACAGATACAAATCAGTAAATAAGGCAGCCGCTCACCCATGTGCCCCTGCGCTACTGTCATCACAGAGACTGGGGTGGGGGGAAAATGCGGGTGCCAAGTGCAACACGCTCACTAAAATACAGCTTGGCGTGCAACAGAGTGTACCCTGTAATCACACACCAGCCTGCAATTGTGTGACCTGCTGCCTAACAAAATACACTGAGGAGGCATTACCAGGGCTTCTACTACCAGAAAAATCGGGGAGAACATGGGCAAAAAAAGGCCCTGCACCTCCAGACTGGTCCACGCAACAAATATGCTCAACAGGTTAAGAAAGAAAGAGGAGTCTAGAAATTTCAGCAACCAAAGCTTCAAATACATGTAGAATGGCACATGGCCGTCAGGCTGGTATGAAAAGAAAAAGCTGGTGATAAACATAAATGGTCTCCTGTAAAACTTCTGGGAGAGGAAGCTACGAGATTCCGAGATTGAGAGAATAAAATCACATCTGAGCTCAAGGCCTTATCAGGAACCTGCCTTCCAGCTCATTTCACAGCACACTCCTTTTAGGTGGACTGAAATGAATGGCCGGACACAGAAAAGGTGGAGGAACATTAAAGACGAGATTAAAGGCCAGATAATGAAATAGAAATCCAGAGATTAATGCCAAATACACATTAACCTCCAACCACAGATGCGTCTGATGGCAGCAAATGATAGAGGTGAAGTATAACATCTGGTCCAATGCAATAAAAGAAAATAAAACTGCCACTAGGGCATCAGTGCAAACATATTTAAATAAGCAGCTGTGACACTTCCCTCAACTAAGGGACTGACAGAAGTAAATTTTTGCAAACAGGGAGCCCCTGGTAATGCCTCAAGGTCCCCTTCTGGGGCTAGCACTGGCCACAATGACCCAGTCTTTTCCTGTTAGCCTCAGCTACTGTCAGAGGAAAGGAAAGAGAGAAAGTTTCTCTCATTTAACCCAATTCATCTCACACACACCTCAAATCCCTCCCAATGCCCACAACTAAAATACATAAGGAAGGGGCACTGTTGGAAAGTATTGGGGTGGAGAGGTACTAGGATGGAGACAGTGGAATGTGTGACTCGACACCACCTCCAGATTCAAAGCTGCTGTGTCCTAGCCGTAAGGACTAGTGCAGGTGGAGGGGGAAGCTGAAGCATCCTAGTCAGGCAAGGAGGCTGGTTTATTTTGTATGATCCCTCTGGGTTTGTGCACCGGCAGGAGGCAAGAGGGAAAATTGCTGTCCTCAATCCCCATCTCTGTGAACCTCAGAGGCATCAGCCCGGCAGATGGGACATGTGCGGTTGGACTAAAAAAAGAGAAAAAAAAACACATAATGGTTACAAAGTGAACTGTCAATATAGGTTCATTACATTTACTTATGAAGTAAGCAATCACATTCATCACGTTTGGAAGGTATGCAAATGGTAATTCCACCAGTGCCTAGCATTGTACTAAGAGAGCCTGCAATGCATACTGTGTAAAAAACAGCCCCTTCAGTGATCTTTGCATTATCAGAACAGTACAGAGCCCCCAACCATGCAGTCAACTCGACTTCACCCATCTTTTCCAGACTAGTTTTTATTAGAGACAAGCCAAATCCCTCTCTTCCCCAGATCATTTAAGGTCTGGATGGATGTATATTGAGGGTAGTCAGCGTTTAAGGTCCATCCTATGAGTTCACCTTGTCAATGATGGATAGTTTGATTGAAGGGAACCGGTCACCAGGAAAAAAAAGTGCAATCTGCAGGCACTATATTATAGAGCAGGGAAAACCGAGTAGATTAATACATAGTTTTGTGAGAAAAGATTAAGTATAACCTGTGATTATCATTTAACCCCTTCATGATCCGTGAATTTTGCATTTTTCATTTTCGTTTTTTGCTCCCCTGCTTCCAAGAGCCATAACTTTTTTATTTTTCCATCAATATAGACATATGACGGCTTATTTCAGATGCAATCATTTATTTTACCATATAGTGTACAGGGAAACATGACAAAAAATTCCAAGTGCAGTGAAATTGCAAAAAAAAGTGCAATTACATGTTTGTTTTTTGGGGTTTTTATTCTCCATGATCACCATTATGGTAAATTGATGTGACTGTGTGATGCCTCAGGTCGGTACGAGTTCATAGATACCAAACATGTTTACTTTTACTGTTATCTAAGTGGTGAGAAAAATTCAGAAGTTTGAGAAAAAAAAAAAGGAATCACACTTTTTACTCCATGTTCTGCGCCCCGTAGCGTTTACATTTTTCGGGATCTGGGGCTATGTGATGGCATATTTTTTTGCGTCTTGAGCTGACGTTTCTAATGATACCAATTTTGGGTGGATGTGCTGTTTTCATCGCCCATTATTGTATTTTATAGCACTCTTGTGGCAACCAAAAAAAACCCGTAATTTGGGCGTTTGGACCTTTTTTCTGTTACACAGTTTACAGCTCTCAAATGATTTTATTTATAGATTGGGCATTTCTGAATGCGGCGATACCAAATGTGTGTATTTTTTTTTTAATACTTTTATTTTGAATGGGTGAAAGGGGGGTGAATTGAACTTTTTTTTTTTTACATGTTAGTAAAAACTTTATTAATTCTTACTTTTACACAGGGAGGCACCCTGCTGCACAGTCCGATCGCTTGTGGCAGATTCTGATGAGCTGCAGCACATCGGGATCTGCCACAATACTGCACTGAGTGGTTGGCAGCACTTGCCAAACACTCACAGGAAGTGCTCCGTGACAGCTTCCGGGGTCAAGCCAGAACCCTGGGATGTCACACGAGCGCCGGAGATCTCGCAATATTATCGCGGGATCTCCAGTGCAGGCGGGGAACAGCGTGTTCCCGCGCTGTGGTGGCTTTGGATCCCGCTGTCAGTAACTGACAGAGGGATCCAAAAGGGATAACAGCACTGATCGGGTCCCAGATCCTATCGGTGCTGGAAGCATGACATCTTAACTGATGAGATCAGCTGAGATGTCGGGAAATTATGTGAACTCTGCGCTGGAGCTCACATCAAATCCCGGTAACCGGCCCATGACATTGTACAACCCCTGGCAAAAATTATGAAATCACCTGGCTCGGAGGATGTCCATTCAGTTGTTTAATGTTGTAGAAAAAAAAGCAGATCACAGACATGGCACAAAACTAAAGTCATTTCAAATGGTAACTTTAAGGCTTTAAGAAACACTAAAAGAAATCAAGATAAAAAATGCGGTAGTCAGTAAAGGTAATTTTTTTCAGACCAAGCAGAGGGAAAAATTATGGAATCACTCAATTCTGAGGAAAATATTATGGAATCATGACAAACAAAACAACACTCAAATACATCACTAGTATTTTGTTGCATCACCTCTGGCTTTAATAACAGCTTGCAGTCTCTGAGGCATGGACTTAATAAGTGACAAACAGTACTCATCATCAATCTGGCTCCAACTTTCTCTGATTGCTGTTGCCAGATCAGCTTTGCAGGTTGGAGCTTGTCATGGACCATTTTCTTCAACTTCCACCAAAGATTTTCAATTGGATTGAGATCCGGACTATTTGCAGGCCATGACATTGACCTTATGTGTTTTCTTTCAAGGAATGTTTTCACAGTTTTTGCTCTATAGCAGAATGCATTATCATCTTGAAAAATGATTTCATCATCCCCAAACATCCTTTCAATTGATGGGATAAGAAAACTGTCCAAAATATCAATGTAAACTTAGGCATTTATTGAAGATGTAATGACAGCCATCTCCCCAGTGCCTTTACCGACATGCAGCCCCATATCATCAATGACTGTGGAAATTTGCATGTTCTCTTCATGCAGTCTTTATAAAACTCATTGGAACGGCACCAAACAACCGTTCCAGCATCATCACCTTGCCCAATGCAGATTCGCGATTAATCACTGAATATGACTTTCATCCAGTCATCCACTGTCCACAACTGCTTTTACCTTAGCCCATTGTAACCTTGTTTTTTTTCTGTTTAGGTGTTGATGGCTTATGTTTAGCTTTTCTGTATGTACAGTAAATCCTATTTCCTTTAGGCAGTCTCTTACAGTTCGGTCACAGACATTGACTCCAGTTTCCTCCCATTCGTTCCTCATTTGTTTTGTTGTGCATTTCCTGTTTTGGAGACATATTGCTTTAAGTTTACAGTCTTGACGCTTTGATGTCTTCCTTGGTCTACCATTATCTTTGCCTTTAACAACCTTCCCATGTTGTTTGTATTTGGTCCAGATTTCAGACACAGTTGACTTAACAACCAACATCTTTTGCAACATTGCATGTTGATTTACCCTCTTAAGAGTTTGATAATCCTGTTTGTTTCAATTGACATCTCTTGAGTTGGAGCCATGATTTAGGTCAATCCACTTGGTGCACCAGCTGTCCAAGGTGTGATGACTCCTTTTTAGATGCAGACTAACGAGCAGATTTTATTTGATGCAGGTGCTAGTTTTGAAAATGAAAATTTACAGAGTTATTCCATAAATTTTTTCCCTCTGCATGGTCTGAAAAAAGGTACCCTTATGACTACCACATTTTTTAATCTCTATTTCTTTTAGTGTTTCTTCAAGGCAGAGAGTTGTCATTTCAAATGACTTTAGTTTTGTGCCATGTCTGTGATCTGCTTTTTTTCTACAACATTAAACAACTGAATGAAGATCCTCCGAGGCGATTCCATAATTTTTGCCAGGGGTTGTACAACGTCATGGGTCAGGAAGGGGTTAAACTCCTTCTGGGATTTTGGGTCTAGTGGGTGGTCCTATCAGTTAGTGACAGCTGTTTCTGTATGCACACTTATACGGGGCGCCCTCTGGACCCAAAATCCCAGAGAGAGCAGAGTTTTACATGATGAAATCACAAGTTATACTTAATCTTTTCTCACAAAACTATATATCAATCTACTCAGTTCCCCCTGCTCTATAACAAAGTGCCTGCAGATTGCACTGCATTTTCATGGCGGCGGGTTCTCATAATACATTTTATTTTATTTTTTTTCAAAAAATAATGTTAAAGTATCTCCTACATTTTTTTTTTGTGTAGCAATATTGGAATTCATGCATCTAATTGCAGTGTACGGATGCATATATGTAAGAGTATTGGCATCAGAATATGTACACCTTCATCTAATAGTTGATAAGACTTTTTTTGGTTTACCAAGTTTTACACCAGCTTTACTGCCATTAAACAGACCCCGTTTTCCATCTCACACTGTGGGACATACCTTGAGCCACTTGTCAACACATTTTGCGTGGAACTCATGGTTGCAAGGTAACACTCGGAGGAGCTGCCGACTTTCAAAGTCACTAAAACACACCACACACCTAAAAGTAAAGAAACAGACAGCTTTATTTACCATACATTTCTTTAGAAAGAAACAAAGCGGAACTGTCAGTTAATTCATAATCATAGTACACACGAAAGTAATAACCTTTGTACTAATCTTATAGAAATTTGCTTCTTTCTCACCCAGATTGATCATCATTATCAAAATTCTTATTTCTGAGGCAAATCTGTATCTGTGAAGACTTTCCATTACTGAGATAGGAGATGGCAGCTGTTACTAAAATTCTTATGATGACAGGAGAGGAGGGGGCCAGAGGCCGAGCGTGATGGGCAGAGGCGTCGTGAGGGGCCAGAGGCCGAGCGTGAGGGGCCAGAGGCCGAGCGTGAGGGGCCAGAGGCCGAGCGTGAGGGGCCAGAGGCCGAGCGTGAGGGGCCAGAGGCCGAGCGTGGAGGGGCCAGAGGCCGAGCGTGAGGGGCCAGAGGCCGAGCGTGAGGGGCCAGAGGCCGAGCGTGAGGAACTAGGAACTAGAAGCGCAGCTCCGCCCCCTCCTCAAACGTTTGCCTACATAGAATGTCATAACAGATGCCATCGCCTATCTCTGTAATGGGAAAGTCTTCACTTAATACAGATTTTACATCAATAGAGAATTTTGATAATGACTGATCAATTATGGCAAATAAAGAAGCTGATTTTTCAAAAGATATATGAAAAAGTTCCTTATTTTTATGAGCACTGTTTATTTACAAAACAAAAATTAAAAGGACAGTTACTTTAAAGTAGAGCTTAATAACAACGAAAAATTAACAGAAATCAAGCAGACCTGTGCTCAATGGGGGGAGGGTGATACTAAATTGCTACAAGGGGCCTAAATCAAGGTCTAAGATCAGCTGGAATCTGTGATAAGAAAAAAAAAAAAAAAAATAGTAAGTACGTAACGCTTACTATTATAAATATGCCACATCCTCCAGAGTTGCGAACACTTAGTAGCTGCTGTCTATTCCAGCTAATAGATAAATAAGCAACCTGACTAAGTCAAAATGCCCTCACAGGAGATTTTGGACGACAAGGAAAAAAAAAAAAAAGTTCTAAAATCAGACAAATCTTCGAATTTTAAAATCAGAACATTCTTGTCCAATCTTCTAAAATTTACAGCTAGGTCACACTTCTACTATGTTAGCTAGTACAAATCTACTGGTCTCTTGGCTCTGTGCGATTGTTTACATTAACTAAAAGCTTTATTAGCCTGTGATTACCATTGCAGGACTACAAAATCATGTGCAGGGTAGTTTGACGCCCCCCCTGCTGTGTTTGACACTTCACAGTTAATGCACATTCTCTATTGAGAGCTATGTGGGAGAGGGCAGCTATCCCAGCTCTGCTGTGTTCCTGAAACTAAATGCTTTGATTGTGTGAGAACGACTTCATCCACTAACCTATGTGACACATCGTTACATTCAGGGTTTATTTGCCAACATTATGCTGCCGTCAAAGGAGGTAGCAAAAACCTGCTGACAGATTCCCTAAAGGTACCGTCACACGCTGCAATATTGCTAGGCAATTTCACTGGCACTGGTTGCAGTGAAATCATAGATACATTGTTCTATTTTGTTGTTGTGTACAAATGGAACAATATGTCCATGATTTCACTGCAACCAGCAAATTACCAGTGAAATTGCCTAGCAATATTGCCGTGTGTGAAGGTACCTTTAAAGTGAACTAATCTGAACATTTCTAACCAAACTTCCAAAATTTATTTTCAGCTAGGTCACGTCTACTATGTTAGCTAGGAAAAATCTACTGGTCTAGGTTATGTTCTCCAGATTACATCTTACCTTTTCACTTGGCTATTATCTATACAGTTGCCATCCTGAGGTTAGTAACTATTGCATGATCTTATTCCTAAGAAATTATAACCTTTAGTGACACAAATGACGCACAATCACTCACAGGGTTTGCTCCGATTGGTGGCTTTCAAGATTGAAGCGGTAAGATGGAAGCTGCTCTATGTTGGCTTTGGTGAGTCCACGTGGCTTTGCTTCTCCTAGGCGTTCCGCCAAATTAAGCAGTGCCTACATGAAAAGAATAAAATATTATTTGCCATACATTACTGGCAGAAAATGTAAGCTATACTATAAAATCTAGTGTTAGACAAAATTTACCTCATAGTTCTCCATTTCCACGTCATCCACATCCAAATCCAGGCTTATGGATGGGCCCACCGAAGTGGGGGATACAGGGAGCATGGAGCTGCAAGAAGAGCACATTTGAACTCAGGAAACTGCAGCAATAAGTGTAGCTATAGATTAATCCTTGGCAAGCTATCATGATGGTAAAGACATGGCAAATGCATGTGAGCCACTCAGATAGGAGTAAGAATACTTACAGGAAGTAGGGCAGAAAACTAGGGTAATATGAAGGAGGCAGTGCAGGAGGTGGCAGTGGTTGCTGCAGGCGATACCGTTGGGTATTTAGTCGCCGTGGCATCAGATGCGCGTATGGCTACAAGTAATACAGAAGAGAAAACCTACAATCATCAGGCAGAAAACACAAATAAGAAAAAACAATTCTACCTTAAGCATATAATGACAGCTTACAATCACTACCCATTATATTTAGACCATTATATGTGGTCAGAACAAAGTTAAGAGGGGTTTCCTCACTGTTTCTATCACTTTTATTATGCATTTTTGAGTGCAGTTGTCACAACACTGCATGCAAATTCATTTTTTCAGAACGCTGCGGAGGGGTCCGCAAATGGGGGCGGGTGAAATAGTGTAACAAATGAAAAATAAAACATGCCTTTTTTTTCTCAGCATTTTCCGAAACGTTCTAATTTTTCAGAAAATGGGACTGTGCGATGACTTATTCCTTGTACCCTGAGCGGGCGTTTTTACGGATACCATTTTGGGGTAGATGCGATGCTTTGATTGGCTTTCATTGCTTTTTATTAGAATATTGCTGCAACCAAAAATAGTCAGACTGGTGTTTTGAATTTTTTCTTTCGTTATGCTGTTTAATCAAATTTATTTATTTTGATAGATTGGACATTTTGAACACTGCTATAGTAAATGTGCATTTTTATTGGTTTTATTTTCAAAAACTGTTTTCTCACTTTTTGCTGCCTTTACTATTCTCCTTGGGGAACTTGAAGCTGCAATCATCCAATTCAGGGGTCTCTAACAAGCGGCTCACATACACACATTATGCGGCCCGCGGCACCGTGGACCATTTAACTATGCCAGCAGTCTGGAGCAGAGAACCGCTGCGGTCCCCGCTGTGGTATTGACTTCTGGCCGTGGGACTGATGAGCACTGCCGCTTAGTAAGATCAATGCAATCCACTGGCCAATGAGAGACCCGCAGCTGCTGTCGGCGTATGACGTCACCTGCTGGCCTCTCATTGGCTAGCGGCTTGCATTGATCTTGCACAGCTTGTTAGTCCCGTGGCCGGAAGTCAATAACAGCGGGGACTGCAGTGGCTCTCTGCACCAGACTGCTGGCATGGTTAAGGTTAAAAGAAAAAAAAAAAAAAAAAAAAAAAAAAGTGTATGTATAAGTGTAAATAAGAGTGTTTGTGTGTGTGTGTGTGTGTGGTGTATAAAGAAGGTAAACCAGGTAGACCTCACTACAAAATGGGGAACATAACTATAGGATGGGGACCCAAATGGGAACATTACAATAAGAAAGGGACCAAGATGGTGACACTACTGCAAGAAGATGATCAGGATTTGGACATTACTACATTGAGCAAAAAATTCTGGTATTGCTAAAAATGTCACTTATTCCTACAAGCAATACGGCCCTCCACTTCAATTTTTTTTCTATGTGCGGCCCACTATCCCAGCCGAGTTTGCGACCCCTGATTTAATTATTTGTGCTGTACATCTACACTGTTCTGTACAGCAGAAATTATAACTTCTACACCCACGCAGCCAGCATTCACAGGAAGGTCATCATGACAGACACAAGGTTCATCAGCTGACCCCCCCTGCTGTCATGACTACCCATCAGCACCATAACAGTTGGTAATTGTTTTTGGCCATCCTGATCCAAGAGCTCAGCTTCTAAAAAAAGACACAATCGGAAGATCATCAGTGAATTCGCGTATTAATTTTTCCAAGATTCCCTGGAGCAGCTTGAGCTGTTGGATCTGGGATGCCAGAAAATACACCCATAGTTTTGGAGCAGCCAAACCACCCTGGTCTTTAGGTATCTGAAGTGTATCAAATTGTATCCTAGCTACTCCTTTTTTCCAGATCAACTCTCTGAACAACGCTTGAAATTTATAAAACATTTTCATAGGTACCCAGACCGGAGAATTATGGAGGATGTATAATAGATGAGACATTAAAATCGTTTTGACTACGTTCGTCTGACCGACCACCGACATGTGGAGTTTACCCCAGGCATTTACCTTTTGTTGGAATTTCCCCTCAGACCTAAAATTTAATGATATATACTCCGTGACCACTGGAGATATGGTAATTCCAAGATACTTAAAAATCCCTTACCACCTTAAGGCAGGTATTACACACCCTAGTATTTGAAGAGAGATCATCTACATAATCACAGATTTGTCCCAATTGATACTGAGACCTGAATAGTCCACAAATTCCCCTATCAGAGCCATAGCCAAGACTGTTCCGTGTCCCCCAAAAACAAAAGATCATCAGCATATAATGCCACTTCGCTCCTCCATTGTTTTATGTATAAATTTCTGAATCTCAGAGCTAGATCTCAACTTAACAGCCAATGGCTCGATGGCCAAGTCAATCAGGAGAGGAGATAATGGACAGCCCTGTCTAGTACCCCTCTCCAGCATTAAGGTTTCAGAGAGACTCCCATTAATACGAATTTTCGCTATAGGACTGGTGTGGAGTAATTTTACCCATGCCAAAAATCCACCACCGAACCCCATTTTCTTCAATACCAACCACAGGTACTCCCACTCAACCCTATCGCAGTGTCAAGTGAGAGTACCACTCTACCTCCCTTATTTTGTGATTCCACTTGTAAATTAAAAAACAATCGGCGTAAATTAATGGCTGTTAACTTATTCGGCATAAACCTGGTCTGATACTCACTCACCAGATGAGTAACAAGTCAAAAGTCTCGTCGCTAGCACTTTAGCCAAAATCTTGTAGAGAGCAACGATATAGGTCTATAGGACTAAGGTTGTGAAGAGTCTTTTCCCGGTTTTGGGAGAAGAACTACAACTGCCTCCCTCATTGATTTAGGAAGTGTAGCCTTCCTGTAATGCACCTTCAAATACCTCTTTCAGTCTGGATAGCAACACATCCTCTTTTTCTTTATAAATTTCAATTGGGATCCCATCACAGCCGGCGGGGGCCTTGTTATTTTGAAAGTCTCCCAACGCTGACGCCAATTCCTCTACGGTTATGGGGGCATCTAGTTGCTTCCTCTGGTTTGGGCAGCCGCCCGTCACAGACATACTGTTCCAGCTCAGCACGAGATTATACTGGAAGAGTATAACTGCTGATAAAATAGAAAAATACCTTCATAATAGAACTAGTATCAGTAATCGTTGGCATCTCTTATGGCAGAAACCACAGGAGCGCCAGCTTGTGCCTTAGCCACCGTGGCCAAGAGATGACCTGCTCCCTTCTCCCTCAACATAAAATTGTTGCTTTAAGATGAATCTTTTATGTTCTGCCTGTTGTAGGACAAAATCGTTTAGGCTTGACTGTGCATTTGTCCACTTTATTTTATTGTCGGCGGTCGGTGTTACCACATAAGTATGCTCCAGCACATCCACATCGTTCTGCAAGGTCTGTAAGTGAGCCCTAGTCCTAGATTTAACCATTGAAACTTCTTTTATCAGTACACCCCTCAAGAAGGCCTTCATTGTGTCCCAGAGCATAGATATAGAAGCCGAACCTGCATTATCATGGAAAAATAACTCCATATTTTTTTGGAAAGATTCACTCTTCCCAAACACAGCCAGCCAAAATGGAATAAATCTCCACATCCCCCCACGACACAAACTAGTAGGCCCTACATCCAAGACTACCAACAACGGTGAGTGGTCCGAGAGCAGTCTAGTACGGCATTCCACCCTGGCTACTAGAGGAACCATCCTACTGTTCCTCAAAGCTAAGTTTATTCTGGAAAGAGATGAATAAGATGCCAAGTAGCAGGAATATTGTTGAACCTTGGGAAATTTAGTACGCCACACATCCACCAACTTGATCTCCTGAATCACTTTCGCCAGCGATGTTTCATGTACAGCCCGCTACCCGACTCCCCCGATATTTATCCAGTCCAGCATGGAGGTACATATTAAAATCGTCAACAACCAGGAGGGGTAAGTTGGTATATTTCATGATTAAAAGGTATAAGCTGATGTAGCGTTGTCACTGAAAATGGAGGTGGAATATAAACTGCAATTAAACACATCCTCAACCCAACCACTCTACATACTTGGCAGACATACCGCCCTTCATTGTCATTGACCAGTCGTTCCAACTCAAAAGGTAAAGCCGGGTGAACCAGGATACGAACTCCTCTAGAATATGTACTATGCATAGATTGATATACAGGCCCTCTCCATAGCCTACTCAAAGTAGCTGCAGTGTCCTTGTTACAGTGTGTCTCCTGAATGCAAACTATGGAATCCCGGTATTCTTTTAAATACTTAAGTATTGCAAACCTTTTATTGGGGCCTCCCATTCCTCTAATGTTCCAGGAGACTACATTGAGATGCCTACCCATGTTCAAACTTTAAATATTGAGTTGTAGTGTTTAACTGCTTTGCTGCCCATAGAGGTGTTTCAAGCAAACTATCCAAATGCAGCAATAGAAAACCCCTTGAAACAGTCAGTACATCCCCACTTCCTACCTCCCCAATCCTAGCTAAACCAAAACCATTGGCTATAACATGCAGCAAATTGCACACACACCGAGACCAGGTGTCAGGCACACAGAGCATGCATACCAACCAACAGGTAACAAATTCAGAAAAAAGGGAATTAGAAAAAGTAAAAAAAAGTAATGAAAGAGAAAACAGAGAAAAAGAAAAGGAGATGAGATACAAAAAGTAATGCGCATTTTCCTCCCCAGTCTCAAGCGGTAATGTTTCAAAGCCTCACAGATCAGTGTCCTCCCCTGTGGTCACAAGTAGAAATACCATCATATCAAACCATATTGCCAGAGTTATATAAAAATGTAATAAACTGTACTCCTACAACTCTATAATGTTGACTACCAAAAAGAGTCCCAACAGTCAGTGGTTAATACTACAAGCAAAAGTTACATCAGAACAGTGGTTTCTACAAGTAGTAAGGTAAATGGACATTATCAGCCATTACGGATTTGCTGCTCTTTCATATCTAGCCATCTCGAAGCCTCCTTGGCTATATAAAAAAAAAAAAAGGAGTCCCACCAAGTGCTGTAACCCTCAGCCGCACCGGGTAAAACAGAGTAGGGTCCATGAAATCCACGGAGTCGGCGTTTAACCTCCTGGAATTGGGCACGCTTCCTTGGACCTCTACAGAAAAGTCCGGATAAAAGTAGATCCTTGGTCTTTCTATATGCAGGTCATCAGCACCAACTGTAGGATTTTGTCCCGGTCTCGGAAATGTAGCATCCTAATCAACACAGTGTGTGGTTGACCCACTGGTTGAGGAGCTTTAGTGGGTACTCTATGGGCTCTCTCTATGGCAAACATGTTGGAAAATTTCTCCTTGCCAAAGGATTTCAGCAGCCATGCTTCAAAAAAGTTCACCGCCTCTCTGCCCTTAGACTTCTAATGCACTCCCACAATACGGACATTATTTCGCCCCAGGCGGTTCTCTAAATCGTCTGTTTTGTTATTCAGATAGTAAATAAAATTATCATCAGGTTTAATTTTTTTGGCCAGAGGGGTCACAGTATACTCCACCCACTCTGCCCTCAACAGCGGTCAGACGTTCTCTTAATTTTTGCATATTGTGGTGAATAAGGGATATGTCCATCTTTAGGGAGCCTATATGCCCAGTTAGATCAGTTACATTGTGCAATGGCTTTGAGGACATCCCTTAAGGCCACGTTACACGTGGCGACATCGCTGCCGATTACATAGGCGACGCAGGGGCGTGGCCTATCAACGTCGACATCGCCCCTACGTCGCCTCATGTAAAGGGGCGATGTCTGCGCCGCCGGGAGGTCGCCTGGTGGCGACTGATCTATGGCGATGTGCAAACATCGCCCCAGGTAACCGGCCGCCTGCGAGCTGACAGGCGATGGGAGCCATAGGCTCCCATTGTCCTGCATCGCCACTGGGCTTTTGAGACACCCCAGCGGCAATGCCGCCTGTCAGATTGCCGGCGCGGCGCTGTAGGTGTCGCCCCATGTAAACGGGGGACGGCGACGCTGGCGGGGCGCCGAAAACGTGCACGCCCCCGCCAGTCGCCGCCATCTACAGCGCCGTCGCCTCGTGTGACGGTACCTTAAGAGTAGGTTCATCTTCGATGCCATTCAGCTCCTGTACACAGACAGCCTGGGAGTCTCCACTGATCGTATTATTGGCAGCATGTGTAGCACTCTCACACAGCCTCCTCCCTCCTGCACTGGCTTCCTCTCCTCATCCCCCATTACCGTGAGTGGTGGTAAATCTTTGCTGCTGCCAGATGCCTGTGGCTTCTCCTGCTGCTGCTGGGCATATTGTGAGAGTTGAGATGACACTTCCACTCGCTTCTCTCGCAGTTTCTCCCCCTTCCTCAGTCTCCTCACCCCATCTTGCGCTCCATGCTCGCAGCCAACATCAGCCTGTCGTCCCGCCGCGTCTTGCTGCAAATAAGGGCCACCGGATTGTTCCTCCTTGCTCCAGGGAACCCACTACACCGGTAAGCGTGCTGCTGGCCTCCGTAATCCTCGGGCAAGAGGGATTTTATCCACAGGATCACCGGCGCTCTGCAGTCATGCGACCGCTCACATGCTCAGCCAGGCCACGACCACCTCCTCCCCGCAGCCTGGTTTTTTAATCTAGCCCCCGGCTTAATTTCTGGCCTTCTCCTGCAGTCGGGACACACCCTCCGACGGTCAACCCATCAGCGGTGCCAGCTATCCTATAATCCCTGCCTACCCTCCCCAGCCTAACGCTGTGCATCTTTCCCCCCAACTTCTCCTGCGGCCCAGGAACACAGCCCGCTCAAGTTTTTCAAACCGCGACTCTCCCCCGCTTGTACCACCACAGGCCCCGCAGCTGAAACTGCCGCCACATCAGCTTCCTGGCCACAGCATAAGGTTAGCTGATGCCTCCTGTATTTAGCAGATTGTTCCATTAAACTTTGGAGTTCCCCCACATCCTGCATCCTAAGCATGCTTCATCTTCATCAGTGCAGGATGAAGCAAATTTAATGTCTCTAGTGCACCCTCTCTAGATAGCATCCTCTGACCATACCAGCAGGTGCTCTATTCTTCCAGCTACCCACAACAATAGTCTCACGTGCCATCCCCCAGTTGTGTGCGAAGACCACCGGCTGCAATGCAAATAACTGCCTACAAGATTATCTTTTGGGGTCTGAGATTTTTTTCAGCGAGCAAGAAATCCTGCTGCCAAGTATCCTATCACTGAATTGTGGTGTAGATCCCATAACCTACTGTAGTAGACAGCTAGACAGAAATAGTAAATCTCTACCTGCAGCAGTAGCCATGACATGTCCGCTACTCAGTAAGCCAAGTCCATCAGCCACCTGGTACCATATAGCTGCAAAAACAGCGACTGGCAGGCTCCAACCTCTACGCAATGAGCCAGATAGATGCTTACACTGTGGTTTATGGGATCTGCCCACTGTGCAACTGCTATACCATATTAAAGTTGATCCCAACTGCTGTTTCGGGCTATTCAGTGAGGCAAAATCCCACGGCTTTCATGTGAGACTCACTCAGACGCACAACTCAGGCCTTATGCGCTATCAACTGCTCAAGGAGCCAGGTATGCCAGTGACAATGTACAAGTTCATTACCTGCACCGTGGCTCAGGTATGTAGCAGAGGCTGTTGGTTCGATCAAGGCAGCAAATCTAAACCTCCATCTATAAGCAACATAGGCCGGTCACAGCAGATACCTCTCTGCCCTTACCAGTGGTCTGACACCTTTGCCCATTCTGTAGTGAGCCAAAACTCTCTGTTACAAGGAGATACCTGCCCACGAAGTGATCTATGGCTCAGGACATTACTCAATAATCGTAAATCATTAGCTACCAGGATCTTCGTACCTTACTGAAGCAGAGGTCTAATGTTCTCCTCATTCTCAGAGTCAGACACTCCATTTCCCTCGCTCCATTTGCCTATTACAGCTACAGTGCAGGTGTCTCATTAATTCTCCAGTGTAACAGATTTCCCTGATTGTTTAGATAATGCCATAATGGGTTGCTCACTGTTGCGGTCTCAATATCAGATCCTGTCTGGTGGCTCAGACCTAATCCCTACTATGCTTCATATAGATCTTTGCTTTAAAGCAGGGTGGATAAAAATCAATGTTTTTTTAAAAAAAAAAAAAAAAAAAAAAAAAAAAAATATCGGATTTTTTTGATTTAAAACGGATTTTTTTCAATAAACTGCTTTTTGAGGAAAATATTTTACCATCCAAAGGTTCTTCCATCATGAGATAAAGCTGAGTTGTTTAACTCAGTAGAATAAAGGCTGTATATGTGTAACATTCACAATGCCATGCACTTCCAGAGGTTTCTGTAGGATTAGTGGGCAGTTTCTCTCCTATATTATCACAGACGCTCGCTTTACTTTCGCAGTTCTCAAAACTGAATTTGACTCCGCAGAGGTCCCAGCCTCTTCTTCACGGCAAAAATGTTACAACATGAACAGAGTTGAGAAAAAGACCTTAATCCTATTGTTCTACAAACCTATGAATACAGAATCAACCCCTTCAGTGCCAAGTCCAAGAAGTTAGACAATATGTTTCTGATTGTTTGGAGTGGAATAGATCTGCACAACACAAGAAGAATGTAAATCTAAGTGTGAGGAGGAGGAAGGGCAAGCAGACAAGAAAATGAACAGCAGTAGCTTCTTCTGCAGGTGTTGAAAGAATATTCTCTTCCTTTGGACTCATTCATTCTAAATTGAGAAATCGGTCGGGACCCAATAAAGCAGGACAGCTTGTTTTTCTTTTCCAGATTATGAATAGGAACAAAGAAGAAGATGATGATGAAGATGACGACAAGTGAGCTACAGAGGACAGCAGGGACAGTAGTATTTAAGTTTTTCATGTGTCGGTTGGGCTGACAGTCTAAGTTTCTTAAAATATATATAGATTTTGTTTAGCCAAACTAGTTAACAAACATGGATGTTTGTTTAAGCAAATAACTTATGCTGTAATGTTGTTATTGTTTCAGTTGAATAAATTTAATAAATCTATTTAAAATTGTTATTAAGGTCAAGATTATTTTTCTCCTTCCTAAGTACAACAGAACAGTGGTGTCCAAATATGAATGATTAACCCATTAAACTGGGAAGAAAAAAGTAATATAAAAAGTGATTCTAAAAATCTTCATCTACTTGCATGTTAAAGTAGCAAGAACTAGTTTAGGTAGAAACTTTGATTTAAATCACTGATTTAAATCAAGCCTTACTGACTAGTGATTTAAATCGTGATTTAAATCGTGATTTAAATAAGTTAGATTTAAATCAAATCCACCCACCCTGCTTTAAAGTGATCCTGAACCCACAAACTGACCCTCCGCATCTTTAGACCTGTCCCTGCACCCCCTCTTATCATTTCTAGCCATGCCTTTTGCAGAAAAAAAAAAATAATCGATTTTGTAAAGTAGAGAAAAGTTTATATTTACCTCCGTCCTGTGTGAGTTCTCTGTTTCTGAAGAAGCCGCAATAGGCAGGCCTGTCTGCTGCTCCTTGTAATTATGCACGCCCCTCTCTGCTTGCTAAGAGCCTGGCCGCGTCATGAAAGGAGCGGGGCTAAAATTGTGTCATACCGGAGCCCCGCCCTGTTTCATGACGCGGCTAGGCTCTTACCAAGGCATCAAGCTGAGAGGGGCGTGCATAATTACAAGGGAGCAGCAGACAGGCCTGCCTATTGCGGCTAACTCAGAAACCGAGAACCCACAAATCTGCAAAAGGGATGGCTAGAAATGATAAGAGGGGGTGCAGGACAGGTCTAAAGATGCGGGGGTCAGTTTGTGGGTTCAGGATCACTTTAACGGTTCTCAACCTGCCCACTATTCAGTGCACTAGACCTTTAGTCTCAAGGGTTACTCAACTATTACAGAGGCGGGCCAAATTCCCTGACATCTACTCAGCGAGTTAGACTCACAATTACATCAGTATCCATGATAGTGTGTAATGTAACCCCAACAGTTCCTGTGAAGTCTCTGCCTCAGCTTCCATGTCTGTCGCCTCCCATCTTTTTATTGTTCTACAAAAAACTGCTAAAGAAGGCTAACCTCCTCAAAATCAGAGACCAGACCAATTTTAGCCAGATACAAAGCCTCTTCAAGCAGACAAATATCTCTCGAAAACTGCAACAGGGGTACAATAGCAGCTCCATCACAAACTACGGATGCCCACACGAGATAAATCGAGTTCCTGCCTCCAGCCAAACTGAATCCAAGACCTAAGTCTACTGTTTTGTAGAAGCAACAATGTTGAAACGATATCACTAACGATCTCGGGGCCGCGCGGTCGTTAGGACATAGTTTTAACATCGTTGGTGAGATGTCATATGCCTAGATATCGTGCACGACGCACCAACCATCCAGCGAGCAGGTAACGTTTGTTCAACCCTCCGAACAAAGAGAATTTTGTTTACGTACCGTAAATTCTTTTTTCTTTAATCATCAATGGGAGACCCAGACAATGGGGTTTAGGGCACTGCCCTCCGGAGGTCACACTAGGTACTACAAGTTTGTAGACACCGCCTCCTCCGCTTATAAACCCCTACCGCAGGGAAAATCCTCAGTTTGGTCCACAAGCTGCGAGGAGGAAATAAACCACACCCGAAACATCGGGAAGAATGCCGTGCACAGACGGTTCAACAACCCGGCAAACACTGTCTCAACAGAGAACAGAGCAAATGCAAAACATGCAAAGGAACAACTGGGTGGGTGCTGGGTCTCCCATTGATGATTAAAGAAAAAGAATTTACGGTACGTAAACAAAATTCTCTTTTTTCTGGTCATCATAATGGGAGACCCAGACAATGGGGATGTCCTAAAGCAATACCCCAGGGCGGGAAGAGTTCCTCAACAAGACGGATAACACATGGTTCCCTTTAAAGGTGGGCAACCGCCGCCTGGAGAACCCGCCTGCCCAAACTTGCATCCGCAGAGGCATGGGCATGCACCATATAGTGCTTAGAGAAAGTGTGCAGGCTAGACCAAGTGGCTGCCTGACACACCTGTAGAGCAGACGCTCGATGTCGCAAGGCCCAGGAGGCACCTACGGCTCTGGTAGAATGAGCCTTCAATCCCACCGGGAGAGGCAAACCAGAAGACCGGTAAGCCTCTTGAATGGAAGCCTTAATCCATCTGGCCAAGGTTGACTTCGAAGCCGCGGACCCCTTACAGCGACCTGTTGTAAGAACAAATAAGGAATCCGAACTCCTAAAGGAGGCGGTCCTGGACACAAATGCGTATAGCTCTCACGAGATCCAGAGTATGGAGGTCGCGCTCAACCTGATGAACGGGAGCGGGGCAAAATGATGGGAGAACAATCTCCTGGTTCAGGTGAAAAGTTGAAACCACCTTCGGCAAGAATTCTGGCCGAGGGCGCAACACCACCTTGTCTTGGTGAACCACCAGAAAGGGTGACTTGCACGATAGTGCAGCCAATTCTGATACCCTCCTCAGAGACGTAATTGCCACCAGAAAAGCCACCTTCTGGGACAGACGCGATAGAGAAACATCTCTTAGCGGCTCAAACGGAGGTTTCTGTAATGCCGCCAGGACCATGTTAAGGTCCCAAGGGTCTAGAGGTCTCTTGTAGGGCGGAACCATCCGTGACACCCCTGCAGAAATTGACGGACCTTCGGGAGGAGCGCCAATCGCCTGTCAAACAGCACAGAAAGTGCTGATACTTGACCTTTCAAAGAGCCAAGGGATAATCCCAATTCCAAACCCGACTGTAGGAAAGCCAACAACGTCGGGATGGACAAGGGCCACGGAGACCGTCCGCCAGAGGCACACCAAGTAAAAAAGATTTTCCACGTTCTGTGGTACATCTTCCTGGAAACTGGCTTCCTAGCCCGATTCATAGTGGCAACCACCGTAGGGGAGAAACCCCTGGATGTCAGCAGCCAGGCCTCAAGAGCCATGCAGTCAATCTGAGGGCCCTGGAATTGAGGTGGAAGAATGGGCCTTGCGCGAGTAAATCTGCGCGTTCTGGAAGAGCCCACCTGTGTCCGCCTGACAGTTGCCACAGGTCCGGATACCAGGACCTCCTGGGCCAGTCTGGAGCCACTAGAATGGCTACCCTGCATTCCGACCTGATTTTCCACAGCACCCTGGGAATCAGAGCCAGAGGCGGGAACACATATGGTAGATGGAATCTGGACCAAGTCAAGATCAGGGCGTCCACTCCCAGAGACTGGGGGTCCCATGACCTCGCCATGTACTGCGGAACCTGATGATTCAGCCGCGAGGCCATCAGATCCACGTCCGGAGTGCCCCATCTGCTGCAGATGTCCTGGAAGACGTCTGGATGAAGAGACCACTCTCCGGCGTCCATCCCCTGCCGGCTCAGATAGTCGGCCTCCCAGTTTTCGACCCCCGGGATGTGAACTGCGGAGATCAGGCAGTTGTTGTCCTCCGCCCAGGATAGGATGCGGTGGACTTCGGCCAGAGCCTCTGCACTCCTGGTTCCTCCTTGATGATTTATATAAGCGACGGCCGTCGCATTGTCGGACTGAACCCGAATGGGTTGTCCTGAGAGGAATCTCTGAAACGCCAGGAGTGCCAGATAGATCGCCTTGATCTCCAGTACGTTGATCTACAACGCCGACTCCGACTGAGTCCAGAGGCCTTGGGCCCTGTGGTGCAAGAACACCGCCCCCAGCCCTTCAGACTGGCGTCGGTGGTCACCACTAACCATGACGGTTTGATGAAGGACCGGCCCGAGACAAGTGATGTGGCTGTAGCCACCACTGCAGGGAATCCCTGGTCGGCAGGGAAAGGGTCACCAGCCGATTCAGAGAGATCGTCCTCTTGTCCCACCTGCGGAGAATCTCCAGCTGAAGAGGACGGAGGCGAAATTGTGCGAACGGTACCGCCTCTATTGCTGCCACCATGCGCCCCACCAGCTTCATCAACACCCGTAGGGATGATTGTGGTGACAGGAGGACTGCTTGTACTCCTGATTGGATCGCCATCTGTTTGACTCGTGGCAGAGACACCAGGGCTGAGGCTGTGTTGAAGTCCATGCCCAGATATGTCAAAGACTGGGTCGGAACTAGCGTTGACTTCTGAATATTGAGGAGCCAACCAAACTGTTCCAGGGACCGCATGGTCACATCCAGGCTCTCTTGACAGAGGTGTTCTGATGGCGCCCTGACCAGCAGGTCGTCTAAATAGGGAATGACGGCATGTCCCTGCATGTGCAGGAGAGCCATCATGGAGGCCATCACTTTTGTGAACACCCGCGGTGCCGACGCCAACCCGAACGGCAGCGCCACAAATTGGAAGTGTTCTTCCCCCACTGCGAATCGCAACCAGCGCTGATGAGCCGGTGCAATGGGCACGTGAAGGTAAGCGTCTCTGATATCTATGGACGCCAGGAAGTCCCCCTGTGACACAGCTGCGATCACGGAGCGCAGTGATTCCATACGGAACTTCCGAACCAACACGTGATGGTTGAACAACTTCAGGTCCAGTACTGGGCGGAAGGATCCGTCCTTCTTCGGGACGATAAAGAGGTTGGAGTAAAAACCCCTGAACCTCTCTCCGGAAGGCACCGGGACCACCACTCCGTCTCTGCGGAGACCCTCCAACACCTGGTAAAAAGCCTGAGCCTTTTCTGGTGATGGGACCGACCGATGGAATCGGGATATCGGCTTTGACGTCAGCTCTATCCTGTAACCTCGCGAGATCACGTCTCGAACCCACTGATCTTGAACGTGAAGTAGCCACTTGTCCTGAAAGCGAGACAAGCGGCCCCCCACCTGTGGGGAGGCAGGATGAGAGAGCGAGTCATGTAGAGGCGGGTTTGGGGGTGGCAGCTGCCGCCCCCGCCGGCTTCTTTGGACGACTCTTAGAGCGCCACTGAGAAGCGGGCTTTCCCCTCGGTCCGTGCGAGCGGACGGTGCTGATGACTGCGAGCTGGAACGAAAGGACCACTGTTTTGGGTTCCTTTTAACGGTATACCGTGGCTTAGGCTTATTCTGCGGTATCTTAGACTCAGCAGAATCCTTTATCAGCTTGTCCAGTTCGGTGCCAAAAAGCCTGTCACCAGCAAACGGAAGATTCTGCAAAATCTTCTTGGATGTGGCATCTGAGTCCCAAAGACGCAGCCACAACAACCTGCGGATCGCTATAGCATTGGCCGAAGCCACAGCTGAGCGAGTGGCAGTTTCCAGAGTCGCCGTCCTGGCGTAGTCCGCATAGGCCCTTGCCCTCTCGGTAAGTGCTAGGACCTCTGGACTGGATCTTGCCAGGTCAGAGATACCATCCAAGCAGGTAGTAATCGCTTGTAAGGTCCAGACCGTGGCAAAGTTAGGGGCAAATGAAGACCCCACAGCCTCATAGGAAGACTTGGCGAGTTGCTCGACCTGTCTATCCGTCGCATCCTTCAGCGAGGAGCTATCTGAGGCAGAGAAAAGGGAGCGTGCAGCAATCCTGGTCATGGAAGCGTCCACCTTCGGGGACTGCGACCACTCCTGAAGCACCTCCTGGGGGAAGGGGAAGCGATTGTCCTTGGGTTTACGGACATAACGCCGCCCAGGATGTAACCTGGGAGCTCTAACCACCCTTCCAAAATTCGTGTGGTCCATGAAGGAACCACTTGGTCTAGCCTCTGGCCGCAGCCATTGGTAGACCTCCTTCGGGTGCACCGTCACCTCCTCAGGGGGTGTCACGAGACGTAAGGTCTCGTTGATAGAGGACACCAGATCCTCCACCCCGTCTGGAGGTTCAGATATAGACACAGACCCGAAATTTGAACCCCCATCATCGTCCTCACCATCAGAGGAACGCTCCTCCTCAGAGAGAGCCTGGAGCTCGGGTGACTCCTCACGACGAGCCCGCTTAAGGGGTCTCACAGCAGAAGAGGGAGACACCCGGGGGTAACTGGACGGAGTAGCTGGGCTATCCAGCCTCCTATTAAGTGCCTCCAGGGATTGCGACATGGAGGACAGCTGGGACAACAGAGATTCATTGATCTTATTCTGAGTCTCCCATGGCCCTGAGATCACCTGAACCTCAGGATATAGCACCGGAGCTGCTGACTCAGCAGTGCCAGCCCGGGCCTCTGGGCGTCCGCAGTTATTGCAGGACCCCTCCACCAGTGTTCCATTGCATGTAGCGCAGGTAATGGTGGTCTCTGCCGCCCTAGCAGCACGCTTCCCAGCTGAGGACATCGCCACAGTAGGGGAAGATAAGCCAAATTGCAGACAACAAAACCGGGAGTCCCGGTGGCTTACCGACCGCAGTAAAGCGGTATGAGGAAGCGGTGTGTGTGTGTGACCTCCGCGACGGTTTCCGGTCTCCCCTTTGGAGTGCAGGCGCACGCTGCATACAAATCCCAACCGGGAAGTGAGGGTAAAGATGGCCGCCGGCAGTGAAACTGTGGGCGGCGCCGAAGACACGCGGGAAACACACACACACGCCCATCGATGACGTCACCGCACGGGCTGCTTCCCATCCTCCAAGCAGCCTCAACATGAGGGAGCCGGAGCCCGCAGCGCGGGAAAAAGTGTAAAATGTAATACACAGACTGCACAAAACAAACATCCGCAGCCCACGGCCTCAGCCCCTGTGACACACAGGGTGGTCAGCCAGGGTGACCCCAGCACCGGGTACACCCGCAGAACCGCGGACCCGAGGGTAACGCGCGGTCTGAGTGTCATGAAACACATGAAGTGCCAGACACTACCCCCAGGCACACAGGAGACACAGAGTGCCTCAGTGCCGGTCCGGTCTGTAAGCACCATTTAGGGAGGCCTCGGACGGGGGTTCAGCACCAGTCCGGAGTGTAAGCACCATTTAGGGAGGCCTCGGACTGGGCTGGCTCCAGTCCGGTCTGTAAGCACCATTTAGGGAGGCCTCGGACGGAGCGGAGCTGTGCAAGGCTCCCATCTCCCACTCTCCAGAGCCCCCCAGAGAGGGATGGAAAGGAGCGCAACAGCGTACCGGGAGAACACAAAGTGTCCAGGCCCTAGGCCCTCCGGTACCTCCACCTGCGTGTTCCACAAGGGTGAGCGGGGAGGCTGTCGCAGGTCCCGACTGGAACCTTTTTACCTTGTCTTCAGACGCCATCACGTAAGCTGTGAGAATGCAGTGAAGTGCAAGCAAAGCGTGATCCTCCGAGCACACTAAGTTTAAAACTGAGGATTTTCCCTGCGGTAGGGGTTTATAAGCGGAGGAGGCGGTGTCTACAAACTTGTAGTACCTAGTGTGACCTCCGGAGGGCAGTGCCCTAAACCCCATTGTCTGGGTCTCCCATTATGATGACCAGAAAAATACTTGTTCACGGATATGAATGGGCGAAGTCGTGAACGACATCATTATCGCGGTGTCACACAGAACGATGCAGCAGGTTGGCTGATCGAGGATCATCTGATTTGAGAACGCTCTCAAATCTGCGGTCACTGATCCAACGATTTATCGTAACCATATCCGAGTCACACGCAACGAGGTAGTAACAATATCGTTTGAACGACTCCACACCCTTGACGTTTGAGCGATATTCACGATATCGTACCGTGTAACAGTACCTTTAGTCAGACTTCCCTACTCCGACCTTCTCACTCATCTCCAGAAAAGGCAGAGCGCTCTGCCCTCCAGCTGACTAGACAGCTCTATATCGGTCATACACCTCAGGCAAGGATCAGACATGTGCCTCAAATCTCCACCTATCATAACCAACTTCATTATACTCATAGCATGAGACAAGTGTTTGCGAACATGGGTCTCATCCTCCTAGGTTGCGAGTTGGTACTTACCTCCACTCTTTTGCAAATCCTGCATCACATCTTTTATGTTGCAGACTACAACCAAGATGATGCTATCTTTCTCCACGAGCAAGAAAGATGGTCCTCTTCCTCTGCAAGTATGGTATTCTTCCCTCAAATATCTCAAGGTGTATCACCCAAGCAATCTAGACTGTCACTCAGGTTACTGTCTTAAGGCCTATCGTGGCAAACAGGACCCCTTATTGGGGCCTCTCCTGACATTCATAGACCCAGCCCTTGTACTAGACTCTTCTGCTGGCTGCGCCAGCGGACCCGTCCGCCTGTCCGATATCTAGGAACAGATCCTCCTTGAGTCTCCTTCCACAAAGTGGGACATCACACAAACAGATTTTCAGATATGTATGTAGGTTGACTGTTTTGTTTCTTACAGCTATTACCTGACCCTTCTTCATGACAGACATGTTGCACTGAGAATTATGGCCAAAGGTCCGGTTTCCCTCTGAGGATTTTTCCCTTTCTTCCTCCTTGGTGGACCTCTCTATCGATCAAACCCATCTCTGATGTTCCCTCTTTACCGTTCTTTCTCAAGTAAGATGGCGTCTCCTTTATCAGTCTACTCTCTAGGGAACTGTGACCGCTTCTGCTCCACAAAATCTAATTCCCTTTAGCTCTGGATGAGCTTTTTTTTTTTTCTATTAACCAACTAGGCAGTGGTTTTACTTCGGCTGAGACAAGTTCGCTTTAGCAGCACATATACTTCGTCTGGAACAACGCAGAGAGGATCAGCACAGCCACAGCGCATGGATGACACAGAGGTTTGTGAAGAGTTTGTCATCTTTCCATGGTTACTACAGGTTTCAGGGCATCAACATGATCATCTGATGCATCTGGAGTTCCTCAGCTTTTTATTATCAAATGGGCTGTTTGTTTCCAAGACCTTTCACTTTCAGCACAATGTGAAAATCCTCAGGCCTTTACAAGTCCCCTCCTATACCCAGCCAAGGTCGTCGGGCATTCAGTTAGTGTCTGGAGCGGAGAGAGTCACTCTCAGTCTCCTTGCGCTCGGCTATCTTGGTACATCTGACCCTGCATGTTCCACTTATTTTCATCTTTAGGTTTCTTGGCAGGTTCAGCTACACTCATCTCCATTCCTTTTGGTAACTGAGCCTTTTGCTCGTTTGCCTCTTTTCCTCAGGTAGAATCGTTACTCCACTGTTCACAGGGAACAATCCTATCTTATGGACTAGGCAAGGCATGCAGGTACTGCCTGCTTATCAGGTTTCTGAAGGAGGTTTGGGACTCAGACCCACCTGGCCTGAGATAGGACGTTATTTAGGGTTCTTGACTAGATCTGTTTCGGTGGGCAGCATCTTCCCCAGTCATGCGGGGCCCAAGAGGCCTCTTCTCTTGAACCTGCTATGCTCATGGATATTTCTGGTCTCTCTTTTCCTCCTTCCTCCCCTGCTATTTTCCTATTCTGGAATAATTACACCTTTCCACAGGGGAAAGACTTTCGCCTCGCAGAGTTACTTTTCTCCACTCAATGTCTGGTGGAAGCCTGTATATCAATTTTTCTTTCTGATTTTACCATGTCCTGCGAATGTTCAGGCTGACCAATGGGTTCTTTGCCCCTTAATAAAAGTAGGTTACCGTATGTTCCTTTCCGTTTCAGTTTCATGAAGAAAGGCTTCAGCACCTCAATTCTTTCAGGGGACTTAAGTTCTTGTCCTCAGATCCATTTTGTTAATGGAATCTCAGTGGCCTCCAGACGTTCTCTAATGATTTTATCGCTTCGCTTTGGTCCTATCCTATCCATTTTGCTGTCGGGTATAGGTCTCAACTATTTTAAGTTCTTGTTCTCATAAAGAATCTTTCTTAAGTACCATGCGGTCCAGACGAGTTTCTGTTACGGAAGTATTTTAGGTGTTTAGGAGTAATCCTACCCAGAATTTCCTGTTTTTTTCCCTCTCCTGTTAGGGTCTCTTTCACCCTTCGTGCCATCTTGTTAGCTGCTGCCTTGTTGTCTTCACGTCACCCCTTTCAGGCGATACTGGGTCCTCTCTTTCTTTACTTTTTGCTTTAGGCCCAGGCATGCATACATGTACAATTTACAGTGGCTGCTTCGAATCTGAAGATCTGGCCTTCCTTACTTTCTAGTCCTTCTCTTCCAACCTTTGAGGGTTGCTTTAGAACGGTCCCATAGTATACAGTGTCCCCCAATGAAATGATAGAGAAAACATTTTTTGTGTACTCATTGCAAAAATCTGTCTAGGAGCCTTCTTTGGGGGGCAGCACCGGCCAGTCTGCATTTGTTTACGATTGCTTCTCCTACTGCTTTTGCACTAACTGACCAGTTTTCCTCCGGTCGGTGTATACTACTGGGGAGGAGCTAACTTTTCTTATTCGCTCCATTGGGAGACCCAGACAATGGGGTATATAGCTTCTGCCTCCGGAGGACACACAAAGTACTACACTTTATAAAAAAAGTGTAGCCCCTCCCCTACTGCCTATACACCCCCTCCTGGGAAATTCCCATCAGTTCTTAGCTTTGTGTTGAAGGAGGCACACTCTGCACTCATCCACTCTCATTTTAGTCTTACTCACTCTCCCTGGAGAGTGTCGAATGGAAGCGAAGTGGATCCATATGGATCCCCAGCACGTCTCCTTCCTCACCCTCGGGCAGGGGCGGTTGAGGTACCCATGGGGTACAACGGGCTGGAGCCCTCATGCTGTTTTCCTTCTCCATCCCTTAGGGGCCCTGGAGAAGTGGGATCGTCGCGGGCTTCCATGTAATCTCGAGCTCAGACTCCATCCGCAACCCCTGTGGGATCTGCTGGCCGGAGTTGTGGACCCCCAGGGATCGGCCCCTGCACCAAATGAGGTACTCTGTATCTGTGCATTGCTGCTGCAGCCTGGGCTCCGGATCCATCCACATGCTGATGAGGTACACTGGGGGTGATTACATTGTGGGACTTACCGGCACTCTGCTGCTCAGTGAGCCGGTTCTAACGCTGGCTCCCCGCGCCATCTCCTTCGCCATCACTGAAGGAGTCATCTCGGGCATCCATGCTTCGCTGGAGCCCCAGCTCCATCCACAGCCCCTGGCGGACCTGCTGGCCGGAGCACCGTTATCCCCAGGGACCAGGTTCTGCACCTAATCGAGGTACTCTGTATCATTGTGCATATGGCTGCAGCTGCAGTGCGGGGCTCCAGATCCGACCCAGTTATCTGTGAGGTACTCTGGGGGTATTATGTTGTTGACCGGCACATCTCCCTTCGGGGGCTGGTTGCCAGGATCACAGCAGGTAACCCGGTTTTCACCGGACCTCTGCGACTGCTGCTACAGCCCGGGCCTTCGGATCCATGTGTGTATATGTCTTTTTTTACTGTGCATGGAGGACCTGACCCCTGGGGCTGGTCTCAGACACCCCCTCTGAGGGTGTCAGCGCTGTCGGCCGGTGATCGCGCCGGACCTCCGCGCCGACCGTGCCTGCACGTCGGGCACGGTCTCAAATTTAGGCCCCCGCTTCGCCTGCGGCCTAGTTTTGTAATGCCCGCCCCGGCTGCCATTCAAGCAGAGGGGCGAGTTTTGCGCCGTCCCTGCGGCCATACTGATGCATGGAGGGCCTCTCCCCACTGCCTAGGTGACGCCCATTCCTCTTCGTTTCTATGGGGCCCCAGATTCCCGCACTTTGTGTCGGTCCGCCCATTGTTCACTCCCCCTCTGCTGGCTCCGGCGGCCATCTTGGCTTTCTACTGGTATATGCTCAGCAGCTGCAGTTCCCTGAGAGGTTTTGCAGCATCTGGGGGACCGTGGGATCTGATGATACACCGCGGTCCAGCGGTCGGGCCACACCAGTTACTCCGGCTGTGAGCCCCCTTGCGTGGGCATCCTCTGCTGGGGATTCCCACAGTTCTACAGCTATGTGGGCCATTTGGCGTATAACCCCCAACGGCCGCGCGCATTTCGCAGCCTGCACTTCATATAAGGCTTAGCTGCCTGCTGGATGCACTTCTCTGCCTGCGCGCAGCCAGAGTCAAGCCCAGAGCCACAGGCTCACTCCAGCACCTCGACCCAGGTGGATTCCCCTGCAGCCCTCCAGCAGGGCCCTCTAGGACGCCGACTGGACAGAGGTTCCAGGAACCCCTGTCCGAGCCTTACTTAAGGCTATATTAGGCTATATAAGCCCAGATCGGGTCCCTTACAGGATCCCACACGGGACTGCTCTCACGAGTCTAGGCCGGGTCCTTCACAGGATCCCCCTACGCCTGCCCCTCCCCGGGGGTTCCATAAGTACAGGGCCGCGGGCCCAGTAGTTGGACTGCCCCGGAAAACAGCCGAGGACTCTTCCTCCGGCCACTGTCCGCGGCCCGCTACGCGGACCCGCGGGGCTACCTCCCCCTCCTCCTCGCATTACTCAGGATGTCGAGAATGAGCAGGGGGGGGGGGGGTCAGGGTTCAGCGTCCGAGCTCATGCTGACTCTGAATGCCCCTGAGGGGGGACACACTGGTGGATGACCTTGTTCTTCCTCAACATGGTTGTTCCACCTGCTTCCCCTTCTCCGGTGGAGCCGGCTTCCTTTTCAGGAAACACACCAATTTAGGTTCCCTAAAAGGGCTCAGTGTGTGTTGCTTCCACCACCCTAATTTGGAGATGCTGTCCAAAGCCCAGGCTGGCCCGGACTAGCACTGTCCTACTAGAACCAGCAGTGCTGTCACCATCTCCTTCCTCGGAAGTGGTCAATGGTTGGTCTCATTCCCACGAGGTGGTCCCTCCGGGTCCAGACTTGCAGCCCGGACCGTTGTGCCCGTGGCTAACAGCTCTTGCCTGAAAGAGCTACGGACTGCCAGATTGATTTATTTATTAACTCATCTATGAAACTACTGTCCTCAGCTTTCGCAGCTGTAGGAGCAGGGTAGCCATGTCTGCGTGCTCGGCAGAGTCCGCTCCCTTTCGGGGGTTTTCTTTCCTGAGGTCATTACATAACGTCTCTGACGATCTTGGTTGGCTATCCGCAGGTCTATGGCCTCGGAATATGATTAGCTGACGCCACATCCAAAAAGGTACCTTACGGGGTTGTCTTTTTGCTGGTAACAGGCTGTTTTGGGAACAGCTAGAAGGACTCCTCTGGCGAGTAAGCTCTTCCGTGCTGCATGCTACGGTGGGAAACCTGTGCACCAAAGGATTCAGTCCACTGGCTTGGACTAAAGCTAAGGGTGTGACTCGGCATGGCGTTCCAAGATCGCCAGCACTCAGTGGCAGGAGGCTCAGCCTCTGACGGCCTCCTCATGCCTATCCGTCTCTTCAAGCCGCATCCTCGGTCGCGGACAGGCTCTCCGGTTATATCGCATGGCTACTTAACTCCCTTCCTCCAGCAAAGGCGCAGGCCTTTATCCAGGCTCTGGATGCCTTGAGGCAAGACGGAGTAGTTGTTTCTGTTCCTCTCGAGGAACGTTTGCATAGCATCGATCGCCATCAAGGAGGCGTACCGGCTCTTCCCCATGGCGTCCGCTAATTAGCGTTGGCTGAGGTTGCGGTGTGGGACGACCATTTTGGTGGTTCTGTCCTCGCGGCCCTGCAATCCCAGGGCCATGCAGTAATATCGTACTTGAACGACCTACTGGTCAAGGCATCTTCTCTGGAACAATGCCAGTGCAGTCTCTCACGACCCTCTGCACTCCTACTCAGACTCTGACGTGCCAGTGCATGGAGTCTCACGACTATTTCGCTTTTGTCAAGCTGCCTCTGGACAAACAACTGGCACTTCAGTCAGAAGTCCGCTCACACCTTCGGTCACGCTCAGTCTCCCTAGGACGGCTGATGTACATCTTAGGGAAAAATGGTAGCGGCCATGGAGCAGTATACTTCATAGAGTTTCACCTGCGGCCACTGCGGTTGCAGATCCTCCGCAGTGGGGACAAGCACCATCTTCCCGCGATAGGAAGGTCTCCCTGTCTGCATTGTCAAAGGTCTCCATTCATTGGTGACTGCTACCCCTGTCTGTCATGGGGGAGGCCCTTGCTGCCCCCCTCTTGGGCAGTCGGGACCACGGCCGACAGCCTCTCGGGCTGGGGCGCAGTATTCCTCCACCACGGCGCTCAAGGAACCTAGACGGAGTCGGAACCCATTCTCCGGATCAATGTCCTGCAGAGTAGGGCCATTTGCTTAGTGCTTTTGGCTTTCCAACGGTTCCTGTCAGGAAGACAGATCCGGATTTCATCAAACGCGATAGCGTCTCCTATGTCAATCCCCAGGGAGGAACTCGAAGCATCTCAGCACTGCTCAAGGTTCAACGTATCCTTCAAGGGGTAGAGGACAACGACTCCTCCATCTCGGCAGTCCACATCCCCTGAGGGGACAACTAGGAAGCAGACGACCGAAGTCACCAGGGCATGGACTCGGGCGAGTGGTTCCTTCATCCAGACGTCTTTCAGACCATCTGCAAGCGATGAGGAACACCGGACGTGGACCTGATGGCCTCAGGTTCCAGTTTTCATGGCCCGGCTTCAGGATCTCCAGACCCTGGCTGCGGTCGCACTGGTCCAGAACTGGTCTCAGTTCCGTCCCCCGTACGGGTTTTCCCCGTTGTAATGTTGCCCAGAGTCCTGCGCAAGATCAGGGAAGAATGCAGGCGCACTCTACTGATCGCCCCGGACTGGCCCAGGTGTGCCTGGTACCCAGACCTGTGGCAGCTCACGGCAGGGGAACCGTGGAAGCTTCCAGATCGTCCGGACCTGTTGTCTCGTGGTCCGTTCTTTCACC
The DNA here is from genome assembly GCA_033576535.1 of Allobates femoralis. NCBI lineage: Eukaryota > Metazoa > Chordata > Amphibia > Anura > Aromobatidae > Allobates > Allobates femoralis. The sequence goes on along the minus strand of JARQOC010000004.1, from coordinate 433,408,892 downwards.
AGAATTCTGTGGCCCTCAGCTTGACTTTGTGGCTCTTAAATCCTGGCTGCTGACATCCCTAGGATTTCCCCCAGCGGTTGCCGCTACTATGAGACAGGCCAGGAAACCTGCGTCAGCAAAGATCTACCGCAATTTTCTTTTCCTGGTGCCGCTCAAATGGGCACTCTCCTTGGCCTTTCCCTTTGCCAACCCTGCTTTCCTTTCTATATTCAGGATTGGGTTTAGGGTTATCTCTTAGTTCCCTTCAGGGACAGATTTCTGCACTATTCATGCTATTCAACAAACGTCTGGCTAATCTCACTCAAGTTAGGACGTTTGTGCAAGGGGCATATCACATTGTCCCGCCCTACAGGCGTCCGCTGGACTCCTGGGACCTTAACTTGGTCCTCTCGGCTCTGCAGAAGCCGCCCTTTGAACCACTAAGAGAGGTGCCCCTCTCTAGGCTTTCACAGAAAGTAGCCTTCCCTGTGGCTATCACCTCTCTCCGGAGAGTCTCTGAATGGCAGCCCTGTCTTGTAAGCCAACCTTTCTGGTGGTTCACCGGGACAAGGTGGTGCTTAGACCGGTGGCTGAGTTTCTTACCGAAAGCGCTTTCTCCCTTTCATCTTTTTGTCCAAATCCTGTCCACCAATCCGAGAAGGCTCCGCATTCCTTGGATCTGGTCAGGGCTTTCAGGATTTAGGTCTCCCTTACGGCCCTCTACGCCGCACGGATTCCCGTTTGTGCTTACAACAGGTCAACAAAAGGGTACACCGGATTCCAAGTTAACCTTGGCACGGTGGTTCAAGGCGCCTATCCAGGGGGCCTACCTTTCCTCTGGAACGCCTCTCCCTTTGGGAAGCAAGGCACACTCTACTAGAGCTGCTGGAGCCTCATGGGCCTTGGGCACCAGGCGACGGCTCAGCAAGTGTGTCAGACGGCTACTTGGTCCTGTCTGCACACCTTTACGAAGCGTTACCAAGTGCATGTATATGCTTCAGCAGACGCAAGTCAGGACAGGCGGGTCCTTCAGGCGGCCTTTGCCCACCTGTGAATGGAGCTGCCACCTTGCCATTATGGGTTGTTTGCCCACCCAGGGATTGCTTTTGGACACCCCCATTGTCTGGGTCTCCCAATGGAGCGAATAAGAAAAAGAGAATTTTGTTTACTTACTGTAAATTCTTATTCTTCTAGCTCCTAATTGGGAGACCCAGCACCCACCCTGTTGCCCTTCGGGCTATTCTGTTAAGTTTCTTGTGTTAACACAGGTTGCTTACGTTAATCAGTTGCCCGCCATTGTACGGCCGGACCTGATTTTTCTGGTGTGGGTTATCCTCCTTCCTGCTTGTGCACCGAACTGATGGGAATTTCCCAGGAGGGGGTGTATAGGCAGTAGGGGAGGGGCTACACTTTTTTATAAAGTTAGTACTTTGTGTGTCCTCCGGAGGCAGAAGCTATACACCCCATTGTCTGGGTCTCCCAATTAGGAGCTAGAAGAAAAAGAATTTACAGTAAACAAAATTCTCTTTTTTCATGTAGCCCAACATTGTCTCCTAGGGGCAGCAGCATACACCCATATTATCCTGTGTCCCCAATGAAGACTCCGAGAGAAATTTTACGATGAGTACACAGATATTTTCTTCTCACTTCCATCTCTGCCCAGGGAATGTGGTATGATCTGACGATGTACCTGTACAGTCATGGCCATTACACAGCAGGAACATATAAAGATTATCAGCACAGGAACATTTATATTAACCCCTTCACGACCTATGACGTAGGAGGACGTCATGGGCCGGTGAGGAATGTTTGATGTGAGCTCCGGCGTGGAGCTCACATCAAAGTCCCGACATCTCAGCTGATCTCATCAGCTGAGATGTCAAGGTAACCCCTTGGATCCCGTTGTCAATCACTGACAGCGGGATCCAAGGCAGCCGCGGCGGGGAACGCGCTGTTCCCGCCTGCTCCGGAGATCCCGCGATAGTATTGCAGGATCTCCGGCGTCCACGTGACAGCCCGGGGTCCTGGATAGACCCCGGATGCTGTTACTGAGCAGTTCCATGTTGTGGTTGGCAGGTGCCTCTTAAAAAGGCAGTGTAAAAATAAGAATGAATATAAAAATAAGGTTTTTAAAAACCTGTTAAAAATAAAAAAAAAAAAAAAAAAAAATATATATATATTATTATATATATATATATATATATATATATAAAAAAAGTTCACATCACCCCCCTTTTCCCCCGATCACAATAAAAGTATTATTAAAAAAAAAAAAAAAACACGTTTGGTATCGCCGCGTTCAGAATCGCCCGATCTATCACATATTAAATCCGTTAATGAGAGCCGTAAACTCCGTAATGGAAAAAATGGTCCAAACTTCAAAATTCAGTTTTTTTGGTTGCCGCAACATTGCTATAAAATGCAATAATGGGGGATCAAAACTGCGGATCCCCCCAAAATTATGTCTATATTGACGGAAAAATTAAAAAAAAAAAAAGTTATGGCTCTTGGAAGTAGGGGAGCAAAAAACGAAAAATTCCCGGTCATGAAGGGGTTAAAACACATCCAATTGTGGAAAATATTATTCAAAGATCTATGGGTTAAAATAAACTTTATTTGAGGGAAAACCAATTTAAGAAGTATGATACGCGTACAGCCCTCACCAACAAGGACCTACAACATGAACGTGCTGCAGACAGATGATCACAAGTCTAGTTTACCTTGTACAGGAGGAATGGAAGTCTTATATGACCTTAAGGTAGTCAGGATAACATAACCCAGAAGTTCAGTGGCACTCCTAGTATAAGTTTACCAAAACTTACCATTGGAAAGGACAGCTCTTGGTGCAGTGCATCATGGGAAAGGTAATGCATGGGCACTGAATGGGGCAATGCAGGCACAGGGTGAGAGTGGTGGAATGGAAAGTTGCCCATGTGATGTTGTTCCCCTCGAAGATCCAGCTCATTGTCTATCCTTTGCAGTGGCTGCAAAATGTTTAAAATAAAAATGAATGTCATTTAGTTGCTAGGTATTATATTAGGGTGGAAGGGTTGGTGATTAGTTTTGAACAAAACTTTAAGAACAGGTCTTCATTCATTTCTCCAATTACAGTTTACAAAATAATATGCAACTCCCACAGAGTGTGCTCAATATTATACAGCTATAAAGAAAGAAAACAAAAAAGCGGTGGCCTAATCCATAGGATGGGAGAGGAAGGTCTCATCACTGTGGTCCAAGTCAGAAAATAGGGTTAAACATCCATGAGTTGCAACTATTCACAGTCTATAGGACTAATGGCGACAGAGTACAGCACCCTGTTGTGGCACTCCCACCCGATTGTCTACACCCATCTTCTCTTTATGACTACACTTGTCTTATATATAGACCCTATAGTTTGGATTCATTAAAACTGACGTTTTTCACACTGGTCTTGATAAAGGGGTGTGCTGGTGTCTGTAGCAAACACTTAGTAAAAATTAAAATGCTGGATAACCTCTGTGTGCCCAAAAACGAACAGGCAGATAGTTGTCAACAACGGCAACTACCTGCCTGCTGTAGTGGCACCAGCTTAGAGCGGTCAGTAACCTCTCCTGCCTGGCAATCCAGCTGCTCCACATTAACAGGGCAGTTCGTCTGGGCTGCTCCATCGACAGGGTGTAACCGTAAGCACCATGCCCCATCAACAGAGAAAAACTGAAGACGCTGCCCTGTCTATGTGACTTCAGCGGAAACCACTGAATCAGCAGGAGTGGAGTAGAACCATTCTGTACCGGACGAGATTGGCACTGGGCACAAAAGGCAGGTAGTTAGAAACGTCCTGTCTGTTCGTGCTTAAGGCACACTGTAAAAGAAAAAAAAAAAAAAAGTCCCGGATAACCCCTTCAATGTGTGCACATATCCTTGAGTTGAGGACTGAAGTCAGATTTCTGGCGTAAGGTATGCCACAGCTAATCATGAATTAGACAAGCTTTACTTTCTCCTACCCATTCTGCCTCATTTTCATGAAGCTGGGCAAAGCGGACATGAAAATGACGAAAATTTTGCAACACTGACAAGTTGCAAAACTTTGGCATTTTCATGTCAGTTTTGCCCAGCACCACCTGCACACTGCTTTGAAGGCAGTTGTCAGGGAGGTTTTTCCCAAACATGTAATCTGAGACTGACACTATACAGTGAATAAATGCTGTAATAACTACCCAGCACTTTGACTTCAGGTCACTCTGCACATACATGCTTTTTTATCTGCAGATTAACCCAATATATTTTCAGGTAATCATTTTTTTTCTTCACAAAACCAATCCTGTCTAATGACATTTACTTTAAATGTAGATTATTTGTCCTGTTGTAGAATAAACTTTGAGCAACCAGAAACATCTGCAGCTACATATGAATATAATCACTTGTTTGGTATAATCTGTAACTCATACACCTCACGATAATCACATTCATTCCCTTACTTTATAGGATGGACTTGGAAGAATTGATGTGGTTTTGAAGAATTTTTTTTAAAAATGTGTCTTCTGTTCATTCACTCTCCATTTTGCTAAGATATAAAACAAATTCTTAACATCCCTTATTTTTGAAGCATTCTTATGTTAATTTTTTTTTTCCCCCTCACACCTGCCTAAAACATTTGCATAGTATTTTTCTTAAGATGTTGGTATAGATTATAGACAAGGTGCACTTAAAAGAGGTTTTCCACTACTAATGTGACCCCTTTTTTTATCCTATTCCCAACTAAACACTTTCCTAATATAGTTCTGCTACCTATACTGCTCCTGTAAGCAAAGTTTTTGAGTCAGTAAGCTAAACCTCCTCCTCAATTTCCCAGAATCTGACTTCAACGCCACCAAAATTGACACCGACTTCACAACCCTGCTGATCTCTAGGAGGCTTGTAAATAACTATTGTTGTAGCTTTGATCGATCCTACCGGATTCAGATCACCTGAGCAAGGGACGACACTGATGGGGGCGTGGCTGCCACTGAGAGCGACAGCAGTCTGGGCACACATGCCCACATCACACTTCACTCTCTTTTTGGGCCCCACCAGTGATATACCCTGCTGACTTGGTCCATTCCCTGTCTCCAGAGTTGAAGGATTAAAGCTACAACAAAAGGTATTTAAGAGCCTCTTAGAGATGAGCTTACCAGAGTAGGATAAACATGTTAACCCATAAGTAATCTCCTTATTTGTGCCCCTCAGTGCTCTTAGCCAGTAACCCTTTCTTTCCTTAATTCTGTACAACCACCCTCTGGGTGTGTTACTGGAGCTGCAGACTCGTGAGGCACGGGACCGTGTTCCATCCAATCAGAGCAAGCCAGAAGCTAGTCAGGAAGGCGGCAGGAGCTGTGCCTGAGTGGAGCCGGTGCCCAGAGGTCCTTTGAGCCATACGCTACACTTAAGTTGTGCGGAGGCACACAACCATCACAGGTGAGAGGCGACCCCTCATTCACCCTTTAATTTGCCCCATTAGACCACCAGGTTTTCCCTATGGGACGCTTTTATCTTTTGTGTATTACCGGAGCAGGATAAGAAGCAAAAGTATATTGGGAAAGTATTAGGAATAGTTAGGACAAATAAAAGGGGGTCATATTAGTGGTGGAAAACATCTTTAAATACGTTTGACAGCACAAGAGGTGCACCAATGTGTCTGTTGAAACCAAGTACAGGAGTCCTTTGCTAACAGACTCCAGTTTACTTACCACATTCCAGGTGTACAGTACATGTGCACTTGGTTCAAATTGTTAAAAAAGTAAGGGATAGTACATTACTGGAATTATGGAAGCATCATATATAGTGACTAAATGGGCATTGATATCACAATGGACTTCTGGGGGCGGCGGTCGTCTCTCCCATCTGTGCTGCCTTCGCCCCAGCCTCAGTCCCAGCCCCACGCGGCCACTATCTTTGTGTACCTAGGTGCCCAAAAATGGTGGTGGCGCAAGTATGCACACACTCTTACTCAAGCGGGGATGATCAGTGTCAGCGGCAGTTCCGATTGGTGGCAACTGCTGGAGAGGACCATTGCGCAGTACCACCAGTGGGCGCCATATTTGCACACCCATCACTTGAGTGTGCAAATATGGCTAAGGCCACTGGCATGTGATGAGGGTATCTGAACGGAAGTTGAGGACAGACAGGACAGTTATGTAAATAGATGTGATTTGCATTTTTTTAATTGATCAGACAATTGAATAGTTTTATTTAATCAACCTAATGAACTTTTCTAATTGTGGCAGAATGCCAGGAACTACTAAATAAAAATCTGTACTAACCATATGAATAGACTGAAGAAATAATTTTAAAAAGGAGAACAGCTAAGAAGTTTTACTATATTTACAAAACGACCCCAGATAAAACTCACATGCTGGAACAAGAAGAGAGATGTATACAAAGATCAGAATAAACAGTTGAAGAGAAATTTTTCTATGCAAGCGTCTATGGTTTACAATATGCACTGAACCACAGCACTACCAATATATAGGACCAGTATAAAAAAACCATATTGTATGAACAACATTCTTATTTCAGTACTTACCATTCTCTGTGGTTGCACTGTAACAAATGGGGTAAGAGAGGCCATATGGGGTGGCTGGTGTGGTGGCAGCGGTGGATGAGGATGCAAGATATAATGATCGCTGGAAAGAAGAGGAGGAAATGGCTGGTACGAGACAGGAAGCTGCTGCACGGTGCACCCAGGGATGAGCTTTCAAGAAAAAGAAGGTACACGATACTTAAAATGATAACGGTAATAATGATACAAAAATAAGTTAATCAGTCTCTTTCTAAAAGCTGTTGAAGAGATCTGGGGCCAATGGCCACTAAGAATAAACTGGAGGGCAAGACTCCAGCGGGGTGCCAGGCACCTTAAATTAAATGTGTCTTCAAGAATTTATACAGTATGAGTGCCACCAAAGTTACTCAACACTCCATGCTCAGCACTGGAGACTTTAGGTCATTTTGTTCTGCAAGAGGTAAAAGCATTTTCATTCATAATAAAGATTATACACCTCTTACGCTCAAAGTCTTCATATGGACTGTCGCTAGTCTCCAAGCTCAACAGCCTCAGAGGCAATAAAATAGTTTTGTTTTTTTAACCAATTCCACTTACCGGAGGAGGAAGGCAGCAGAGGGGGTAGTGTTGGCCGCTGAACATGACAGAACATGCTGGCAACTGCTGTGTGCTGCACCCTGGGATGTGCTGCCCAGTGTGCAAAGGGAAGCCTTGGGTTACAGTTGTAACAGTATATGACAAAGGGACAGGTCCCTGGTGTACCTAGTAAGAAAACAAAATCGATCATTTCTAAAGAAATGGGCACTGACTGTAAGGCCGGGGTCAGACGAGTGAATGGCATGCATGAGCAGAGTGTCATCTAATTCTGCAATTGCCTCACAGGTGCAGATAGAAGGGGAGATTAATCTCCATCTTCTTCATTGCTAGTCTCTGCGTATATCCTGCTGCACTCTGATAACATCATTGCAGTCCGATATGTCACACACCAAGACTTCTGTGGGTGCGAGTGATCCGAGACTCGCTGACAAAAGCATCATACTGCAAATTTTCTTTCAGGCCCATTTGTCTTGAGTAGAAAAAAAAATTGCACATGGGAACTGCAACATTGATTCAGTGCAATGCAAGATTTTCTCACATTGCACTCATCCAATTTATACAATTGTGTGAAAGAGCCCTAATACTATATACTAAGATTGTAAATTGAACCTACAGTGAATTATGCTTCTTTATCACCCTGACAAAATTCCCTTCTTCAAAATGCAGATTATATATGGCAAAAACAATTACCTGCTCATGAAGGTCAACCATGAATGGGGTTTGCTGAGTGGAGTGTGCAGCGGGGTGGAGCATTCGTGGAGGAGTGCTGGTGAGGGCAAAAACTCTGTGTTCATCTACAGGAAAGAAAGTAGCCCGGAAAGAATTATCATCCTGAATGAGGATACCCTGCTGAGGTCTGTCCCTCCTGCCCCACTGGCGCCTCGTTGGAGGGCTAGAAACAAAGAAACAAAAACAAATGTAAAATGCCAGTAGAAATATGGAACAACTCCCAAGACACAAACATTTCTTTGTATGAACAGATAAAAAAAAAAAAAAAAAAAAAAAAACAATTTGTCCAAAATTTGAAATTTGGTAATTTTGCTATTTTTATTGACAAAACAATAAAAATGGTCACATCTTTTAGAAAGAAGTGAAAACCATCAGAGCTGGAAAAACCAACACATGGTCAACCTTCAACTGGATTATTATACATCACTGCCTGGATGTCAGGGAAGCAACTTGTTTTCGCTAAATAGCACCAATTTTATTATGTTTCTTACACTGATTTCGCATTCCTGTGACTCTACACCAACCACGCTCGCGAGAGCCTGCACCAACCATGCTAGCGAGAGCCTGCGACCCTGGGCCTGCACCAACCACGCTCGCGAGAGCCTGCGACCCTGACCCTGCACCAACCACGCTCGCGAGAGCCTGCGACCCTGCACAGACCGAACTCGCGAAAGCCTGCGACCCTGGGCCTGAACCGACCACGCATGCGAGAGCCTGCGACCCTGGGATTGCACGGACCACGCTCGCGAGAGCCTGCGACCTTGACCCTGCACCAACCACGCTAGCGAGAGCCTGCGACCCTGCACCAACCACGCTCGCGAGAGCCTGCGACCCTGGGCCTGAACCGACCACGCATGCGAGAGCCTGCGACCCTGGGCCTGAACCGACCACGCATGTGAGAGCCTGCGACCCTGGGATTGCACTGACCACGCTCGCGAGAGCCTGCGACCCTGGGATTGCACTGACCACGCTCGCGAGAGCCTGCGACCCTGGGCCTGCACAGACCGCACTCTCGAGAGCCTGCGACCCTGGGCCTGCACCGACCACGCTCGCAGAGTCTGCGACCCTGGGCCTGCACCGACCACGCTCGCGAGAGTCTGCGACCCTGGGCCTGCACCGACCATGCATGCGAGAGCCTGCGACCTGACAGCGCTCCGAGAGCCAGCAACCCTGCACACGACCGCGCTCCGAGAACCTGCAAGCTGGCTGCACCGACTGCGCTCACGAGAGCCTGCGACGCTGGGCCTGCCTTGACCGTGCTCGAGAGTCTATAATGCTGGGCCTGCACCAACCATAGTTTGTTTTTTTTGGACATTTGCCCTTAAAGTCTTGCTCCTTGTGCTTATGTCAGCAAAAAAGAGTAATTTTGCTTTGTACATAACCTATGTTTGCCACACAGAGAATTAAGTACACATGAAAGCCACTCTAAATTCGAATGCATCTAATTTGCCTTCATTTTGGATCTAGGCAATACTTATTATTTAACAAGTGAGATACTAACTGCAGCTATATTGGTTGTCACCTTTGAATTTACTTCCTTGAATAATGAACACATTGACAAAATCATTGTTTACCAAGTTTTCCAATTAGTCAGTTCCAAGGTAACAACTGATATGGTTACATTTCTACTTCAAATAGAGCAGAATAATTGAGTACAAAACTCAAAGCAATTTTGACAGATTTCTAGTGTATATTACTTTGAAAAGGCGACTCCAAGTTGCAAAAACATTTTTTCAACTTGGCGTTTTCAGGTCAGTTTATCTTAGTTCTGGTAAAATCTTATTGTTGTCAGAGACTGAAGTAAGATTTCTGGCATAGACCCTGGTGGTGCATGTCACTAAGGCGCTCAAGATTTAGGAGCAAAATTGCACTTCCACATTAAATCAGGAAAGTTTGACTCCACCACGCCCCCATCAATATCGCTGAGATACTTGCCAGTCCATGGATCGGGGCCAAACTGTTCATTAAGTGTTGTGTTACTTTAATTTTTAGGTGTACCCTTGTCTAGTTACCTCCATGCTGTAAAGGTAGAGCCACACTAGCATGTGGCTCGCATAATTGCAATACGAGCAAATTTTAGATTGCACTTTTGCCTATGTTTGACAAATCAAGCAGCTCAGACCTGCAAACATACACACACACACACACACACACACACACACACACACACACACACACACACACACACACCCCGAACCCCGCAATGGAGGAAGTGGGAAGATCTCTTCCTCCTTTGCAGCTGTGATGCAGACACTGGGCTCCCACTCGCTGCAGAGCCTAAGCCAAGGGTCATTAGCATATTTGATCTAATGCCATAGGATAGTCTGACCCTAGCCTAACTATGTATCCCACAATGAGAAAATACTATCCAAGACAACACATCAGATGACAATGATTTGTGAAAAGAACTTGAAAATGCAGCAGTATGATGCTCCAATCTGCCATAAAAGACTTTGTTGATGGATTCCCTTTCTCCTGAAAACAGTATCCAGCTAAAACCATTTTACTCTTTGATCAATTCTGAACATATTACTATCAGCATGAAATTATACTGCCCTCGAGGGAGCACTTGAGGTGTATTACTATGGATTTTTGGCTCATACCAAATAAGTTGAGGCTACACCTCTCCTGTATTTCATATACCGTATATAATCGCGTATAAGCCGAGGTTTTCAGCCCAAATTTTGGGCTGAAAAGTCCCCCCTCGGCTTATATGCGAGTATATACGGTAATGTATGTGCAGCAGCAGCCCCCGGAGGTATACAGGCCCCCCCCATCAAGCTCCACGGACCCCCCCCCCTTGCGCGGCAGCCTGTAAGGGAAAATCATACTTATCAGTGTCCCGCCGCTTGCCGACATCACGATTCCGGGCTTCATTCCGCGTCTTCCGCACTTCCTGTGGTCGCGGGAATGACGTCATTGCCCGCGACCGCCGGAAGCCGGAAGTCGCGGATTGAAGCCCGGGATCGTGTGTCAGCAAGCGGCGGGACAGCGCGGGACACTGATAAGTATGATTTTCCCTTACAGGCTGCCGCGCAAGGGGGGGGGGGGGTCCGTGGAGCTTGATGGGGGGGCCTGTATACCTCCGGGGCTGCTGCTGTATACAGCCCCTGGGGCTGCTGCTGTATACAGCCCCTGGGGCTGCTGCTGTATACAGCCCCTGGGCTGCTGGATACTACCACTGGGCTGTATATACCTCTGGGGCTGCTGTATACTACCACTGGGGCTGCTGTATACTACCACTGGGGCTATATTTACCTGTGGGGCTGCTGTATACTACCACTGGGCTGTATATACCTGTGGGGCTGCTGTATACTACCACTGGGGCTATATTTACCTGTGGGGCTGCTGTATACTACCACTGGGGCTATATTTACCTGTGGGGCTGCTGTATACTACCACTGGGGCTGTATTTACCTGTGGGGCTGCTATATACTACCACTGGGGCTCTATATACCTGTGGGGCTGCTGTATACTACCACTGGGGCTCTATATACCTGTGGGGCTGCTGTATACTACCACTGGGGCTGTATTTACCTGTGGGGCTGCTGTATACTACCACTGGGGCTCTATATACCTGTGGGGCTGCTGTATACTACCACGGGGCTGTATTTACCTGTGGGGCTGCTGTATACTACCACTGGGGCTCTATATACCTGTGGGGCTGCTGTATACTACCACTGGGGCTGTATATACCTGTGGGGCTGCTGTATACTACCACTGGGGCTGTATATACCTCTGGGCTGCTGTATACTACACTGGGGCTGTATATACCTCTGGGGCTGCTGTACACTACCACTGGGGCTGTATATACCTCTGGGGCTGCTGTATACTACCACTGGGCTGTATATACCTCTGGGGCTGCTGGATACTATCACTGGGGCTGCTGTATACTACCACTGGGGCTGCTGTATACTACCTCTGGGGCTGCTGTATACACCTCTGGGGCTGCTGTATACCACACTGCTGGGGCTGTATACCTGTGCTGGGGTCCACCTCGGCTTATACACGAGTCAATAGGTTTTTCCAGATTTTTGGGGCAAAAGTAGGGGGGTCGGCTTATACACGAGTATATACGGTACTCAGTGTAAAGGTTGTAAGCTTTATATACAGTTTGCTGTAAATGTTAAAAGAAACTGACAAAAGGAGAAAGCCTATGATGCACGCGGTGTTAGAATGTGATACCTTTTCCAGAGCCCCGCAGCTCCTACCTTCGCCTGAGGTGTGCTGGGGTGCTGCAGGGTCCAAAGAACCTCCGCTGGTTTATGGGGGCTGAAGGAGGCCACCTATTCACTGCCAGCTCCCATGGTCGCATTTGTGATGTCTGGAAGGCAAAGTGGCAAGCAGGGCTTTTCCAACGAAGAGTAACCTCACTGCAGTTTTTCGTTCTGTTAAGAAAAATATAAATATATTTAGGAGTAAAAACATATAACCCAATAACAGCATCACGGGGAGTCTCTAGGATCAACAAAATCATCCTTGCAAATTGGACTTTTTATTTTAGACAGATCTCAGAAATATGGTTTAGTGTATAGGAACACTGGCATGGTTCTGAAAAATTAATGCATGTAATAACGTGAGATGTTTTTGCCTTGTAAAGCAGCACAAGTCCGTCTGAACATTGTAAAGTATAGGTAAATGGTTTATATACAATACAAAAATAAGAACTGCCCTATGTGTATTCCTGGACAGACAGAATGATGTGAGTGGAGTTCATAGGATTCAAGCTGGACAATTCCCTCACTCATCTACTCATCTGTAAAGATCGAGCCTAGAAACCAACAGAATTCAGATTATGACAGAGCAGTAGTGGGCAGCCACAATATTCCCTTGCATAGAAGACACGGTTAAGGGGCACAGTACAATTGTGATATTGATGTCCTTTAAACTTACAGACTAGTGTGGTTCTGAAGAGGTCATACCCCCATTATTCTAATAAGGATGTGCAATTCAATTAACAGTACTAAATGTTATAAGTCCTAGGGAACCCCTTGAAAGGGCACCTGTTATTTGGTACATGAAGTTAAACCTGTGGACTACATGATATTCTGCTTCACTCCTGCTCTATATTATATAATTTGTTGGACAGGATTCAGTATAAAATGTGTGTTTTTCATTACCTTCTTAGTGCTTATATGCCTATGAGTCAAGTGGGTGGCCCACCTGACTACTCAGTGATTGACAGCTATCTATGCTTGCAGACATGCAGGGACGCCTATTGATAAGTGAAAAGGATGGCCCATTGGACTTATTTATGGAGACAGCAGGGTTTTTAATGAATACAATTTTAAGTATACGGACAATTTCCCACAATAATGTTTGTCAATCTGATCTGCTCGTCATATTCTAACATACTGCCTGCTAGGGCTGGGCGATTTTTGGCAAAAATCAAAATCTCGATTTTATTTAAGCCTATGGACGATTTTCGATTTAAATCTCGATTTTTTTTTCTATTTTTTTTATCTTGGGGCTGTTCATCCATCCATCCATCCCTCGTGACAGTTCATCCATCCATCTCTCCCTCCCCTCCCTCTCCTCTCTGTGTGCGCGCCCGGTAAGGACGTGCGCACCGGATATTTCGCCCGGCCTACGGCGCGCGCAGCCTAGCAAGGACGCGCGCCGCACGCCGGAGATTTCGGCCGGGCTACGGCACGCTCCTCCTGAAGCCATACCTCTGCCCTGCCTCCTGGCTTCAAACACAGACAGTGCGCACCGGAAGCACCAGGTGACGCCGGACCGGAAATGCACCGCTCGAGGTTAGGCCCTCGTGACCCTGTGACAGAGGAGAGGAGGGTAACTGAGGGGATGCTTCCCTTGGTTGTTCCCGCCTCTCCTCTCATCTGCAGCCTAGGTTTTAACCCTAGCCCTAACCCTAGGGGAGCAGCTGTGGAGAAGGGGGCGGCGCCATATCCATCTCATCGTGACGGTGGCAAGGGGCAGGTAAGACCCCGCGGCCGCTGCAGGTGCGGCGTAGCTGGGCTCTGCCAGCACCCCCCCCATGTCCTCATCCCGCGGCCGCTGCACAGCAGGGGTGGCGGAGTTGCTGTGCTCTGCCAGCACCCTCTCCCCCCGGTTCTCTTCCCGCGGCCGCTGCAGGGGCGGCGTAGCTGGGCTCTGCCAGCACCCCCCCCCATCCTCATCCCGCGGCCGCTGCACAGCAGGGTGGCGGAGTTGCTGTGCTCTGCCAGTACCCCATCCCCCGGGCCTCTTCCCCGGCGTGCTGGGACGTGTCAGCACCCCCCCTCCCGGGGCTCATCAGCAGCAGGGGCTCAGCCAACCCCAAACCAAGTCCTCACCCTCGGCTGCACAAAAGTGTGACTCGGGTTACTGCTTCTGAAAGTGAAAGTCAACCCTGAGTTACACTCGGAATACCGCTAAGCAGCACTACTAGCCGCCCGGATCTTCTAAACAGCGCTCCGGACGCCATTTTAAATCGAATTACACGATTTTTAATAAAACCACAATCGTGGCCACAGCAGGGTGAATTAATCGAATTAATTTGATTAATCGCCCAGCCCTACTGCCTGCAAATCAATACCATTTTCAATAAAACAAGCTCCCTTTATGACAGATAAGAAAATAAAAAAATAAAAAAAAAAGCAAAATTCAGTACTCAAATGAAAGCTTTCCCACTATAGCATGGTCTGGCAAATATAGCAGTACAGTTATGGACTGTCAGAGGGTTTGACTACACCAGGGGTGGGGAATCTCAGGCCCCAGGGCCAAATGCGGCCCTCGATGACTTTTTTGCGGCCCCCAGGCAGATTCCTGGGGACTGCAGTGCTCAGGCTGGCAGACGCATTTTGCTGACTGTTTGCCCTTTAAATCCAGCTCTCCAGTGATGTATGTGCCCCAGCCTCAGCCTCCCCAGTGAGGTATATGCGCCTACTCTCTTCTGTGATGTCTATGGCCCTAGCAAAGCGGGAAAAGCAGTTGAGAAGCAACAAGACTAATATCACCCATGCCAAAGAGAAGCAGCTTCAGCCACCATGGCGAGATGATTGTTTAACCAAATATAGCGGGTAATTTTCAAGATGATAATTTTGTGCGGCCCCCAAAGGATGGTAGAAATTTCCAAATGGCCCTCGGCATAAAATGGTTCCCCACCCCTGGACTACACCAACGATCTCCCGAACTGTGGTTCTGTATCTCATAAAACTAGGGCCAAAAGAAGCTAACTAAGAGCTGCCCTGCTGATCCATTCAACGTTCACTGCACTAATGATACCGGAATGTAATGGTCAGCTACCCATTTCAATGCCATAGACCAGATGTCCCCAACTCCAGGACTCGAGGGCCGCCAACAGTGCAGGATTTCCTTAGTATTGCACAGGTGTTAATGTGATCAAATGCACAGTTAATGATTCCAACTCATGTGCAATACTAAGGAGATGCTGAAAACATGCACTGTTGGTGGCCCTCGAGGCCTGGAGTTGGGGACCCCTGCCATAGACTATGAATGGAGTGGCAGAGCTCTAGTCACATAAGATTCTGCTTCAGTCCTTCTCCCATGCTTCCTGCTTGTGACGGGTTTCTCTCCATCAGTTCTTACAAGCAGTATACCAGATGTAGACAAGGAACGGGTGGATAGAGATCCGCGCTGCTAGGTGAATTATAGATGTCCAAATCAGTTCATTTCAGTCAAAAGATTTTATTGAGCCTCAACGAGTTTTGTGCAACCCTATGCACTTCATGATGAAGTGCATAGGGTTGCACAAAACACGTTGAGGCTCAATAAAATCTTTTGACTGAAATGAACTGATTTGGACATCTATAATTCACCTAGCAGCGCGGATCTCTATCCACCCGTTCCTTGTCTACATCTGGTATTTCGCACTTGGGTGGCTCGCAGCAGCATGTTGCTTGTTAGTGGTTGTGTCTTACACAATCTGGCAAGGTGAGTGGTTTGATCATATTTCACCGACACTTTACTGTTGATGAGACCCTATTTGCACCTGTTTTTCCAGTGGTTTGCCTGCTTACAAGCAGTAGGCAGAGTGAAGCTTCACATCTTGGGTAAACTAGAAGCACTGCACAAAAGAAAAGGGGAATGTATGGATGCTTAAGAGCTGGGACCATATAATATTCTAGTTGTGTAATTTTGTATGTACAAAAAAGATAGCTGAAATTCTACTACCACAAATCTACAGGAATCTAAAAAAAAAAAAAAAAGCAAAATTCAGTATTCAAATGAAAGCTTTCCCACTATATCATGGTCTGGCAAATATAGCATACACCATACCTCAAGTGGGGAAATAAAAATGAGCAGTTTGCAACAAGTTAAAAAGGGGTATTCCCATCTTCAGAGCCTATAGCAAACTTAGTAAGTGTAAATAAATATCAAATCCCTAATTAGAAATGTAGTACGTTCTCCTGATTCCCCATGTCTCTTTCTCATGTTTCGAGCATTACAGTAGCTTAGGTATCCATGGTTACGACCACTCGTATAGTGATAGTTATTTGCTAGCCGTCGTAACATGGATACTAAGCTACTGCATTGCCTGCACATGAGATAGATATAGGTAATCAGGAGAACTATACTACATTCTAATTGGAGGATTTGCTACTACTATACATACTACCACCTACTACATATTGGATAGAATCTTGGAAATGGGATACCCCTTTAAGCAGATGTAAAGGCCCAATACATATACGGCAAATATCAGATTCTGGTGTAACCTGCCAACGAACATCTATTGCCCACAGACCTTTTGTGTGTCAGATGCTGGGGGAAGATCAGAATTGAGCAGTCTGAATTTAAACACCAAATGTTTCTACTATCAGGGGTGACGAATCAGTGTCAACGTATGACAGTGGCTTTCTATAGTGAGAACACGTGAATGCATACCTAAGCTGTGCGTCTATGTGCATAGAAGAGTTGGTGGGAGAGAGAGTTCAGCCATCAAAGCTGTATGTACCCCTTAATTGTGCCTTGTTGTATGGGCAGTACCATAGAGTTTTTAATTTCTGGTAGTTCTTTCCTCTGCTATTGACCATACTAGGCATTTTCCCTTCCTAATGATGAAGAGTACATGAACGAGACCAAGTGTTGTTTATGAAGAAAATATATCAATGTGATCAATATATCATGGATGATGTTCTGTGGGGCATTTGGAGAACATTAGAGAACAATATGGTTTGCATGGGAGGGCTAGGAACTAAGCTAGAAGAATAATAAATTTGCTCGGCTGACACCCAGTATTATTTGGCATATTAATACGGGCATCATATGTTGTTCATGCTTGTAATTATGGTGCAAACTATGTATTCCTTTTATAATATGTAATTGGAATAGTATATATAAAAAAAACAAACAGTCTAGCCCTTGAGAAGTGGGAGGTTTCCATTGTGATCCCCAACCCTAAAGGAATCTTCCACAAGACATTCACACTGTATAATTATAAGAGTCTGTGTATATGTTAATTACTGGAATGATGACATTCTTTTCATTACAGGCTACAGTATTCAACATGTTTGTATACAAAAACAAGAGTTACAGGAGTTGGAAGATGCTTTGAAAAGTTTTTTTTATTTTAACAAAGTTAAGATAAAATGCACGGTTTAGAACACCAACACAAAAAAAAGTTAAGTGTAGTACATAGGAGTGCATGGGAAGTACAGACAAAATTGGGGCACACATATAAGATGGGGGTTATAACCCAAATAAGGCTCTGAGATGAAGGAAACACACAGAAAGTACACCACACAGCAACAGTTACAGTAGTTATAGGTACAACAGAATACAATGGATCATACCATATTGCACACTCTCCCCTACATTACCATAAAAACAAAGGTTATACTGATATTTGCATCCTAAATACAGCAGAAGTGACCTCTCCTGATTACAACATTTTACAACGGATGCACAAAAATTGTGATGTGGAAGGGGCCTTATAAGAAAGAGGCAAAACTTAGGAACTCATTGAGGCCTCTGGATGCCCTGGATCCAGGGCCACATTCCACCTGGCCTCACATCGGGCCAGAGCTCTTTTTAGATCTCCACCATGAATCCCCAGGTGGACGACATCAATCCCCCTGACACTTAAAAGTCCTTGGGTCACAATCACGAGGGTCCTGAAAGTGTCAGGGGAGAGTCTTAAGCTGGTCCAGATCTTCATGGTCCTTGGCTGCAGCAAATGTCCTTAACACGCTCCCTCACTCTCCTCCAAAGCTCCCGTGAAGTCAAACCCACCCACATATATCAAGCAACAGCCACACATGGCATAATAATATACCACGTTGACTGTGAAACATACCATATGACGGCAGGTGAAAAAAGTGCGAGAGCCGTCAGAAGAGGAGAAAGTAGAGGAGCGAATGACGTTGCTGCAGGCCACGCAGTGGCTACATGGAAAGTAGCCCAAGGAAGAACCTCAGAACCCAAAGGGGTTCGGTACATGCGAAACATGTTCTGAACCCCTTTGGGTCTCGAGGTCCTTCCTTGGGCTGTTTTTCATGTGTCCACTGCATGGCCTGTAGCAATGTCCTTCGCTCCTCTTCTGACGGCTCTTGCACTTTTTCCATCCGCCATCATACATCATGTTCAACGGTCAACGTGGTATATTATGCCATGTGTGACTGTGGCTTGATATATGTGGGTGGGTCTGATCACATGGGAGCTGCAGAGGAGACTGAGGGAGCACGTTAAGGACATTGCTGCGGCCTAGGACAGTGAGGATCTGGACCAACTTAAGACTCTCCACTGACAAAGTCAGGACCACCATGATTGTGACCCGAGGACTTTTAAGCGTCAGGAGCATTGATATCGTCCCCCTGGGGATTCATGGTGGAGATATAAAAAGCTCTGGCCAGATGTGAGGCCAGATGGATCGTGGCCATGGATATCAGAGCACCGAGAGGCCTCAACGAATCCCAAAGCTTTGGCTCTTTCTTATTTTGTCCTCTCCACAAACTTCCTCTTTAGGGGTTTTCTTGATTTTATGTTTCTGGTTTTTAACAGTTCATTTACCTCCTCCAGTGGTTTGGTCTAATGTGCTGAAATGCCATTCACAGTGAGAACTATGTCTCATTGCTGCTTTCACTGCAAAAGGATTGGGATATCTTTGGAAGAATTTTATCTTAAGAAAGGCTCCCCTGCTGGCACCATCAGTGCATGAGCCATTAACAATGTTTTTTCCTTACATTGTGGGTTCTTTATATTCTACCCCTTCAGCATCGCCATTTTTTATTGTGTCCGACACTTTGGCATCCATGGCACCGGATTATCACGACCAGTCAGCCCCAGACATCGTCCTTGGCCACTGCGTACGTGCGGTATAGTGGTAACGCTTCCCGCTCCTGCAGCTGCGCAGTGGGCCAATGATGTCAGTGTGACGTGACTGTGTAGGCGTGATGGTCCGTACGGCGCATGTGCCAGCACCTGTAGACGATTGCCTGTGAGACTGGCCTTGCTGTATATAATGGCACAGTGGTAGAGGGACAGGTTAGCACTGACGCCACTTTAGGGAGGCCGTTTATTTGCCACTGTCCCCCCCCCCCCCCGATGAAATGGACATTTGGGTCTGGGAAACAGCTGTAGGGGCTTAATCCTCTGGGGGTTCTCCTTGTAAAGCTGGACTGCTAATTAGTTTGCTATGGGTATGTGCAATATGTGATGCTGAGGGCCCTCTAAGTGGGAATGTTGTAATCAGGAGCGGTCAATTCTGCTGTATTTAGGATGCAAATGTCAGTATAAACTTTGCTTTTACGGTTATGCAGGGGAGAGTGTGAAATATGGTATGATCCATTGTATTCTGTTGTACCTATAACTACTGTAACTGTTGCTGTGTGTTGTACTTTCTGTGTGTTTCCTTCATCAACCCCCATCTTATATGTGTGCCCCAATTTTGTCTGTACTCCTCATGCATTCCTATGTAGTCCACTTACCGTAACTTGTTTGTGGTAGTGTTCTACACAGTGCCTCTTATCTTTCACTTTGTTAAAATATTTTTTTTTTTCAAATTATCTTCCAACTCCTGTTCTTCTTGTTCTTATATATGCAATTTTAGTTGTGTTCAGGTGGTGCACTGAAACAGTCACCTTCCTTGTTTTGTTATATTTATGGATATTATAATACTAATGTCTGTATACAACCAGAGATAGGGGAACAAACCCACACTTTTTTTCGTGTCGTTTGAAAGTTGAAAACACAGGCTTTCAAAACACGGAGCGTGTTTAAAAGTGACACATTCTTCAGGGGCTTTTCTTTGGGGAGTAGATGTATCTGGAATCCATTGTTAAAGGGATCCTGTCACCTCCAGAACGCCTCATAGCTAGCAAAACATGTCCCTGCAGCATCCTATCACTAATCTCACACTCCTTTTGTCTCCTAAAAGCATCCTGTGAAAGTGCATAAAAACGTTTTAATACTCACTCATTAGTGATTATAATTAGCATGGGCTATATTCTTTACTCACCAGGGCATGTTGTTTTGCAGCCTCGAGGATCCACCCTCTCTGTCTGTGCTCCTGTGATGTGCAGCTGAAGGCAGGACTAATGATTTGCATTCTGTGAGTGACAGAGAGGGGGGAGGGTAAAGCCTGCACAAGCAGAGCACACAGACAGAGAGAGGGTGGATTCTGGAGCCTGCAAAACAGCCCGCCCTGGTGACTAAAAAAATATAGCCCCTACTAATTATAATCACTAATGAGTATTAAAACATTTTTATGCACTTTCACAGGATGCTTTTAGGAGACAAAAGGAGTGTGAGATTACGGATAATATGCTGCAGGGACATGTTTTGCTAGCTGAGGGTGCTTTCAGACTACGATTTTTAGGGAGCCGATGCTATTCGATATAAATCGGACAGCATCGGCTCCCTTCTGATGCCTGGAATCGGGTGCCAAATAGGCACCCGATTCCGGCATAAAATCGTAGCCGGAGGCTGAAAAAAAGGGGAAAAAAAAAGTTCATGCTCACCTGCCCCCGAGCCCCCGCCGTCTCCAGCAGTCTTCCTTAAGGATCCCAGTGGCTCCCGCAGGCTGCCGATGTCTGCAGAGGTCTTCTACTGCAGTACACAGGACCTGCGGTGATGTCACAGTCATGTGACCGCGGGTTACCATGGTGAACCCGCGGTCACGTGACTGTGACATCACCGCAGGTCCTGAACGGCAGAAGACCTCTGCAGACACCGGCAGCCTGCGGGAGACACCGGGAGCCTTAAGGAAGACGGCGGGGGCTCGGGGGCAGGTGAGCATGAACTTTTTTTTTTTTTTTAACCCCTGCGCTCCTAGTTGAGCAGTTTTACTGTACTGAGCATGCTCAGTACAGTAAAATCGGGTCAGAGGAGACATCGGATGTTTCCTCGGACCCTTCTCCATAGGGCCCCATGTTAGGGATCGGGTCAGATCGGATGTGCACTAAATGCCATCTGATTTGGTCCGATCCGAGTCTGTCAGATTTTGTAATCGGATGAAAAAAATCGTTACAGGCAACGATTTTTTTCACCGGAAAAAAAAAATCGGCAAAAATCGGACCAAATCGGATGGCATTTAGTGCACATCCGATCTGACCCGATCCCCATAGGGATGCATGGGGTCCGAAAATCGGTCCGATGCTGTCCGATTTTTATCGGACAGCATCGGAAATGAATAAATCGTAGTGTGAAAGCACCCTTAGGAGGCATTCTGGAGGTGACAGGATCCCTTTAAAGGGAACCAACCACCTAAAAATAGCTATCTAACCTATAAATATATGTCCCTGGAGCCTAAAATTACTATTCTAACCATCCCTGACTGACTGACTAAGGGTATGTGCACACAGGGCGTTTTTGCTGCGGTTTCCGCATGCAGAAAACCATTGGTTTTATGGTAATGTATGCTAATTAGTTCCTGCGGTTGGGCTTCCCAGCAAAACCAATGTGTTTCACTGAAACGCTGTGCACACACATTGGTTGTGCAAGTGTCAAGAACTGTCAAATACCTGCGTTTTTGGTGCGGACAGGAAAGAATTGACATGCTCTATTTTCCTGCGTTTTTGGTGCAGTCAATGGAAAAAAACGTAAGAAAAACGCAGCATCAAAAACGCAGTAAAAACGCGCAAAAAACGCAGACAAGATCATAGCACTTCTCCTGTCAAGGACTCTAGGATCCTCAGGTTTTGCTGCGTTCAGGACTGCTCAAAAAACGTCCTGCGGGCACATACCCTAAATCTACCTAACTAGATGCACAATAAATCACTTTTTATACTTACCAAATCCTTGTCTGATGGGCGTTCCTCCAGGGTTTTTGTCAGATAGGCAGGGTCTTCAGGCCACGCTCTCACCCGCCTCGCTGCTGTCCATGTTCTTTCCAGGGCGGCATCATCTTCCAGGAGGATTCAAATTACCCACCCATCACGTCCTCGCAATGGGCGGGTCACGTGCTGCAGGCCCCGCGTCACTTCCGCCCGCCGCATCACTGGTACTCCCAGGCCAGCTTCAGAGCATGCGCAGATGGCATGCTGAAGCCGGCCTGAGCGCATCATAGACCCAGCGATGCGGCGGGCGGAAGTGACGCGGGGCCTGCAACACGTGACCCGCCCATTGCGAGGACGCGATGGGCGGGTAATTTGAATCCTCCTGGAAGATGATGCCGCCCTGGAAAGAAGATGAACAGCAGTAAGGTGGGTGCGAGCGCGGCCTGAAGACCCTGCCTATCTGACAAAGACCCTGGAGGAACGTCCATCAGACAAGGATTTGGCAAGTATAAAAAGGAATTTATTGTGCATGTAGTTAGGTAGATTTAGTCAGTCAGGGATGATTAGAATAGTAATTTTAGGCTCCAGGGACAGATATTTATAGGTTAGATAGCTATTTTTAGGTGGTTGGTTCCCTTTAAGGAAGAGTTGAAAACAAAATGCACAGGCTGTATCCAAATGAACAATAATACAAATCCAAGTATAACCAGCGTGTTCATTTCTAATTGTCACTGATCCAATGCTGAGAATAAGACCAAAGTGCGGATTTGCTAAGTAGGATCTATTCTGACTTTTTTTTTTTTAATCAGATAATTTTTATTAATAAAAAACAAAAAAACACACATCATATAAACAGACTTCCAAAAGTTGTACACAAGTTTCACATTTTGTATTGATACAAATGAATGACATAGGATCCCCACCCCCTCCCCCCATAGACGGAAAGCGTGACACTAAGCCACTAATCATATACAAAAATTATATCCAGCAAAGCTACATTAAGTTCAATACTCCTGCTCTCTAGGCGAACAGTCTTATCAATACCCTCTACTGCACATCCGACTATGAACCATAATCCAGCTACGGAGACCATATCCTCTCATACAGCCAAGATTTCCCCCTTTTAAAATATATCCCTTTTTCCAATCTGGATATAAATCTAGCTTGAGCTAAAAATTCACTTCTAGTCGGTGGTTCCTCCCTCACCCCGTATCTGGCAATAAGTTTCCCCGCAATGTACAACAGCCGAGCAATTGCTAGCTTCTTGCTGCCATCCACATACCCCAGGAGGCATACCACCGGCTCTCTTGGAATGGCACATCCGTATGCCCCCTCAATTCTGGTCAGCACCAACAACCAGAATGTTGATAATCGTGGGCATGTCCACATCATGTGGAGTATGCCGGCTTCTTCTGATCGACATCTAGGGCATTCCAAGGTGGGCCTCAGATTCACTCTGAACAAAAACTCTGGTGACCTGTACACCCAATGTAATAGGTATAACTGAGACAACCTGCCCGGTTCACTAAGAGATAGATTGGGCACCCACTCCAATATAGAAGACCACAAGTATCCTCAGACATGCCACCCACCTCGCTCTTGCCTCTTGTTCGAGGTGTATACCAAAGCAAGAATGGATGCAAAAGGTCTCTATAGGTAGTGGAAATCACCCCCCTCGTGGTTCCCCCACCACACACACAGTCCAAAACTACATCACGTTGTATACCCATCTTTCTCCGTTTATTCTGGGCCCCAAAGGCATGAACCATTTGTGCATACTGGTATATCCCGGTGTCCCAAAGACCAAACTCCTCCTTCAGCTGAGTGAATGATTTCAGTCCCCTTCCATCCCATATCTGAGATTCATGAGTGATCCCCCTGGCCTTCCATTCCATCAAGCAAGCCCATCGCCCTTATTTCAGGCAAGTTGATATTGTCCCATAAAGGAGAATATTTAGTCAACAGAGTCACCCCTCGTACCTGCTTCAATTTTGCCCACAGATAGTATAACAAACACATGGTCGGATAAGGTCTGCCCACCAGTCCCATTGAGCCATCTTCCAAACTCCGTACCAGAGAACTCCTTTTCCTATTCTCTGACTTTAGTAGGTCAACATTCATTGCGATCTGATCCATACTAGTATCAGTATATGAAGAGCTTTCTTTGATCCAATTTTATCTCATATTACAATTAAAATGGAGAAATAAAGGAATCTCCAGTGTGCATCTCAGAAGATAGACCATGCCCTCCCTTCTGTCTGTAAGACAACTGGCTGCAGCAGAAAGTGACCTGCTGTGGACAAAAGATCACCAGTAGGACAAAAGATCACCAAGTCCTGCTCCCCTTGCCAGATGACTTCAGTCTACTCAGCAGGAGAGTAACCCCTGTGCTCTCTATAGGATTTCTACAAGAGCAGTAGCTAGCGAGGGCTACTTTATTGCTGTTCAATCATTCCTTTTGAGGTTTACTGTTCCTTAGGCCGGCTTCACATTGCGGGTCTCATCCGATCCGTGGCCGTCAGGGTGAACCTGACAGCCCGGACTGGATTTTGGCCCCATAGTGTCCTATAGGGCCGGATGGCAGCTCTCTGCCATCCGTATCCATCTCTCCAGGACAATCCGGGAGAATTCAGAATTCTCTCACGGACACAAAAACATTGCTTGCAACGTTTTTGTGTCCGAGAGGAGAATATCTCCTCTAATTGCCTTCTCCCGGATCCGGGGCAACCCGGGAACCGGACACCTGCGGCTGCACGCCGCTGTTTCAGGACCGCGGCTAGCTCCCTGCGGTCCCGATTCATCAGCAGCGGCAGCTACGAGCGGAAGCACACCGGACCGGAGGGCATATTAGCCCGTCCATTTCTGTGTACTGATCGGGTCCGGGGCTGTCAGGTTCACCCCGACAGCCACGGATCGGATCAGACCCACTATGTGAAGCCGGCCTTAGTAGTGCCACTAAGGGTGCGTGCACACGATAAGTGCACGCTGCGTTTTGGACGCAGCATCTTGCCACTGCGTAGTACAGTACTAGCACAGTGGATGGGATTTAATAATAATAATAAAGCTTTATTTATATAGCGCCAACATATTCCGCAGCGCTTTACAATGTAGGGTTAGAGTACAGAAAATATAATACAGTAAGTAATTACAGTAGAGAACAAATACAGTACAATAATTGGATACAAAACAATAGGCATAGAATCAATGTAAAAAAGAAAATACAATAAATAAAGCAAGAAATGAAGGTGACCCTGCTCAAAAGAGCTTACAATCTACGACGGGATAGGAGTTGCACAAGGTACAGGGGCTTATTGCACTGATGGTCCAGGCATCTTGAGGAAATGGGGCACAGAACTAAGCTTACATGGATGGTCATTTCATGAAATCCCATCCTCACTATGCGTAACCCGCCCGCAGCGTCTTTGGAGCTGTGGTGCGGTTTGCTGGGAGTCCGCTCCTCCAACAGCATGTTCATTTCATGCTGTGGAGTCGGAACCGGCTCCCATCGGGTGACTGCAGAGAGAAGCCGCCCTGCACACACCGCACACGGTGAGTACAGGGCGTCTGCGGTCTCCCTGCGGCCACCCGCGGCTTCACTCAGGTCCGGAGGAGCTGCGTCCAACACGCAGCTCCTCCGGATTGTGTGCACGCACCCTAACAACCCTACTTATTTCTTCTACAGCTATTCCAGGGCTACTATTAGCATCATGATCAAGATTCTTCTACTGCACTATGACAATCAACTACCTTCCTTGCAAACATCCACCAAGTGCCACCTGAATAATATGATAAGCCATGACCGTCACAGTTTGGCTATTTTTTGCACACAGAATATAGTACACAGCAGAGTTGTCAGAACATTGCTCACTGCCCCACATTACCCTTCCGAATCCTTCTTGAGCCTGGCTCTTTTCAGATCAGCATTGTACCTTCTGCTAGACTCAGGATCTGTCATAAAACTTGCCTCAACGGTGCCTGACAGACCCTATTGCCTTAGAATGGGGTCTGTCAGGTCATGCCAATATGACGTGTGTATTGATGGGGGGGGGGGGGTAAAAGAAAAAAAAAAAAAAAGTATGCTATTTTGAATGTTCAAAGTGTGTCAATTATGGAAAACTATCAACTAATGAAACAATAAATCACTTACCTAGTTCAGATGAAGAGAATACGGTGCTTCCCCGAAAATAAGACCTAGTTTTGTCAGGTTGCTAAAATATATACCCCTCCCCTGAAAAATACTAGCAAAATTTTTTTTTAAAAAGGCATGCCTGCCATCCAGAGGAGCACGGCATGCAGCTACAATGGATACCATACACTGTACCGCTATTGCCGGAGCCCACCACTGCTGCCACTTTAGTCAGTCCTCTATGGGCACCGCTCAGCGTAGATATGCTAGTAAGCTGTCGCACAATCAGATGGCGGCTGCTGGCGTCTGATTGGCCGGCGCATTACCGTACATCTATGCCGAGTGGTGCCCAGATACCGTACATACAGGATGTGGAGGCATGAATAAAGCGGCAATGGGCTCCAGCAATAGCAGTACTGTGTCTGCAAATGGATTAGGGGATAACGGGGGCTGCAGACAGATAACAAGGATACTGGGAGATGATGGGGGCCTGCAGATGGCTGTATCTTGCTGCTCCACCATCATCCCAGAGGTCTTTCTTGCAGCACTGATAACATTACCGGAAGCATAGGTGGCGTCACGCATCAGCTTTTATTTTATTCCTATTGACTTAAACCCCCCTTTTTAGCGATCAGCAGGGCCACAGAACCAGGCAATAGGCCCGTGACATCACCCATGAACTAAACACCCGGAAATAGGTACCCCTTGGCCCTGGGGCAGGTTAGTTTCACACTACCGGTTTTTGGAATCCAGGGAAACGTGGGTAAAACTTTTATCCCCTCGCAATTGTTTATCATGATGTAACTAGATGCACCCGGTATTATTACTGATCCATCTCACTGGTCACTTTATCCTCTCATGGCGTTAGATAATACAATGGGCATAAATATCGTGCCTGTGTGTAAAAAGACTACAGCCCACCCATCTCAAAAAACAAAATAAAACAAACAAACAAATCCTGTAAAGGTAAGAGTGCCTACATTTTTTTTAGCTATTTTTAGGTTGATGTAAAATCTGACCTTTAATCCATTATTATTAGGACCCAAATGACTTACCAACATTTGTTGAAAGTCAGGGCCGCTTTACACACACCAACTTCTGTGTCCAACTTCTGAACAGATCTCTGGTTGCAGTGAAATCATGGACACATTGTTACATTTAGTACACAGCCACAAAATGGAGCAATGTGTCCATGATTTCACTGCAACCAGAGATCTGTTCAGAAGTTGGACACAGAAGTTGGTGTGTGTAAAGCGGCCCTAAGTGTCATGATTTAATATACAAGAGAGAACCCCGCTGGATGACTACCAACCCCCCTGGTGTAGAGCCCCTCAACGGAAAAAACAAAACAAAAACCCAAATGCAATGCCCCTCGCAGACGGCTCTCCCGCGTCAGGGGCAGGGCCCCCTCGCAGGACGGCTACCCCGCGTCAGGGGCAGGGCCCCCTCGCAGGACGGCTACCCCCGCGTCAGGGGCAGGGCCCCCTCGCAGGACGGCTACCCCGCGTCAGGGGCAGGGCCCCCCGCAGGACGGCTACCCCGCGTCAGGGGCAGGGCCCCCTCGCAGGACGGCTACCCCGCGTCAGGGGCAGGGCCCCCTCGCAGGACGGCTCCCCGCGTCAGGGCAGGGCCCCCTCGCAGGACGGCTACCCCGCGTCAGGGCAGGCCCCCTCGCAGGACGGCTACCCCGCGTCAGGGGCAGGGCCCCCTCGCAGGACGGCTACCCGCGTCAGGGGCAGGGCCCCCTCGCAGGACGGCTACCCCGCGTCAGGGGCAGGGCCCCCTCGCAGGACGGCTACCCCGCGTCAGGGGCAGGGCCCCCTCGCAGGACGGCTACCCCGCGTCAGGGGCAGGGCCCCCTCGCAGGACGGCTACCCCGCGTCAGGGGCAGGGCCCCCTCGCAGACGCTCTCCCGCGTCAGGGCAGGGCCCCCTCGCAGGACGGCTCTCCCGCGTCAGGGGCAGGGCCCCCTCGCAGGACGGCTCTCCCGCGTCAGGGGCAGGGCCCCCTCGCAGGACGGCTCTCCCGCGTCAGGGGCAGGGCCCCCTCGCAGGACGGCTCCCACGTCAGGGGCAGGGCCCCCTCGCAGGACGGCTCTCCCGCGTCAGGGGCAGGGCCCCTCACAAGGTGTGGATCCCAGTGTCCCACGATACCACCCATCAGCTGTCTCTAGGAGTAATGAGAGCATAGAAGCCGCCGGTGGCACATGTTCCAGGGCCGGTGGCGGACCTCAGGAGCACATGGGTCCGGAGAGGCTGTGGCTTTAAGAGCAGCTCCAGCCTCACCATGTGCTCTGCAGAAAACAACAAAGCAACAACAAAGGGGAGCACGCCGTGCGGGAGCAGGGCACCCACCTCAGGCCCCAGACACAAAGGGAGGAGAGGAGGCGGAACAATAACAAGCGCACACCGGCCAGCACGTGCGCCCGCCGGCGGGCCACCGGGAACTGCACACGTGACCCCGGTGCCCAGTATTTACATGTCAGGGGGAGGAGCCGGGCGCCCACAACATCCTGCCCCGCTGCTCCTATACACAAAGCGCTGCTATGTCGGTAACGTACCCGGTGCCTCAGTGTGTGTTCCTCCAAGCCGGGTTCACGGGAGGTAACAGGCGGCTGCCACCCAGCCCCGGATACTGGGGAACGCGCGGTACTGCACAGGCACCAGCAGCACGCACCCGGGCTCTGGCCCTTTAAGACACAACGTCCTGCTTCTCTATTCACAACACAGGGGGCGAGTACGTGACGTGACCGCGCTCGGCCACACGTCAGTCCCCTCCCCCTGCCAAAGCAGTAAACTCCGCCTTCATACGTCATCAGTCACGCCCACAACACCGCGACCACTGCCTGTAATAGCCCTGACTCCTATAGGACGGCGACTTCTCCCACCACAGGAGAGCCGTTACCCATAGCAACCAGTCATGTCTGCCTGCCTCAGGAACACGAGCTACAAGCTCTCTGGTTGCTATGGGCAGCAAGAAAACACATGGAAAAAGAAAACTGAAAATCCGGTTAGGAAAACCATGAAGGCAAACGGAGTGTTCTTCACAGCCTTGTTGAGGAAAAACACACACTGTACAGCTTATTGTGCTAGTCAGGGGCCACACTCTATAGGGGGGAGGCACATTGCATCCTGGGAGCAGCATCTAAGGGCCCGTTCCCATGATCAGGAGACACTGCGGTGTAGGAGCAGCATCTAAGGGCCCGTTCCCATGATCAGGAGACACTGCGGTGTAGGAGCAGCATCTAGGGGCCCGTTCCCACGATCAGGAGACACTGCGGTGTAGGAGCAGCATCTAAGGGCCCGTTCCTATGATCAGGAGACACTGCGGTGTAGGAGCAGCATCTAAGGGCCCGTTCCCACGATCAGGAGACACTGCAGTGTAGGAGCAGCATCTAAGGGCCCGTTCCCACGATCAGGAGACACTGCAGTGTAGGAGCAGCATCTAAGGGCCCGTTCCCACGATCAGGAGACACTGCGGTGTAGGAGCAGCATCTAAGGGCCCGTTCCCACGATCAGGAGACACTGCGGTGTAGGAGCAGCATCTAAGGGCCCGTTCCCACGATCAGGAGACACTGCGGTGTAGGAGCAGCATCTAAGGGCCCGTTTCCACGATCAGGAGACACTGCGGTGTAGGAGCAGCATCTAAGGGCCCATTTCCATGATCAGGAGACACTGCGGTGTAGGAGCAGCGTCTAAGGGCCCGTTCCTATGATCAGGAGACACTGCGGTGTAGGAGCAGCATCTAAGGGCCCGTTCCCATGATCAGGGTCCTGGGAGCAGCATCTAAAGGGCCCGTTCCCACGATCAGGAGACACTGCAGTGTAGGAGCAGCATCTAAGGGCCCGTTCCCACGATTAGGAGACACTGCAGTGTAGGAGCAGCATCTAAGGGCCCGTTCCCACAATCAGGAGACACTGCATCCTGCGAGCAGCGTCTAAGGGCCTGTTCCCATGATCAGCGTCCTGGGAGCAGCATCTAAGGGCCCGTTCCCACGATTAGGAGACACTGCGGTGTAGGAGCAGCATCTAAGGGCCCGTTCCCACGATCAGGAGACACTGCGGTGTAGGAGCAGCATCTAAGGGCCCGTTCCCACGATCAGGAGACACTGCAGTGTAGGAGCAGCGTCTAAGGGCCCGTTCCTATGATCAGGAGACACTGCGGTGTAGGAGCAGCATCTAAGGGCCCGTTCCCATGATCAGGGTCCTGGGAGCAGCATCTAAAGGGCCCGTTCCCACGATCAGGAGACACTGCAGTGTAGGAGCAGCATCTAAGGGACCGTTCCCACGATTAGGAGACTCTGCATCCTGCGAGCAGCGTCTAAGGGCCTGTTCCCATGATCAGCGTCCTGGGAGCAGCATCTAAAAGGGCCCGTTGCCACAATAAGGAGACACTGCGGTGTAGGAGCAGCGTCTAAGGGCCCGTTTTCACAATCAGGAGACACTGCGGTGTAGGAGCAGCGTCTAAGGGCCCGTTTTCACAATCAGGAGACACTGCGGTGTAGGAGCAGCGTCTAAGGACCGTTCCCATGATCAGGAGACACTGCGGTGTAGGAGCAGTGTCTAAAGGCCTGTTCCCATGATTCAGAGACAGTGTGTCCTAGGAGCAGCATCTAAGGGCCCGTTCTCATAATCTGGAGACACTGCGTTCTGGGCATCCTCTCCTGCAGAGACATGTGTTCTTCACAGGAGAGGGCAGAGTCCAGGCCCACAATCAGGCTTCTGGTCACAGTGGATTTTTGCTGCGTTCCCCCGCCAAGAACACCAGCAGCTTCGCGGGAATAAAATGATATTGCAGCTCAGAAACTGCACTGCAGGTCAGTTTATTGCTGAGGAGAAAAGCATAGTGGGCATGAGGTTTCTATAAATCCTTCCACTCTGCTTGTACCATACAATGCAGCAAAAACACGCTGAATCCAAAACACTGCATACATGGATCATGGGAATGTGGACTTACAATTCCTGCAAAGTGGATGGGAGTTCGAGGAGTCTCATGCCAATTGAGCTTCTTTTAAGGGAAATGCAGTAAAAATTCATGTAATCCTGCATGTCTATCAATAAAGTTTAAAGAGGACCTGTCACCCCTCCCCCCCACCCCAAGGATGTCAATCTAAATGCAGCACTGAATATAGCATGTATGCTGCATTCAGACAAGGGTTCCCCCATATGTGTGTGATGTTTGTACCCCCAAATACAGCCTTATGAAAATGTGTAGCAAAAAGTCAGGAGGGCATTACCAGCTCCAGGAGTCATCTCCTTCCCTGGGGCTATTCCGCCCCCTGCGTTTCTGTTCCTCCCTCTCTGCCGCCTTGATGCCTTGTCAGCTCTCCTCACTCTGTGCCTCCTTGTGCTACTTCATGCAGGCGCAGAGCGAGGTGTTGCTCCTGATCTGCCTCCCGCCCTGACGTCAGCACTTGTTCCCGCCCTGCTCCATGTTGAACACTGAGCAGGGCGGGAAAAAGTGCTGACGTCAGGGCGGGAGGCAGATCAGGAGCAACACCTCGCTCTGCGCCTGCATGAAGTAGCACAAGGAGGCACAGAGTGAGGAGAGCTGACAAGGCATCAAGGCGGCAGAGAGGGAGGAAAAGACATGGAGGGGGCGGAATAGCCCCCGGGAAGGAGATGACTCCTGGAGCTGGTAATGCCCTCCTGACTTTTACTACACATTTTCATGAGGCTGTATTTAGGGATTAAAAATCACAAACACATGGGGGACCCCTTGCCTGAATGCAGCATACATGCTGCATTCAGTGCTGTCTTTAGATTGACATCTTGGGGGGACGGGTGGGGAGGTGACAGGTTCTCTTTAAAGCTAAAGGCCGCTTTACACGTCACGATATCGCAACGCAACTATGATAAAAAGTCACGTGGTAGGGCCGTTGCAGTTGTTATCGTTGGTGAGTTGTATTGTGTAAATGGGCAACGCAACTCAAAACCGATGCAACTTCAATATCGTTTGTGAATTGTGCTTGCTCTTCAACCGTGCAATATTGGCTTGACGATCTGGCCTGATTGTGCTGTGTGACAGCGCAACTACGATTTGGAGCGCAACTTCCCCTATTCACTCCAATGTTAAATGGTCGTTCCCCGAGTTGCTCAGAAGCAGTGTGCAAGAGGGGCATACGACATCGTAGTTGCATTGCCTGCCGATATCTCCCTGTGCAACATCTCCTATGCGATTTTGGACAAATGTCAAAAACGTGCGCGCTCCCGTGAGATCGTATGCAATATCGCAACATGTAAAGCGGCCTTAAAAAAGTAATGAAATGTCAAAAGCAAAGCAACTACATGTAAAACATGACAAAACAAGCTCAAACAAAAGCCCACTAAAAGCTCATTGTGGGCACACAGCCTAAAGGAGCCAGTATAACTTAGGGCCACTTTACACACACCAACTTATCTGTCCAACTTCTGTGACCAACTTCTGAACAGATCTCTGGTTGCAGTGAAATCATGGACACATTGTTCCATTGTACACAGCCACAAAATGGAGCAATGTATCCATGATTTAACTGCAACCAGTAAGTTTGTCAGAAGTTGGTGTGTGTAAAGTGGCCATTAGGAGTGTTATTTTGGGCAGTACATGTACCGACAACAGTCTGCAAATGAAGGGCAAGAATCCTAGCATAAACAGTCCTCAACCCTATTAATTTCCTTAAAGGGGTTATCCACTACTAGGACACCACCTTCTTAATCGACTTGTTTCCGCCCGTTAAAATAATAAACCTGCAGTCATCTCCCATACTGCCGTTGTTCCAGCGATCACGGTGCATGCATTTACTTGGGGTCCAGTTCAGTTTTTTGCAGTCTATGCAAGGTTTGGCCTGCCTTCTATGAGCTGGGCAATAGGTGTATATAGCTCATCTTTGCTGGGTGTTCTCTGTTGGGGCCCCTTGCCATGTGTGGATTACATACGTATATTATGCATTTCAGCCCTAGAAACACACTAAAAGCCATGCATATTTTTCTACCTGTGGATTTTCCGCATCTAATACAATATGGTGAAAATCTGCAACAAAAACTCAGTGAACCCACAAGAGAACTTGACATGTTGTGGATTTGAAATGTGCTCCAAAGGTACTGCGAATAAAAAGAAAAAAGCACAGAGGGCATCATATCAGATCTGACCATATGAGGGATTTTATAGAGTCCAAAAATTATTATTTGTGGGTTTTTTGAGTTCTAGAAAGAAAAAACAACAAAAAAAAAAAAAAAAAAAAAACAAGCGTTCGACCAGATCCGGCAGCAACCAGATGCTACAACACACCATTATAAGTCTATGAGCAACAGCCGTATCTCTGCTGGATGTAAAACACTGGTGTGAAGCCAGAATTCGAGAGAACACATCTTCAGACAACATCAATTAAATATGGTTATGTATCTGTGGTGTGCCTATTTATATAAACAAAAACAAATAGGATATTCACTTGCCAATACAAAAGTCAAAATAGTCATTTCCTCCAGCTCACTAGTTGGCTGTAGACTATAGACAGGGAAGAGTATGAGCAGAGTCATAGAGGGTGAATAAATTAAAGGGAATGTGTCAGCAGGTGACAAGGAGCTGCCAATCAGTGCTGGGAGCGTGGCAGGACTAGGAGGCATGAGGCAGCTTGTCCTGTAGGTAAAATTGTGATGAAATAGCAAAACACAGCCCAGTAAGTGACACATCACTGGAATCAGGGTCTCATCCACCCAGACTATGGTGCTCTCAGATTACATAGCAAACACCTGAGAACAGATTCCCTTTCATGACAGATTTACTATACTGCTGGAGGTGCACACTTGGCAATGTAATCCACTACCTTCTGCACTCCATCACTTTCTAATCCTTTCTTTAAGCATATCCACAAATGGAGTGAGGGCATTCTGGTACCTGGGCAGACAGTTGTGCTAGTTTGGAGAGTACGTAGGCATTTTCTTCACGTAATTCATTCTTACTTAATGCCACATACCATGAAATGTAAATACAGATCTTAGCAGTGTCCTTTCCAGACTTGGCCAAATGTGTAGAAAAAGACTCATCCTTCCAGTGGCACAGTATACATTACATGATTGGTAACTAAATTTAGTCCTGTGTGACACCTTACTGTATGGGTAGACTGCAGGCTCGGGGGAAGGACTTGCTGTTTACATCTGTCTGCTGGCTGACCTTTAAATGACTTTCATATAGAGATTTCTGCAATGCTTTACTGTGGACAGAGTATACAGTGCAGCTGCTTCACACCTCTGTCTAAGACACGGAGGGCTAGGACTATATACAGATTCAGTTATACCGGGCTAATAACAAATGTAAGGGGAATGTGGATGCACATGTACATTCACCAAATCCCTTATAATATAATAATATTTATTCATGTATATAGTGCTATTGGTTCCATGGCACTTTACATACATTTGCAACACACTGGGAGGAAACCCATTCAAACACGGGGGAGAACATACAAACTCCTTGCAGATTTGTCCTTGGTGGGAATTGAATTGCAGTGCTAACCACTGAGCCACCGTGCTGCCCATTATATATCAACGTGTTCATATAGAGAGGGGCTCCCACCCCAAAATATGGTACCCAGCAGCTGCCTTGTAAGATTGATCTGAAATATTTCAGGTCTGCTATGATGGTGGACAACACAATTTTGACATAATGCAGCCATGTGGGGCCGATGGAACCGGTTGGCAGCTATGTGCCATCCGGTTTCCATCTGTCCGGGAAGATCCAGGTGAATTCGGATTTTTCTCCCGGGCACATAAATGAAATCTGCCCAAATTGGATCCTCCCAAATCCGACAAAAGTATCAGATCCTTGAACCGGACGCCGGCTGCTGAAGTTTAGCAGCGAGCGCTGCTAAACTTCAGCACAACCAGCTGTCCCCTGCAGAGATTTCAGGACCGAGGCTAGCCAGAAAATCAGACATATTTTATAGAAGCAGTGCTATGTAAGGCCCCTTTCACATCAACGTTTTCACTGATGTGCGGCCGATCCAGCAGGTGATGCCGCATCTGCCACCTAACGGCTACACTTGCTGCCCAGTTCTAGCAAGCCCCATGCATTGTCTATGGGGCTTGCAATCCGGTGTGGCAAGTGCGGCTCTGCCAGATGCGGCAGAAACAGCACTTGTGGCCACAGTATAGAAAAATCGCTGTTGTGAAAGGGGTCTTAGAGATAATATATGGGTTGTCACAATATAACAACAATGAGGTGTCCCACCCCTATGGATCAGAATGCTGTGTTTCTGGTGAAAACTAGCGTAGCTGGATATGTTAATCATCTCCGCCCATCCAGTCTGATTGACAGAACCTCACTGTCTTTCCTGCTGCTGAGATCTCCCACAGCTTAGCACAAGCTGTAGCATTCAGTCAGGCTGGGTGCTGAGAACTAAAACTGCTCATAAATCCAAATGATAGCTGAACTCATAAAATACTTATTTTAATATTAGGATTATACAGCCATTCTGACACACGTATTAAACGAAAAACACTAGTATTATCAGGTCTAAGATCTATTTAATATCATAAGCAGTTTGTATTGTGAACTCTGGTGACAGCTTTTACGCACAACTCCAGCAATTTTTTATTGCACTGTAGTGGTGCTTTAAATGTACAAGTGCATAGAGTGTTAGAATATTATCAAAAAGTTAACTTATTTCAGTAATTCAATACATAAAGTGAAACACATATTATATAGTCATTACAAACAGAATGATCTTTTTCAAGTATTTATTTCTGTTAATGTTGATGATTATGGTTTGCAACCAATGAAGACCCAAAAGTCATATCAGAAAATCAGAATAATTAACACAAAAACCTCAAGGCTTACTAATCGTAAAATGGTCTCAGAGTGTGATTCAGTAGCCTACACAATCATGGGGGAAGACTGCTGACTTAGGCTAGGGTCACACATGCCATGCGTTTTTTTGGTGCCTTAAAAATAAGCATGCGTTTTTCCATGCTTTTTTACATTTCTGCATGTGTTTTTTAAGGTGTTTTTTGACACCCTGCGTTTTGGAATCAGCACCAAAAAAATTCTGCAAGCTGCGTTTTTTGGTGCATTTTTAATAACGCATGCGTTTTTTTAACATGGGGCCCTATGGAAAATGCATGCGTTTTTATATGGCACTAAATGGTACCATGCGTTTTTCAAGGCAGCTCCTCACTTAAGCACAAAACACATAAAACGCATGGCACTTTAGGCATGCATTTTTGCTATTGGGGCATGCGTTTTTTTTTGCATGGGGGCCTATGGGTGCATCTCATAAAAGCAAGTGAAACATACATGTGTGACCCTAGCCTGAGGCTGGTGTCACACTGCAGTTTTTCACTGATCAGGCTCGATCAGGTTTGTGTGCCAAAACCAGGAAAGGAACTTGCAGAGAAAAACTATAATTGAAAGATTGACACCTGTTCTGAGTTTTGGAGACACTCCTGGTTTTGGCACCCAGACCTGATTGAACCTGATCAGGAAAAAACTGCAATGTGAAGCCAGCCTTAACAGATTCTAGAAGGCAGTTATTGACATATACACCATAAGGAGGGTAAGGCTGGCTTCACACTACGGTTTTTGGGATCCTGTTCTGTCCGGTTTGAACAGGACAGAACAGGATCTGCTATTGCCTCCCATGTATCCCTATGGTGCCGATTGGTCCCATTTGGCCATCCATTTTTCTGTGCCGGATACATTTTTGTACGTTTTTTCACCGTCCCCAAAAATGGAGCCTGCAGCATTTTTGGGCTCCAGTGAAAAAAAACAAAATCGGATCCGGGGCGATCCGGCGCACATAACATGGGAGTCTATGGGCGCCAGATCAGTGAAAAAAACAAAAAAATAAATAAATAAATAAATAATCGGATCGTTTCCGGGATCAGATTTTAAGCACAGAGCATGCTCTGAAATTCTGCCGTGCAAACCTCAGCACCATAGACAGCACTTAATCATCAACATTTACATAAATATCTCTATATATCCAATTACGCGTTGGCTCCTCCACTTCCGTCTGGATGTCCGCCTATCTCACTTACACCAGTGCTATATTTCCACATCCAATGATGGGTATGGAAATATGGCGGCCACTGCTCCCCCGCCCGGTCCCCGCAGTGTCCCCCCACTAACCTGACGCCGCAGCCCCCGCCAGCCATCACCCCTGCCGCTGCTAAGATGGGACGACTTACACAGGATTTTGAGCAGAACGGATGGAGGAGCAGAGAGCAGCAGCAGGAGCCACGGTCAGCCCTGCACTCAGCCCGCACCACGGTCAGCCCACACCATGGTCACCCTGCACTCACCCCACACTACCTCAGCCCGCACCATGGTCACCCTGCAGCACTGGGGTGGCAGAGAGCAAGAAGGAAAAAAGAGCGGTCAGGGGAGAGACTGCACGGGGGTAGAGGTGAATGCTGCCCCCATTGTGATAACATGGGCTCCCATCTAGTACACCTATAAAGATCAGTCTGTTTGTAATGACCCTATGTAATATATGTGTTTCACTTTATTGAATTACTAAAATAAATTAACTTTTTAATGATTTAATTTTGAATTTTAGTCTGACAGTGATTTTAAATATTGTATCAATATTGAACAATGTTATGAAATCATGACAATTGCCCTGTTGTCACAGCCACAAGTGTTAGGGTATGTGTTGACTCAACTATTCCAGAGGCACTGTGTCTTGGACGCAGTGCCTCCGGACCTGCAGGAACCCACGGGTGCACGAGGCAAGCCCATAGCTGCCCTGTACTCACGATCTTATGAAGGTGCAGAGTGACTTCTCCCTTCGTGCACCCATTGGCGACTGCTTCTGACTCCCCCAGCGGGGACCGTGGAGTACTCTGAATCATGCCCTCTGGACGTCTTTGGGGCAGTCACGGTGGCGTGACCCGGTCCGTGGTACCCTATTGGGCGGTCAGTAAAAAGGGGAATTTGTAAAAGAAGGGGTAAAAATAAAAGTAAAATAAAAGTTTATCGTGACACCACCCGTGGAAGGCGGCCGGTAGGGGCCGCTGCTGCGATCCAGGACCTCTGGGGATGATGGAGTTGCAGCTGGGATGGTATTTCTCCCCACAGGAGGAGCAGGTCCCCAGAGTATCTGGAGTTAAGGTGATTTGGGGTGATGGAAGGCCAGCGGGGCCGAGCTGGCTGTGGGGCAAGATCGGGAGTATTCTCAGGCAGGCTCCTGCTGGTTGCACAGTGTTTTAGTCTTCCGTTCCTCAGGCGCAAAATCAACAGTCTGACACAATGCTGAATTTCAACCCGGTTTATTTGGCTTCTCTCATCAAGAACTTCAGGTTACAGCGCAAGTACAGTGCGGCTCGGGTAGTCCTTGGCAAGCAGGATGGCTTGTCCAGTGCACCCCCTTCTGTGTTCCTTTCTCTTAGGCTTCCTTCCTTAGCGCTACCTATTCTCCTCCTTCCTGTACGCGCCTCAGCACGCATAGCCCCGATCCAGTAGCCACGGGCCTTCTTGGGCGATTTGCAGGGTCCCCTGGCCCTAGTATGGCTGCTTTCTCTTCGTTGTGTCGGGAGTTTACCACGACTCATGGAGATCTCGTGGCCTGCCGATTCTGTTATTGAAGCTTGTAGTCTCCTTGCCACCTTCAGGGCCGGGCACCTGGTTCTCGCCCTGTCCTTCTGCTTCACAGCTGATTCGGGCATGAGGGTGGGTCGCTCACTGCCCGTGCCCCTAGGACCCTCTCTGGGTTCCTGCGGTCTGTTACGCCGGGATCTGGGGTAGGCTTCATCGTGGTTCAGGTCTCCGGGTTCGTGCTCTCTCTCCTCGTCCTCTCAGTCTCGTGTCTTCCTATGACTAACCTCCCACTTCCTGTAGTGTTTCCCCTTTGTCATCTTCCATTCCCTCACTGCTTCCTACTCACTTCCCACCCACCACCTATCGTCCCTCCCACCGCTGTCCTACAGCTGCCTGAGCCATCCCACTACCTGGGTTCACCTGCTCGCTCTGGGACCAGGGTGTGTTGGGTGTGTTTGTGGGTGACTGGATGTACCGATCCCGGCTGCTGCAAACTTATAGTGGCGACCGGAACGCAGGGGCACCACACTTCCGACTCCACAACATGAAATTAAGATGATGCGGAAGTCCGGAAACCCACACCACAGCTGAAATATCGCTGCGGTCAAGAGAAGCACGATGAGCATGGGATTTCTACAAATCTCATCTACTATGTTGCTGCAGTACAACACAGGGTTTTGGATACAGCAGCAAGACACTGCGTCCAAAACGCTGGTTTTACTGATTGTAAGCACACAACCTGAGGGTGGCTTTACACACTCAGATATCTGAAACGATATTGTTTAAACATCACGCTTTTGACATCGTTCAAACCACATCGTTTTAGCATCGTTGCGTGTAAACGCAGGATATCTGAAGGAAAAATCGTTGGATCCGACATCACAAAAGTGTGCTCAGGACCTCACTTTTATCGTTCATCGTCCAATTAACGCTCCAGGAAAGTGCAGCATCGTTCAGTGTGACACCAAGATGAACGATATTGTTCTGAATTCTCCTATTCCTGCTACTTTATCCAATCGTTCACAAAGTTGTAAGGCCTGTTTCACATTGCGGGTCAGATCCGATCTGAGACTGTCAGGATCGGATCAGCACACAGAACCGGAGGACTCATGTGCCCTCCGGTCCGGTGTGCTGCCGCACACAGCTGGCGCCACTGATAAATCAGGACCACGGCTGGCAGGGAGCTAGCCACAGTCCTAAAACAACTGCAGCGTGCAGCCGCAGGTGTCTGGTTCCCGGATCCTCCCGGACCGGTGCAATCCGGCCCCATAGGCTCCCATATTAGGGAGCACCGGATTGCCCCGGATCCGGGAGATTCCAGGAGTAGCAGCGTTTTTGTGTCCATGAGAGAATTCTGAATTCTCCCGGATTGTCCGGGACAGATAGAAACCAGATGGCAGAGAGCTGCCATCCTGCTTCTATCTGGCCCATAGGCTACTATGGGGCCAAAATCCGGTCCGGGGCTGTCCGGTTTACACGGACAGCCTCAGATCGGATTAAACCCGCAATGTGAAACCGGCCTAATGAACAACGCTGGCGTATTGCCAAATTACACATCGTTAACGATATCCTTGCGTTTGACAACGCACTAACGATGTCGAAACGATCGCAGTCACGTGACATTCCAAACGATATTGTTTCAGATATCGGAGCGTGTAAAGCCACCCTTATATTTACCTTCCAGTAGTTTTATCTGTTTCCAGCATCGTTACGGTCAGTCTTTGGTGGATTGTGACCCGCCAGCAGCTCCAGCGTTGCATTGACCGAGCCGGAAGTCACAACTCAACACATCTCTATGAGAGTCTGGTTCTTGCCCTCAAAAAGATGCATTGAGACCTTGTGACAAGTTCTGACTTAGGCTACTTTCACATAACGATTTTTAGGGAGCCGATGCTGTCCGATATAAATCAGACAGCATCGGCTCCCTTCTGATGCCTGGAATAGGATGCCAAATAGGCATCAGATTCTGGCATTAAATCAAAGCCTCCGGGCTAAAAAAAAAAAAAAAAAAAAGAAGGTTTATGCTCACCTCCCCCCGAGCCCCCGCCGTCTTCCTGCAGGCTCCCGGTGGCTCCCGCAGGCTGCAGAGGTCTTCTTCATGTGTACAGGACCTGCGGTGATGTCACAGTCACGTGACCGCGGGTTCCACCATGGTAACCCGCGGTCACATGACTGTGACATCACGCAGGTCCTGAACAGCAGAAGACCACCTCTGCTGACACCGGGAGCCTGCAGGAAGACGGCGGGAGACGGCGGGGGCTCGGGGGAAGGTGAGCATAAACCTTTTTTTTTTGTTAACCCTTGTGCTCCCGGTTAGGAGCAGTTTTACTGTACTGAGCATGCTCAGTACAGTAAAATCGGGTCCGAGGAGACATCAGATGTTTCCTCGGACCCTTCTCCATAGGGCCCATGTTATAGGGATCGGGTCAGATCGGATGTGCACTAAATGCCATCCGATTTGGTCCGATCCGATTCTGTCAGATTTTATTTTCGGTGCAAAAATCGGAGCAGGCTCCGATTTTTGCACCGATAATAAAATCGGACAGAATCGGATCGGACCAAATCGGATGGCATTTAGTGCACATCCGATTCGGTCCGATGCCCATAGGGCTGCATGGGGCCAAATTCGGATCTGAAGCTGTCCGATTTTGATCGGACAGCATCGGATCTGAAAAATCCGTAGTGTGAAACCAGCCTTATAGCCAGTCAGAAGTTACAAGCACAAGATGGTGTTGTGGGACTGGAGAGGCGTTGGTAAAAGATGACGCAGGAAGGTGAGTAAAAAACAGGGGGCAGGGGACTTAGATTTAAAGTGCTGAAACTCCCCCAAAAAGGCTGGAGTGGTGCAGTTTTTAACAACAACTGCTATACAATGACTGGAGCCATGCAGTTCAGCATTTCCAGCTAACTGCTGTTGGAGCTGATCGGTGGAGGTGCTGGATGTTGGACCATCACTGAGCTGATACTGATAATACCTATCATAAGAATAAGCTCTCAATATTACATGTTGCGACAACGACTTTATGGCTCTCACAGCTATGGAAAAATATCCGCAGTGCACAGCAATCCTTGGATGTCAGTGCACCTTTAGCTTTTTCACAAAGATGTCTTTAGTGGTACTTACAGAATGCCACATGGGAATGTACCCTAGGGATGCCCTGCAGCAACTTTGCACCTGGTGTAATAATATATAATCAACCATGTTAAAAGAAGACGCTCGATCCTTTTTCACCTGATGACGGACTCTAGAAATTTGTAAAGCTACTTGCAAACAGTTATCCCATCTAAATTAGGAGGACCGGACTGTCATCAGGTCAAAAGGTGGTCAAAACTTCAAATTATTAACTAATAATTTATGTAATGCACTTCCTACACTCTGCCTGACGTTGGATTCACATACCTTTTTTTATGCCCTAGGTATGATGGCTTTTCTCCTCTGCTACAATAGAGAATAAAATGTTTTATTATTGCACTATATACTAGTTGTTATTGTGCAGTTACAGATATTTTCTTGCTCTAATCATTGTATTTGGTGGACACTAGAGTTGGGCGGATTGATTCATGGGACTTTAGTCCATTAGCCAAGTCAGCAGTCTCTGGACGGGAGGCTTGCAAATCTATTACCCTTTGAGATCCACATTGGGGCTTTGATTTACCTGGCAGGAACACCATCTATTGTAATCAATAGTACCCATGTGAATCCCAAAAGTTAAGAGATTTGCAAGCCTTCTGACCATTGTCAACTACTGACCTTGCAAATGGACCAGTAATAGGTCTGCCTAAAGGCCCTTTTACATGCTGCAACTTTCCAGCGATCATGACCATGATTTGACCTGGTCAGGATCGCTGGTGCATCGCTACGTGGTCGCTGGTGAGATGTCAAACAGATCTCACCAGCGACGCCGCAACGATAAGGCAGTCGTTGGGACCCTGTCACTCTCGGGTGTTGTATTGAGATCGTTGGTTGTTGTCCCTGTCAAACACAGCAATGCATGCTGCCCAGCAGGAGCGCAACGACCAAAGAATGGTCCAGAATGATTTGTAACGATCAGCGATCTCACAGCAGGGGCCTGATCGCTGCTACGTGTCACACATAGCGAGATCGCTGGCGAGGTCACTGTTATGTCACAAAATCTGTGACGTTGCAGTGATGTCGCTAGCGATATCATTGTGTGTGAAGTACTCCTAACAGATAAGGGTTACCCGGCGTGTTTCTCGGCGGCAGCTGGCGGTACCCGCCAGGAAGCTCCGGCGCCGTCCACCGGCTTCCTGGCGGGTATGTGCGGCGGGAGCCGGGCGGTATCCGGCGGCTGCCCAGCGGGTTCTCGGCGGCGATTCTGCAGCGGCTGGAAGCAGCACATGATTCTGCTTGCAGCCGCTGCAGAACCGCCGTTTTTTAGAACATGGTCATTCTTTGCTAACCCGCTGGGAAACCTGCGGGTTAGCAACGGATGACGCTGGGTAACCGCCGGTGTGTGCACAGCCTTGGGCTGTTTACATTAGTTTTAATGTTAATCCAAACGCCGGTTTGGATTAACATAAATTAACATAAAACTAATGTAAACAAAACGGCGGTTTACACAGGTAAACCGCCGAAAACCCGGCCAGTGTGCACTTACCCTAAGGCTGTTTTTTTTCTAGTAGAATGGATGACAAGGGCCAATACAAGTCTACAGGTTTAGGAAAAACACGTACAGCACATGGATGGCATCGGTGTTCAATCCATGTGCTGTATTGTGCTTAACATTCAAAGTATAAGAGAAACTGTCATTTATTCATTTATATGTGAAAAATATCGATGACACACTGATAAAAAAGGACTTATGGACCGAACACTAATGACACAATGATCCAAACCATCACGTGCGTGTTTAAACATGGACATGCAAATAAGGCCTAAGAGTATGCCGAGTTTGCATCATCCAGTACATGGACTAATAATATATTATTTATGTGCCAATGCACACAATTGAAAGTGCAGCAAGCACTAAGGGTGCTTTACAATTTGTGCGATT
This sequence comes from Allobates femoralis, assembly GCA_033576535.1. NCBI lineage: Eukaryota > Metazoa > Chordata > Amphibia > Anura > Aromobatidae > Allobates > Allobates femoralis. Next base: position 433,365,237 of record JARQOC010000004.1, on the reverse strand, counting down.
TCAGCTTAAACTTGATGCACCCACATCTGTTTTCGGCCCCATTGACTTTCAATGGAGCCGCATGCACTTGCGGGTGAATCCAGTTTTTCCTGTTCCCCTTGATACGGGTGTCCATGTTTTCTTCACCGAGAGCAAAATTGCAACATGTTGCGATTTTGGTGTCAGTGTCAAAAACCATTAACACCCAAATCTGGGTTTTTAAACTACGCATGCCCAGAACGCAGCTCTAAATGACACGCCCCTAGGGTGGGGGTGACTTTATGGCTGTTTACCAGGTGCTATGATGCAGTTCATCAGGGTCATCTGAGTTCATAGCTGATGCATCAGCTCTGAACTCTGATGAACCCGACTCTGATGTCACCACGAGCACATCCAAAGTCATTTTCTGTGCATGGCGACTAGGCATTCCTGTGTGTCATCCTGTGGATTAATCTTTGGAAGGTTTCGTTTTGGGTTATTAAAGATGGGAACCAAGGCTCTAGTTTGTGTTTTACTGCAATTAAAAGATTATTTTCTTTTATGTTTACTAGAGATTCTTAGTGGTCGAGTCTAACATTGGTCCGACATTATGTATTTCGGGCTTAGTGCCAGCTGCCAATACAAAGCTGGCATGAAGACATGTATTACTCCGCATGCCATCGCCACCAGGGCCACTGGAAGAGCCGGCTAAAGCACCTGAAAAAGGTGCTACAAAAGAATGCACCATTTTCAGCATGAGTGCTCAGAACGTTTGGGTTTAACTACGAAGAGAATCACAGCCCGCAGCTGCCTGGGTTTTACCTTGGCTGGCAATCAAAAATAGGGTGAAGGCCACATATTTTTTTTTTTATTATGTATTTAAATAGTTAAAAAAAATAATGGACTATCCTGTATTTTGATTGCCAGCCAAGGTAAAGCCAGGCAGCTGGGGGATGGAGGGCAGCCTTGTGTCTGTACGGGCACAACATTTTTTTTCATGTAAATCAATTAACTTATATAGTTGATATAGTGCCTGCAATATGTCCACAAAATGAAACAAAAAAAATAAAAGATTAGGTAAATCAAACAACTTGTTACCAGGTCAAAAGTGACCAATTTTTTCCCATTTTACTACCACTGCTCCCAAATAAGAGTTTTTCTAAATTAAATTCACCATAGAGAGATAAGGACCTTTTATTTATTGCTATATTTTTAGGATCTTTTTTTACAAGGGGGTATTCATGACCTGATTCTCTGGGTTTGTGTCTTTTGGCTGCTCTGTATTATTACCCTGTGATCAACACCACCTTGTCAAGGCCATAAAATCTAGCGCTAAATTAGAAGGCCCATATATCTGAAAATTTATGGCGGATTTAAAAATATAAAAAACATGGAATACTCAAGGGATCAGCAGGATTGAAATAAGAGCAAACACTGGTGATTTATGACCTAGAGATAGGAATCCTATAAGCCACAGCGAATCCTTTAGGTGTCTACAGTATAGAAACAACCACAATCTTATACATGTTCGACTCATAACTAAACCACATAACCTCTATATTATGTGTAGAAGGAAAAATTATTTTTTTTGAGGAAGCAACATTTCCCTTTTCCTTTCACAACCATTAGACCTTGTGCACACGCTGAGGATTTGATGAGTTTTTTACCTCAGGATTTGTAGCCAAAACCAGGAGTGGATCAATCAGAGGAAAAGTCTAAAGGCCCCGTCACACAATCCAACATCGGCTGTGATGTCGGATGCGATGCCGCAGATGCGCGCTCGCTTCCGACATCGCAACCTAGCTGTCACACGGCAAGATGTTGCCAATGGCGGCGCTGCGATGAAGGCGCCGCGATCGCTCGCTGGGCTGGGATCAACCCAGCTAGCGATCCGCTGCAATGCAGTAAATAGTTTTTTTTTTTTTTTTTTTATATATCCAGGATAAACACGAATGATATTCACAATATTTTAGGGCTCTCCTACATATTCCATTAAACATACTGACTCAGGTTATGGAGAGTTTCCAACCCAATGATTTTGAGCACAAGTTTGACTGCTTTTTCATAAAGATGCTTTTATTAATTCATCAAAAAGGTAAAATTACAGATACAAAGTGCTCAGTCATATAAAATAGATTAAATATGGATCTGGATTACAGAGGACACTAAGGGGTAAGGGTCTTTTTGTCTCCAACTACAGGACCCGATTATGGTAGCAGTTTCCAACAATAACCATTGTGCCGTCTTAGTTTAAATAGGGCCAAGAGCTGCAGCTTCAAGTGAATACAGAGTACAGAGGGTTAAATACCATGTTATCCGCTAACACAATACTGACTAATGTTGCTAACCCATTAAACATTATACAAAGCTACATGGTAATTGAGTCCAGCTTACCCATATCGGTGTCACAAGGTGGAGATGACCAAGGGGACGCCCCAACGCGTTTCCCTGATGCTTCCTCAGGGGGCATGTTTGGCCATGTCTCCTGTATCCCTATATACCCCCCGGCACCCCCCCTCTCACCACCTGCCTCTGATTCGCGCTGCTCCACGCCGCAAATGAGCGGCCGCGCCGCCCCGAGCAGCGGCTTCCGGCCTTCACACACAGGAAGCGCGTCAAATGACGCTCCTTCCTGTGTTACTGAAGCCTTCCACCGCAGCCCGAGGCAGCCCGACCGCGCATGCGCGGACCGCAGACGCCATTTTGGAAGAGGGCATAAATGCCCTACTCTCTCATGTATGCTATCCGGATTAGATGACAAGCTTAAGTAAACAAAGTACTATTGTGACCTCACTTGGTGACCCTGAAGTAAAGATGGAGTAGACATTGTACAACCCTAATGTCGTTTTAATGACCTGGATACACCCCATACATGAGTTCGTATCTTAACTTCCATGCAAGGATACCATATAGGCATAACATCTCAAGACATACCGAGTTATACAGATACAAAATATTACTATATGCCGCTCTCGTTAGCCATATATTCAGATGTCCTCTTTCATATGGCCATCACTAGGGGCGATGCAGGTTGCAATGTCCTGGCGCCATCGTAGAGGTCCACCTCGAAGTGCCATCCAGATAGTAAAGTGCAGGTGTAGAATGGGGGGAGGGGAGGATACAGAACAACTAAAACTATTACTTTACTATCTGGATGGCACTTCGAGGTGGACCTCTACGATGGCGCCAGGACATTGCAACCTGCATCGCCCCTAGTGATGGCCATATGAAAGAGGACATCTGAATATATGGCTAACGAGAGCGGCATATAGTAATATTTTGTATCTGTATAACTCGGTATGTCTTGAGATGTTATGCCTATATGGTATCCTTGCATGGAAGTTAAGATACGAACTCATGTATGGGGTGTATCCAGGTCATTAAAACGACATTAGGGTTGTACAATGTCTACTCCATCTTTACTTCAGGGTCACCAAGTGAGGTCACAATAGTACTTTGTTTACTTAAGCTTGTCATCTAATCCGGATAGCATACATGAGAGAGTAGGGCATTTATGCCCTCTTCCAAAATGGCGTCTGCGGTCCGCGCATGCGCGGTCGGGCTGCCTCGGGCTGCGGTGGAAGGCTTCAGTAACACAGGAAGGAGCGTCATTTGACGCGCTTCCTGTGTGTGAAGGCCGGAAGCCGCTGCTCGGGGCGGCGCGGCCGCTCATTTGCGGCGTGGAGCAGCGCGAATCAGAGGCAGGTGGTGAGAGGGGGGGTGCCGGGGGGTATATAGGGATACAGGAGACATGGCCAAACATGCCCCCTGAGGAAGCATCAGGGAAACGCGTTGGGGCGTCCCCTTGGTCATCTCCACCTTGTGACACCGATATGGGTAAGCTGGACTCAATTACCATGTAGCTTTGTATAATGTTTAATGGGTTAGCAACATTAGTCAGTATTGTGTTAGCGGATAACATGGTATTTAACCCTCTGTACTCTGTATTCACTTGAAGCTGCAGCTCTTGGCCCTATTTAAACTAAGACGGCACAATGGTTATTGTTGGAAACTGCTACCATAATCGGGTCCTGTAGTTGGAGACAAAAAGACCCTTACCCCTTAGTGTCCTCTGTAATCCAGATCCATATTTAATCTATTTTATATGACTGAGCACTTTGTATCTGTAATTTTACCTTTTTGATGAATTAATAAAAGCATCTTTATGAAAAAGCAGTCAAACTTGTGCTCAAAATCATTGGGTTGGAAACTCTCCATAACCTGAGTCAGTATGTTTAATGGAATGCAGTAAATAGGCGGGATCGGCTGTGACATCGCTGTTGCGGTATCACACCGAACGAAGCCGCAGAATGTTTAAGTTGACAGGTTTTCCTGCATGCAGAAAAACCTGTCAACACCGACTTCAACAACTATCGTTGTTGAATCGTGTATTTACATGCTACGACGCAACAACAATGTCGTTTCAACATCGTTTCTGACGTCACTTTTGAACAAAGTCGGAAACGATATTGAAAGGTGTAACGGGCCTTATTACAAACACCTGCTCCACTTCTGTATTTATCACCCACTCCTGGTTTTGGCTACAAATCCTGAGGTAAAAAACTCATCAAATCCTCAGCGTGTGCACGTGGCCTAATAGCAACAAGTCCACCACTTCTGTATTTTTTACACTCTGCTGGTTTTGTCTTACAAATACTGAGGTAAAAAAAACTCACCAAATACTCAACATGAGCTTACTAGTCTTAATTCTGGATGAATTCTGCTCTTACAAATAAAAAAATACATCCGTCATCTGCTCAGCCATTCAGCACTATCAACATGTTCAGATTTACATAGTTCCAGCTGCTACCTACCTGGTTAGAACAGATTCATAGTACCATTCTGCCCTACTATATGCACAAAACAAAACCTACCAGGTCAGGAAAAACAACGCAGCCTGCCATAAAAAAAGGTGTCATGTAGTATAGACGGTACATATGCTTTACGAGGGTGTATAAGACAAACCATGAAAGGAATGCAAGAGAACAAGATGTACGGTAGTGAGCAGTACATTTCGCCACATCCAGGATTTCCCTTAGTAGAAGATACAAGCATACCAGGCTATACATACTCGCTGTCCAATTTGGACATTGCACAGGTCAGTCTGATGATCTAACTTATATTTGTTGTTTTGTGGACAGTCATTTGGCTGATGTCAGGAAAGAAGGGTCAACCAATATGAATATTCCCTGAGTTTTTGATGCTCCACAAAAATATGGCATCTTACAGCTCCAGCAAAGTGGATGGGGTTTATAGAAATCTCATGCCCACTGTGCTTTTTTATTCCGTGTAAACTGATCTTTGGTGCAGGCTTCAAATCCAACATGTCAATTTCTCCTGCAGGTACACTGAGTTTTATGTGCAGATTTTTCCAATAAACTTGTGTTAGATGCAGAAAACCCTCAGATAAAAAAAAACCTTCATGGAAATGCACTTAAAAAACACGCCATCTGTACATGATTATCTGCAGCAATAAAGACGTCAAAAACAAATACCAGGAAGTATCAAAAACAAAGCAACTGGTCAGGAAGTCTGAACATGGCTGGTGTAATGTTATGGTGATGTCCACTACTAGTACAAACCCTCCTGAGTCAACTTGTTTCCCCCTGTTAAAATAATAAACCCTGTACTCGCCTCCGATATTGCCACCGTTCCAGTGTTGTCGGTGACCACTACTTGGGGCTCAAGCGATATCACGCCCAGCCAGTGTCCAATCACAGCCAACTTCCTTCTCCCCACCTCAGAAACAGAGACTATCAACAGGAAGTGACAATGTGGCCGTCGCTCACTTCCTGTTAATAGCTTCTATGTCCAAACTTGGGGTGAAGGAAGCCGGCTGTGATTGGATGTGGGCTGAGCGTGATGTCACTTGAGACCCAAGTCTCGGTCACTGACAGCGGTGGAACGGGGCAGTATGGGAGGTGAGTACAGGGTTTATTATTTTAACAGGCTAGTAGTGGATGGCTATTTCCATCGTTGACACTTAGAACATATCCATGAGATACGCTGTAAGGCCGGTTTCACACATCCGTGTCACCACGGACATGTGAAACATGGCCGTTTGGGGGCGTGCACACGTGTCATAGATGTGTGGCACGTGTGCAGTCCATGTGCTATCCGTGGGGCCATGGATAGCACACGGACAGCCTGTCATCCGAATACTCACCTCCCTCCAGCGCTGCTGCGCCTCTTTCTTCTGGTCCGCTCTAGGGCTCAGTAAAGTGAATATTCATGAGCCCTAATGAGCGGCATCGGAAGTGAGAGAAGCAGACACTGTTGGAGCGAGTCGAGTATGAAATTCTTTATTTTCAGGCTTTTCACTTTTGCCCATGGTCCGTGCACACGGATGTCGTCCTGCACACGGATGTTCACAGTGTGTTTGGACGTAAATGCGGTCCGTGGCTCCGCATAAAAACGGACTTGTCGCCGTGTAGAGCACAGAGACACGCATGTGCTCCACATGGAGACACGGTCTGTTCGGAAACACGGAAGAGTGAATTTGTCCATAGGGGAACGCGTCCCCGTATGTCAGTGCCTCCGGCATGTGTCAGCATGGACTGCACACGTGCCGGAGGCATGGATGTGTTAAACTGGCCTAAGTAGGAGTAAATGTCACATCTGTGGCCTATATCTATCAGGAGTGGTCCTCCATCCCAGGTTTTATAGTCAATGTAAATAGAGATGTGGAAGCACATTAGTAGCTCTCTACACTCACTTCTATAGAAGTTTTGAAAGTAGTTGAGCACACACATGTGGCTAATTTAACACCTCCCTTATAAGTATAGAGTGAAGGGCAAGTACGGCAGACTCTCCACTTGCAGCAGTCATGGGATTATGGTCGGGGAACTCCTATATTCAAGGTGGGGGTTGGAGTTGGGCCGCATAGATCACACATACAGAACTGATATCTAGAAAGACCTTGAAGCTGTCTATACAATATAACCCTTGCAGACTCTATCCTGACTCCCCTTACACACACACGATTAAGGTACCGTCACACCTTTCAACATCGTTTCCGACGTCGTTCAAAAGAGTCTTCATAGTTGTCAACATTTCAATGAGTTTCAGTCCCAACCCACCTCAGACCTGGCCACCTTTGAGGGGTTTTACATAAACTTGCCCCTCAGCAGAGTTCTGGCAGACCAGGGTCCTGCTAAAATCGACAGGTGCTGAGCCAGTGTCTGGGGGTCCATTATTACTCCTGTACTAAGGGTGCATGCACACGATTCGGAGGAGCTGCGTGTTGGACGCAGCTCCTCAGGACCTGAGTGAAGCTGCGGGTGCCCGCAGCCGCCCTGTGCTCACCGTGGGCGGCAGGTGTGGGGCGGCTTCTCCCTGCAGTCACCTGATGGGAGCCGCTTCCGACTCCGCAGCATGAGGAGCGGACTCCCAGCAACCTGCACCGCAGCTCCAAACACGCTGCGGGCGGGTTATGCATAGTGAGGATGGGATTTCTTGAAATTCCATCCACTATGCTACTACTGTACTACGCAGCGTTTTGGACGCAGCGGCAAGACGCTGCGTCCACTGATCGTGTGCACCAGCCAAAGTCACAGGGCCCAGCTAGCTGAGATATGGGGTGCTGTTAGTCACTGAGGACATGGTGATCACTAGTGAACAAGAGATATTCCTCAGCTATGCTCAATGAAGATTCAAACAGCTCCCCATAGCTCAGCTTCCAGAAGTCTTCACTATGACCTAGGGCCACGATACATGTGGAGGTGCAGGAGAGGAGACACTGTGCTCCCCAGGCCTGGCAGGATGCCCCACACTAGACCCTGTGCTGGATGGGGATGTGTACAACAAAGGAAGGCACAGGAACACCAGGGCTGAGCAGACAGATACATCAGCACAATGGCCACTAACAGGTAAATGGAGCTGGTGGACAGCTCCGACTGCCAGTCCCCCGGCCAGACCAGGGCCAGCACACACAGCATGCCAGGCGAGGATGCAGCGCACACACACACTGCCCGGCCAGGGCTCAGCACACACCACTTGCCCCCAGGGAGCACACACACCAGCTACCTGCCCGCAGTACCTGCCCCACCGCCTCTCTCCCGCTTAGCCGTCGTCATCCGCCTCCCTCCTCCACGATAATGGACGATCCGCAGGCCCCACCATCCGCGCCACAGAAGGCGCTCACCGAGGCCCAGTCATACAGTGCAGTGTACTGAGCACCGAGAGCTGGGGAACAAAAAACCGGGACCCCCCCTCCCCGGTGCACAACAGATGGGGTGGGGGAGATTACCGTACATAACCTAACACACACGCGTAAAACAGTAAATACCACAATGACGCTACCCACATGGGCATGGCCATAAAAAAGAAGCTGGCGTAGACTGGATCGGAGGCGGTCATGTGACCGGGAAGTGGGGGGGAGGAGCTTACCTCTGATGCGCCCTATGAGGGAAGTGAAAAAAATAATAATAAAGGAAGTGGTAACTGCGAGCTGTCTGTGGTAGGCGGTACTACTGAAGGCACTGAGGGGCAGAGGGCTGTGGAAAGCTGCCTAGGAGATAGAAAGGCATGGGCAGCCGGCTGTGGCGCAAAAGGAAGGAAGACTGACATAAAGGAGATACGAGGGACAAGGGGAGCAGTCTGTGTGTGAGGGGGAAGGAGGGACAAGGGGAGCAGTCTGTGAGAGGGGGATAGGGGAGACAAGGGGAGCAGTCTGTGTGTGAAGGGGATAGAAGAGACAAGGGGAGCAGTCTATGTGTGAGGGGGATATGAGAGACAAGGGGAGCAGTCTGTGTGTGAGGGGGATATGAGAGACAAGGGAGCAGTCTGTGTGTGAGGGGGAAAGGAGGACAAGGGGAGCAGTCTGTGTGAGGGGGATATGAGAGTCAAGGGGAGCAGTCTGTGTGTGAGGGGGATAGAAGAGACAAGGGGAGCAGTCTAATGTGTGAGGGGGATATGAGAGACAAGGGGATCAGTCTGTGTGTGAGGGGGAAAGGAGGGACAAGGGGAGCAGTCTGTGTGTGAGGGGGAAAGGAGAGACAAGGGGAGCAGTCTGTGTGTGAGGGGGATATGAAGGACGAGGGGCAGAGGCTGTGGAGGGGGATGATAGAAAGTGGGAGCAGGTCTGTGTGGAGGGGGAATAAGAGATAGGAGACAAGGGGAGCAGTCTGTGTGAGAGGGGGAAAGGAGGGACAAGGGGAGCAGTCTGTGTGGAGGGGGATAGGAGGGACAAGGGGAGCAGTCTGTGTGCGAGGGGGAAAGAGGACAAGGGGAGCAGTCTGTGTGTGAGGGGGATATGAGAGACAAGGGGAGCAGTCTGTGTGAGAGGGGGATAGGAGGACAAGGGGAGCAGTCTTGGAGGGGGAAAGAGGAACAAGGGGAGCAGTCTGTGAAAGGGGGGATAGGAGAGACAAGGGGGAGCAGTCTGTGTGTGAGGGGGATAGGAGAGACAAGGGGACAGTCTGTGTGTGAGGGGGAAATGAGGGACAAGGGGAGCGTCTGTGGAGGGGGATAGAGAGACAAGGGGAGCAGTCTGTGTGTGAGGGGGATATGAGAGACAAGGGGAGCAGTCTGTGTGAGGGGGAAAGGAGGGACAAGGAGAGCAGTCTGGTGTGAGGGGGATAGAGAGTCAAGGGGAGCAGTCTGTGTGGAGGGGGATAGAAGAGACAAGGAGAGCAGTCTGTGTGTGAGGGGAATGAGGACAAGGGGAGCAGTCTGTGTGAGGGGGAAAGGAGGGACAAGGGAGCAGTCTGTGTGTGAGGGGGAAAGGAGAGACAAGGGGAGCAGTCTGTGTGTGAGGGGGATATGAGAGACAAGGGAGCAGTCTTGTGTGAGTGGGATAGTGAGGACAAGGGGAGCAGTCTGTGTGTGAGGGGGAAAGGAGAGACAAGGGGACAGTTTGTGTGTGAGGGGGATAGGAGGACAAGGGGAGCAGTGTGTGTGTGAGGGGGAAAGGAGGGACAAGGAGAGCAGTCTGTGTGGAGGGGGAAAGGAAGGGACAAGGGGAGCAGTCTGTGTGTGAGGGGGAATGAAGGACAAGGGGAACAGTCTGTGTGTGAGGGGGATAGGAGGGACAAGGGGAGCAGTCTGTGGGAGGGGGAAAGGAGGAGACAAGGGGAGCAGTCTGTGGAGGGGGAAAGGAAGGACAAGGGGAGCAGTTGTGGTGAGGGGGAAGGAGAGACAAGGGGGAGCAGTCTGTGGGAGGGGGAAAGGGGACAAGGGGAGCAGTCTGTGTGGAGGGGAAAGGAGGACAAGGGGAGCAGTCTGTGTGAGGGGGAAAGGAGGGACAAGGGGAGCAGTCTGTGTGTGAGGGGAAAGGAGGGACAAGGGGAGCAGTCTGGTGAGGGGATATGAGCGCAAGGGGAGCAGTCTGTGTGTGAGGGGGAAAGGAGAGACAAGGGGAGCAGTCTGTGGGAGGGGGAAAGGAGAGACAAGGGGAGCAGTCTGTGTGGAGGGGGGATAGGAGAGGCAAGGGGAGCAGTCTGTGTTTAGGGGGAAGGAGAGGACAAGGGGAGCAGTCTGTGGGAGGTATGGGACAAGGGGAGCAGTTAGTGTGTGAGGGGGAAGGAGAGACAAGGGGAGCAGTCTGTGGGAGGAGGGACAAGGGGAGCAGTCTGTGTGTGAGGGGGATAGTGAGAGACAAGGGGGAGCAGTCATGTGTGAGAAGGAACTGATGCTAAGGGCTATGCAGTCTTGTGTTGAGGGGATTCAGATGGACAAGTGGGGTAACAGTGCCTGTTGTGGGTGTGGGACAATGCTGAGGCACAATAGGGGACAGTCTCTAGGTCTGCCAAGTGTGAGGACATGAGAGACATAGTGACATTCATGTGCAGGACTGGACAAAACCAAAGAGCCATTATGTGCTCGCTCAGGGGGATTTAGGTGAGCTCATAGGGTAGAATCATTCCTGTGTAGAGGGAGGAAGAGAGAGGACAAGCGGCGCTATGGTGAGGGGAGTATGAGGTGACAGTGGGGAGACAGGTCTGTGTGTGTGAGTGGGATATGCCCAGAGGACAAGTGGTGACAGGATGTGTGCGGCTTTGTAGAAGTGGATATGTAGAGACAGGAGGTGTATGCCTTTTTCTTTTTCAGTGAGTTTTAGTGACTATTGAGAGACTATAGTGTACATATGCCTGTGTGTGATCTGTGATAGCATTAGAATCAAGGTGGAGCAATCTCTTTTGTAATATGGTTGTTGATTAACAAGGTGTAGCAGTCCTGTTATAGTATAGAAAGACAATGCTGTAGCACAGCCTCTTGTGTAGTGGTGGGAAATCAGTGATAACGACAAGGATAGCATCAAGCGTGTGGAGGAGTGTTATGTAGGACAAGATGAGAGCACTCTGTGTAGTAGGGGCAACAGGGCGGCCAATGTGAAGCTAAGCCTTCTGTTAGTGAGGTGTATTATATTAGGACATAGCGTGTTCATTGTTTTAGGTATAGAAGTTAACAAGGGGAGCAATTCTTTTGTAATATAGTAGAAGGGATCAAGTCTGTGGTTTAGGTGAGGGAGTCAGGAGGGACACAGGGGAAGCAGATGTCACTGTAGTTTAATTTTGCAAAGTGAGAGACAAACGGGGAGCAAGTTCTGCTGTATCAGCTGGATATGTGGACAAGTGCTGTACTGCATCATGGGTGGGGGGAGTTTAGTAGGTGACAAGAGGGTAGCACCAGCTGTCTTTTATGGGGTGAATAGAAAGCCTGAGTAATTGGTAGATGCTTTGTTTTTCTGAGGGGCAAAGGTGTGTGACAGATGTGGTGACGGTCTGTGGTGTGAGGGTGAAAGGAGGGACAAATGGTTTACAAGTCTCTCTGTGTTCATGATGGCGGGGACAGGAGTGACATGGAGAGCATTCTGAAGTGTTGTGCCTTTGGAAGTGCGGATTATTGAGGAGAAGAGGAGACAGGCTGTGTTGAAGAGGAGGGAAGGAGTGGCCAGGACTTGCCATCTGAGGTACCTTGTAGAGCTAGAGGGACAAAGGCAGACAAGTACAAGGGTGAGCATGTTCTGTATCGAGGGGGCAAGGGGTCAAGGGGAGCAGTCTGTGGGAGGGGGAAAGGAGAGACAAGGGGAGCAGTCTGTGGGAGGGGGAAAGGAGAGACAAGGGGAGCAGTGTGTGTGTGAGGGGGAAAGGAGGGACAAGGGGAGCAGTCTGTGTGTGAGGGGGAAAGGAGGGACAAGGGGAGCAGTCTGTGTGTGAGGGGGATATGAGCGACAAGGGAGCAGTCTGTGTGTGAGGGGGATATGAGAGACAAGGGGAGCAGTCTGTGTGTGAGGGGGATATGAGAGACAAGGGGAGCAGTCTGTGTTTGAGGGGGAAGGAGGGACAAGGGGAGCAGTCTGTGTGAGGGGGATATGAGAGACAAGGGGAGCAGTCTGTGTGTGAGGGGGATATGAGAGACAAGGGGAGCAGTCTGTGTGTGAGGGGATGAGAGAGACAAGGGGAGCAGTCTGTGTGTAGGGGGGATAGAAGAGACAAGGGGAGCAGTCTATGTGTGAGGGGGATATGAGAGACAAGGGGAGCAGTCTGTGTGTGAGGGGGATATGAGAAACAAGGGGAGCAGTCTGTGTGTGAGGGGGATATGAGAGACAAGGGGAGCAGTCTGTGTGTGAGGGGATATGAGAGACAAGGGGAGCAGTCTGTGTGTGAGGGGGATATGAGAGACAAGGGGAGCAGTCTGTGTGTGAGGGGGATAGGAGGGACAAGGGGAGCAGTCTGTGGGAGGGGGAAAGGAGAGACAAGGGGAGCAGTGTGTGTGTGAGGGGGATAGGAGAGACGGGGAGCAGTCTGTGTGTGAGGGGGAAAGGAGGGACAAGGGGAGCAGTCTGTGTGTGAGGGGGGAAAGGAGGGACAAGGGGAGCAGTCTGTGTGTGAGGGGGAAAGGAGGGACAAGGGGAGCAGTCTGTGTGTGAGGGGGAAAGGAGGGACAAGGGGAGCAGTCTGTTGTGTGAGGGGGAAAGGAGGGACAAGGGAGCAGTCTGTGTGTGAGGGGGATATGAGAGACAAGGGGAGCAGTCTGTGTGTGAGGGGATATGAGAGACAAGGGGAGCAGTCTGTGTGTGAGGGGGATATGAGAGACAAGGGGAGAAGTCTGTGTGTGAGGGGGATATGAGAGACAAGGGGAGCAGTCTGTGTGTGAGGGGGATATGAGAGACAAGGGGAGCAGTCTGTGTGTGAGGGGGATAGGAGAGACAAGGGGAGCAGTCTGTGTGTGAGGGGGATAGAAGAGACAAGGGGAGCAGTCTGTGTGTGAGGGGATATGAGAGACAAGGGGAGCAGTCTGTGTGTGAGGGGGATATGAGAGACAAGGGGAGCAGTCTGTGTGTGAGGGGGATATGAGAGACAAGGGGAGCAGTCTGTGTTGTGGGGGGGGATAGAAGAGACAAGGGGAGCAGTCTGTGTGTGAGGGGGATATGAGAGACAAGGGGAGCAGTCTGTGTGTGAGGGGGATATGAGAGACAAGGGGAGCAGTCTGTGTGTGAGGGGGATATGAGAGACAAGGGGAGCAGTCCTGTGTGTGAGGGGGATAGAAGAGACAAGGGGAGCAGTCTGTGTGTGAGGGGGATAGAAGAGACAAGGGGAGCAGTCTGTGTGTGAGGGGGATATGAGAGACAAGGGAAGCAGTCAGAGTGGGATAGGAGGGACAAGGGAGCAGTCTGTGGGAGGGGGAAAGGAGAGACAAGGGGAGCAGTGTGTGTGTGAGGGGGATAGGAGAGACAGGGGGAGCAGTCTGTGTGTGAGGGGGAAAGGAGGGACAAGGGGAGCAGTCTGTGTGTGAGGGGGAAAGGAGGGACAAGGGGAGCAGTCTGTGTGTGAGGGGGAAAGGAGGGACAAGGGGAGCAGTCTGTGTGTGAGGGGAAAGGAGGGACAAGGGGAGCAGTCTGTGTGTGAGGGGGATAAGAGAGACAAGGGGAGCAGTCTGTGTGTGAGGGGGATAGAAGAGACAAGGGGAGCAGTCTGTGTGTGAGGGGGATATGAGCGACAAGGGGAGCAGTCTGTGTGTGAGGGGGATATGAGCGACAAGGGGAGCAGTCTGTGTGTGAGGGGGATATGAGAGACAAGGGGAGCAGTCTGTGTGTGAGGGGGATATGAGAGACAAGGGGAGCAGTCTGTGTGTGAGGGGGATATGAGAGACAAGGGGAGCAGTCTGTGTGTGTGAGGGGGATATGAGAGACAAGGGGAGCAATCTGTGTGTGAGGGGATATGAGAGACAAGGGGAGCAGTCTGTGTGTGAGGGGATATGAGAGACAAGGGGAGCAGTCTGTGTGTGAGGGGGATAGGAGAGACAAGGGGGCAGTCTGTGTGTGAGGGGGATAGGAGAGACAAGGGGAGCAGTCTGTGTGTGAGGGGGATATGAGAGACAAGGGGAGCAGTCTGTGTGTGAGGGGGATATGAGAGACAAGGGGAGCAGTCTGTGTGTGAGGGGATAGAAGAGACAAGGGGAGCAGTCTGTGTGTGAGGGGGATAGAAGAGACAAGGGAGCAGTCTGTGTGTGAGGGGGATAAGAGAGACAAGGGGAGCAGTCTGTGTGTGAGGGGGATATGAGAGACAAGGGGAGCAGTCTGTGTGTGAGGGGATATGAGAGACAAGGGAAGCAGTGTGTGTGAGGGGGATAGGAGAGACAGGGGGAGCAGTCTGTGTGTGAGGGGGAAAGGAGGGACAAGGGGAGCAGTCTGTGTGTGAGGGGGAAAGGAGGGACAAGGGGAGCAGTCTGTGTGAGGGGGAAAGGAGGGACAAGGGGAGCAGTCTGTGTGTGAGGGGAAAGGAGGGACAAGGGGAGCAGTCTGTGTTTGAGGGGGAAAGGAGAGACAAGGGGAGCAGTCTGTGGGAGGGGAAAGGAGAGACAAGGGAGCAGTGTGTGTGTGAGGGGGAAAGGAGGGACAAGGGGAGCAGTCTGTGTGTGAGGGGGAAAGGAGGGACAAGGGGAGCAGTCTGTGGGAGATGGCAGAGACAAGAGGAGCAGTCTGTGTGAGAAAGGAACTGTCATGTCTAGCCTGCTCTGCAGTCTTGATCTGCTCTGCAGTGATTTGGTATGTTTCTTTCCTGTTGGTAAACTGTTAGGCCGGTTTCACACATCCGTGCCTCCGACACGTGTGCGGACACATGCCTGAGGCACGGATATACGGGGACACACGATCTATGGATCCATGCACACATCAGTGTCTCCGCACGGACCGTGTCTCCATGTGGACATCCACTGTGACATTCATGTGCACGGACCATGGACAAAACCAAAAAGCCTCAAAATAAATAATTTTATACTCACCTCGCTCCAGCGGTGTCTGCTCCTCTCACTTGCGGTGCTGCTCATTAGGGCTCATGAATATTCACTTCACTGAGCCCAAGAGCGGACCAGAAGAGAGAGGAGCAGCGGCGCTGGAGGGAGGTAAGTATGCGGGTGACAGGCTGTCTGAGTGCCGGAGCACACGGACTGCACACATTGTGTCACACGTCCGTGACACGTGTGCACACCCTGCCCCTAAACGGCCTTGTTTCACACATCTGTGGTGACATGGATGTGTGAAACCGGCCTATATATCAGAAGCTGCTGTCTATAGTTTGTTACGGCTCTTCAGGTGAGTGTGTATGTCAGGTTACGCTGCTGTCCACACCCCTGGCCTATAAATAGTTCCCTCTTTCACCAGCAGATGTCACTGATAGAGTTTAGTCTCTGCAAGGACCTTGAGCTATAAAGACATTAATGCGGTGTGTGCTAAAGCCTTCCTGCTGTTTCCACCTGGAGTTTTCCTTACTTTGTGGAAGTTGCTGTACTTCCGCATCCATGGGTGGGGGTAAGGAGGTTTTAGCCTAGGGCTGATCAAGGGCAAGGGTAGCGACCCAGATATGCTCACCTTCATATCATGTGTTGACTGCTCTGCAGTCCATGTGAATTGCTCTCCTGCAGTTTAATTTTGAGTAGATGCCCTTTTGGTTCTTCTGAGGGCTAATGCTAAAGCTGCTGTTGCTGTCTATATGTGGTGTACAGCTCTGTGGGTGGAGGTGTAGGTTTGTCAGGTGACCACACCCTTGGCCTTTAAATAGCCTCCTCTTCCTCCAGCTGATATCACTGATGGCGGTTTACTCTGCCTTTGACAGTATGAACTGAAGACGTCTACATTTTCTGAAGCTGTTTTGTGCTTTCCCTTTGGAAGTTGCGGTTTATCCCCTTCCATGGTGGGAGGTGAGAGGGACTAGCACAGGGATGGTTGAAGAGTAGAGGGCAAGGGTGGTGGCCCAGACCTCATTGCCATCTGAGGTACCTTTGGTACAGAGCTAGCCAGGGACTCCAATTCATGGCCAGACAAGCTACCCAGGTTTCCTTGCCCTTTTGTACCATCCTGCTTCCTTTCCCTCATCCTGTATACTACATGGGTGGCATTTCAGAGGTAATTCTGGAAACAGGGTGAGCAGGGACCCCCATTCTAGCAGTAAGACTATCTCCCCTGATTGCTTTTTGCCCATCATTACCATCCTACTGCCTTGACTGTTACACCACCTTGTGACATTGTCAGCGACGTTACCCACTTCTTTTGTGTCATTATTACTCAGGCTGCCACAGCTGATGCCCTTACTCGTCCGATGCAAATGATCTCTGAGGAGGTTACTGATCTGCGTACTCAGGTTGTGCAGCAGCTGTAACAAGTTGTGGGCTATCTGGCCATGGCTCACCCCAGGCTTTGCCGGAACCCAACATCTCTCTCTCTGATAGATGAGGGAGATATACGTTTTTTGTGTTCAGGAAAGCCTGTAAACTATATCTCAGGCTCTGCACTCGTTCATCTCGGAGTGAGGAGCAGAGTGTGGGGATTATATACTCCCTTCTTAAGGGGGATCCCCAGACCTGGGCCTTCTCACTCCTGACCGACTCAACATCTCTGCAGTCGGTGTACAAGTTTTTCACGGCGTTGTCTCAAGTTTATGGCAAACTGGATAGAGTGTCACTGGCTAAGTCCATTATCTGCAAACTCAAGCAGGGGACGCGACCCATTGAGGAGTACTGCTCGGAGTTTCAGAGATGGGCTACTGACACCCAGTGGAATGACCCTGCCCTCAGGAGTCAGCTCTGCCTGAATCTGATAGACTTCAGGACACTCTAGTCCAGCATGCTACTCCTGAGTCACTCGAGGCTATGATGGCCTTTGCCATCAGGGTAGACAGATGCCTTAGAGAAAGACCAAGACCAGCCTTGTCCCCTGCAGTCATACCTGTTGATGAGGCTCCACGTGTTATAATCGATGAACCTATGCAGTTGATTGGTGGAGCTTGTTTTTATTGTGGGCAAACAGGTCATTTTATTAATGTCTGTTCACATTGCTCCAAAACCATCATGCAGTCTCAGACGACGAGTACCTTTAGTCGTTTGAAAAGAGACGACTGGGGGGTTCATATAAAGGGGGGATACTGTCACATGTATCCATCATGTTCTGTAAAGCTTGTCCATTCTTTCCCAGGACGGCCTTTGCCAGAGGGCGAGACACTTGGACAACATCTTCTAGTAGTCCTTGAGCTTTCCTTTTATATTTCTGCCGCTTGGGGGCTCCACTCATGTTCACAGGCCCGGCTACCAAGCACTGGCACAGAGAAGTCTCCTTTTACCCGGCTCTTGCTGAATCATCGTCTGATTCAGCTCTCGGAGCCATCTTTTTCAAGGTTTCACTGTCTTCTATGTATTTGACCAAGACAGACACCAGTTGCTCCATCTTCTCCATAGTCACCTTATTTACCAACTGGAACTCTGCCAAGTGACGTCTAAGTACAGACATCTCTCTAGCATGCCTACTCTACTCTGCTATCCCCAGCCTGTCTCTGAAGCTCCTTTTGCTTCAACTGGTCCTTCATCAGTAGAGTCCTCTCAGACATCTCTCTAGCACACCCACTCGGCCCTTGACAGCCTGTTGACGAAGCTTCTCTTGCTTTAGATAGGCTTATACCATTTCTTTGAACCTCATTAGCTCGGCTCTTCCATCCTCTGGATTGGTTGGGCAAAAACAAAAGGCAGGGAATGAGAAAACTAAAGACCACATAGAGAAAAGGATTTAGAGAACAGAGAATACGAGCAAATTAAAAAAAAAAATTGTTATATTAAAATGTAAAAATAATGAAATCAAGAAATAAAATAACTGATAAAAAAGAAAAAATAAGACAAAATAATAAAAAAATAAGATAAATATGGGGATAAGAGAGTGGAGGAACAAGGAGAGTAGTTTGTGAGAGAAAACGGGGAAGAATATGGTGAGCCAAGGGAAGGGAGGCATGGAAGAGAGAAGGGACATGGGAAGCAGTCTGTGTTAGAAATTATGTAATGGCTGAAAGGATGGATATGATGACCAGTCTGGGGAGAAAAAAAGGATGGGAAAGAGGGGGGAACATGGGAAATAATCTGTGGTAGAAAGGATGGGAGTAAGTGAAGAGGTGTGTCATGGGGACCAGTATGTGGAAAAAAGTAGGGGGAAGGTGAAGACAGAAGGGACATGGGGAGCAGAGGGAAGGGAGGCATGGTAGAAAGAAGGCACTTTAGGAGTAGTCTGTTAGGATGATGGAATGGCCGAAAGTAGGAATATCGGGAGGATTGGAGAGAGGGAGGACCTGGGGAGCAGTATGTGTTTAGAAAGGATGAGAGAATGGCAGAATTGACATGGGGAGCAGTCTGTGGGAAAAAAAAATAGCCAGATGAGAGGAAGAATATTGGCAGCAGTCTGTGGCAGGAAGGAGGAAGGATAGAGAAGGACAAGGGAAGCAGTCTGTGGGAAAAGGAGATGGAAACTGGAGAACAGTGACATGAGAGCAGTATTAAAAATTAGGGGGGAAATGAAAGAGATAAGGTTCATGAAGAGCAGTCTGTGGGGAATGGGAGAGAAGAAGAAGGATATTGGGAGCAGTCTGGGAGAAAAGGGGAATAGGAAGGAGAGGAGAAATGGGGAGCAATCTGGTAGAAGAAATGAAAAGAAATGGGGGAGAAGAGTAGTAGAAGTCTTTGAGAGAATTGATGGGGAAGGGAGAAAAACAGAGAGTGGAGGCACATGGGAGCATTCTCTGAGAAATGAGGGGGACATCCATCTGGGAGAAAGAGGATAATTGGATAGAAAAGGGACATGAGGACTAGTTTGTGGGAAAAAGAAAGGTGGGAGTGGGGGAGAAAAGGGTCAAGGGGAGCCATCTAGAAGAAAGGGGGAATATAAGAGAGGAGAGACATGGGAGCATTCTGGAGGAGAAATGAAAAGAAGTGGAGGAAAGGAAGGACATGGGGAATTTCCTGTGAGAAAGGAGGAGGGAGCTATAGGGAGCAGTTTATGAGAAGGGATGCATGAGAGCAGTCTGTAGGAAAGGAAGGAGAGCTGTAAAGAGCAGTTTGAGGCGGGATGAATGGGGGCATAAGTAGCTATTTGCGAAAGAATAGAAGAACATGGGGAACAGTTTGTGGAAGGAAAGAAGGTAGTCATGCAGAGCGATGGACATCTGTCTATGTAAAAGATTGTCTTTAAGTGTGTGTATGTGGTTTAAAGGGACTTTGTCAGGACAGAATGACTGTGTAAGGGGTGTGGGACTGCTTTGCCCCCCTCTTACTATAAAAATGCTGTGTGCTTATGGGTTGGTAACTGTGATATAATTATGCCTATTACTGTGTTGGTTCTCTAGGGCCTAAGGTAAAGACTGCTCTCCTGTTGGTGAGGAGTTAACAACAAAAAAAGCAAAAATAGGAGGAAGAGAATAACTCGCTACCACACCCCCTAAGAATTAGATATAGAATGAGCAGAAAATAGTATGGTAAAACCTAACACTGAATATGTGGGCCCCTGCGTCCAGGAGGCCACTAAGGGGACTGCAGCCAGGCAGGTAGGACACTTGTTGCACACCAACACCATCACAGCCCACATAACCCACGTGTAGAAGGTAGCATCCAGCCCTGAGATTAGATACTCTATGAGATTGAGGGGTGGTGGATTTGGAGGAGTGAGTTGGGCACACCCGTAGTCAGGTGACTTGACAGTATATAGGAAAGGTGGAGGAGGAAGGTGTTCAGTAGGCCACAGTGAGCTGAAAAGTAAAGACCAAGAGCAGTAAAGACAGAGAAGCAGAGAAGCATGGCAAGGCCGAGAGAACAGCAGCAGGTTGAGCTAAGCTGAGCAGGAGAGAGCCACACGTCCTGGAAGAGTGAGGGCATAAGGAGCGCAGAATCTGTACCGAGCCAGTGCGAGCTGGAGGAGAGAGAAAGCCCATCTAGAGCCAGATCCCCTGGAGTGTGAGAGAGCAGAGAGGGACGGTGATACCCGGGCCCTAGAACTACAGCTAAAGCAACCAACTGCAGGTGGAGTAGCCCTCCTATATACTGAAAGACGCAGAAGGAAGGGAGCCTGGTAGAGCCTCACACTTGAGGACTGCTGGAGGCTGGGCTGAAGTAGAGTGTCGGCTCTAGAGGGGACCGTAGTTGACCCGGCATCCCCAAACAACACGACGGGGGATCTTAGTTCCAGATTGAGATCCCTACCCTAAAGGACAGGCAGCTCAGTGACAAACTAAGGACTCACAGGGGCCCGAGTCACCGCCATACTGTCCAGTGTCGCACAGCACGAAGTAAAGAGAGGAACGTTATAGCCCGGAAAGGACACAGAGACTGTGTGAGGGGTCATGGAGAGAGAGAGGCCTGGCTGCAGGGAGCAAAGGGAACCCGGAGAGGGAGAATGTGCCCGTGTGTTAAGAACTGTACTTGAACTTTGTAAGAACTGTAACTGTGCTGTAAAGAGACTTGAAGAACTGAGAGTAAATACGGAAAACCCTGGAACTGCTTCCCTTGTGTTTCTGCATGAAAGTGATTCTCTCCATACTGGATACAGCCTGTCAGCACCAGCAGAGAGGAGAGATCCCTGCAGCGTCTGCAAAGTAAGTGTGCTACACAATCCACAATAGACTTAACCCTTACTGCCCGGGGAATACAGTTCTACCCACTGGAACTATACCACCTAAGCTGCCATTACATCATCACCGGAGGTTCTGCAGCAGCGGCGGCCCCATCACTGGCCGCATCAAGTGGTTGGCGTCACGACTGACAACCCCTGTAAATATCCCCTTTTATTGGCGAGCCCGGGACATGGACCGGACCAGGACCACCCGTGACTTCCCCAGCAGCAGACCGGTCCGGTACCGAGTACCCCCGTCCCAGTGGGCCCGACAACCTGGCGTCACGAACAGGATCTACCTGGTCCAAAAGAATTGGACCCCGTGCGCCAAGACAACGTGTTCTGGACTTTCCCGCCAAAATCTGACCTTAATGGCGGCCAGGGGAGACTAACGCCATGTGCAGAGGAGGCGTTCCCGAAACTCCCATCGTGGGCCGGCCCGGCCCAAGGCGCGAAGAGAAGGACCCCCCTGGCTCTCCTTAACTCCAGGAGAGCCAGCCGTAACTCTGAAAGAAGAGCCTCCGCCCCTAGACCCTCCTCCTAACAAGCTGGCGGGAACGAAGAAGGAAATCGTCATCAGGAGGGGGCGGAACGAAGAACCCGAAGAGAAGCAGTCGCCATTCCAGCACATGCGGACGGAAGCGGAGGAAACCCAGGAGAACGCTGCCGAAGGAAGAAGACACGTGATCCCGGAGGGCCCACGGAGTGACCCGGTGGAGGAACCTGGCCGAGGAGAGACCTTGTGTGACCAGAGCGAGATGGCAGAAGGCGGAGAGCGTCCCTACGTCTAAGACACCTGGCGGGGTGTGCTGCGGCTGCTACCCCAGCAGATGACACGGGCCCAGGAGGAGCATCAGACCCGGATCCAGATCGATGTTGAGCACTGCCGAAGCTACGAGACTCTGTCCATACAACCCGGCTGGGTTGGAGCGACACGTGACCGCACTGGATGTGAAGCCTCATGCCATACTGCAACGTTGACGCATCTATCTGTGCCACGTACTGCACCGCGCGCTGCCAAGAGAGATACAGACCCACTGGGAGCTCTACCGGAGGGACACCTGGCGTTATCGCAGCCCCTGATACCACCACCGACTACCACCGAGGTATGAGGGGAGCAGCTCCGCTGCTGGTGGGAGCGGGACAAAGACTGTGAAGACTTAATGGGCTTCCTAGGAGATCCCAGCAGCGAAGACGGCCCTGCAGAGTTGATCACATGGGAGAAATATATCCGCAGGTGTGTAAGAAAGTGGGAGAAAGAGGAGATCGAGCGGCAAGTGCAGAAACAGATCATGGTCGCCCGTGTAAAAGAGGCCAAAAGTATAGCCCGTAGAGACCGAGAAGTTCAAAGATCCCCACGGCACGAGGGCAAAATAGTAAAAGTAATTGAAGAGCGAGGATTCGCATTTGCACGTGAGCCCGGTACTAGATGTGACATCTTCATAAATAAAAGAGAAGTGGAAGAGCAACTACCCTCAAACCATCCGGACAGACAGGTTGAGATCGGAGAATGGGTGTCATACCATATTGTCCAAGGTGAACGTGGCCCATACGGCGTTTAAGTGAAAAGACTCAGACCCTGCGGAAGAGGATGACATGCCCGCACTAGAGTACCCTGAATCCAATGATGACCCTGAAACAAAGAGCTACACGGACGTGGCTGTAAACACTGATCCAGTTGTTATACTCGAGACTGTTGCACCAAAGAAAGATGCCATAACCCAGACCCCAGAAAGCTACTTGCTGATAGCTGCACTACAGAACCTAGAGGTTTACCCCAAAAACATCCCAACTGCTACCGTGGAAACAGCAGGTGAAAGAATGAACACGGGTCCTGCAGCAAGAATAGAAGACTTGTAAGTGTGAATGAAGTGTTTTCCTTATTGATCCCATACCTGAATGAATGCTAGCATTCTCCTGTTTGTCTTGTATATGTTGAACTGAACATTTGATATCATGAACGATGAGATAATATAAACTTTCCCTTGTATATAGTTGAGCACCTTAGTGTGCTCCCCTTTGGTTTTAAGACCAGCTGTGCACATGCGACGTAGTGCATGACACTTTGAACTTGGACTGTTTTTGAGAATTTTGAACCTTTTTGCACTTTTGAAAGAAGAATTTTTATACTTTTGATATAAAGTAGAGTTATAATGTGTGTTTTATAGAAAAGTGAATGCGTTGTAGCATTAGACCACGTAAAGGTCTAGAAGGGTGGAGGAACTGGATTAACCCCCATGTATATTAAGTTAGGGAAAGCAAGTGCCTGGGGGTGGTGTAGCGAGAATCCAGGCCTCCTAAGTCGATACACCCGCGAGCCAATTTATATAGTTAACTTAAAGTAACGTTTAAGAAGAATCGAACCTCCCGGATGGGAAGAACAAAGAATACTTAATGTTTATTGCTCCGTCAACTCATCGCCCGGCTGCTCCGTCAACTCATCGCCTGGCTGCTCCGTCAACTCATCACCGGCTGCTCGTATCATCACCGGCGCTCCGTCAACTCATCACCCGGCTGCTCCATCAACTCACCTCCGGTTTCACCACTCCATCCATAGACTGCATCTCATCTGTGACCACGGCAGTACCCCCCTGGCTGTACCCCGCCCCAGCTGTACCCCATCCCTGGCTTTTTCTGTGTCCTTGGCTGCACCACTTCCCTAGCTGTTTTCTGCCCCGGCTACACCTGACCCCTGCTACTCAAATCCCTGACTCTACCCCATCCCGGCCCACACCCCTCCACCCGACCGCATCTGACCCCTAGCTACAACCTACCCTGTACCGTGCGGCACCCCCAGCTGCACCCCATCCTCTGCTACCCACTAGCCCTGTCTGCACCCCTTCCCCATCCATGCACCTCCCCTGCCTCATCCCTCCCCAGCGATCTCTCGCCGCCTTAACCGCTACCCACAATGTTTCCCCTCCTCTTCACCCCACCCCCCATCCTACTCCACTTCCTTCTAACCCCGAACATCCCTCCACCCACCAAGGCCATAGTGACCTCTCCATCCTTCCTACCCTTCCACCTCACCCCCTCCTCCGAACTGTTCCTCCACACCCAGTCCCTCTTCTCCACACACGCACGCCCCCCACGCAAATTCTCCTGCTCCCACCTCCTAACCCTTTCGCTGCTGCTCCTACTTGCAGGCGACGTATCCCCCAATCCGGGTCCCCCCCACCACATCACTCCACCCACCCCCAACTCACGCCCATCCCTCACCACAAACTTCCGCAACCCCCACAACCTTATACACATTCACCCAACCCCACTCCCCCTGGCTGGAGCACTCTGGAATGCCCACTCAGTGTGCAACAAACTCTCCTACATCCACGACCTCTTCATCACCAATAAATTAAAATTTCTTGGCCTCACCGAAACTTGGCTCACCCCCACCAACACAGCATCCCCTGCTGCACTCTCCTATGACGGACTCACACTTTCCCATACACCACGCCCTAATAGCACACGCGGCGGTGGTGTGGGTATACTCTTGTCCGACAGCTGCTCCTTCACCCCTGCTACACCGCCTCCCTCCACCTCCTTCCCCTCCTTCGAACTGCACTCTGTTCGCATTTTCTCCCCCTGCAACCTCCAGCTCGCGGTCATCTACCGTCCCCCAGGACCCACCGACTCCTTCTTTGACCACTTCAACACTTGGCTTCTCCACTTCCTCTCCTCCGACATCCCCACCATCATCATGGGTGACTTCAACATCTCCATCGACACCTCCGACCCAGCTTCCTCCCGACTCCTATCCCTGACCACCTCTTTCGGCCTGTCCCAATGGTCCTCCTCAGCCACTAACAAAGACGGCCACACGCTCGACCTCATCTTCTCCCGCCTCTGCTCCCTCACCGACCTCTCAAACTCGCCCCTCTTCCAATCTGACCACAACCTGTTGACCTTCTCCCTCTCTCCCCACTACCCCCCCCCCCCCCTTCGGAAACTCAGTCACCCACGCAGAAATCTTAAACTTATCGACTTCAACTCACTCTCCCACTCCCTCCTCCCTCTCACAGACCTTGCCTCCTCACCCGACGTCAACACTGCCACCACGCTCTACAACTCCACTCTATCTGCGGCCCGTTGACCAGGCTGCCCCCCTCACACACACCAAAACCCGCACACACAGACAACCTTGGCTCACCTCTCTCACAAAAGAACTACGCCGAACGTCCAGAGTCGCCGAACGGAGATGGAAGAAATCCCACTCCACGGCCCACCTCACCATGTACAAGCAATCCCTCTCCAACTTCAAGGATGCACTCACCGCCGCAAAGCAAACCTACTTCTCTTCTTTAATCAACACACTGTCCCGAAACCCCAAACAACTATTCAAAACCTTCAACTCCCTACTCCGTTCCCCGGCACCTCCTCCTTCCCCCCTCATCTCCGCCGACGACTTCGCCACCTTCTTCAAACAAAAGATTGACAAAATTAGAGAAAGCTTTGGCCCAACGTCCACCCAACCCACCCCCATTATCGCCCAACCCTCCTCGACCAAAGGAAGCTTCTCCAGTGTGACTGAAGCCCAGCTCACCGTCCTCCTGTCATGATCTCACCTCACCACCTGGCCCTCGACCCACTCCCCTCCCATCTCATCCCAAACCTCACCAGCTGTCCTCATCCCTGCCCTAACCCACCTTTTCAACCTATCACTCACTACTGGCATCTTTACCTCATCCTTCAAACACGCCCTAATCTCACCCATCCTCAAAAAACCCTCCCTCGACCCTTCGTCAGTTGCCAACTACCGCCCAATATCCCTTCTCCCTTTCGCATCCAAACTACTTGAACAACACGTCCACTCCGAACTGTCCTCCTACCTATCCTCCTGCTCCCTCTTCGACCGCCTACAATCCGGTTTCCGACCTCGCCACTCCACCGAAACAGCCCTCACTAAAGTCACCAATGACCTCCTGACCGCAAAAAATACAAAAACACTACTCTGTCCTCCTCCTCCTCGACCTATCCGCCGCCTTCGACACAGTCGACCACTCCCTCCTACTCCAAATCCTCAAATTCCTTGGCATCACCGACCTCGCCCTCAACTGGATCTCCTCATACCTCACGGACCGCACCTTCAGCGTCACCCACTCCCACACCTCTTCCTCGTCCCACCCCCTTACTGTCGGCGTCCCCCAGGGATCGGTACTGGGACCGCTACTTTTCTCCATCTACACCCTTGGCCTAGGTCAACTCATTGAGTCCCATGGCCTTCAGTACCATCTCTACGCCGACGACATCCAGATCTACCTCTCCGGACCCGACATCCACTCCCTCCTGTCAAAAATTCCCAAATGCCTGTCTGCCATCTCATCTTTCTTTTCTGCTCGCTTCCTCAAATTGAACATGGACAAAACAGAGTTCATTGTCTTCCCCCCCACCCCCTCCCCCTCTACCAGACCTGTCTATCCTAGTCAATGACTGCTCCCTTTCCCCAGTCCCCCATGCAAAGTGCCTCGGGGTCACCCTAGACTCCTCCCTCTCCTTCAAGCCCCGCATCCAAGCCCTCGCCACCTCCTGCCGACTCCAGCTCAAGAACATTTCACATATCCGCCCGTTTCTTGGTCATGACACTGCCAAAACCCTCGTCCACGCCCTCATCATCTCCCGCCTTGACTACTGCAACCTATTGCTCACCGGCCTCCCTGCCTCCTCCCTTGCCCCCCTCCGGTCTATCCTAAACTCAGCTGCCCGCCTAATCCACCTGCCTCCTCGCTACTCCCCTATTTCCCCTCTCCGCATGGCACTCCACTGGCTCCCCACCTCTCTAAGACCCCGCTTTAAAATCCTAACCCTGACTTACAAAGCCATCCACAACCTGTCCCCCCCCTACATCTCCGACATGATCTCCCGATACCAACCCGCACGCAACCTACGCTCCTCACAAGAACTCCTCCTCTCCTCCCCCCTCATCTCATCCTCCCACAACCGCTTACAAGCCTTCTCCCGCGCCTCCCCTAAACTCTGGAACTCTCTCCCCCAGCACGTCAGACACTCGCCTACCCTTAGGAGCTTCAAAAAGAACCTGAAAACTCATCTATTCCAGCAAGCCTACAACCTATGATGAGTTCCAGCGCCGCTCCACCACACGCTTGCCGCTTCCCCTCCTATCATGTCCTCTCCCACCCCTGTAGACTGTGAGCCCTCGTGGACAGTGTCCTCTCCCATCGTGTATCAGCAAGCCTTGACTGTTCATATGTACTGTACCTGTTCTTGTCACTCCCATTTCTTATGTAAAGCGCCATGGAACCAATGGCGTTATATAAATAAATAATATAATAATAATAGTCAGGTGACTTGACAGTATATAGGAAAGGAAAGGAGGAAGGTGTTCAGTAGGCCACAGTGAGCTGAAAAGTAAAGACCAAGAGCAGTAAAGACAGAGAAGCACGGCAAGGCCGAGAGAACAGCAGCAGGTTGAGCTAAGCTGAGCAGGAGAGAGCCACACGTCCTGGAAGAGTGAGAGCATAAGGAGCGCAGAATCTGTACCGAGCCAGTGCGAGCCGGAGGAGAGAGAAAGCCCATCTAGAGCCGGATCCCCAGGAGTGTGAGAGAGCAGAGAGGGACGGTGATACCCGGGCCCTAGAACTACAGCTAAAGCAACCAACTGCAGGCGGAGTAGCCGTCCTATATACCAAGAGACGTAGAAGGAAGGGAGCCTGGTAGAGCCTCACACTTGAGGACTGCTGGAGGCTGGGCTGAAGTAGAGTGTCGGCTCTAGAGGGGACCGTAGTTTACCCGGCATCCCCAAACAACACGACGGGGGATCTTAGTTCCAGATTGAGATCCCTACCCTAAAGGACAGGCAGCTCAGTGACAAACTAAGGACTCACAGGGGCCCGAGTCACCGCCATACTGTCCAGTGTCGCACAACACGAAGTAAAGGGAGAACGTTATAGCCCGGAAAGGACACAGAGACTGCGTGAGGGGTCACGGAGAGAGAGAGGCCTGGCTGTAGGGAGCAAAGGGAACCCGGAGAGGGAGAATGTGCCCGTGTGTTAAGAACTGTACTTGAACTTTGTAAGAACTGTAACTGTGCTGTAAAGAGACTTGAAGAACTGAGAGTAAATACGGAAAACCCTGGAACTGCTTCCCTTGTGTTTCTGCATGAAAGTGATTCTCTCCATACAGGATACAGCCTGTCAGCACCAGCAGAGAGGAGAGATCCTTGCAGCGTCTGCAAAGTAAGTGTGCTACATAATCCACAATAGACTTAACCCTACTGCCCCGGGGAACACAGTTCTACCCACTGGAACTATACCACCTAAGCTGCCATTACATCATCCCGGAGGTTCTGCAGCAGCGGCGGCCCCATCACTGGCCGCATCAAGTGGGTGGCGTCACGACTCACAAGCCCTGTAAATACCCCCTTTTATTGGCGAGCCCGGGACACGGACCGGAGCAGGACCACCAGTGACTTCCCCAGCAGCAACCGGTCCGGTACCGAGTACTCCCGTCCCAGTGGGCCCGACAAATACATTTCTTAAAAGTAACCCACACACATAAGGACAAGGACAAACAACACATGAACAAAGGTCTTGAACAGTTATGTCAGGACCAACTACTAGGCGGTTCATGCTCAGAACCATCTCATGTGGCTGGATTTTGACAATTCTGCAAGGATGAGAGGACCAAAATTCCAGGCATTAAGGGGCGGTCAATGAACGCAGGAATCTGGCGTCAGTTTGCACCCACTGTCACATTGTGCACACTTATATGCGAGTCATTGTGCCCTATTGAAGCCACACAGTGCCTGAAGTCTCGCACTAACGCAGTAGAATCTCGCGAGACTTCGAGCACTGTGTGACTTCAATAGGGCACGGTGACCCACGCCACTGTGCAAGCGCGAGACGTGAGAATGATGTCACAGTCATTCACATAAAGTCACTCAGGAGGGGGCAGCATTTTCAATGCAGCGGTCCAGGTTTTTCATAGAGCAACTAGCAGTAGCAGCCTGAAAAATGGTTGTTACCTATTTTATTTTTTATTTTTTGGTTCCATTTTTTTTTATTAAGGAATGCAGGGTAACATAACAAACATATACATGTTATCAAATATATCCAGATCGCATATAAAGAGGAATACATTTGTAACAATGGGAAAAACAGGTAACCTTTTCAGGATACAATAGTGGAGGGATAAGGTAGAAGAGAAGAAAGATGAAGGGAGGGGAAGGATGGATGGGGGAAATCCCAATGCATCCTATGCTATCTATATTCTAACAATTGTAAGGTACCAATGCAACCTTGGGGCAATTATATCCAGGGGAAGTTTTACTGGGTCAGTGTGCCCTTAGGTGAGTTCCTTGGGACTTCGCTGTTAGTCTCGGGGAAGCCACAGGCTTCCAATGGCTAAAAGGCTTGCCAGTATAATGAAAGTATTGGCGGGTAAGTACGTGGCGTAAAGAGGGAAAGAAAGAGGAGAACAGTGGAAGAAGAGAAGGAGGGAAGTTGGGGGGGGTGGAGTTAAAAGGTGGAAACATCAATAGGGGAAGAAAAAAGGTGTTGGAGGAAGGAAAAGGGTGGTGGGAGACATCTTAGGTCCCTTGCCTTGATGGTATGGCCTTGGCTCAAGGCAGCTGTAGGAATAGTTTAGTAAAGGCGGGAGTATCCCTAAATATAATCCATTCCACCCAGGTGGCATTGTATCTGTCCATGGACCGGTGCTCTCGGCCACCAGCTCCTCCATCCCGCATATGTCCAGCATTTCCTCACGCCAGTCCACTATGGGGTTTTTTTCTGGCGATTTCCAATAGCGTAGGATGACGGACCGACGGAGACAGAAGCGTAGGATAACCTTTTTAATGTTTTTCAAGGACCCAGGGTACACAGACAGCAATGCCATCTCTGGGTTGCCAACCAATCGTTTGCCCGTGATGAGGTTATAATTTCGAAATACCCCCTCCCAGAAGTGTATATTTGTCGGAAATTCCACCAGATGTGCAGCGTGGTCCCTACCTCCACTCCTCAATACCAGCATGTTTTCAAGAATGAGGGGAAGATTACATGGAGCCGGTCTGGGCAGTATTTTGTAATTTCGTTCCTGGGCTGAGCATGTATTCGCCATGTTGTGTGTAAATAGGAAGCTTTTCTTCCACTCGCCATAGAGATTTCTCTACCCAGCCCCTTCTCCCCAGCCAGCTGGAAAGTGCATTTACCGTTTGCCATTTCCCCTGCGATAATGTGATGTATGTCGGAGACTGCATGGGAAGGAGGGGAGTCCGCATGAGCAATTCCTTCATAGGGGAGATGCCTGCTTCTGCCTAAATGTATCGCAGAGGAGAGAAAGGATTACAGTTAAAGGAATTCAAACCATTGCAGTGGCCCGGTCGTTGAGTGTTGTTGGAGCAACTCGAAGGAGAGCAGGTCACCACGATGTAGGATATGTCCTATGCGTATATCCTCCATGCTTGTCCAGCATAAGAATGAACGTCTGTGCATTCCTGGTTGGAAGGCGGGGTTTGAGAAGAGAGGCGTGAGAGGGCTCAGTGAACCCCCCCCTCCTAGGAGACTTATTTGTGTATGACTGTCATATTTGTAGGGTGTCTTTAGTGAGATTGCAGGTGGCTCCGATCTGATAGAGGTCTAAGGGGGATAACCAAGGAAGGTAACGTAATGGAACCGCCACCCCTTCCTGTTCCAGGGCCACCCAGCGTTTGGAGTGAGGTCTGTATTGCCAGTCGAGGGTCTGGTAACCCCAACCCTCCTGATTCAGCAGGGTCTGTCAGGATCTTCCCGTGTGCCATAGGTCTCGCCTTTCCATACGTATTTCACTATAATAGAGTGAAGTTTGGAGAAGAAGTCTCACAGGGTAGTATGGGGACTATCTGATAGATGTATAAAAGTCGAGGGAAAATGTCCATCTGTACTACATTTATCCTTCTCAACCAGGATTGTTGCACTATCCAATATGCGGTTAGTTGCGCTTCCAGTTGCGAGAGGATAGATTGATAGTTGAGCAGACGTAATTTCAAAAAGTCAGAGGGAATATGCACTCTCAAATATTTAAGAGCCTCAGCTTTCCACTTAGAGGGGAAGCTCATTTTAAGGGCAGAAACCTCTTTCTTGGCTAGAGGGATATTCAATGCCTCTGACTTTAGAGAAATTTATTTTAAAATTGCTCAAGGAGCTAATAATCTCAAGCTCTCAAAGGATGGATGGGATTGAAATCTGTGGTTGGTAGATGTAGAGAAGGAGGTCGTCCGAGTATAACACCGTTTTGGGATTAAATGAATTTGTCTGTATTCCGTGAATATCTACATTTCCTCTGATGGCATTGGTCAGGTGTTCTATAACTACCATGAAGAGGAGGGGGATAGAGGGTAACCCTGTCGAGTCCCATTACTATAGTGAACAGGGCCGACAGGGAACCATTAACCCGTACCCTGGCTGAGGGGGCAGAGTAGAGGGAGAACAATTTGTGTAAAAATTCTGGGCCAAGACCGATCTGCGTCAGTGTCTCTTTCATAAAACCCTAGTGGACTCTATCAAAGGCCTTCTCTGCATCAATCGACAGTAGGCTGAGGCGGACGTTTTGCAGTTTCGCCTTATTTATCAGGAGAAGGGTCTTAATAGTGTTGTCTCTGGCTTCGTGGCCTTTGACAAAGCACACCTGGTCCATGTTGATGATAGACAGGAGAAGGGGTGCCAGCCTGTCCGCCAGGTTTTTTATAATACAACTTAATGTTAATGTTTAGCAGGGAGATGGGTATGTAATTGGCAGCTAAATTCAGGATCCTCCCCGGTTTGGGTAAAATACTAATGGGCCTCTAAGGATTATGGGGCAAAATTAGCATCGGCAGTGATTGAGTTAAAGGTAACCCACATCTGGGGCAATAGGTGCATTTGGAGAGTTTCGTAAAAAGTTGGGGTAAACCAGTCAGGTCCTGGGCATTTAGATGTCAAAGTGGAGTTGATGGCTATCAGGATCTCCTGTTCCAAAATCTCGGCTTCAAGGGCCTCGATGTCTGCTGCCTTTAGGGGAAGTTCATGTATTCATGTATTCCTGAGTCTTTCTGAGAAGGTCATCAGTTGGCATGTCCGAGAATCGACCTTTGAGGTTATATAGGTCTTTATAATAAGATCGAAACATTTCTAATATCTCTGACGGATTGTATGTATCTTTGCCGCCAGATGACCTAATCTTGGCGATCTAGGTTTGATTCGTCCTAGGGTGGAGTAGGCGTGCTAATGGTCGACCACATGTGTTCGCTGCCTTGTAAAAATAGCACTTTGACTACTCTGTCGTTGAAATTTCTGGTCCAAAATTGATTTAAGCTCTTGCCGCTTCAAGACAAGCTCACGTAAGGTCTGTTGATCTAATGTCTTATGTGTCGTCTCCAGTTTGAAGATTTGAGAAAAAAGGTCTGTGATAGTTTCAGATTGTAGCTTTTTAAATTTGGTCCCGTGTTTTATTAGGGTTTTCTGTAGGCAGCACTTCAGGGACTCCCATTTGAAGGGCTGTGGAGTTGGGTCTGAGTCCTGGACCTGGGCAAACGTCTCAATGTCATTTTTCAGTTCTGTCAAACAGGAAGTTGCTGTTAAGCCTCCAAGTCCACGGTCTCTGAGATGTGTCTGACAGATATAGGTCCCTGATAGTAGCAGATGGGTCCCAGGAGAGGATACGCTGGCCCACCAGAAACATGTCTATACAGCTGTAGGAGTTGTGCACGTGGGAATAGTAGGTATAATCTCTACTTTGGGGATTAAGTATTCGTCATATGTCAACGAGCTGGAGTGTATGGAGGAGCCTTTTGAATGCCTTCAACCATCTGGCAGGGATCTTGCCCCTTCCGGATGTGGAATCAGATGGGGGTACATTGTGAAGTTGAAGTCTCCTCCAATTATTGTTGTGCCCTCGGCGAAGTTGGCAAGGGGGTCAGAAGAGCTCTCCCAACCTTAGTTTGGTCTCTATTGGGTAGATACCAATTTACCACTGTTAAAATGTTGGCCACTCGTAGTTTTAGGAACACATATCTCCCTCGGGGTCAAATCGTGAGTTGAGTACCATATGGGTCAGGTATTTATGTATCGCGATTGATACTCCCGGCAATCGGGATTCAGAGTTAGTGCTGTGCACCCAAACTGGGTTGTGTTTTTTGTTACGGATGGGTATAGACCCGGTTTTGAAATGCATCACCTGGAGTAGTTGGAGCTGGGTATGTCTCTTATGCATTTTGAGGGGTATTAAAATCTCTCACGCTAAGGGTCCATGTCGAGCCACTGGGACGGGGTACTCGGTACCAGACCGTGTCTGCTACTGGGGAAGTCACGGGTGGTCCTGGTCCGGACCGTGTCCCGTGCCCTGGCAATAAGAAGGGGATATTTACAGGGGAATGTCAGTCATGACGCCACACACTGTGTGTGGCCAGTAATGGGACCGCCGCGGCTGCAGAACCTCCGGGGATGATGGAATGGCAGCATAGATGGAATAGTTCCCGTGAGAAGAACTGTGTTCCCGGGGCAGTGATGGTTAAAGTCTATTGTGTAGTGTGCAGGCCTGGTGCTGAGTGCAGTACACTTACTGTCCAGATGCTGCAGGAATCCTCCTTCAGTGTTGGAGCCTGCACGCTCCAGGCGTAGGGCTGCTGCAAACAAGTATGGAAGGAGTAGTATTCAGGCTGAGAGATGCAATGGAGGCATATTCAGGGTTCACCGTGTTTACTTCTCAAGTTCTCAAGTTCAGGTTACAGTTCATTACAGTTCTTACAGTTCAGTTCAGTACACGGGCACACTTTCCCCTCCGGGTTCCCTTTACTCTCTGCAGCCAGGTCTCTCCTCTCTGTGACCCCTCACTCTGTCTCTGTGTCCTTCCCAGGCTGTTGACTCTCTCTCTTTGTTCACTTGGTTGTGTGTGACTCCGGACAGTATGGCGGTGACTCGGGCCCTGTGGGTCCTCCTGGTTGTCACTGAGCTGCCTGTCCTTTGGGGTAGGGACCCTAACGTGTAGCTGTGGTCCCCCGTCGGTTGTCTGGGGATGCCGGGTGAAACTACGGTCCCTTCTAGAGCCGATACTCTACTTCAGCCTAGCCTCCAGCAGTCCTCCCGTGTGAGGCTCTACCAGGCTCTCTCCAATGTGTCTTCAAGTATCATAGGAGGGCTACTCTTCCTGCAGTCTGGTCGTCTTGGCTGTCGTTCTAGGGCCCGGTATCACCGTCCCTCTCTTCCCTCACACTCCCGAGTTGCTGGCTTCGGACGTGCTTTCTCTCTGCGGCTCGCACTGGCTCTGTTCAGATTCTGCGCTCCTTACACCCCACTTGTCCAGGACGTGTGATTTAGTCTTTACTGCTCAGCCTACCTTGGCCTACTGACTCCTTTCTCCTCCCCTTCACTTTTCTACCTTCTGTCACCTGACTACGTGTTTGCCCACCACTGCTCTAAACCCACCACCCCTCACCTGCCTAGAGTTCCCAGGCTCGGTTTGGGTGCTGCCCTCTACTGTATGTGGGTTGTGTGGGCTGTGAGGGTGTTGGTGTTCAACTGTCATTCTACCTGCCTGGCTGCAGTTCCCTTTGTGGCCTCCTGGACGCAGGGGCGCCACAACATCACAGTTATGGTGACGCACAGTGATGTGCAGGAGCCGCCACTACAATATAATGGGTATAACGGCTAACAGGTATTTACATATAGCTGAAGGGTGGGCTCCTGGAGTCAGTTTCCCTGGTGGTCTCCAGACACCCCAGGCCGGCGCTGCCTCCAGCTCATCTATTTAGCTCTCTGCAGCCTGTCTCAGGAGTTTTTCTTGCCTCAGATTGTTTTTTACTATATTCCTTTGTCTCCTTACCTTAGCTCTTTCATCACTTGAGAAGGTATTTGCTTCAGACCTCGATTCTTCCAGTTCTGCACCCTCGGTCTTCACCTGAGTCTCAGCAGTGGCAACTTCAGCCCTCTCCTGGGTCTCAGTAGTGTCACCTTTAGCCCTCTCTTGGGTCTCGGCAGTGTCACCTTTAGCTCTCTCTTGGGTCTCGGCAGCTTCATCTTCATCTCCCTTCCTAACACCATTCCTGACCCCCTCAGCCTCTGGAAGGAGATCAACCTTTCGAACAGAAGCAGATGACACATTTCCTTTACTATCAGAGGGTACAACTTGTTCAAACTCTCTGCTTCCCCTACGTTTCCAGCAATGGGTGGATTCAGAACACTTGCTTGGGCTTTCCTTAATGTACTCACTATCTATTAAACTAGTGCATCTCAATGAATAAGAATATCATCAAAAATCAATGTAATATTGCCATATTTCATGGCGTTTCTGGGAGTCCTGAAACACATTGAATAATAAATCAATATTATATTCACCATTTGGTGTCTCATGGAACATGGCAGCGCAGTTTTTAACCCTTCATCCTCCCTACTTTAATTTTCTGAAATAATGACCTTTGGGTTTCATTTGGGTGTAAGACATAATCATCAACATAAACAGAAAAAAAAACATTTGAAATAGATCACTCTGTTTGTAATGACTCTATATAATATATCTTTCATTTTTTGTATTGAATTACTGAAATAAATTAACTTTTTGATGATATTCTAATTCATTGTGATGCACTAGTATCAGAGTTACAGTGACTCTTGGAGTCATGGTCACTCCCTGGTATTGTGGATCAACAAGTCACCTCTAACGTACGTGTCTGCCCTTCTTCTGGAGCTACCCCATTTTCAACTTTCACATTGTGATTTTTCACTTTAACTGTCATGTCTCTAAGTTGGGGATTCCCACCGTTTTCCTTGGTCACCCTTAGCTCTATAATGTCACACTTAGGCAGTACCAACACTTTATTACACATAAATACATCTCCAGCAACCCCTTTTGTTGCGGGATCTTCTGCCCTTTTTGGGAAACCACTCCTTTTTGGGTGTCTGCCCCTTTTGGGCAACCACCCATTTATGAGTCTCCGCCCCCTTTTAGGTAACCACCGCATTTTTGGGTGTTCGCCCTCTTTTGGGCCCCAAATTCTAGAGGAGGTACACTCCATAGATTCCCCATGACAATTCCATGAACCAGTTCACACAATGCCTCATGGCACCAATTGTTGCCTGGGGCCCTCACCACCACTTCTAGAGACTCCAACTGCTGCCGCTTTTCCTGCAGCAGTTCCTGTTGCCGCTTCTCAAATGCCTGATGCTCAGACTGTACCAGGCACTTTAGCCACTCCATCTAAATTTTTTGCTCCATTCATGGCCGTAGGCACCCGGTCTTTTAACCACTCCTTCATTCCACTTGAAGGTATTGCTGCTCCATTCATAGCTGTTCAACTCCGACCCTGAAGTTGGTGGACACAACAGTCCACAGCAAACCGTTTTGAGTGCAAAAAATGTTGTGACACTACCAAGCTACAGCCAGCCGTTCGAGTTTTTGTGAAATCGCCGATTCACAGGAAGCCATTTGACACCACACACATGTGTCCTAGCTGTTGACCCTTAGGCCACATGCCCACGCTGAGTATTTGATGAGTTTTTTACCTCAGGATTTGTAGCCAAAACCAGGAGTGGATGATAAATCCAGAAGTGGTGCAGGTGTTTCTATTAGACTTTTCCTCTGATTGCTCCACTCCAGGTTTTGTCTACAAATCCTGAGGTAAAAAACTCATCAAATACTCAGCGTGTGTACATGGCCTAACAACCAGGCTGCACTGCTCGCTGTAATCCTCACACTTGCCACTGAACTGTTGCTCGAAATCTAGCACCACATGTGACAATGTGCTCACTTTAAACATTGGGTAACATTCAGCAGGATTAAGGCACACAGAAACAGTTTCTATTTAAAAGTTCAACAGGTTTATTCACACTTTCATAAACCATGCTCCATAGCATAAACAAGGGGCTTCCTTTAGCTTCAACAATATAAATGTTCATATATGGTCTGTTTTTCTCTCACGGGTCTTGCTGTACAGTTTACGGTACATTTCTCCCTAAGTGTCCCAGAGGAGTATCCACACACAAGTCTCAGTAAATATACTCATACAAAAGTCTCAGTGGAGTACATGCCAGTGTATTAGAGGCGGAATCACAGAGTCCATTCACCGTCTTCAGTTAGCGGACACACGGTTTACAGGCCATCTAATTCCTCACTGTAGGCTTGTTCCATGTTCACGCACTGCCCTCCTGTAAGCCACTCCCAAGTCCGCTCTCAGAGGCTCTGTCTTCAATCCCAGACTGGTTGCTTTCCCTCTGTCTCTGGGCCTCCTCTGCTGCACACATCTTAAGCTGGCTTCACATTTGCGTTCCACTCCGCAGCATTCTGCAGAGGGGAACCGCCATGTGAGCGCAGCTACCGCAAGCACCTATGTTTATAATGGGGACGCACGGTGCTGCGCTTGACTGCGCATGACCGTGCACTCCCATTCATTTGCCTGTGTAATTTGTATGCATGCGACATGTCGTGTTCCTGGTGAGGACAACAATGTATGATTTGTACGCAAGCATGCGCATTTGTATAAATCACACAGACAAATGAATGGGAGCGCACGGTCTTGCGCAGTCAAGCGCAGCACCGTGCGTCCCCATTATAAACATAGGGGCTTGCGGTGGCTGCGCTCACATAGCAGTTCCCCTCCACAGAATGCTGCGGAGGGGAACGCAAATGTGAAGCCAGCCTTAATTCAGTTCTTTGTCCATTGTGTGTGCAGAGGCCTGGGCAGCATTCACACACTGATCTTTCCTCAGCTGCTTCCACAAACCTCCTGCAGAGAGGCTCAGGCAGCACCTCTCACAGACACTGTGTCACACAATATGGCTTCCTGGCTCTGCCGCACACTCTGCATGCTCTGCAGTTTCTCTTTCACTCAGTCTCCCAGCATGTGCCCAAACAAACACATCATATGGAATTAACCACACCCACATCTTCAGCAAGTAGCAAATGCAATTCATGCAAACCAAACTGTAGGACCACAGGTACTAACGTCATATTAACATTGCAGCAGACTTCTGCCTGTGCAATACATATCGGCCATTTATAATGCAGCCCGTCACCATTCACAGTATAAGGTAGTCAGCTCACCACAGGATTCCTGTATGCACGGGCCTGCATCCTGACACAGCACCAATGCAAGTATAGAAAAGAACGGGGTCAGAGTTAAATATGCAGAATTTATTAAATCTTCATCAGGCTCCTAATTACAGTATGTACAGGTACTCAATCAACATGCATAGAATAAGGCAGGAAGAGTGTGATGCCCCACTGTTCAGTGCGCCACAGTAGGGGTACTGCACCTGAGGTGGTCGACAGGGTAGGGGGTACTCGGATACCGGGGCTGATGGCGACTTGGCTGGGAATCACGGCTGGTCGGTCCCCAGTCCCGTTCCCTGGACCCTCAATGGCGGGGATGGTGGGGGGTAATGGTGGTGAAGGGGATTGGTTACGTGACGCCACCTGTGGTACCTGGTAACGTGTATACCAGCGCTGCGGCCGGCCGCTGAGGTGATGGAGGTGCGCTCAGTGTAGTATAGCTCCCCACAGGTTGAGCTTTATCTCAGGGCAGCGGGTATGGATGAGGGGAGTCGCAGTAGCGTCTCTGCGGTCAAAGCTGTGGATAGCGGCGTTAAGCAGGCACACACACAGTAGTCTTTGTTTCGGTACCTTTTACTGATGACCGGTAACAGGTACAGTCTAGAAAAGTAACCAGGTCCTCGGTGCAATTTGGGACTTCCACCTTGGAGAGTTGTGAGGCCTCCTCTGTCACTGTGTACGGTGGTTTGGGGTAAGTTCTGCCTATAACTGAACTCCCGCTCCTTCTTCCCTCCCAGGGCTTTACTCTATAACGACAATGAGGTCTTCGGCGGGGTCCCTATTCTTCCTTTGGACCCTGGTTCTGTGCTTGGTCAGGTTAGAGTGTCTCTTACTTTGCTCATCAGGGGGTTAATTCCTCCTGGTCCTTCCTGGCTTTTCCTGCTGCAGTGAAAGCGTAGCAGTGTCGGATTCCTGTATCTGGGTGAGCTAAAGGGAAACCTGGTTTGTCCCTACTTTAATTCTGCTTTCTCCACTGGCCTCGACCTTCTCCCTAGGGTGAAGCACAGCTGGGTCAGTGTTCCCTGGTCCTGGGCCTGGCTTTATCCCAGCGACCAGCTCCTTCACTCCTGCTCTCTCCTCTCTCTGGAACTAACTAACTGGGACTAACTGACTAACTGACTCCTCCCCTCAGGCCTGGATCTTTTAAAGGGGATCTGGCTTAAGGCAGCCAGTAGAGCTCCCCCTTCAGGTCTGGGGTGGAAGGTGTTGTGTGCTTTGTGTACCAAGGTGTAAATCCCTCCTTGCTTTCGGTGGGTCCTGTGGCAATCCCCTGCATGGGTGCCACATTCCCCCCTAGTTAAATACAGTCCCCCGGGACTGAAACATTTTTCTATAAACATATCATAACTATTTACATTTGAAAATTGAACAGAGTCTCAAAATTAAAAATTTACAAAAAACAGGGAGAAATGGGAAAAATGGGTAACCAGTCCATACAGTACTAGTCCATCTGCTGCAGGCTGTTTAAAGGGTGTTTGGCACTACCAGTCCTGTGGCTATGGTCCATTTTTGGAAGTAAGAAAGGAAAATTCAAAAAGTCCCAACAGGCAAAGTCTCTGTAGGCTTAAATTTCAAAAACACAACAACAAACACTACGGGTGCCTCGGCGTAGGAGTCCTTGGTACTGTAGGGGCCTGTACCGGGTCATAAGCGCTGTAGGCCTCCTGGCCCTGGGGTCACCTATTGGCCAAGATTTTGCTCTCCCTAGACAGCTCCTTACACCAACTCTACACACCCCCTTTCTGATGTTGTGTACCTGGTCTGGGTTGTTTTAGCCTACGCTTCACCCTTTTTCTGTACCTTACATTAATTACATATGTACATTTTAAACATATTTACATGTTTCCTAGTTTTGTACTCTATTGCCTGTACCTTAGTGGTGGTTGTCCCAAGTTGCTACGTGTTGACCTACGTAAAACTGGTATGCCACTAGTATGTACGTCTAGAGTAGAGTGAACACTACTTACTGATTCAAGTGTTGATCTGCGTAACACAGGTATGCCTGAGTGTCTTCTAATTCTCATAGTGGGAATGGCAGGTACACCGATTGCAGGATTCTCTGGTTCCGATACAACGGGTGGTTCTTCCACTCTTGGTGCTTCTACTGCTGGTGGGAACATCAAAGTTGGGATTAGATATGTACCTTCTATTTGAGGCCAATCCGCTGGTAATTCTCCAATAAGTGTTTGAATTGTCTTTGGCTTCTTTTTCTCAGGTTCTGGACAAGGTACATTGAGTACTGTTGAGGACACTTCTTCAAATGATCCATGGACACTGTTGCTTTGTTTCGCCATGGTCTTTGCTGATGACACAAGTTTTCTGGTTATCAAATTCAGATGGTAATACAGTGTATGGTTCTTTCTCCCATAGATCATCTAGTTTGTGGATTCTTCTTTTTCTTTTCAAAACCAATTCACCTGGTGTTAAGGGTGTTCCTTGCACACTTTTGTTAAAGTTGGTTTCTTGTTTTTCTCTAGATTTTTCCAAACTTCTCTCAACGCATTCTTGTATTTTCTGGTATTGTTCTTTCCTTCTAGTATCCCAATCTGCACTTGTAGTATCTTCCCAGGAACTACTATGCCTATTTCAAAGTCTACTGGCAATTTTCCTGGTCTTGCTCTCATGAGGTATGCAAGGGTACAATTTGTTGAGCTTACTGGGATGTTGTTGTAGATGTCAACTAGATCTGGTAATTTCTCTGGCCATTGGTTTCATTCTTCTAAGAGCAGAGTTTTCAGCAATTCAATTACCACGTTATTCATCTTTTCGCACATTCCATTAGTTTGAGGATGGTAAGGCGTGGTGCGAATTTTCTTGCATCCGTATTGGCGACAGAACTCTTGAAATATTTCTGCTTCAAAGGCAGGTCCTTGGTCTGTCAATACCTGTTCTGGATAACCATGTGGTCTGCAGAAATAGGCTTGGAAACTTCTTGCTGCTGTCTGAGCTATTAAGTCCTTTACCAGAGCTACCACAAGGAATCTGGAATAGTGGTCTACCCTGGTAAGAGCATAGGTGTAGCCCGATTTGCTGGGTGTGAGTTTGACATGATCTAAGGCTACCAGTTCTAATGGTTGTTTGGTGATGATAGGCTGGAGTGGTGCTTTCTGGCTGTTACGGTCTCTTCTTCTTAATGAGCATGGTCCACAATTTTTACACCATCTCTCTATGGAGGCTCTCATCCTGATCCAATAGAATCTCTCACGTAACAATATTTCCAGTTTTCTCCATCCAAAGTGTCCTGCTCTGTCATTGTACGCTTTCAATACCATTTGGACATCTCTCTTTGGAACCACAACTTGCCATACCATTTTATGTGTTCTTGGATTGATATACCACCTGCACAGTTGACCTTGATAGATAAATAACCTGCTTCTTTCTTTCCACAGGTACTGGGCCTCTGGTGGAGCATTCTTATCAATTTGGGACTCCGGTTGGGTTATTAACTTCTTTACACGGCTCACTGCCGGATCACTGTCTTGAGTCTCTTTCCATCCATAGTGAGGCAACTGGTTTAGTACAACAGTCTGATGGTTCTGGTAGATGTGATCTTCAGCCATTTTCCATTTTCTACTTTTATGGAAAGCTGGGAGTTCTATTTCATCTAAGTCATCCTCTTCTTCTTCAAGTCCTTGTAGATGTACTTGAGGGTTTCTGTAGAGGGCATCAGCATTTGCATTGTTGCGACCTGCCCGGTATTTGATGGTAAAGTCATAGTTCGATAGTCGGGCCATCCAGCGTTGCTCCAATACACCAAGCTTCACGGTATCCATGTGTGTTAACGGGTTATTATCCGTGAAGACAGTAAATTCCGAAGCTGCCAGGTAATGGTTGATCCTTTCTGTTATAGCCCAGACCAAGGCCAGGAACTCCAACTTAAAGGAACTGTAGTTTTCCGGGTTCCTCTCGGTGGGTCGAAGTTTTCTGCTGGCGTAGGCAACTACTCTCTCTCTACCATCTTGGATCTGGGATAGGACTGCTTCCAGGCCTACATTGCTTGTGTCGGTGGAAAGGACGAATGGTAGGTTATAATCTGGGTAAGCCAGGATTTCCTCACCGGTTAGAGCCTGCTTCATCAAAGGAATCTCCTTGTTCTTCTCCCCATTCCAATGGTAGCTCTGAAGACCTTCTCTTCTTAGATTGGCCTACCAGAAGATCTTGTAGGGGTGCTGCCATCTTTGTGTAGTCCTTAATGAATCTTCTGTAGTACCCAACCAAACCTAAGAATTGACGTACCTCGGTAACGGTGGTTGGTCTCTGCCAGTCCTGGATAGCGGTCACTTTTTCCGGGTCTGGTGCTACTCCATCTGCGCTGACCACATGCCCGAGGTATTTGACTTTTGTTTTCAGCAGGTGACATTTAGATGTTTTGAGCTTCATCCCGTACTTTGCTAAAGCTGCAAATACCTCCGCCAGGTGTTCCAGATGTTCTTCGTAGGTTTTGGAATACACGATGACGTCGTCCAGGTATAAGAGTACCGTCTCAAAGTTCCGATGTCCCAGGCAACATTCCATGAGTCTTTGAAACGTTCCTGGTGCATTGCATAACCCAAATGGCATGCTGTTGAATTCACATAGTCTCATTGGTGTTGTGAATGCAGTCTTCTCTCGGTCTTCTTCTGCAACGGAGACCTGCCAATACCCACTAGTGAGATGATGGGAGTGATGGTGTGCCACGGTCCGCGCTGCTCTGGGTTAAAAAACTCAACAAGGAGCCAGACAACTTTTCATCCTGATTTATTCCTCCTACGCGTTTCAACGCCACACCCGGCGCCTTCCTCAGGAAGGCGCCGGGTGTGGCGTTGAAACGCGTAGGAGGAATAAATCAGGATGAAAAGTTGTCTGGCTCCTTGGTGAGTTTTTTAACCCAGAGCAGCGCGGACCGTGGCACACCATCACTCCCATCATCTCTCTTGGAACATACCACTGTTCAGTGGTAGGTGGAGGTCCTGCAGCAGCTTGGAACATTGTTTCCCAAACGCCTTCAAACCAGTTGTGGGGATCACAACTGGACCAGGTGAGTGGCTCCACAGCACCACCACATTACACTAGTGTCACTTGTGATAGGGCACTATTGCGCCTCTTGTCCCCCCCCTCTTTATATTTTGCAATACCCACTAGTGAGATCTAACGTGGAGAAATAATTAGCAGTCTTTAATGCAGCAAGAGACTCCTCTATTCGGGGTAACGGGTAAACATCTTTGTGAGTAATCTTATTGAACTTCCTGTAATCCACACACATCCTCATCCTCATCGTGCCATCCTTCTTTCTGACTAGGACTAAGGGGGCTGCCCAGGAACTACAGCTATCTCTTATAACACCGGCTTCCTTCATGTCCCGCAGCATTTCTTTGGCATGCTGGTAGTGATTTGGTGGAATGGGTCTGTGTCTCAATTTAATTGGGAGATGATCTCCTGTGGGTATGCGATGGTGTACCCCTTTAATTCTCCCAAAATCTAATGGATGCTTACTAAATATTTGTTCAAACTCTTGTGCTACCCGGTAGACTCAGCGCTTATGGTGAGAAGGGGTTGCATCAGTTCCTACGTGCAACTGCCGATACCACTCCTCTAGCTGTCCTTTGGAGTTGTTATCCTCCACCTGGCTAGACGAGGAAACAGGTCCCACTGCCTGTATGTTGTTGTTACAAACAGTATACAGCTTTGGTACAGTAGCATACCGGGGTAGTTTTGCTTCCTCTTCCCCACAATTTAATACATGGATTGGTACTCGTCCCTTGCGTACATCCACCACCCCTCTGGTTGTCAGAGGTGTTTAAGTCAATGCTCTGTATACACCGGCTCTACAACTGCCTGGTTTTCTTTTCCTCAGAGACCTATCGCTGCTTGACACCATATCATCATCTCGCTTTTTGGTGGTAACACAATGGGAATCGGGTCTGTTACCCGCACACTGCCAATTTCTCTCCCAGACAGATTTACCTGTTGCTTGTGGATGAGGGCTCGGAGCTCTCTTTGGATGACTCTCGTCCGCCATAACCAGCAGTCTCAGCAATCTGTAGGAGTAAAAACAACACTCCTCCAAAGCAGTTTTCAATGACATTTGTACCAATTACCATGTAGGGGTATTTTTCATTAGGATTGTCTTCTACCACAAATAACCCTTGGCCTTTTAATTCCTCCCTCCCCAACTTTATTGTAGCTTCTCTATACCCCATCTGTTTTTGTGGTTGTCCATTAGCTGCAATAATATAAAAATTGGGGTTTGGGATGACAAGATCGTTATCAGACCAAATTTGTTGGTAAAGGATATGTTGGATCATAGTGACCTGTGACCCGTGTGTCCAGTAGGGCCGACATGGGGATTCCTTCTAGTGTAATGTTGAGGTACGGATGGCCTCCCACGTACCGATTACGCCAGTTATATGGGCCCAGCTGCTCTACTCCTGGAGGCTGGCCCTCGGGCCCAGAAATCTCGGGTTTAAAGGACATCCTCTTGCAAAGTGGCCTGGTTTGTTGCATCGCAGGCAGATGGGTTGTCCTGAAGAATCCGTGTAGTCCCTGGCTCTGCGTTGGAATGGTGTGCCAGTCCCCTGAATGGGCGACTTGTTGGTCCCCTCCACGGGCGACATGGCTCTATGTTGGAATGGTGCATTGGTCCCCTGCACGGGCGACTTGTTCTTCCTCCGCATCTATGGGACAAACTCATGGCTATCATTATTTTGCTGGATGGTGGTGCTCCAGGCATGGTTTGCAAGAGCTTTAGTACATAGTCCATGTTTTTGTTTAGCTGCAGCACCTGGTTACACAAGTCATCATCTGAGTTATCTGCTACAGCTTGTCTTTCTACCTTTGCAGGGTCTGTTGAAACGGGTTTAAAGTCTATGTGAGAGGTGTTAACCTGCCAGGATTGGATTACAGGCTCTGCAGGCACTGGATCTCTTAACATTGTTGTAGCACGATCTTTTAAGTCATTAAAGTT
Source organism: Allobates femoralis (assembly GCA_033576535.1). Classification (NCBI taxonomy): domain Eukaryota; kingdom Metazoa; phylum Chordata; class Amphibia; order Anura; family Aromobatidae; genus Allobates; species Allobates femoralis. Next base: position 433,320,472 of record JARQOC010000004.1, on the reverse strand, counting down.
CACAGTTGGGTGATCCAATACCCACATATGTACCTGCTGGCGGTGGTAGTCTGACCTCAATCCCTCTGCAAATTGCTCTGCAAGCATTTTATCGTCTTCCAGTACACTTTCCGGGTCTACTTGTTTTAAGGACCGGAGTGCCCCTTGTAAACGGAGGGCATAGTCTCTGATGGTATTCTGCGGTCTCTGCTTACACTGGTAGAACAGCATCCTCAATTCAGACTGTGTGCGTTTTTCAAAGACAGTTTTTAGCTTATCAAACACTTTAGCTGCAGAGTCCTTGTCAGCATCACTCCAGGACTCAACCTCCAGCTCCACTGTGCCTGCTAATTGTCCCAGCACAACAGTGGCTCGCTGCTTTTCTGTCATCATATACATGTCCAGCATTGTGTGGCGCCCCTGCGTCCAGGAGGCCACAAAGGGAACTGCAGCCAGGAAGGTAGGACGACAGTTTAACACCAATAGACTTTAATCAACACTGCCCCGGGGAACACAGTTCTGCCCACGAAGAACTATTCCATCCTTACTGCCATTCCATCATCCCCGGAGGTTCTGCGGCAGCGGTGGCCCCATTACTGGCCACACACTGTGGGTGGTGTCACGACTGACATTATCCCCTGTAAATACACCCTTAATATTGCCAGGGCCCGGGACACGGTCCGGACCAGGACCACCCGTGACTTCCCCAGCAGCAGACCCGGTCCGGTACCGAGTACCCCGTCCCAGTGGGCTCGACAACCGCACACATCTTTTGCTTAAAGACTGCTAAGGTACCGGGTTTTCCTTCACATGTTGGTAACCATTTGGCACCCGGTATATACGGCAAGGCTATCGGCATTATTTGGGCCGCTGCTCCATGTGCTGCGTTCCGGGCATCTCCCCCGTCAGGGACCTGTGCATCATCCGAGTCACTCATAACGGGGTCTCCCTAGTTAATTGCTGCCAATCGGTGAGATGAAACAAACTTTTCCGGTCGTCGTCGGCTCTACAGAGGGAGTGGAGCACCTCGGGCATTTCCATAACTGGGAGCTGCACTTTGCTGATCTCGGGCAGAGTGAAAGGGTGGGGCTTATCTTCCCGCTCTTTTCTACCCGCGCTGTGGCGCAGTTCAATTTCTGTAATGGAGGCCTGGTTGTACAGTTCAGAAACAGTTAATAAAGTTCAGTTCTTGGCACGCAGTACCTGGTTTTACTGGGGATGGGATCCTGTTCGTGATGCCAGAATTGAGGCGGTCGACAGGGTAGGGGGTACTTGGGTACTGGGGCTGATAGCGGCTTTGATGGGGAATCACGGCTGGTCGATCCCCGGTCCCGTGCCCTGGACCCTCAATGGCGGGGAATGGTGGGGGATAAGGGAGTTGGTAAAGTGACGCCATCTATGGTACCTGGTATCAGGTATACCAGTGCTGCAGCCGGCCGCTGAGGTGATGGCGGGTGCAGCAAAGTGTGGTACTGCTTCCCACAGGTGGAGCTTTACCTCAGGGCAGTGGGGATGGATGAGGGGAGTGGTGGTCACGTCTCTGCAGACAAGGCGGTGAATTGCGGCGGTTAAGCAGGCACACACACATACAGTGATTGTTGTTTCGGTACCTTTTACTGGTGACAGGGTAACAGGTACAGTCCAGAGTGATAACCAGGTCCCCGGTGCAACTTGGGACTTCCACCTTAGAAAGTTGTGGGGCCTCCTCTGTCTCTGTGCTTTGTGAGTTGGGATAAGTCCTGCCTGTGCTTGTGTGGCCCCCTGGAACGAGTGCATCACAGGAGGGTACTGCACCCCTGACTGAAGGTGCAGTATTCTCCGTCTCAGTGATGAACAGGTTAATCCCAAGGCTCCATGCACCACATGCAACATCTAGAGGAAGAGGACCAATTAGAGACCCGTTTCCTGGGCAACCGGTCCTGGTGGGAGGAGAGTTAGATGCATAGCAGTGGGGGAGAGTTAGAAAGTTGGAGAGACAGGAACAAGAACAGATGTCGTGACAGAACAGCTAACAGAGAGGGCACCGAGTAGTGGTGACCCAGAAGTGAAGGGGGCCAAGAGAACAAGTAACGGGAAACAGACGACCCGAGCCCAGTCCAAACCCGGAGAACCGATTCCGAGGTGGTGCAGATGTTCTACCGCTGCGCCACAAACCGGAGTGATTGAGGGCTTCATAGGAGCACAACACACAAATTTCCATCACCGCAGCTGTACCGGGAGGGGTAGCCACCATTGAGGTCCAGGGACCCATCGGGAGTCGCCAGGCCAACGGCTCGGGTGCCCAACAGAAGTTCCTCTGTATCCTGACCTGGTACGTGAAAGGCAGCGAAGAGTAAAAGGGACAGTCAGATTAAGAAAGACACTGTGGAGCCTTGGAGGGGCACTGTTCATCACAGGGACCACCCGGTCCGTTACTTGAGAGTGGAAACCGTTATACCAGTGTACTGTGTGAGAACTAAGTAAAGACCCGTGCAGAGGAGCATCGTGTCCGAGCATTATTTCCGAACTGTTACTAACTGGTTTACCTACAGAATTAACTGAGCTGCCGTATTCCATCACTACAGCTCCTGACCCCGGGGACTCCCGCTCATCCTGTAGGGAGCGGATCCATCTTGCTGCAGCCCATCCCCCGGAGGTCCAAAGCAGCGCCGGTGCCATCACCGGACCCCTATAGGTGGCGTCACGAAACAGTAACTTTATCATTCCATTTTATTATATTATTTATTTTCACCCTTCATTGACCATCGGGCCTCCGCAGCCTCAGGCACAGAACCGTGACACAGCCAACGCCTGAGACCTGAGAACCCGGCTTACGGTGAGTGAGTTGAACCCACCGCTCCTTCTCCCTCTCAGGGCTTTGCCCTAAACTGACTATGAGGTCCTTCTGCAGGGTCCCTGTTTCTGCTATGGCCCCTGGTTCTGTCCTTGGTCAGTTTTAGCGTCTCTTACTGTGTTCCTTCAGGGGTTAACTCCTCCTGGTTCTTCCGGGCTTTTGCTGTTACAATAAATGTTTTCAGCATGTCGGGGTGTACTATAGGGAGACCTTAACTGGTTCCCTTTCTTGATTCCCTGCTCTCCACTGGCCTCCGACCCTTTCCCTAGGGTGCAACACAGCGGTCAGTGGTCCCTGGTCCTGGGCCTGGATCCTTCTCAGCGACCAGCTCCTCACTCCTCCGACTCTCTCCTCAGACTCACTCTTGGGACTGACTCCTCCCCTCAGGCCTGGATGTTTTAAAGGGGAACAGGTTTAAGGCAGCCAGTAGAGCTCCCCCTTCAGGTCTGGGGTGGAAGGTGTGGTGTGCTGTGCGAACCAAGGTGTAACTCCCTCCTTGCACCGGTGGATCCTGTGACAATCCCCTGCAGGGGTGCCACACATGTCCTAAATCTGTGGTGCGTGGTCTGTTACCATAATTGTCCTTCATGGTGTTTGTGGTTTGAGTGTAATGTGTCCAGGCTACTTCCTCAGAGCCAGCACCCTGGTTTCGGCCAAGTCCCTTAGCGTCCCCGTTAATCCGAGCACACCTGGGACTCCTTCTGTCTCTCTCTACGGTCTGCAGCCCAGGACCCGGGCAAGCCTTATGGTGCACAGACCGCCGGGTCCGTGTCCTTTCAGTCCCGTATGGTGTTCTCACCTCTCCTCCTGACTGAACTTGGCTCTCTGGTGGTACTTTGCTGAGTGGCCTGCTGAACTTGGTGCTGTCTAGTTTTGTTGCCTCCCCTGACCGGGTCCTGTCCTAACTTTCGCACCCTCCGCTTGGCTCCTCCCGCCATCCGGTTGCTGAGCATAGAGTCCCTAGTCTTGGGATCAAGAGTGTGTTGGGTGTGTGTTTGGGGTGGCCGAACTTACCGATCTCGCCTGTTGCCCCATCTAGTGGCGGCCGGTCCGCAGGGGCGCCACACCTGTCACTCTACCTTCCTTCCATGTGTAGTGCATGACCAGTCACTCTCTCCCTTCCATGTGTGGTGCAGGGTCTGTCACTCTCTACCTACCTTCCATGTATAGTGCAGGGCCTGTCACTCTCTACCTGCCCTCTTTGTGTAGTGCTAAGCCTGTCACTCTCTACTTACCTTCCATGTGTAGTGCTAAGCCTGTCACTCTCTACTTGCCCTCCATGTGTAGTGTAGGGCCTGTCACTCTCTACGTACCTTCCATATGTAGTGTAGGGCTTGTCACTGTCTACCAGCCCTCCATGTATAGTGCAGCAAAGCCTGTCACTCTCTACTTACCTTCCATGTGTAGTGTGGAGCCTGTCACTCTCTATGTACCTTCCATATGTAGTGTGGGACCTGTCACTCTCTACCTGCCCTCCATGTGTAGTGTAGGGCCTGTCATTATCTATCTACCTTCCATATGTAGGGTGGGGCCTGTCACTCTCTACCTACCTTCCATATGTAGTTTGGGGCCTGTCACTCTTCACCTGCCCTCCATGTGTAGTGCAGGGCCTGTCACTCTCTACCTGCCCTCCATGGGTAGAGCAGCTCCTGTCACTCTCTACCTGCCCTCCATGTGTAGTACAGGGCTTGTCACTCTCTACCTTTCTTCCATGTGTAGTGCAGGGCCTGTCACTCTCTACCTGCCCTCCATGGGTAGAGCAGCTCCTGTCACTCTCTACCTGCCCTCCATGTGTAGTACAGGGCTTGTCACTCTCTACCTTTCTTCAATGTGTAGTGCAGGGTCTGTCACTCTCCACCTTCCTTCCATGTGTAGTGCATCTCCTGTCACTCTCTGTGTCCACAATGTGTAGTGCAGGGCCTGTCACTCTCTACCTTTCTTCCTTATGTTGTGCAGGGCCTACCACTTTCTCTACCTGCCCTCCACGTGTAGTGCATGGCCTGTCACTCTCTACATTTCTTCCGTGTGTAGTGCAGGGCCTGTCACTCTCTACCTTCCTTCCATGAGTAGTGCACGGTCTGTCACTTTCTATCTTCCTTCCATGTGTAGTACAGGGCCTATCACTCTCTACCTTTCTTCCATGTGTAGTATAGTATAGCAAGGAGGCCCACTTCCCCCAGCCAGCACACACTGACGTTGAGGCTGTGCTTTGCCAGCACCCAGCGGCCAGTGCAGCAGCTGCCTGCAGGCTGCAGCAGACAGCACTAGACCTGCACTAGTGAGCAGTGCACTGTGACAGTAAGTGTCTCTGTTACAATGCACTGAGAAGCCACGTGATGTCACAGCAGCCTCAGTTCAGGGGGCCCGCCCACGCCCGTCCACCCTCTTAGTAGTTGTGTGTTACTGTGTGTGGGCCTGGCCCGCCCATCCCTTCCCACCCAACTGGCGTCACTGCACAGGAGGCCGTCCAGACCCACCCACCCCTGCCCATCCACCAGGACAAAGGGAGGCTGGGAGAGTAATTAGGCAGACGCCGTTAACCACCCATCCCTCACCCACCAGTATGTGTGCAAGGTGTACGGAGCAGAGCCACATGTGTACGATGTGTACGAACAGAGAGGAGTTGAGTGTGTACGAGGTGTACGGAGCGGAGCCAAGTGTGTACAAGGTGTATGGAGTGGAGCCGCGTGTGTGTGAGGTGTACAAAGAGGAGACGCGTGTGTGCGTATGGAGAGGAGCTCTATTGTATATGGCCAGCAGCAGTCTGTATTGTATATTCTATATTGTGTGAATAGCCAGCACCAGTCTCTATTGTGTATACGGCCCGCAGCCATCTCTATTGTGTACACAGCTAGCAGCTGTCTCTATTGTGTATTCTATATTGTATATACTGCTATTGTGTATTCATCCCACAGCAATCTCAAGAGTGTGTGTGTAATATAACATAGAGAGTGTAAAAAAAAGGAAAAACAAAAATATAGAAAAAAGTGGACTTTATTGCCCAGTGGCGTGGCCACGCATGGGGCAATAAAGTCCACTTTTTTCTATTTTTTATTGTGCTGTTTTTCCTTTTTTTACTCTATTGTAAGGAACCATCTGGATTGCTGGTTGGGAAAGCTTTGCTCATAAATTGAGATAATTTTTGGTGTTCCAATTTTTTACTATAAATATAATGTATGTTTGGATGGAGGCAGAGCCAGGTGGAAGCGGAGCTGGGTGGCGGCGGAGCCAGCTGGAGGCTGAGTGGAGTCTCGGGGGTCCCAAAATTTTGGCAGTCAGGGGCCTCAAAATTCCTAGTGGCAGCCCTGTGCTTTACTTTTGGGTAGGGGCATGGTGGACTCATTATACCTTCCCTGTAATATTTCATTATCTTTAACAGATTCCAAAAAAAATACAACACTCACAAGTGGATTTTATTGGATATCTATGGAACAAATGACACATACAAAAAAATCACAAAACATTTACACATCACTGACATGTCCCTGATATTTCTTCTAGCTGGGAATTTCATTTTACAGTGGAGCACAGCAAATAACCACTAGAGGGCAGCATTCAACCACAATTGAAGTCATAGAACCTGCACAGTAAAAAAAAATGGTCTTTTTAGGATTGAACCTGTGTTCCTGATCCTGATACTGCACTGCCCTCTGATGGTAGAAAATAATTGATGCAAGTCCATAGCAAAGAAAAAAAAAAGGGGTTTCCTCTCATGTTGCCTACTATTGCTGTTCAGCCTGGTCAAGTCAGTAAGGCTAAACTGCTATTCCATTCATAGACAAAAATAGAATATGAGAATATTATATATATATATATATATATATATATGTATATATATATATATATACAACGAAAAAAACTGCACAGCACTCACAGACCAGTGTGAACTGGTGCAAGCAGGGACATATATATATACCGTATATCTATATACACATATATACACATACATACACTACCGTTCAAAACTGTGGGGTCACCCAGAATTTTGTGTTTTCCATGAAAACTCATACTTTATTTTATCAAATGAGTTGCAAAATGAATAGAAAATATAGAGACAATATAGTCCAGACATTGACCAGGTTGGAATTAATGATTTTTATTTGAAATAATAATTTTCTCCTTCAAACTTTGCTTTCATCAAGGAATGCTGCCTTTTCACCAATTCCAGCATTGCAGACCTTTGGCACTCTAGCTGTTAATTTGCTGAGGTAATCTTGAGGAATTTCACCCCAAGGTTGCTGAAGCCGCTCCTACAAGTTGGATTGGCAAGATGGACACTTTTTGCGTACCATATGGTCAAGCTGCTTCCACAACAGCTCAATGGGGTTGAGATCTGGTGACTGCGTTGGTCACTCCATTACAGATAGAAAACCAGCTGCCTGCTTCTTCCCTAAATAGTTCATGCAGAATTTGGAGATGTGCTTTGGGTCATTGTCCTGTTGCAGGATGAAATTGGCTCCAATCAAGTGCTGTCCACAGGGTATGGAATAGCATTGTGAAATGAAGTGATAGCCTTCCTTATTAAAAATCCCATTTACCTTGTACAAATTCTCCCACTTTACCAGCACCAAAGCAACTCCAGACCATCACATTACCTCCACCATGCTTGACAGATGGCGTCAGGCCTCTTCCATCATCTTTTCAGTTGGTCTGCGCCTCGCAAATGTTCTTCTGTGTAGTCCAAACACCTCAAACTTTGATTTGTCTGTCCATAAAACGTTTTTCAAATCTTCCTCTGTCCAATGTCGGTGTTCTTTTGCCCACTCTGCCCTGAAGGCCAGCATCTCGGAGTCTCCTCTTCACTGTAGATGTTGACACTGGTGTTTTGCGGGTTTCATGAAACTGCCAGTTGAGGAGCTGTGAGGTGTCGATTTCTAGATGTAGAGATGTGGTATGATCAGACCATGTCCCTGTATGGTCAGATACATCCATTACACTGTACATAGCAGGGACACATATATAAGATTATCTCAGCACAGGAGATGTGGTATGATCAGACCATGTCCCTGTATGGTCAGATACATCCATTACACTGTACATAGCAGGGACACATATATAAGATTATCTCAGCACAGGAGATGTGGTATGATCAGACCATGTCCCTGTACGGTCAGACACATCCATTACACAGTACATAGCAGGGACACATATATAAGAATATCTCAGCACAGGAACATTTTTTTTTAACATCCAGTTGTGGAAATTATTGTTATTCCAAGATTTGCTGATTAAAATTAACTTTAAAATTAACTTTGTTTGTGGGAAAACCCCTTTAACCCCTTCACCACCCGGGAATTTTTCGTTTTCGTTTTTCATTTTTTTCTTCCAAGAGCCATAACATTTTTATTTTTCCATCAATATAGGCATATGACGGCTTGTTTTTTGTGGAACAAGTTGTACTTTCAGATGCAATCATTTATTTTACCATACATTGTACAGAAAAATGGGAAAAAAATTCCAAATACGGTGAAATTGCAAAAAAAAGTGCAATTACACGTTTGTTTTTTGTTTTTTTTTATTCGCCATGATCACTATATGGTAAAATTGATGTGACCGTGTGTTGCCTCAGGTTGGTACAAGTTCATAGATACCAAACATGTTTACTATTACTGTTATCTAAGTAGTGAAAAAAATTTCAGAAGTTTGAAGAAAATGAATCCCACTTTTTGCGCCATGTTCTGCGACCCGTAGCATTCTCATTTTTTGTAATCTGGGGCTGGGTGACGGCTTATTTTTTGCGGCTTGAGCTGACGTTTCTAATTATACCAATTTTTGGTGAATGCGCTGTTTTGATCACCCGTTATTGCATTTTATAGCAATGTTGTGGTGACCAAAAAAACGTAATTTTGGCGTTTGGACCTTTTTTTGCATTACGCAGTTTACGGCTCTCATTAATTGATTTGATGTATTGATAGAACGGGCATTTCTGAACACGGCTATACAAAATATGTGAAGCAGAAAATACTGGTGCTTGTCTTCTTAAAATTCTCTTTATTATTTGAGCACGCTGAATGATTTTATAGTTTTCAAATAATAAAGAGAATTTTAAGAAGACAAGCACTGGAGTTTTCTACTTCACATTGCTTCCTGGGCAGTTGCCAAAGCTGCCACACCAGGTGCGGGAATCCAGGAGGTTGATGGGCGGTGGAGTGGCCTTCCCCTTCCCCTTTCCATTTGAATGAATATACCAAATATGTGTATTTATTTTTTTAATACTTTTATTTTGAATAGGGGAAAGGGGGGTGATTTAAATTTTATTTATTTTTTTCTCATATTGTTAAAAACTTTATTTCACAATTAATTTTTGATTTTACACAGCCCCAAAAGGCGCCACATCACTGCACCATCCGATCGCTTCTGCCATGTCCCTATGAGCTGCAGCACATGGGGACATGGCAGTTGCTTTCACTTTCAGTGGTTGGCAGTGCTCGCCAAACACTGAGAGGAAGTGCTCTGTGACAGCTTCCGGGGTCAATCCAGGACCCCGGGCTGTCACTTGAGCGCCGGAGATCCCGCAATCTTATTGCGGGATCTCCGGTGTAGATGAGGAACACCGCGTTCCCTGGAACAGGAACCTTTGGATCCCGCCTGTCAGTGATTAACAGCAGGATGCAAAGGGTTAACAGCTCAGATCGGATCCCGGATCCGATCGATGCTGGAAGCCCGACATCTCAGCTGATGAGATCAGCTGAGTTGTCGGGTGTTTGATGTGAGCTCTGCGCCGGAGTTCATGTGGCACCCTGGCACCTGTTGGGCACCACAGAACTCTTGGTTACGCAAATGGAGCAGTAACAGCAAGCAACACTCACAAACAAACAAAACACTCACAACAACTTAGAACACACCTGTTTCACCCCAAGCCTCTAGGGGGAGCTCCACTGGTCACTTTGAGCCAGTTCCCCCTATAAATAGGGTTCTGGAGGGAGAAACACTAGAGTGTGCAGACGCTAGAAGAGCTGCAGGAAGTGTGCAACCACCGGTTCTGGAGCCATTCCAGGCCCAAACCAGCACACCTGTCCAGTGAGGGGCCCTTGCAATAGGGGCCACAGGAAAGGAGAAAGCACCTCTCAGGGACACAGGAGTTACCTTAACTCCCCCTCACCAACCAGTTACTGGAACCGAGCTGTGAGAGCTACTTTGCCACCACAGAGAACCAGCACTTCTAACAGGGAGTTTAGCCCCCTGTTCACCTGATGCACCTACCGATGAGAGCCCAGGGAAGAAGATAGAATTATCACCATCCCTTTAACAGAGCCCTCAGTGCAGTTACCCAGATGAATCACGTTCCATTGGACGTACAACCCGGTCCAGCAGGATTCCACATCCACCCGACCTCACCAGAAAGACAGAGAAAGGAAGCTTAACACTGCTTGCTGTGAAACTCCAGGAGCGACAACCTCATCACCCGATCCGAGTGTACCTGCTTTCCACCAGTAAAGGTACCTAAAAGACTTGATGTGTCTGCGTCTGATTCCTGAGCCTAGCAGCATTACTACCAAGCTGCCTCACAACATCTTGCGCAGCTTCTGGCCTCGGGGACTCCCGCTCATCCTGTGGGGATCGTCCCATCTTGCTGCATAACATCCCCCGGAGGCCCACGCAGCGCCAGTGGAATCACCGGAACTCACAACACGACAATATTATTAACCCCTTACTGTTCAAGCCATCCCCTATTGATCTGGACCACCGGGCCCCACAGCCGCAGGCGCGGTTCCGTGACAAGGAGAGGATAACGCCTGCGATGTGCAGAACGCGGCTACAGTGAGTCAGAATTTGGCGTCACGAACAGGATACGAGCAGGCCCGTTCCTTAACGGGTATTGTGTGCTATTTTAATGACTGTGTATACCGAACTGTATATTTGAACCGCCATTGCTGCGCAGAAGGCGGGAAAAAAAGGGGCGTTACTGTGCAAAGGGCGCAAAGATTGGCCCCGCCCCCACGCTCTGACGACTTCCCCTGAACGCAGCAGGAACCGGAAACTCCCGTGGTGCCTCAATCCTCACCGTGAGGCCGAGACTTCCGTTTGAAACCAAAAGGTCTGGCCGTGCTTAACTAAGGGGGAGCGAGGATGAGTGCTCCGGATCCCGATAATGCGGTGCTTACGCAACAACAGCAAAGCGTACCCTTAGAAGGACAGCAACACGCCGGCGGTATGCCGCAACAACCCGCTCTGATAATGCCGATATCTCTGCCATACGTTCCGAATGCGGCATGGTTGCCAAAGTACAGCGGTACACCCAGTACCTTGGAGACGTTCCAGAGGAAGATATGCCAAGCGCTGGACATGTACGCTATGACCGGTAAGCAGAGGGCTTCAGTTATAATGGGACAGTTAACAGGCGCAGCCGAGCTGCAGAGCCGAAGCTGGTCTATAGAAACTCAGGAGTCTGTGGAGCAGATATTCGCTAAGTTAACCCGGGTTTTTGAACACCATACTGAAGCTGAATTAAGACTGTCATTCTACCACTGTAACCAAGCGGCACAGGAAAGTGTCCTGGATTATTCACTGCGCTTACAAGAGGCACTGAGACTGCTAAAACAAGTCGATCCTGATAGTGTCAGAGATGAGAACAAAGCGTTAATTGGACAGTTTGTTGTGGGACTCAAACTATCTGAGGATAGGAATCAAGCAAGCTGGTGGTCCCTGCAGAATCCTGGCGCAGAGTTTGACACTTTGAGAGACTTAAAAGTGCGGGGACAGCGGCTCTCTGCAGCGGCCGATCCAGCCTCACAGCAGCAGTATACCAACACCCCTTCTGTGCCGGCAGCAGCATCTCCAATCCCTAAGGTTCAGGCTAGCGCACAGATTATAACACCCGACCGGTTTGAGCAACTGTGTGCTAATGTAGAGCAGCTGATGAAAGACATGGCCAAGCTCCAAGCTGGGAGAAGACCCAAGACAGAAGCAAGGTCATCGGACAAGATTCAGCTCGCTGACAGCCCCGCCGACGTCCCGTGGATGAAGAGAAAGACACCGCTGCCGCGAGGAAAACCTGCAGATCTCCGCAGCCCTGACAGACGCCGTGTTAGTCAGCAGAGCGACAGAGAAGGACGCACTCAGCAATCCCGTCCTTTAAACAAGCAACCCTTGGGTGAGAAGGGCCAACCCCAAGAGTAGACTATCCGGGCCCGACTAACTGGGAATACAAGTACGTGGGAGACTGTCCATACCTACCCATAGTCATCGATAGACACTGGATCCCAGGTGACAACCATCCCGTATATCCTTCACAAGCGGTTCTGGCCAGATGTTGAGCTAGAACCCCCACACCCTGATCTGAACATTGAAGCCACTAATGGTATAATAGTTCCAGTAGAGGGGCAATGGGAAGCTACAGTAAAGGTGGGGAGGGTACAGCTGAAGAACCAGGGTATCATAGTGGTCCAGGATAAGCCAAATGAGAGGGATCCACATGTAATACTGGGTACTAATGCCATGGTCAAATGTATCGATGAAGTGTTGTTTTTACTCCAACAGAGTGTTGATGCTGGTAGACCAAGAGAAAAGAGAGCTATCCAAAAACAGTTCCGAGCTTTGGTTTATCAACAACAGGAAACATTGTCAAATGGTGAAATTGGCAGAGTACGGGTCACAGATCCCATTCCAATTGTGGTACCACCCAGAAGTGAAATGATGATCTGGTGTCGAGCAGCCATAGGCCTCAGAGGGCAGGACTACCAAGCTGTAGTAGAACCTGTAATGTCTGAGAGTCCTACGCTCTTGACAGCCAGAGGGTTGGTCGACGTGAGAGAGGGGAGAGTCCCCGTATGCATATTAAATTATGGTGATGACGAAGTCAGACTGCCAAGATATGCAACTGTCGCAAAACTGTACCAGGTCAAAGATGATGCTGTAATTGATGTAAAATCCTCTTCCCAAACACTCACTGATAAACCCCCTCACTCCAAAGATCAGTTAGAGAAATGGTGTCAGGAGCTCAGTGTAGGAACTGACAACACACCCTCTCATCAGAAACATGGAGTATACCGGGTAGTTCGGGAGTACGAGCAAGTGTTCAGTAAACACCCACTTGACTTTGGGAGGATTAAAGGGGTACAACACCATATCCCTACAGGCAACCATGCACCTATCAAAGAAATGTACACGCCAATACCACCCACACGCTACCAAAAAGCAAAAGAGATGCTTCAGAACATGAAAAATGCAGGAGTCATTAGGGATAGTTGTAGTCCCTGGGCAGCACCACTTAGTCCTGGTTAAAAAGAAAGATGGTAGTATGAGGATGTGCGTAGACTACAGACAAATCAATAAAGTCACACACAAGGATGCATACCCGTTACCCCGCATAGAAGAGTCACTAGCTGCACTCAAATCTGCCAACTACTTCTCCACATTAGATCTTACTAGTGGGTACTGGCAGGTTGCCGTTGCAGAGGAAGATCGTGAGAAGACAGCCTTCACGACACCTATGGGACTATGCGAGTTCAACAGTATGCCATTCGGGTTGTGCAATGCCCCTGGAACATTTCAGAGACTGATGGAGTGTTGTTTGGGCCACAAGAATTTCGAGACTGTGCTGTCATACCTTGATGATGTCATTGTATACTCTCAGACCTATGAAGACCACCTGCAACACCTGAGTGAAGTGTTCGAGTCACTGTCCAAGTACGGGATGAAACTGAAACCGTCCAAGTGCCACCTGCTGAAACCCAAGGTCCAATACCTAGGACATGTGGTTAGTGCCAAAGGCGTAGCACCTGACCCGGATAAAGTAACCGTCATCAAGGACTGGCCAGCACCAAATACTCACAAAGAGGTACGTCAATTTCTAGGACTGGTCGGGTACTACCGACGATTCATCAAAGGCTATACCACATAGCAGCACCCATGCAAGATCTCTTAGTAGGTCAATCCAAAAACGGCAAGATCAGGGGACCCCCGTTCCACTGGGGACCAGAACAGGAACAATCCTTCCAGAAGCTAAAAGATGCTCTAACAGGAGAAGAAATCCTGACCCACCCTGATTACAATCTCCCGTTTTTATTGTACACTGATGCAAGCAATGAAGGTTTAGGAGCAGTCCTATCTCAACGTCAACAAGGGAAGGAAAAGGTGATAGCCTACGCTAGCAGAAAGCTCCGTCCCACGGAAAGGAACCCGGAGAACTACAGCTCCTTCAAGCTGGAGTTCCTGGCCCTGGTCTGGGCAATCACAGAACGTTTCAAGCATTACCTGGCATCCGCCCCGTTCACAGCTTTCACTGACAACAACCCTCTAACCCACCTAGAGACTGCAAAGCTGGGAGCCCTAGAACAGCGTTGGGTAGCAAGACTCTCAAACTATGATGTCACTGTAAAATACTGGGCAGGTCGCAAGAACAGCAATGCTGATGCCCTGTCCAGAATGCCTAACCTTCCTGAAGAGGGAGAAGACATAGATGACCTGGAGGAGATTGAACTACCTGCTTTCTACCGTACGGGTACAGCAACGTGTCATCAGGCGAACCAGAGACGTGTAGAGAGGACCGTGAACCCTTTACCTCACCATGACTGGAAGGAGGTTCAAGCTAACGATCCAGATGTCAGCTTGGTAAGGCTGGGTTCACATTGCGGCGGCGTCCGGTCCGGGGCTGTCAGGAGTGACAGCCTGGACCGGAGTTTTGCTGCATAGAATACTATCGGGCTGCACGGAGCTGGATCGCACCGGGTGGCAATTATCTGCCATCCGGCTGCTATCTCGCCAGATGTATCCTGGAGAAGTGGGGAATTGTCTGCCGAATCCAAAAGCGTTGCATGCAACGTTTTTGGAATCGGAAGAAAAACCCCACTTGTCCCGGCTTCATCCGGCGAGATAGCAGCCGGATGGCAGATAATTGCCACCCGGCGCGATCCAGCTCCGTGCAGCCCGATAGTATTCTATGCAGCAAAACTCCGGTCCAGGCTGTCACTCCTGACAGCCCCGGACCGGACGCCGCTGCAATGTGAACCCAGCCTAAGAGAGCTGATAACTCAAGAGCACGCCAGCATGGACCCTGATGCCTCTCAAAATGCTAAACGCCTATGGAAAGAGAAGGGAAGGTTGTTTGTCTACCAAGGTAAACTATGCAGAAGGTATCTGAATCCCAGAACACATGAACTCATCTGGCAGATTGTAGTTCCAAAAACTGAAGTCCAAATGATCCTCGAAGCCTACCATGATGATGCGGGACACTTTGGATGGAAGAAGCTGGAGAGACTCCTGAAAGACCTGTTCTACTGGGTCGGTATGCGAGGCTCAATTGACAAGTGGTGTAAAAACTGTGGACCATGTCACCTTCGAAGAAAAGACCATCTAACTCAGAAAGCTCCGTTGCAGCCAATTGTTACCACGAAGCTCCTTGAAATAGTTGCTCTCGACCACGTGAAGCTAACCCCAAGTCGTACCGGGTACACTTACGCTCTCACTATTGTTGATCACTATTCAAGGTTCCTGGTATTAGTTCCAGTTAAGGACTTAACTGCGGAAGTAGCAGCCAAAGCATTCCAAAGTTACTTCTGTCGCCCCCATCGGTATCCAGACCAAGGCTTGACTGACCAAGGGCCAACCTTTGAATCAGCTCTGTTTCAAGAATTCTTAGGGCTATATGGGTGTAAAAAGATCAGGACCACACCTTATCATCCCCAAACCAACGGCTTATGTGAAAAAATTAACCACATTGTCATTGACATGCTCAAAACCTTACCAATTGAAGAGAGAAACCAATGGCCTGAAAAACTTCCAGATCTTGTGGATATCTACAACCACATACCTGTAAGTTCAACTAACTACACACCTGCTTACCTGATGCGAGCAAGACCAGGTAAACTACCTATTGACTTACAGATGGGTACCGTCGAACCCACACCAGATTCTTCTGATGAAGATTGGATTAGTCAATGCCAAGAACAGTACCACAAAGTACAAGAAAGTGTTGAAAGAAACCTGAACATCAGCAGAACCAAACAAGAAAAAGACTTTAACAAGCACGCCTCAGCTGAACCTTTAGCAACAGGTGAATTAGTGCTAAAAAGAAAAAGGAAAACCAACAAATTGGATGACAATTGGGAATCAGAACCCTACACAATCATGCCATCGCAATATGACAATTCCAAAACTTGCGTTATCAGCAAAGATCAAGGAATTACCTTCACAACTGTATCAAGGGATCATTTGAAGAAATGTCCAACGCAGTTACTACCTCAAGTAACCAGTTACCCTACAGTAACTACAGTGGAAGAACCTAAAGAAAATCTCGTCCATACGGAAATTGGGGACTTACCAGCCGACTGGCCACAATGCAATGGTGCATTTATCATACCAGTTATGCATTTTTACCAGCCTATGGAAAGTCAACCACCAATTCCTATTCAACCAGTTCAACAAGAACAAGTTCAAATGCAAGAGATGCAGCCTGTTATCTTGGAACCTGAGATTCCTGTAATCGGTGAACCTGCTAGTCTCACAGTAAGACAAAGGACTCGTAAACAATTACCTACACTACCACCTCTAACAGAGGATAGTCCAGAAAATAGACAAACTACCACTTTGTACACTACACCAACAGCTTTTGAAACACCCACACTACGCAGATCCACACGTAGTACATTAGGACTACCCCCAAGCAAATATGGAGAATGGGTTTAAAATGTAGTGGAACCATGTTACCTGTTAGTAAATGTAAATAGTAACCGTGTTCAGAAACTGTAAAAAGTAGTGTACAGAAGGGTGGAGGAACTGGGCTCTGCCCAAGTAGATTAAGTTGGGGACAGAAAGTGCCTGGTAGGGTGAAAAGGTTAGACCCGGCCTCCCAAGCAGAGACGCCCATAGGGAATGTATAAAGTTTACAATGTGTACCCGTGTATGTGTTTAAGCCATCAGAGACTTTACTGCTGGACTTTACCCTTTTTCATAAACTTTGGACAATTGTCACAGGACTTGTGTGACCAAAACCTACCTTTTTCCAGCCTGCGGCAAATGGACTAATGCCGTATGGACTGCTTTTCATATTTTTCCCGTTTTTCCCTTCTTTTTCAGTGATTTTTGTATTTTTCTTGAGACTTTGTAAATACCTGTTATTAAATGTCTATAAAATGCTTAGTGTTAAGTTGTAAAAGAAAAACTTTTTGCTCAGTCCGGTAGAACTGAAGTTAACTAAGGGGGAATGTGGCACCCTGGCACCTGTTGGGCACCACAGAACTCTTGGTTACGCAAATGATGCAGTAGCAGCAAGCAACACTCACAAACAAACAAAACACTCACAACACATTAGAACACACCTGTTTCACCCCAAGCCTCTAGGGGGAGCTCCACTGGTCACTTTGAGCCAGTTCCCCCTATAAATAGGGTCCTGGAGGGAGAAACACTAGAGTGTGCAGACGCTAGAAGAGCTGCAGGAAGTGTGCAACCACCGGTTCTGAAGCCATACCAGGCCCAAACCAGCACACCTGTCCAGTGAGGGGCCCTTGCAATAGGGGCCACAGGAAAGGAGAAAGCACCTCTCAGGGACACAGGAGTTACCTTAACTCCCCCTCACCAAGCAGTTACTGGAACTGAGCTGTGAGAGCTACTTTGCCACCACAGAGAACCAGCACTTCTAACAGGGAGTTTAGCCCCCTGTTCACCTGATGCACCTACCGATGAGAGCCCAGGGAAGAAGATAGAATTATCACCATCCCTTTAACAGAGCCCTCAGTGCAGTTACCCAGGTGAATC
The DNA here is from genome assembly GCA_033576535.1 of Allobates femoralis. Lineage (NCBI taxonomy): Eukaryota > Metazoa > Chordata > Amphibia > Anura > Aromobatidae > Allobates > Allobates femoralis. The sequence continues at coordinate 433,302,966 of JARQOC010000004.1, read as the reverse complement.
ACGTTCCATTGGATGTACAACCCGGTCCGGCAGGATTCCACATCCACCCGACCTCACCAGAAAGACAGAGAAAGGAAGCCTAAAACTGCTTGCTGTGAAACTCCCGGAGCGACAACCTCATCACCCGGTCCGAGTGTACCTGCTTTCCACCAGTGAAGGTACCTAAAAGACTTGATGTGTCTGCGTCTGATTCCTGAGCCTAGCAGCATTACTACCAAGCTGCCTCACAACATCTTGCGCAGCTTCTGGCCCCGGGGACTCCCGCTCATCCTGTGGGGAGCGTCCCATCTTGCTGCATAACATCCCCCGGAGGCCCACGCAGCGCCGGTGGAATCACCGGAACTCTCACAGGTGGCGTCACGACAAGATTATTAACCCCTTACTGTTGAAGCCATCCCCTATTGATCTGGACCACCGGGCCCCACAGCCGCAGGTGCGGTTCCGTGACAAGGAGAGGATAACGCCTGCGACGTGCAGAACCCGGCTACGGTGAGTCACTCACATCAAACTTCGCTAACTGGCCCATGACGTCCTCCTACATCATGGGTCAGTGAGGGGTTAAGGATTATTTACACATACAGATTTGCTTGGCCAGATGCAGTAAAAAATGGTGAGCAACAACAGGAGGTGTAGCTGTGGCACCCCTGCAGGTACGTTACTACAGGAACACCTGGTGCATGGAGGGAATTCCACATCAGGTACACTTATACATGTAACACCTTCCACCCCAGACCTGAAGGGGGAGCTCTACTTGCTGACTTCAGGCAAGGTCCCCTATAAAATCCAAGCCTGGGGGAGGAGTTAGGCAGTGCAGTTCCAGGGAGGACTGTGAAGACGTCCTGGTGAGTGGTGCTGTGCTAGGCCCGCGCCAGAGGGAAGCCTAGCCAGTGTAAGGAACCCTAGGGTGAAGGTCAGAGTCAAGTCGAGGAACAGAATGGGGCAGAGGAACCATACCGGTTCGCCCCAGCAACAGACAGAAGCAACCCAGACACCAGAGTCCGAGTATGCACAGGTCCAGTTAGCCCAGCAGAGAGTACCAGAGAACCAGGGAGGCTTTAGGCACCTGGCAGCACTTGTGGCACAGCAACTACACAGAGCCAGGGCCAGCACAGGAGTTAGCGTTGCCCAGAAGAAGGTTCATCTTGCCTGCCATACAAGTGAGGAACACAGAAGAGGTCAGGGCCAGTATTCAGTCAGGCCAGAACTTAAACACACACATAGTACAGAGGAGGCCTCACAACTCATCGGGTGTGGAAATCCTGAACTGCCACTCGACCACCCGGACTGTACCATGGATATTACCTTGTCCAGATAGATACCCCTGAAGGAAGTGGGATGCATGACATGACTGCGCCCTAGTTATAGGTATATAAATAACAGGGAGAGCCGTCGTTGACCGGGGACACCGTACAAATTAGGTGTATAAAACTCCGCTGTCAGGTAGGAAACAGAACAGGGTAAAGAAAGGAATTACCCCTGTATGATACATGTGTGTATAGACACTAGGTGTGGGTGAGCACCTTTTTGTTGTTTTAACAAATAATTCATTAAAAGTTATATTTTAAATAGTGCACTTTAAATTGATTCATGTTTTGTGAGAGTCACTAGTTATCATATTATTTGAAAAGAAAATGATACGTCACTTTATCGGCGATGTCGCTAGCGACGTCGCCAGGTGTGACGGCACCATAAAAAGGGCTGTTCTTGGAAGAAGTCCCTAAACCTACTATATATTTAACTTGGAATGGAATCGCTATCTAACTAGCTTTGTAGCGCACACAGCAGCAGCGGCGGCGTCTGACACTGAGCAATGTTCCCTAAACCTAATGAAAAGTGGACGGATGGTTTTGCCCACATCAAATCTGCCACAAGGGCAAAAAAGTATGAATACTAACCATTTTGTCCTACAATTATTTTGAACATCCCTAAAACAAGCAAGGGAAAAGGCAGTTCTACATGCAAGAATAGGGCACTCAGCCACACGACAAAAGACTACTACCACTTACCGTATATACTCGTGTATAAGCCGAGTTTTTCAGCACAAAAAATGTGCTGAAAAGTCCCCCCCTCGGCTTATACATGAGTCACTATACGGCTGAGTGTGGGGGGCCGGTGTCCGGGGGCTGGAGCAGGCGGGGGGAGGCTGTAATATGAGCGCCCGGTCACGTGGGGCCGCTCATTAGTGCAATGCAATATGCACTGCATCCCCCTGTCCATCAGCGGCAGGGGGAGCTGTGCATATTACATTGCCCTCCCCCCGCCGTGGTAAATACAGGCCCCCGCTCCCCCCCCCGTGGTAAATACAGGCCCCCGCTCCCCCCCCCCCGTGGTATATACAGATCCCCGCTCTCCCCCCGTTGTATATAAAGACCCCCGCTCCCCCCCCTCGTGGAATATACAGGCCCCCACTCCCCCAGTAGTATATACAGGCCCCCCGGTAAATACAGGCCCCCCCCGTTTCCCCCCGTGGTATATACATGCCCCCGGTAGATGCCGCACACCTGTAAAAGAATCGCTTTCATACTTACCCTCCTCACTGTCATCGCGCTCCTCCGGTCTCATTCCCGCTTCTACCAGGCGGCCGGCGCATCCACAATGACGTCATTGTTTCTGCGCGGTCACATGACCGGGTAGAAGCAGGAAGGAGACTGGATGGAGGACGCGCGATGACAGTGAGGAGGGTAAGTATGAAAGCGATTCTTTTACAGGTGTGCGGCATCTACCGGGGGCATGTATATACCACGGGGGGAAACGGGGGGGGCCTGTATTTACCGCGGGGGACCTGTATATACTACTGGGGGAGTGGGGGCCTGTATATACCACGAGGGGGGAGCGGGGGGCCTGTATTTACCGCGGGGGGCCTGTATATACTACTGGGGGAGTGGGGGCCTGTATATACCACGAGGGGGGAGCGGGGGGGCCTGTATTTACTGCGGGGGGCCTGTATATACTACTGGGGGAGTGGGGGCATGTATATACCACGAGGGGGGGAGTGGGGACCTGTATATACTACTGGGGGGAGTGGGGGCCTGTATATACCACGAGGGGGAGAGCGGGGGTCTGTATATACATCGGGGGGGGGGCGCGGGGGTCTGTATATACCATGGGGGGGGGAGAGCAGGGGCCTGTATAAACCACTAGGGAGGCTGCTGTATACTACCACAGGGGAGGCTGCTGTATACTACCACAGGGGAGGCTGCTGTATACTACCACAGGGGAGGCTGCTGTATACTACCACAGGGGGAGGCTGCTGTATACTACCACTGGGGAGGCTGCTGTATACTACCACAGGGGAGGCTGCTGTATACTACCGCAGAGGGAGACTGCTGTATACTACCACAGGGGTAGACTGCTGTATACTACCACAGGGGTAGACTGCTGTATACTACCACAGGGGGAGACTGCTGTATACTACCACAGGGGGAGACTGCTGTATACTACCACAGGGGGAGACTGCTGTATATTACCACTGGGGAGGCTGCTGTATACTACACTGCTGGGGGCTGTATACCTGTGCTGGGGTCCACCCTCGGCTTATACACGAGTCAATAGGTTTTCCCAGGTTTTGGGGGCAAAAGTAGGGGGGTCGGCTTATACACGGGTCGGCTTATACACGAGTATATACGGTATACATTAGATAAGAGAGAATATAAACAATTCTTCAATTTCAGATTCGGTCCAATGTACCATGCTATTATAGCTTCTCTTAAAAAACACTGGCACATTGTTGAAGCACACAGGGACTTGAACAAAAAATATATTGTTTCTTCAATGATTACATACCATCATAGTAGAAATTTAGGCGACAAACTAGTCCAAAAACGACTGCAGATTCCTGCAACAACAACTTTGTTAACAAATGAATTGCCAAAAGGCAATTTTAACCCCTTCATGACCTTGGAATTTTTCATTTTTCATTTTCGTTTTTTGCTCCCCTGCTTCCAAGAGCCATATCTTTTTTATTTTTCAGTCAATATAGATATATGAAGGCTTGTTATTGCGGGACGAGTTGTACTTTGATATGCAATTATTTATTTTACCATATAGTGTACATGGAAATTGCAAAAAAATTGTAAAAGCACTGAAATTGCAAAAAAAATGCAATAACACATTTGTTTTTTGGGTATTTTAGTCGCCATGTTCACTATATGGTAAAAACGACATGACGGGGTGATGCCTTGGGTCAGTACGAGTTCGTAGACACCCAACATGTATACCTTTATTGGTATCTAGGTGGTGACAAAAAATTCAGAAGTTTGAAAAAAAAAAAAAAAAACTGACTTTTTGTGCCATGTTCTGCGACCCGCAGCATTCTCATTTTTTAGGATCTGGGGCAGTGTGATGGCTTATTTTTTTGCTTCTTAAGCTAAAGTTTCTAATGATACCATTTTTGGGGGGATCCGCAGTTTTGATCGCCCGTTATTGCATTTTATAGCAATGTTGCGGTGACCAAAAAAAGGGAATTTTGGCGTTTGGACCATTTTTCCATTACGGAGTTCAGGGCTCTCATTAGCGGATTTAATACGATGATAGATCGGGTGATTCTGAATGCGGCAATATCAAACGTGTTTTTTTTTTTTTTAAGACTTATTGTGATTGGGGGAAAAGGGGGTGATTTCAACTTTTATATATTTTTATTTTTACAGGTTTTTAAAAACTTTCTTTTTTTAATAATTCTTATTTTTACACTGCCCCATAGAGAGGCACCCTGAAGCACAGGCTGATCGCTTCTGAGAGATACCGATGAGCTGCAGCTCATCAGTATCTCCCAGAATTGCGGACGGGCTGTGGTTGGCAGCACCTGCCAACCACAACCCGGAAGTGCTCTCTGACAGCATCCAGGGTCTACCAGGACCCCGGGTTGTCACGTGAGTGTCGGAGATCCCACGATATTATCGCGGGATCTCCGGAGCAGGCGGGGAACAGCGCATTTCCCGCTGCAGCTGCTTTGGATCTCGCTGTCAGTGATTGACAGCGGAATCCAAGAGGTTAACATCGCCGATCGGATCCCGGATCCGATCGGTGCTGTTACCCTGACATCTCAGCTGATGAGATCAGCTGAGATGTCGGGTGTTTGATGTGAGCGCCGCACCGGAGCTCACATCAAACCCCCCTTACCGGCCCATGACGTTGTACAACGTCATAGGTCGGGAAGGGGTTAAGTGCGCTCATTGTCCCTGGGGCCAATACCATGCCATAGACAAACCTATTAAACTATGAAGGGACTGCACCATAGACTTCAATATCTCATAAATACAGATTAATAGCTGAAGCAGTGGACACATCCAAACCACAAATGCTACAGTACAAGAAAAGAGCATGTGCATGACACTGGGAACTCAGATAAAAAGTACAAATTTTTATTAATAAATTCAATAGTGACACCATACAAAAAGTACACAGACAAAAAGGATTAAAACCAGTTAAAAAAGCAAAAGCTTTTTGGTCACAACTGTGTGTTAAATACCAACACCAGTTAGGTCACAACCCATCTGTACCCTGGGGAATTGCCAACAATAATCAACCAGACCTGTATGGATGATGAAAAACTTTCAGGCACAGAATTATTACAGTAACCAATGCAGAAATTTGTTAACCAGCTATTGCCCAGCGGTGTGGAAGGGCATGACACAAATTAAGTTATGCAGCCAATCCTATTCAAATTATAAATAACAACAATAAACCTGAGTAACAGAGCCTAAGTGCTGCATAGAAAAGTGCAGTAGTTTATCTTATAGCTAAAAAAGATGCATCAAACCATAGCTACCTGCCTAGTGTAGGCACCAAGGCCCAGGGTCGGGGTGTATGTGGGTGGCCTGGTATTCCCCACGCGTATCGCCAGAATGCTGGCTTCGTCAGGGTAGAGGAGGACACACCTGTGTCTTCCTATATGGTGTCCCACCAGGTGTCAGTCATTTAATTAATCAACACTAAGTGTAGACGAAGAGAGCACATATGTGACGTGCCAGTCATCACTTGTATACAGGCGTCCTTTGTGCGTCACGCTCTGTGTTACCAAATAGGAGCTTCACCCGCATTTGATTCCCCTGCTAACCGCTGCAATGACTACCAAGTTCCGTGTCAGCGGCACTCGGTGAAAGTGATGTAATCATCGTCATGGCGACGTTGTCAAGTCGAAAGCAGGAAGTGTCTCCTGCAAATCATTCCCCCATATACCGCAACTGTTTTAACCAGTTCAGGGTATGCAGCGGTCAGCAGGAGTGAATTACAGCATCGCCATAGCGACGCTGTTAAAGGGGAATGATGCACCAAAGCGGTGTATCCCTTTCAACCCTTAGTTGATTCATTAGATGCACAGAGGGCTATTGCTGTACAGGGAGGGATGACATCCCGATATCAAAACCAGGGGCATTGCCCAGCATCCATATAGCGCCCCAAATTTGCACATGAAGGGGAATCAACATGGCAAAATAAAACGACGATTACTGGGAACTATATCATAATATAATATCCCCACCTTCTTCCCAGCCTGAGGGCAAATAACAAACAAACAAGGGGATAATACTGTGTGGGTAGCACTGGTGTGGCAACATGGAACAAACCACTTCACATATTACAGATTAATTTAGAACAAGCAGCAAGTTCAAATATTTACAATATATACAACAGGCAATGTGTGTGTGACCTAACTGGTGTTGGTATTTAACACACCAGTTGTGACCAAAAAGTTTTTTGCTTTTTAAATTGGTTTTAATCCTGTTTGTCTGTGTACTTTTTGTATGGTACTGTAGCATAGACAACCCTATTCACATTGACGATAGAACACATTCAGTTAAATCCTATATTAATTGTAGGACAAAATGGTTAGTATACATACTTTTTTGCCCTTGTGGCAGATTTTACGTGGGCAAAACCATCCACCCACTGTTGATTAGGTTTAGGAAACATTACAAATCAATAACATCAGGGATAGGTTCACCTCGTCTAATCCAACACTTTAGGGATTATCATAATGGTAATGTGCTGATCTTATGACATTTGCCTATATTGAAAAATTATTCCCCTTGGACCGTGGAGGAGATTCACATAAGCTACTATTTCAATTGGTAGCTCGTTGGATTATTGCAACCAACACACAGGGGCATTAGGGCTTAATGACAAGCTTGAGTTATCAGTTTTTCTATAATTGTTACTGTATTTTTGGTTGTTTCTAGGGCTTAAAACCGTAGATGACTGCATGGGATAAAGAGTTCCATTTTGACACCCACCCCTATTCAGCTAACTTTCAGAATCAGACAACTCCCGAACTGCCAATTCCATAAACATATGTAGCATGCCAACAACACCAGCAGTAGACACTAGAGACCAGAGCAGACTGTCAGAGATACCTGTACTGCGCAGATTCACTTGTAGTAACATATGTCTGATCCCAGCCTGTTACAGGGAATGTTAGTAAGTTCAATAGACAATTTAACTAGTTTGAAAATGTAAATATGTTTTGTCTTATGTAACTTTGTAAGTATGCAACCACCAAGCGTACCATGCCTACAGGACTTACTGTATGAACATTTGCACATTCTTGAACATTTAATTAAATATGGACCAATAGGTCACAGGACTGGTTGTGGTAAAGACAATTTTGAATAAAGTTCATCATCAGCCAACGGTGGAAGGACTAAGCGCCGTAGTGACTGTGTTTTCCAATTTTTCTTGTTTTTGTAATTTTTCAATTTTAAGACTCTGTACAATTTATCTACTGTTATTGTTATTTCTTTCAAAAATGTTTCTCAGTCCAGGAGTACTGAATTTAACTAGGGGGGAATGTGGCACCTCAGAGTCCGGTTGCCACAATGGCATTGCCTCCCTCGCGGATTTATGTCATGCTTGGAAGCAAGAAGGGTATCCACACCAGGTAAGCACACAGCATGAAACACTTTTACTGACTCCACACCAGAAGGGGGAGCTAAGCACTGGGTTCAGGGAAGTTCCCCTATAAATTCTGACATGGGGGCGGGGTTAGTCAGTTCAGTTCCTAGGAGGACTGTGAAGAAGACTTGTGAACTGGAGCGGTGCTAGGCTCGTCCCAGGTAGAGTCAAGAGTAATGAACAGCAAGTGTGAGGGACCCATAGGAGAGTGTCTGAGGAAGGAGAGAAGCAGGCCTGGGGAGTGGAGGCAGTTATTGGGCTCACCCCAGTGCAGGGCACCAAAAGCGGACACCGGAGTCCGAGATTGTGAGGGTACTACAGGTACTACCCTAGGACGGAGACTCCAAGTCTCCCAGGCACAGCAAAGCATCAGTAAGCACAGCAACATCCGAGAGCTCAGGGACAGTAGCCAGAGGAGTGGTAACCAGGAAGAGCTCAATCTGCCTGCCATACGATTGAGAGACTTTCCAGCAGAAAGAGAGGGTTGAAGCTTAACTACAAGCAGCCAGGACCAGCGAGTAGTAGCGCAGCAGGGAGGCCTCAAAACTCACCAGGCGAGGAGATCCCCGACTTGCTTCCAGGCCACCCAGATTCACAACATCTCCTGTGGACAGTACCCTGGTTCCTACCTGCAACTACCAGTAAAGGTAGCGGAGACTACGTACTGTGTGACTGTCAGTTATTCTGCACCCCCAACTACCGCCATAGACTTTACTGCTTGCCCTGGGAACCGCTCCACCCATGTGGAACAATACCATGGTAGCTGCCATCACATCATCCCCAGAGGTCCCGAACCACAGCAACGGCCCCTATGGTCAAACACCATGGGGTGGGGCGTCACGACAACCGTCCCTAAATCACTACCCCCAGAACTTTTAAAGTTGTTCCCCAGGGTCAAGGAGCCGGGTCTTCACCCCTGTGACTCCCAAAAGCATCAAAGCCCGATTCTGAGTACCCTACGGTCCTGGGGTGTGTCACATAGGGTTTGTAAAACTTAGCCCTATGGGCTGAGTTATGGTTGACGCAGGAAGCCACCATCCCAAGGCCCTCCAATCACAAATAGTACTTAGGCTGGAATAGGAATAGTGTTATAGTTTGTCCACTGCACAATGTGCATAGGGTTTGTAAAACTTAGCATTATGGGCTGAGTCACGGTTGACACAGGAAGCCATCATCCCAAGGGCCTCCAATCACAAATATTAGTTAGGCTGGAGTAGGAATAGTGTTCTTGCTTGTCCACTGCACAATGTGCATAGAGTTTGTAAAAATTAGTCCCATGGGCTGAGTCATGGTTGATGCAGGAAGAAACGTTTTTTTATGGGAAGGGGGGGACGTTAACAGCAGTATCATGAATCAGCATTTTTGGTGAATTCAGGTTGGCTAGCTGTCATCTGGAGGGATTAAAAACTGTGGAGATATCCAGTCCTTGTTATATTTAATCAGAGTAAGAGGGTCTGCTTTTTCTGTGGAGAGGCGTGTGCCCCTATCCGTGATGATTGCGGAACTGAACACGCTTTGACATCACACTACCAGCCTGGCAGACCAGGACCTCTAAGCCATATAAGGAGAGGTCGGGCCAAGTGTTCAGCTTGCATACCCAATAATTAAAGGGGACTGAAGCATCAGAAAGGACACATGTATGGTCACTTAAGTACCCCTTGACCATGTTCTGCAACTTCTCCCTCCTTGGCTCTGTTACAGGCACAGATACCCATCCAGCCTGGACAGACATGAAGCTTGGGTTCGGTATCCCCTTTGTAGCATTAGGAGTCCCCTCAGTAGCACAGAAAAACAAGTCCTCTCCTCCTCATCCTCCTTATCACCCAATGTTGCCTCAGAATATTGGCTAGACTGGGTAGTATCACCAATTGGGAAATCTGGCTCCATACCAAGATGCTGGGCACTCAAAGCTCCCTCTTTAAGAATATGCAGTACCGTATATACTCGTGTATAAGCCGAGTTTTTCAGCCCAAAAATTGGGCTGAAAAGTCCCCCCTCGGCTTATACACGGGTCAATACGGTAATATATGTGTTTCCACTTTGGTGGGGGCTGTGTCCGAGTGCTGGGGAGGATGGAGGAGGCGGGGGAGGCTGGTGACTGAGTGGCCCATCACGTGGGGCCGCTCATTAGATATGCACGGCTCCCCCCGCCCATCACAGCGGCAGGGGGAGCCGTGCATACAGCCCCCAGAGGTATATAGCAGGCCCCCATAGGTATATAGCAGGCCCCCATAGGTATATAGCAGGCCCCCATAGGTATATAGCAGGCCCCCAGAGGTATATAGCAAGCCCCCATAGGTATACAGCAGGCCCCCAGTGGCACTCGTTCCCCACACTGTGCAGAGCCCCCCCGCTGAATTATCTTACCATCCAGCGTCTTCATCACCGGAGGTCCTGCAGTCCGTCCTCGCGCGCTGCCTTCCCGGTCTCATGTGACCCGGCTGTCTCAGTGGGATGACGTCATCGCGCCGGGTCACATGAGACCGGGAACGCAGCGCGCGAGGATGGACTGCAGGACCTCCGGTGATGAAGACGCTGGATGGTAAGATAATTCAGCGGGGGGGCTCTGCACAGTGTGGGGAACGAGTGCCACTGGGGGCCTGCTGTATACCTATGGGGGCCTGCTATATACCTCTGGGGGCCTGCTATATACCTATGGGGGCCTGCTATATACCTATGGGGGCCTGCTGTATATACCTCTGGGGGCCTGCTGTATATACCTATGAGGGCTTGCTGTATATACCTATGGGGGCTTGCTGTATATACCTCTGGGGGCCTGCTGTATACCTCTGGGGGCCTGCTGTATACACCTCTGGGGGCCTGCTGTATACACCTCTGGGGGCCTGCTGTATACACCTCTGGGGGCCGGTTGTATACACCCCTGGGGGCCTGCTGTATATACCCCTGGGGGCCTGCTGTATATACCCCTGGGGGCCTGCTGTATATACCTCTGGGGGCCTGCTGTATATACCTCTGGGGGCCTGCTGTATATACCTCTGGGGGATGTATACCACTGGGAGGGCCTGTATACCACACTGCTGCGGGCTATATACCTGTGCTGGGGTCCACCCTCGGCTTATACGCGAGTCAATACGTTTTCCCAGTTTTTGGGGGCAAAAGTAGGGGGGGTCGGCTTATTCACGGGTCGGCTTATACACGAGTATATACGGTAATTGTTTCAAGAGACACAGCAGCAGGATGGTTACCCTGATAACAGCCTGATCAGCGCTCACAAGGCTGGTGCAGTACTCAAAGTTCTCAAGAACCTCACAAATGTCAGCAATCCACAACCACTCGACAGTTGTAATGTGTGGAGGCTGACTCTCAGTCTCACGGGCATGTTGAAGCTGGTATTCAGCTACTGCAAACTGCTGCTCACTAATCCTCGCCAACATATGATAGGTTGAGTTCCATCGAGTGGGCAGGTCGCAAATGAGTTGGTGACTTGGCAAATTCAAGCGCTTTTGCAGGGCTGCAAGAGCAGCAAAAGCAGTAAAGGAATGGCGGAAATGGGCGCACCATCTCAAGTAGGTACGGCAAGTCAGGGTGAGTTTTCAGAAATTTCTGAACAACTAGGTTCAGCACATGAGCCATGCTTGGCACGTTTACCAGCTTGCCGACCTTTAAAGCCGCCACCAGGTTATGCCCATTATCGCAGACAACCAGACCGGGTTGGAGGATTAGCGGGGAGAGCCACTAATCGGTCTGTTGTTTTAAAGCTTGCTACAGCTCTGCTTCAGTGTGTGGTTTCTGACCTAAACAGATCAGCTTCAGCAGAGCGTGTTGCCACTTTGCCAATGGACTGATGCACAGACCCCAGTTTGGCAGTAATGGGGAGGGTAATTCAGCACAGGATGAGGAACAGTTGGAGGGGAGAGAGGAAGTGGAATATGAAGAGGCGGAAATCCTGACAGAAGTTGGGCCAGCTATTCGTGGCATAGGTAGGATGTGTGATGTTCCAGTTTGCGACTTTTTTCCATCCTTCATCAGGTTCACCCAGTGTGCCATGACAGAAATGTATTGTCCCTGTTCACAACAACTTGTCTAGGTGTCTGTTGTTAGGTGGACCTTCCCAGTTATGGCATTGGTGAGAGCACAATTCAGATTGTGTAACACGTGCTTATGTAACACAGGGACTGCACACCGAACAAAATAGTGGTGGCTGGGAACACTGTATCATCGTGTGGTCAGCCACAGCTAAGAGATCACAGAAAGACTGTGTTACCACAAGCCTAAATGGCCACATCTCCACAGCTAGCAATTTGGCAATGTGCGAGTTTAGTATTTGTGCTGCGGGTGCGTGCTGTGTATTTACGCTTTTTTTCCAAGCTTTGTTGGGACAAGGAAGTGGATGTGGTTGATGTTAGTTGTGTGTGAGCAACCCAGCTTGTGGCAGGAGGTATGAGCACCTGTTTCCTGAACAGCAGATTTTGAAGATAATAGCCCAGGAGACATGGCAGTGGTTTGACCCGCAGTCACAGATTTGGTACCCTGGTGTTCTGCCCACCGACTAGGGTGCTTGGCTGCCATGTGGTTTCACATACCAGTGGTGCTCGGATTGCCTTTGCCCTGGCCTCAGCTCAACTTGGTATGGCAGATGCTACAGAGTACAATGTTTTTCTCTGAAGGACGTTTAGAAAACAAATTCCACACAGCGGTTAAACACCCCCTTACCCTGACTTTGCCCACAGCAGGGGTGCTCTTGGGAACATTTGACCCAGTTCTCACTCTGGACAAACCACAACCCCTTGGTGCCTGTGTTGGTGCTACATATCCATCTTACTTTGTGTTGCTGTGATGGCTATGCATGCCAATAATCCAGGTCGGATCCATCTCATCCTCCATCCCAGTTGAGATTGTAGGCTGATCTGATGGCAACTATGTGTCATCATCATCAGCCTCCACCACTGGAGACAGTAAATGACGTTCCTAAAAGTGTCTTTCTTCTGGCCGTAGGTCCTCAAATACTTGAGCATCAATGTATGCTACCTCCTCACGTCCCTCTTCAATGCTACCAGTGAGAGGCCAGAGTCAACCAAAAGATATGTACAAAACAGATCCTTGGAGTGGCCAAGCTTGGGGTCATATGTTTCCTGTGACTGATAATGGCGAGAGGAAGGAGAACCAGCTTCAGGATTGGATGGGCTAGCCTTCTGTGTATCGACAGTAGACTGTATGGTCGTGGAAGATTTGTTGCTGTTTGACAAAAGCGTAGAGGCCTTGTCTGCTATCCAAGACAGAATCTGCTCTCGCTCTTCTGGCTCTGACAAAAGTTTACGTTCCAGACTGGGAAATTTTTTCAGGAACATAGCGGATGCATCAAGCTTCTTTTGACCTGAAATAGACTCAGTGCCCTCTTGCACACCACTGACAACACCTCGTCCACGTCCACATCCCTGTCCCTTAACAACAGACTTTTTTTGGCATTATGTGTTTTCTTGACAGATTTTCAGATGTTGATGGCAGAAGCCAAGCTAGTTGTCACACTCAAACTAGTGGGGAAAATGGCCTTGGTCGTGCTTGGCAGCAGGCAGTAGGAAATGTTTGGACTACTTCTTTGCATAAGGCACTAATCGCCTTTTTAAGTTGACTAATGTGGACAGTAGAAGCCAGGCTGTGACCCCGAAAACAACCGGGTAAATGGCCTGGTGCATGCTTTGTAGCATGCAGTAGAAAATGTTTGGACTACTGCTTTGTGTAGGGCACTAACCGCCTTTTTAAGTGGACTAATGTGGACAGCAGAATCTAGGCTCTGACCGCCAAAACAATGAGGAAAATAGCCTGGTGCATGCTTTTTAGCAGGCAGTAGGAAATGTTTGGACTACTGCTTTGCGTAAGGCACTAACCACCTTTTTAAGTGGACTAATGTGGACAGCGGAAGCCAGACTCTGACCCCTAAAACAGCTGGGAAAATAGACCAGTGTTTTAAAAAGAAAAAAGGCAGCACAAAATGCTTCTACTCTTAGTGCTGGGAAAAAGTGCTTTTGCATTTTCAAGAGGCCTAAACACTCACCCTATCAGCTGAGCAATCTCTGCTTATGCTTCTACTACGTTGACACCAGATGAAAATATGTGCAAAATAGAGGTGTAGGGCTTAAATAGACCCTATGACGCTGTGCGGCCAGCCAATTACAGTAATGCCACAACCAAGATGTCTGCGGCATTACTGTATTTGGTTAAGAAGCCCAGCATGTTTAGTGGCTGCAAAGGAGGCACCAAGACTACAGGGCAGGACATCTGAACACAGCAAAGCGAGTACACAAATACTCACATAACGAGTAACCTGAATACCGTATTATCTGTGCGAATAGCGAATAGTAATGAATACACTTGCTCATCACTAGCGTCAGGTTGTTGGCATATTACGCGCCGGCGGCAACTATATTTTCACACCCAAGTGATGGGTCTGCAGATATGGCACCTGCGGCATACTGATACTGATACTGGTCCCTGCTCAAAACCACCAGTGGTGCCGACACTCGAAAATGGCAACACCCGAAACTGACGCCAGGAACCCGCTGCACGCCGCCCACTGCATGCAGCCTGCTGCACACACTGCTGAATAAGAAATTGTGCCTGTGCAAACCTGGCGCGCTAAGGCGCAGTTCCTGAGACTGTGACCATCTTTGGAGACCTGGGCACAGTGAGCGCACAGGGGGGCACAGTGAGCACACTTGGAGGCTGAGAGAGCACACAGGGGGCACAGAGAGATCAGTAGGGGCAGAAAGAGCACACAGGGGACAGAGAGTGATGGGTGTGCAAATATGGTGCCTACTGCTGCCACCCCAAACTGCTGTTGGCAGCCTCTGCCGCTGACACATCACTGCCTCAGTAGGTGGTGGTGGTGTGACCCAATGTGCTCATGCACACTAACTCACGCTGCAGCCATCTTTGGACACCACAGGGGAAGAGAGCACAAGGAGGGAGAGACAAAGCACAGAAGGGCAGAGAGAGCACACAGGGGAATGGGCGAGCACACAGGGGGGAAGAGAGCTCAGGGGGAGAGAGACTGCATACAGTGGGTAGAGCACACAAGGGGAAGACAGCTTAAAGGAGAGAGTACAGAGGGGAGAAGACAGCATAGGCAGGAGAGAGACAGCACACATTGGGGAGAGTGTATGGTGAGAAAGAGAGAATGCACAGGGGGGAGACAGGTCAAAGGAGAGATCACAGAGGGGAGCAAACAGCACATGGGCGAAAGAGAGGGTGGACAGTGGGGAGAGAACATGGGGGTGGGGAGACAGCCGCTGCGACAAGCGCCACATCAGGCGCATGAGCTAACTGAGTGATTGTAAATTTTACAGGTGTTGGGATGAATTCCAGAACACACCTCACGACCACATTCTTAATCTCCTTTCTTGAGCACCCACCCTACATGAACCTTCCTTGATTTGTTCTGCCCTGTTGGAGAAATGGAATCTCTGGGCAATGGAATATCACGCACTGCGTAACAGTAAAGTAAACATGCAACATTAATCTTTTATTTTTGTTCTCTCGGACGACCTTCCATTTTTCCAGATTATGCTATTTTAATAATTAATATTTAAATACACAAAGATATAATATTCTGCTTAGAAAGTGAAAGATGTTCTGGGAACTGATTATTGTGTTATTGCTATGCAATTAATTATGAATGTACGTACAAAGTTTTGTGGCCTTTGTACATGTGACACACCTGTTATTCCGTGACAGGTTCATTTCCTGGTATAATATAACTCAATGCTTTATGTCATTTTCCAGAAATATGGATAGCATTAATAATGTAAGCCTTCTATCACACGGAATATATTATCTGCACAGACCAAATGGCAGTGAACTAAATTTGTATACACAAATACAGGAAGGGTTCTTATTAGTGATGAGCAAGTACCAAAATTTTTGTAATCGTTAAATTCGTAATGAGTACTTTGCAATACTTGCATATTTGTTTCGAATAGCGAGTACAATGTAAGTCAATGGGAAACGCAAATAATCTTCTGCAATTTAAAGCCAGATATTCAGGGCACTAAGCGGTGCTGAAAGTCAGGTCCGCGAGAACTTCCCGTTAAGGCGGATCCACTACTGGTGGTGCGCAGCCAAAGCACAAATCAAGATAACCAGGTATAAGAAGAAGCGGCACTCACCGAGGTAGTATAGATGGTCCTTTATTCCACAATTCTAGAAAACGGACAGGGTGCAGGGAGGAGGCCACGGGGGGCCAACGGACGACGACGCCGTTTCGCGACAGCTGTCGCTTCTACGGGTCCGGATATGCTGGAGTGAGCAGATCACCATGTTAAATACATGTGACCTAATGCATCACTTCCTGCTGGTTAGCTCCAAGTTTGAAGCAGCCAACTTTAATCACAGTTATCAACACAAAATGCACAAACAGACAATACAATTAAAACAAACAGTCTCTAAAAATAGAGGTTACAGGACACTTACAGCAGGGTCCACAAAGGGACCAGTAACGGGTACTCCCGCGGCCCCCGCTCCAAATTACGGCATACATGATCGCGTCCAAGTCGGCGCCGTCGGTGCTCCACTAACCCTGGCTGGATGGAGGCGTGGTTATGGCGAGACTAGCTCAGAGCCAATCACCACTGCCTTCCACATCACAGACCCGAGCAGTGGAGCACCTATCCGTGGAAACATCCCCCTTAGGCTAACCAAAAGAATAGGAAAGCGAGCCCCATGCTGCAGAGGAGTGCACATAAAGGAATATATGCACATATATAAAGCTTGAAAACATGGCGCCCACCCCGAGGGACAAAACCACCCCAATCAAGATGGAGATATAGGGATAAGAATACAATGTATTCAGAAGAGATTTCAATTTAACCCCTTCATGCCGACAGCATGTACCATTTAGAGTTACATGCTGTCGGCATGAAGGGGTTAAATTGAAATCTATCCAGTGTAAGTATCCACTTAGCTTCCCTGGACAAGACATCCTGACTTTTGTCTCCGCCTCTCCTTGAGCCGTGACTCGTTCTATGCCTTTCACTGTCAAACCCGTCATATTGCCATTATGAGTTTCCAAGAAATGGCGTGACAAGCTAGACATGCCACATCTACTAGCCTGTAGCCCCGGATTAGCCACGGAAATATGCTCACTCATGCGCTTTTTTAATGTTCTTGTAGTGCACCCGATGTAGTCTTTTGCACAAATTTGGCACGACGCCATGTACACAATATGAGTCGTGTTACAGTTCATATACGCACAAATGTCATATTTCCGCTGTGTCCTTCTATTGGAAAAAAACCTTTGTGACCTCCATATGTTAGCATAATCCGCATCTTACTCCTCCACAACGGTAATTTCCCTTAGTTTGCAACCAGATTGGTTGCTTTCGTTTGCTCATGAAGTCAGATGGTGATAATATATTACCAAGTGTTAGAGACCTTTTGGGAACACATTTATACCCCTGCGATATAATTTTATGTAGTATTGGGTCTTGGTGTAAAATTGCGATGTTTCTCTTTAAGGCATCTGCAATCTTATTATAATCTACACTATAACTAGTGGAAAATACAGATAGGGAGTTATAACAACCACTCTTTTTTCTTACAGCTGATCATTTTGTGTCCATCAATAATGTGGTTTGCGAGAGGCCGGCAGCTCTTGTTAAAGCTCTGTTTACACCAAGACCCAATACTACATAAAATTATAATGCAGGGGTATAAATGTGTTCCCAAAAGGTCTCTAACACTTGGTAATATATTCCCCTGGCTCGTACCTTGGCAGTTGGTCATTAAGTTAACCGTACACTCGGGGTTACGGGCGGCCTCTGCGGCTGACGGTTGCCGCAAATACAGGTCTTTCACACCACAGCTGCAGTTCCGTTACTTTTACTCAGGTGTTAAACATAGCCGCCAGGTACACTCCTGCCAGTCTCCGGTTCGCTCTTTCTCCAGAGGCGGGTTAGTGCAGTCAAGCCACAGTAATCTTAGCCTCTGGTGGGTCTCTCTCTCAGCGCTATAAGGAGTAGTTCTCTTCTGGAGCGTGCATAGCATTGGTCTGCCCTCCAGGCTCTCAACGCTCTCCGACGCACTGTGCTCAAGTACCCTTGGCTACGGGTGCTTGTATGTCCCGGGTGCAATTAGGTCACTCCCCCAGAGACTGTTCCCTAGTTCGGCCACCTTCCCCAAGATGTGTCGGGTGTTCGGCCACAGCTCCCGTTAGAAGTCAGGGGCCTCTGGATTTACGGCTCGGGCATAAAGTATCCGTCTTCAGGGCCGGGTCCCTGTGTGGTCCACCAACCCTGCTGTCTCGTCACATTCAGGCATATGGGGAGTTGATGTCTCATCCGCACCCCAAAGGTCCTTTCTCTTTCTCTGCCGGTCAGTTCTCTCTCTCCCGTGGGTGAGCGGGATGGCATTGCTTCAACCCATGGGAGTCAGCACCACACCACCTCTACACTCCTAACTACCAGTCCTCGACAGTCAATGTTACTCCTCCGGTCTCCTTCTACAGTCTGTTTCCAACACTGTCCTGTCCCCCTTTTTGTGACCTCTTGGGTCCTCCCTAAGTGTCCACCCACCATCCCAAGGGCCTGTTACTACGTGTGTGTGTTTTCCGGGCTCAACTGTACCATCCCAACACCTGGAGAACAGGGGCACTACACTCCCTAACCGCGGGAATGCAGTTCCTCTGGTGGCGGTTCACCCGGTGGGGTGCCACGAGAACACTACGGGCTGGCGAACATGGCGCAAAAATGCAATTCTTTTCTGTAAAAACTTTTGAATTTTTTTCACCACTTAAATAACAGTAAAAGTAACATGTTTGGTATCTACCAACTTGTACCGACCTGAGGCATCATACCGACATGTTAGTTTTACTATATAGTGAACATGGCAAATAAAAAAAAACCAAAAGAGTGTATAATTGCACTTTTTTTGCAATTTTACTGCACTTGGACCTTTTTTTTCCCATTTTCCAATTAATTATACGGTAGATTAAATGATTTCATCTGAAAGTAGAACTTATCCCGCAAAAAACAAGCCGTCATATGTCTATAATGACGGAAAAATAAAAAATGTATGGCTCTTTAAAGAAGAGGAGGAAAAATAGAAAATTGCCTGGAAGTGAAGGGCTTAATAGTAAACTGTAGACCCAATCAGCTATTTTGCATATGGATTTATAGGATATGAGAGGGATTGCAGCCTAATACGGCCCTGGTTTGTGCTGTCACTAGCAGCCACTGTGCACACAATTTGTGACTATGTGACAGTGACTGCTACTCACAACATGGTTCACAAAGAAACTAGTTTTTTATTTTGTAAAACAATATTCTTACATTTCTAGAAGGCTAAAAGTGTTCAGATCCTAACACAACCCGGAGTTTCCTGCTGTAGATTCCTGCTCTGATCTGCCAACAGGGTACAGAAAAGACGATCATCCCCTGTCAGCTGATCATGGAGGTGCTTATAAAGTAGGGTTTGTGACTGGCTGACAGGCTGTAAAGCACCAATGTCACATATCACCCTATACAGGGGTAATAAATTATGCTATTTTCCCCTCTAGTATCCAGTTACCCCCAATCACCTTCTCATACCTTTCCAGTCCCCTATTATTCAGACTAGGGCACAGTGTGCAGGGCCTGGGCAGCAGAGCAGATCGAGCAGGAGAGTGAATGAATTACCGAGGCTCAATGTGAGTCACTCCCTCCTTCCTCTTAGTGTCTCTACAAAGATAAGACAAGCGCAGTGTCACTAGATAGAGGGGCATGTTTCAGCTCAGAATTATCATATGCTTGTGACTCACCGTAGCCGGGTCTTCAAGTCTCCGGGCGTTGCTTCTCCCGTCACGGTTCCGCGCCCGGTAGCTGTGGGGCCCGGTGGTCAGATCAAAAGGGGTTGATTGAACGGATAGGGGTTTAATTCTTGCCGTGACGCCACCTGCGGGAATTCCGGTGATTTCACCGGTGCTGCTTGGGGGATGTACGGCAGCAAGATGGGACGCTCCCCACAGGATGAGCGGGAGTCCCCGGGGCCAGGAGCTGCACTTGATGGAGTGTTGCAGCTTAGTAATGCTGAAAGCGTAGATTCAAACAGTTCTGAATGAAACACGGACACCAGATTCCTCTGTAACAGGTCTTTACTGTAACTGGTATGATGGTACAAGGTATACAGTCTCTAGGTAACGGACCGGGTGGTCCCAGTGATGACTGGTGTTAGTTCAGAGCTCCGCAGTGTTCCTCCTTTACTAACTTTCCTGGTTGCCGATGTCGCCTTAGTGCGCCAGTTCGGGTACAAGGGAGGCTACTTGAAGATTCCCTGCCGGTAAATTTGCTCGGTTGGAGGGGAACCTAATTCCCTATGGTGGGTACTTTGCTGGCAAGACGGCTTGGTTGCGGCTGCAGTGAGGTGCTCCTAAGAAGCGGTTCCTTCACTCTGGTTTGCTGAGCGGCGGTGGACGTCTGCTCGCCTCATAACCAGTGATCCGGTAGTTTGGGCACGGGTATGTTTGAACCCGTGGATGAGTGCCTGTGTTTCGGTCTGGGTCACCGCTTAATGGTGCCAGCCGGTAAGCAGTTTTCAGGGCTGCACGGCACTGTGCAGAGCCCTGCTGCTCCTTCTTCTCCTTCTTTCCACGTTCTCACTTCTCCTCCTAACTTCCCCCACACACTACACCTAACACTCCTCCCACCAGGACCTGATTGGCCCTCTGCCTCTAGTGTGTTGTGTGGTGTATGGAGCTCTGTGTTTAACCATGTTAGCACTGAGATGGAAGATATTACATCTTCTGTCAGGGATGCAATACCTTCCTATGATGCACTCGTTGCGGGGCGCCAAGTGTCACGAAACCCGAACAGTACAGGGAAAATAATTTATATTTTTCAAACATAAACAAAATAAAAAATTTTTTATTTACAACAATCAAGCTTGCTTAATTTTCTTCCCCTAAGGGAGGCACTTTTACTTAGAAAGTTACGGAACATTTTTACTTAACTAAACCGGTACTATTGCGGACCCGGCAGGCAGGGTTACTGTTCATTTGCAATGTCCAGAGTTGCTGCCGGGCCGCTTTACTAGCAGGCGGTTAACAGGAAGTGTCCATGACAAAGTCATTAAAGTCATTCAAAACAGGTTTAACCTTTCTTACGGGTGTAAGACACATCTGCGAACCTGGAGA
The DNA here is from genome assembly GCA_033576535.1 of Allobates femoralis. Classification (NCBI taxonomy): domain Eukaryota; kingdom Metazoa; phylum Chordata; class Amphibia; order Anura; family Aromobatidae; genus Allobates; species Allobates femoralis. The sequence goes on along the minus strand of JARQOC010000004.1, from coordinate 433,281,959 downwards.
GCGTACCACCCCTGATAACCAGCATGACGCTCGTAGGTGATGGCCTCTCCCTGATACAAATCGCGGACGGGGTGTCCTTTTGGGAGGTGAGACTCCACATTCCGGCGGCCCACGAAGATCTCTTCGTACACCCCCTCCTGCCGGGCAAAACCCCACCCGTTGTCCAGGTTAAAAGATGTTACGGTACCTGTTTTCCGGAGTTTGTCCGGTAACGGGGGTTGGCGGCGAGCCTCAACACGGGCCCGCAGGTTGGCTTGTTCCTGGGCCCACCATTCAACTCGGCGGCGGCAACGTATAGCATCGTCAGACGGACGGGCAGTGCCGACATAATCCCAGCGGCTGGTTGTGCTGTAACGGGTTAAGAGCTGGTCATAGCTCTGCACCGGCACACGAACATGACGATCGGAAGTAGATGCCGCGGCGGCACCAGACCACTGTACCCGAGCCGTTTGCAACTGCTCGGCGGGAGTCTCCGTTTCATCCTCCTCAGAACCGGTGTGGATGGAGTCCTCAGGCTCACTGGGGCTCTCGTCGTCTTCTTGCGCTATGGCCTCGACGACCACATCAGGCTCTTCGTCTGGTTGGGATCTTTGATCGGGGCCTCCTGTTGGTTAGGGTCTGGAACGGCGGGTCTCTCTTCTGACTCATCGTGCGGGGCTTCTGGGCTGCCCGCTCCCTCTGCTTCGTCCTCCATTGCACCCGGTAATGGTGGTGCGTCTCCTCCGGTGAACAGGTAGGCCTCAATGGGTTCGGGGCCGGTCTCCGGTTCAGGAGTGGAACAGGTTAAGGTCTTTGGCCCGCCCCCTTGGTTGTTTCCAGCAATCGGGGTGGACAAGAGTTTTGGTGCCTCTGCCATGGCCCTCCCACGAAGAGGGGCGGAGGCACACCCCTGGGCCAGCACATTGTGGTTCACATGGCGGGATCCGCCATGTTGGTCGCCATCTTGGCCCAGTGGTAAAAAGGCGGGAAAAGTTTGTTTTTGTTGAATAAAGTTCTTTAAGCACACAATACCCATTGGGAAACGGGCCTGCTCGTATCCTGTTCGTGACGCCAAATTCTGACTCACCGTAGCCGGGTCTTCACGTCTCCGGGCGTTGCTTCTCCCATCACGGTTCCACGCCCGGTAGCTGTGGGGCCCGGTGGTCAGATCAAAAGGGGTTGATTGAATGGATAGGGGTTTAATTCTTCTTGTTGTGACGTCACCTGCGGGAATTCCGGTGATTTCACCGGCGCTGCTTGGGGGATGTACGGCAGCAAGATGGGACGCTCCCCACAGGATGAGCGGTAGTCCCCGGGGCCAGGAGCTGCACTTGATGGAGTGTTGCAGCCTAGTAATGCTGAAAGCGTAGATTCAAACAGTTCTGAATGAAACACGGACACCAGATTCCTCTGTAACAGGTCTTTACTGTACCCGGTGTCATGGTACAAGGTATATAGTCTGCAGGTAATGGACCGGGTGGTCCCAGTGATGACTGGTGTTAGTTCAGAGCTCCGCAGTGTTCCTCCTTTACTAACTTTCCTGGTTGCCGATGTCGCCTTAGTGCGCCAGTTCGGGTACAAGGGAGGCTACTTGAAGATTCCCTGCTGGTAAATTTGCCCGGTTGGAGGGGAGCCTAATTCCCTATGGTGGGTACTTCGCTGGCAAGACGGCTTGGTTGCGGCTGCAGTGAGGTGCTCCTAAGAAGCGTTTCCTTCACTCAGGTTGCTGAGCGGCGGTGGACGTCTGCTCGCCTCGTAACCAGTGATCCGGTAGTTTGGGCACGGGTATGTTTGAACCTGTGGATGAGTGCCCGTGTTCCGGTCTGGGTCACCGCTTAATGTTGCCAGCCGGTAAGTGGTTTTCAGGGCTGCATGGCACTGTGCAGAGCCCTGTTGCTCCTTCTTCTCCTTCCTTCCAAGTTCTCACTTCTCCTCCTAACTTCCCCCACACACTACACCTAACATTCCTCCCACCAGGACCTGATTGGCCCTCTGCCGCTAGTGTGTTGTGTGGTGTATGGAGCTCTGTGTTTAACCATGTCAGCACTGAGACGGAAGATATTACATCTTCTGTCAGGGATGCAATACCTTCCTGTGACGCACTCGTTGCGGGGCGCCACACTTGCAGCGGAGGGGCCCCCTGCTTATACTGATGCTGTGGCCGGCTATGTGAATAGCCATTGCTTTAAATTCCTTGGGAGCCCCCTCCAGGTTGGGACCCCGGTTCAATGCACAGGTTGCACATGAGGTATGTACGTCCCTGATGTAGACTATATCTGCATACTGTTCTGCCATACAGCTCTCTGCTCTGAGGGACAGGACTTAGTGAAGATAGATAGATGGTAGAATAGGTAGATTGAGCTTACCAGGCTCACGCTGCTGATCTGGGTCAGCTCAGTCTCCTGCACTCCCTCTCAATCACTCCTGGGGCCACCCATTAAGCTTCCAGCATATTGACTGTACTGACTGGCAAACAGCCAACCACAGACGCTCACGCTCATGCTCACAAATAATTTTTAAAAAAAGTGTGGGTCTTGCAGTCTTTTTAAGTTTAGCCCAGTGAAAGCCGACAGGTGCGAGCTACCACGCTCAGCTGCGTAATTATCCCTAGGCTGCCAAAAAAAGATGTGTGGGCTCCGCCCTATTTTTAATTGCCAGCCAAGGGAAAACTAGGCATTTGAGGGCTGGTATTCTCAGCGGGGTAAGAGTCCATTGTGTTAGGACACCCCACGCTAAAGAATTGCAGCCTGCAGCCAGCCCTGAAAATGATGCATTGATCATAGCACCATTCCCAGATGCTTTACCAGGCTCTTCCAGTGGCCCTGGTGGCGGGTAATAAGGGGTTAACACCAGCTTTGTATGCTTGGTATTAAGCCCTGAGATTCTTAATGTCAGGCCAAGTTAGACCTGGCCATTAAGAATCTCAAATAAATAGTAAAAAAGACACAACACAGAAAAAAATTATTTCATAAAAAAAAAAAACACAGTCACTTAGTGCCTCCATCTTTATTTTACCCCCACCCTCGCACCCCTCCATGATCCTTGTCTTCTCTCTTCATGGGCAGACTGAGCTCTGGTTTTACCTTGGATGGCAATGAAAAATAGGGCAGAGCCCGCGCATTTTTTTTGCCAGTTAAGGTAAAATTATGCAGCTGAGGATGGCAGTTCGCAGCTGTCCGCTTTCACTGGGCTAGACTTAAAAATACTGGGAAGCCCCATGCATTTTTTAAATTATTTATTTATTTATTTATTTAACAGCTTATGATGGCAGGTTAGTTACCTTACACTAATGTGTATGGCAACCAAGCACAATCACCATCCAGATTGTGGAAATGCACTCTGACTGCAACAGCCAATAACAGAGGTTCTCACAGAATTTGAGCATCTGTGATTGGCTGGTTGCCTGTCATTGCAGTGAATATGCAGGAAGCTTAATGGGCGAACCGGAAGCAGTAGCAATAGCCTGGTAAGCCTTATCTACCTATTCTACTATCTATCTATCTATCTATCTATCTATCTATCTATCTATCTATCTATCTATCTATCTATCTATCTATCTATCTATCATAGGTCCTGTAACTCAGAGCAGACAGCTGTATGGCAGAACAGCGTGCAGACATAGTCTACTGTACATTACATCTGCATATTGCTCCCATGCAGTTTGAGCATGTTATCATCCATCTCTGCCTTTTTACAGCCCCCCAAACCTCATCACTATTCGGTTAGAGCGTCTTTTTTTTCTTTAGTTATACTGCGCCTGCCACTCACAGTAATACCATTATGAAAGATGAATATGGCATTACTATAACTGGCAAGTAGTGATGGGCGAATCCTAAATTACTCGGAATCGCTTGACTCTAGCGAGTCCGAGCCCGGACTCGCTACTCGTTGCGAGTCTAGCGAGTCCAATGTTAATGAATGGGGAAGCGAGTAATAGCGAGTAGTGTGCGATTTACAAATTACAGATGTGTCTCGGAAGCTTCAGCCTGAAGCAATCCTAGTTTTGCCATTGATTTGCATTGGACTCGTTTACTGTGCAAGTAATCGCTGGGAAACTCGCACAGATAAGAGTCCTGCTGTCTGCTCTGTGTGCTGGCTGCCGCAGCTCCAGGGTCCTAGAGCCCGCCTGCTGCCTGATGTAGCAGAGCTGAGATTGTTCTCAGTCTGCTCATTCCCTGTGCATAGACATCTATATCTATGCACAGGGATGAGCAGAGAGGACATCGCGTTTTGGACTGCGTCGGACGGAAGAGGATTTTTTAAATTAAAGATGGAGTCCCTAATTGCTTTTTTTTTTATTTCTAATAAAAATTTTTCTCTGTGTTGTGTTTTTTTTTAAAACAATTTAATAGAAATTCATGGCGGTCATGTCTAATATTGGCGTGACCGCCATAAATTTCGGGCTTAGGGCCAGCTGATAATACAAAGCTGGCCCTAGCCTCTTTATTACCCAGCGTGCCACCGCCACCAGGGCCGCTGGAAGAGCGGGGTTCAGCGCCAGAGGATGGCGCTTCAATGAACGCGCCATCTTCTGGGGCGGCTGCGGGCTGCAATTTGCAGCGGGGGGTGCCCAGAAAGCTTGGGCATCCCTGCGCTGCGGATTCCAGCCCCCAGCTGCTTAGCTGTACCTGGCTAGACATGGAAATTGCGCGGAGCCCCACGCATTTTTTTTAAATTATTTCATGAAATTCATGAAATAATTAAAAAAAAGGGCTCCCCTATATTCTTGTGTCTGGCCAGGTACAAATAGGCACCTGGGGGTTGGGGGCAGCCCGTCGCTGCTTGCTGGATCCGGCTGGTTCCAGAAATGAATGACAGATGACTGTGTGGCGGTAGGTAGGTCGCGGGTCATGGAGTCCCCATACCTCGCCGGGTTGTCTCGTGATTTGGATCGTGAAGTCTCTCCAGTCACCTCTACACAGCCAGCTCTCTGGTCGTCCTGGCCTAGCCCTGCTGTGGCTCAGGTGTAATTTGGGCTCACCAGGCTCCTTCTGTCTCTGGTTGTCAGCTCTGGGTCTTCTGGCCAGCTATACTGGTTGCGGCTGCCGGGCTCATTGTTCTCCCACTATGGTAAGTGTCTAGCTCTGGGGTGTATCGGCTTGTAGTGCTTCTTCCCTCGCCTTTCTCTCTAGGGCGAGCTCCCTCCTAGGTATACTGCCTCCAGGGAACCTCTCCTCCAGGGCAGGGCCAGCTCCAGGTTTTTGTGGACCCCGGGGCGAAAGAGTCTCAGTGGGTCCCTTTTAATACATACTGCTGTATATATATATATATACATACTGCATATATATATAAAGGTTGCGGACTATAAAATATACTTTATATATACATATATATATATATAAATCCCTCACAAATTTAATCCCTACCATGCTGTCTATCCCCTCCAAATGCTGTCTCTCACTTCCTGTGCACTGTCTCTCCCCTCACTGTGCATATCTCTCCCCTTGTGCGGTCTCTACTCTCTCTGTGCAGTCTCTCTCCCATGTGCGCTGTCTCTGTCTCTCCCTTGAGCCTGTCTCTTACCTGTGCTTGTCCCCCTGCCTGTGCGCTGTGTCTCTCCCCTACACCTGTCTTCCCCTGTGCCTACCTCCTTCCGGTGCACTGTGTCCCCCCTGCGCACCTATATCGCCCTGTGCGCCTGTATCCCCCCTGCGCACTGTGTCTCTCAACTACACCTGTCTCCACCTGCACGCTATCTTCACCCTGCATGATGTCTGCTGACTGCTACCGGGGGTAGCTGAGACCCTAGAGATTAGGAATCGGCTGGTGTTTTACCGGCACCAGTAATGTGGTGACCTGTAAGCAGGTTCTCACATTACAAAAAGTAACATTGCCGGTAAAAATGCTTTCACTTTGATCCGACATGAAAACACATGTTGGATCAAAGTGAAGCATTAACCCCTAACTGCCCCAAGACCCCCAGTACCCCACCCCCATCCCTCCCCCTGACCAGCTAAAAATGGCAGCAGCCCGAGGTAAAACCCGCAGGTCACATAGAGATGCCGCCATTCCTTGAGGTGTCCTCAGTGGCCTCCCAATGTCATTCCCCCCCACCTGTGATCTCCACTCCCGCCTCCTCCCTGCTCCACCCCCCAGCTCCCGGTGCATCCTCATAACTCCATCCGATCTGATCAAACGTCAGATCGGATGGAGTTTTCCCTGTCATTCCCCACTCCCCCTGCAGGTTCTCACCCCTCCGGTCATCCCCCCCAGGTCATCACCCATCCGGTAACTCCCCGACCCCTGATCCGCACCCCTGCAGTCATCCCCCGCGCCCCCAGGGCATCACCCCTCTGGTCATTCCCAGCCTCCCCCACCCCCTCGCCCCTCCAATCCGCACCCCTCTGGCCTCCCCCCGATCCCCACTTCCCTGCCTCTGATACTTACCAACCTCCTGTGCCAGCCGTCCCATCCTGCAGCGTCGCCCACCGTCTTCTCTCTGCCTCTGTCCCGGCGTTGCTGCTCTGTGTGCGCCGGGACATAGGCAGAGTTAACCCTGAATAACCACACAGGAGTGATCTGCAGTTAACCCCCTGTGTGGTCACAAGGGGTTAACTGCAGATCATCATCCCTGTGTGGTCACAAGGGGTTACCTGATCTGCAGTTAACCCCTTGTGACCACACAGGGATGATGATCTGCAGTTAACCCCATGTGTGGTCACAAGGGGTTAACTGCAGATCATCATCCCTGTGTGGTCACAAGGGGTTACCTGATCTGCAGATAACCCCTTGTGACCACACAGGCATGATGATCTGCAGTTAACCCCTTGTGTGGTCAAAAGGGGTTAACTGCAGATCATCATCCCTGTGTGGTCACAAGGGGTTTCCTGATCTGCAGTTAAACCCTTGTGACCACACAGGGATGATGATCTGCAGTTAACCCTTTGTGACCACACAGGGATGATGATCTGAAGTTAACCCCCTGCGTGGTCACAAGGGGTTAACTGAAGAGCATCATCCCTGTGGGGTCACAAGGGGTTACCTGATCTGCAGTTAACCCCTGTGTGACAACACAGGGGTGATCTGCAGTTAACCTCTTTGTGACCATACAGGGGGTTAACTTCAGATCATCATCTGAATGAGAATCATCGTGGGACCTCCCACTGGACTACGTCGGACCTTCCCAATGGACTACGTGGGACCTTCCCACTGGCCTACGTCAGACTATCCCACTGGACTACGTCGGACATCACGGTAATAAAGATGGGGTCTAAATATGTGTTTGTGGTTTTTTTTTCCAATAAAAATATTTTTCTCTGTGTTGTATTTTCTTTACAATTTATTAGAGATTCCTAATGGCCCGGTCTAATATTGGTCAGACGTTATGAATCTCGGGCTTAGTGCCAGCTGCCAAAAAGCTAGCATTAACCCTTTATTACCCAGTTTGCCACCGCTACAAGGCAGCTGGAAGAGCTGGATACAGCGCCAGAAAATGGCGCTTCTATAAATGCGCCATTTTCTAGGGCGACTGCGGGCTGCAATTTGCAGCGGGGGGGGGGGGGGGGGGGATTGCAGAAAGCTTGGGCCTGTCTACGCTGAGAATTCCAGCCCCCAGCTGCCTAGTTGTACATGGCTGGCCCAAAAATATGGTGAAGCCCACGCCATTTTTTTTAAAATTAATTCAAGAAATTATTTTAAAAAAAGGCCTCCGCTGTATTTTGGTTACCAGCCAGGTACTACTAAGCGCTGGGGGTGGGTAGTAGCCTGTAGCTGTCTAGTTGTACCTGGCTGGAAACTAAAAATACAGCGAAGCCCGCGTCATTTAAAAAAAAAATTATTTCATGAATTTAAAAAAAAGGGCTCCGCTGTATTTTGATTACCATCCAAGTAAAACCTAGCAGCTAGGGGTGGGTGGCAACCTGTACCTGCCTGTTGTACCTGTGCTGGTGACCAAAAATACAGCGGAGCCCTATATCTTCAGTGTGCAAAATCTCACTTGTGGGGGAGCTGAAATGTTTAGGCACACAGGGTCTCTCCATATGCGACATGGTGTCCGCTAACAATTGGAGCTAATTTTCCATTCAAATTGTTAGCGGACACCATGTCGCATATGGAGAGCCCCTGTGTGCCTAAATATTGCAGCTCCCCCACAAGTGACCCCATTTTGGAAACTAGACCCCCCAAGAAACTTATCTAGATGTATACTGAGCACTTTGAACCCCCAGGTGCTTCATAAATTAATCTGTTAAAATGAAAAAAGAAAATGTTTGTGAAAAAAAAGTACTTTTTCATATTTATGGATAAATTTTTGAAGCACTTGGGGGTTCAAAGTGCTCACTATGCATCTAGATAAGTTCCTTGGGGGATCTAGTTTCCAAAATGGGGTCACTTGTGGGGAGGCTCCAATGTTTAGGCACACAGGGGCTCTCCAAATGTGACATGGTGTCCGCTAACAATTTGAATGGAAAAATTAGCTCAAATTGTTAGCGGACACCATGTTGGATTTGGAGAGCCCCTGTGTGCCTAAACATTGGAGCTCCCCCACAAGTAACCCCATTTTGGAAACTAGACCCCGAAAGAACTTAGCTAGATGCATAGTGAGCACTTTGAACCCCCAGGTGTTTCACAAATTGATCCATAAAAATGAAAAGTACTTTTTTTTCCACAAAAATGTTCTTTTTTCATTTTTTCATTCTTTTCATTATACACTTACATGTTTGGGACTTCTTCACATTGAATAAGTCTCACAGGGCGTTCCCTGTGAGACTCTAAACCCTCCTGAGCAGTGCATTATCACGCCCTGATGGGCGAGATAACTATTCCTCATCCTCCTCACTCTCCTGTATGTGCGTAATAGCCGGTGTGACGCTATTTGCGTCACATCCGGTCCTGGTGACGTGTGTACCCCCTTTAGGTGTAAGCCGACCTTACCTTGCGCATTGCGCATGCACGGCTTGTCGGCTTACACCTAAAGGGTGTACACACTTCACCAGGACTGGATGTGACGCTATTTGCGCCCATACAGAAGGGCGAGGAGGACTAGGAATAGTTATCACGCCCATCGAGGCGTGATAATACACTGCTCAGGAGAGTTTAGAGTCTCACAGGAAACGCCCTGTGAGACTTATTCAATGTGAAGAAGTCCCTGACATGTAAGTGTATAATGGCGTTTTTCACAATGTTACAGAACAGATTTTTTACAGAAAAGGACTGCTGCTAATGATCTTTTAGGGTGCAGGGACAGGTATTAATAGAGTTGGGGGTGATTTGGAGGGGTCAGGGTCCCTTTAAGTGATTTTCACCATTTTTTTTGTTTAAATATCAGATTTTTTAAATGGCCAGCAGTATTAGACAGGAGTGGTCACCTGAGAGGAGAGCCAAGGCTGTTACTTTAAGAAAGGAAGGGTACAGTTACTGGGAAATTGCAGCACGAATTGGAAAAGAGATCTCACCAGCCAGCATTCTCAAATTGTGTAAGCGGTTTCAAGAGACTGGTCTGATAAAGAATAAACTAGGTAGAGGAAGGAAGAAGGCTAAAGCTCCTCAGACTAATAGAAGAATTGTTAGAATTGCCCTAAATAACAGAAAATCAACTGCTGTTGACATCAACAAGGAGCTTGTCAACACTGGAGTAACAGTGTCCGATCGGACGGTTCGACGATGATTGGTAAACACGGAGTTAAGAGACAGAATCCCATGTAAAAACCCATTTTTGAATGCCTCACAGCATCAAAAATGTCTGCGGTGGGCCAAAAACATTCTAAATGGACCATTGCACAATGGAGAAATGTTTTATGGAGCAATGAGACACCCATATCCATCTTTGGCAGCAACCGTGTTCGCTATGTTCGACAACGACCTAGAGAGGATTGCTTGCCAGAGTGTACAATACCCACCATGACGTATCCTCTGAGTGTTATGTTATAAGGCTGCATGTTCAGAGATGTAGTTGGTAGGCCACAGGTAATTGAAGGTACAGTTAATGCTGAAAAGTACAGCAAGGAAGTCCTTCAGCCTAAACGCATTCCTTCAGCATGTGATGTATTTGGTAAAGTGACACTGTTGATTTTTCAGTAACATGGAGCCCCATGCCATACAGCTAAAAAATGTCTCTCTTGGTTCAAGGACAATAATGTCCAGTTATTGAATTGGCCAGGAAACAGCCCAGATCTGAATCCTATTGAGAATCTCTGGGCTCGGCTCAAAACAGTGGGCTTCAAACAAGTAGGAACTCGTTGCAGCCATCATCAGTCATGGTTCATATCATACATCTTGATTAAACAAAGGTAGATACCATCCAAGCAGAGCAACGGTATCAAGGCCAAGGGCTATCAAACTAACAGATTAAGCCGCAGTTGGACTGGTCAGACACAACGCTGACGAGATAGCGAGTCTTTGGCGTATCCTAATTTACACTGCAACCTACTGCATCTGCACTAAGATGCTAAATGAGTGCAGACAAGATTTTGTTTTTAACACTGACGCACGAGATTAGAGATTAAGGCCTGCAGGTGGACTGGTAGACACAAACGCTGACAGAGAATAGTGAGTTTTTTTTGGCGTATCCTAATTTATGCTAAAACATACTCAAGCTGCACTAAGATGCTAAATTAATGCAGACAAGAGTTGTTTTTTAGCTGGACACTGAGATAACAGATTAAGGCCCTGCAGTTGTGACTGGTCAGACACAAACGCTGACGAGAATAGCGAGTATTTTGGTGTATCCTAATTTACGCTACAGCCTTCTCCTGGCGCACACAAATATTAGATGAATGCAGACAAGAGTTGGTTTTTAGCTGGACACTGAGATAACAGATTAAGGCCCTGCAGGTGGACTGGTCAAACACAAACACTGATGAGAATAGCGAGTCTTTTGGCGTATCCTAATTTACGCTGCAACCTACTGCATCTGCACTAAGATGCTAAATGAGTGCAGACAAGATTTTGTTTTTAGTACGACGCAGAGATTAGAGATTAAGGCCCAGCAGGTGGACTGGTCAGACACAAACGCTGACGAGAATAGTGAGTTTTTTGGCGTATCCTAATTTATGCTAAAACGTACTCAAGCTGCACTAAGATGCTAAATGAATGCAGACAAGAGTTGGTTTTTAGCTGGACACTGAGATAACAGATTAAGGCCCTGCAGTTGGACTGGTCAGACACAAACGCTGACGAGAATAGCGAGTCTTTTGGTGTATCCTAATTTACGCTACAACCTTCTCCTGGCGCACACAAATGTTAGATGAATGCAGACAAGAGTTGGTTTTTAGCTGGACACTGAGTTAACAGATTAAGGCCCTGCAGTTGGACTGGTCAGACACAAACGCTGACGAGAATAGCGAATATTTTGGCGTATCCTAATTTATGCTACAACCTACTCCTGGCGCACACAAATGTTAGATGAATGCAGACAAGAGTTGGTTTTTAGCTGGACACTGAGATAACAGATTAAGGCCCTGCAGTTGGACTGGTCAGAAAACAAACGCTGATGAGAATAGCGAATCTTTTGGCGTATCCTAATTTACACTACAACCTACTCCTGGCGCACACAAATGTTAGATGAATGCAGACAAGAGTTGTTTTTTAGCTGGACACTGAGATAACAGATTAAGGCCCTGCAGTTGGACTGGTCAGAAACAAACGCTGATGAGAATAGCGAATCTTTTGGCGTATCCTAATTTACACTACAACCTACTCCTGGCGCACACAAATGTTAGATGAATGCAGACAAGAGTTGTTTTTTAGCTGGACACTGAGATAACAGATTAAGGCCCTGCAGGTGGACGGTCATACACAAACTCTGACGAGAATAGCGAATCTTTTGGCGTATCCTAATTTGCGCTAAAACCTACTCCTGCCTATAGAGAGCTAAATTAATCCCTAAAAGCACTGTTTTGGGATGGATGGTTGAGATTTCCAGCCTGTACACCAGCCCCAGATGTGATGCAGGCTGGTATACTGGCACAACGAAGTTTGCTATATACCCTGCCTCCCTGCCTGCCTGTATACAGCTCTATTAGTCCTCAGAAGGACTGTTGTGGTAATTATATTGTCAGCCCTGCGCCTACACTAGCTGAAAGGCCACAAATTTGTCCTTCAATCAGCAGCAGCTCTCCCTACACTAACTGTCTGGGGAGCAGAGATCGACGAGCACAGCGCGGTCAGGTCTTATAAAGACCTGATGACGCTGTGCGGCCAGCCAATCACTGTAATGCAACAACCAACATGGCTGTGGCATTACAGTGTCTGTCAGCCAATCCCTGTGTGCGGGTTGGCTCTGGCAAGAGCGCCAACATGCAGGGAGGTGGACCCCGAGCATAGCAAGAGTATCGCGAGGTTACTTAGTACTCGCCGAGTACCCCGAGTACTGAGATATTTGTGCGAGCACCGAGTAGTGGCAAGCATACTCGCTCATCCCCAGTATATATATATATATGTATATATTCCCTTCTAATATTAAAATTAATTTTTTTCTTATTTTTTTAGGGGACACACATGGATGAAGCTTACACGCATGGTGTTTAATGCTGTTAAAATGTTTTTTTTTTTTTTAATAAGCATATGTTAAAAAAATTCCTCTTGATTAAGAAAAATACATATTTTCTGGAGAAATAATAAAAAGTCTTTTTAGCAGTAATTACCCCATTGCCGTACCCCTCAGCTGCTCATAAAAATTATCACAAAATAGAAAGTACGGTAATTCATTTTCAACACTAAATTCAACAACTCTATTATTAGATGTTTCATGTCCACAGAATAATCGAGATCACGCAATTTCTTATGTACACATTCGACCCCATATGCATGTTCAATAGAAGTGTACAAACTTGTAACATCAAATGATGCCAACCAATATTCATCCTCAATCACCAAGTTATTAATTTTTTTCAGGCGCAGTGACGTAAGAGATGTGTGCATGCTGACGTCAGACACTTGCGTTGACGTCAGCGATTGTGCGCAGACATGCGCAGTGAATACAGGATGAGCGGTGACGTCAGCGCCTATGCGTGTATTTTATGATTAGAATGCGTGCACTCTGAGACTTATTTCACTAGTTGAGGTGCCGATTGAGGGATCTGATGAACCCAAGCTTGAATTAATGAAAAGAGACAAGGTCTGGGAGCTTGCTATCAACCTTATGGAGACAGCGAAGTAGGTGAGGAGATTGTAAGCCACTTCCCTCCTCGAAACTCAGCATCTGTAGTTTGGGGTTCTGATCTGGCATAAATCCCTTAGTTATATTAAAAGCTTGTTGGAAAGCGATTATAACTTTGAGGAAGCTGCTTTAATGTGGCACTGGAGTTTCTCTACTTCCTTAGTGAAGTGCAAATTTGCATATATTCATATATCTGAGAGGAGGGAAGTGGCTTACAATCTCCTCACCTATTTCGCTCTCTCTATAAGGTTGATAGCAAGCTCCCAGACCTTGTCTTAGCCCACTCACTCAGCCAGATCAGAATATCCCACACACTACACTAATGAGGGGCAGGTACCCTGAAACGCAGCGTCTGTAGTTTGGGGTTTGGTCTGGCACAAATCCCTTAGTTATGTTAAAAGCTTGTGGAAAGCGATTATAACTTTGAGGAAGCTGCTTAAATGTGGCACTGGAGTTTCTCAACTTCCTTAGTGAAGTGCAAATTTGCATATTTGAAAAGAGACAATCGCACATCATGTGTAAATTTGCAAGAGTCTTTTTTATTGAGGAGCAGCGAGAAACCAACGTCCTTCCCGGGCCTTGATCACGGTAGCTGCTGCAAGTTACAAAGTATACAGGATATGGTCAGTACATACAGAGCAATATTTTTTAATCTCTCCTAAGAAGACCCCTCTCTGCCTTGTTCAATATAATAAATGTAATATATCATATAATCATCCTAAAAACATAGTCATTTGAAGCACAGGTTCAAATACTGACACCTGTTTGGGATTGTCATTGTGAATTGTATACATTGTAAATATTGCTCTGTATGTACTGTGCGATTGACTCTTTTCATTAATTCATTAGTGCCTATGCGTGGACATGCGCAGCACATACCGGAAGACGCCGACATCGGCGTGTAGCCTGACTGGATAATGTAATGAGCTAATGACCACCTGCTAATGATGATTTTAACATATCACAGGTGCACTGTATTGATTAATTAAGTGGTATTCACTGTATATACAGTGAATGATATATTAACTTTGTATATTGTTTGCACATATAGTACACTGTATATATTTGGAGTGCTATATTTGGTATTAAGTACACAACACATATTCTATCAGACGTTTATGTAGACTTTTGTCTTAATCACATGTATTTGATCAAATGTATAAAAAGTGTGGCTTTCACTATTCACATTGTGCTTGACAAAGGCCATTGTGGGCCGAAACGTTGCACCACTGTCGGCTCTATTACATGTGTCCCTTTGAATTTTGTTTGGACGTGCTGCCTGATTTTTTGGATTATACATTATGTTTAATATTGTTTCAGGATTATTGCGCCCGAAATTAATTGCGTTTTGTGCTGAATCCCCCTTTTCCGTTGTTATATATATATATATATATATATATATATTTTTTTTTTTTTAATTTTTTTATTTATTTAAATGGTGAAAAATAATTGTGAAGAAAACTAATATTCTTTAGTTGTCATTTTCAGAGACCTGTAACGTTGTCATTTTTTAAGATATGGGTCTATGTGATGGCTTATTTTTGCGCTGAGCTAATGTTACTTATACCATTGTGAGGCAGATACAATGTTTTAATCACATTTTATTTCATTTTTATTGCAATGTTGCAGTGGTCAAAAAATGTACTTCAGAGTTTTTGATTCTTTTCTTATTATGCCCACACGTCTACCAGATGAATTTACTTCATATTTAGAGTCTTATGAATGCAGTGATACCAAATATGTGTACTTTAATTTTTTTTTATTGTTTTAAGGCTATGTTCATCGTACCTCCTGTTGTAGACCTTGGGGGCCCCCAAGGGAGTGGTTGCCCAGACAATTGCCCAGTCTGTTCCCACCCCTTAATGCCAGCCCTCTTTTAATTCATATATATGATATAGCTTACATTTAGGTAGCAAAAGTTGCTAAAGATTAATGCATAATAAATAAGAAATAAATGTCTGTCTGCATGGACCCAGCAAACAAAAAAGTGAGAGTGAAAATATTTATCTCAACAGTGTACCCCATCCTCAGGAATGACAGAAGTAAAAAAAAAAAACAAAGAATGATATTGCTTAGTTGTAGCAGTATATAGGCCATCAATGCTTTTGATTAGTTATCATCTGTCCTATCAGTTCAGGAGAAGAGAATCCCTATTGGTACTGCTGAAGGTTGATAATGATATCATATTTACTACACATTGCAGAAACTGTCTGCTCTGTGGCTATAGAAGCCGAGCTGTTTCCAGTAGAGGTGGGTGGAGAATGGTAATTATTCTTGCTCATTATCTATAGTTAATGATTGATGTGTGTATGATGAAGTGAAGAGAGCAAAGGATACAAAGGTCTTTATAATATTACTTGTCCTGGCACCAGAAGAGAGTCAACTGTCTCAGAGTTACAGGTTTGAGAGTTTTCTTTGTTAATTTGGCTTATATAGGTCTGGGATCACACACGCAGATTTTGTGACTTTGTTTTGCTAAACAATGTGGTTAAATATCAGAAGATAAGTATTAAGCTTATCGTTCTGGTCCTTATATAGACTGTGATATCCAGATCAGCATCTGGTCTCCTGGTCTGAACTCAAAAGATTCATATGTGCCCTTGTGGCCATTGAATTCCAGTCAGGAGACCCACGGTCAGTCTGGGTCCATGCACCTACTGTCAGACTCTGATGTCTGAACCTAGCTTTAGTCTTTGTTTTAGGCTTTTTTGTCCCTTGAAATCCACTTGTGGCTTTGACCAGGGGCGTAACTTTAACAGGTGCAGGGGTTGCAATCGCACCCGGGCCCTGGAGCCTAGGAGGCCCCAAAAGTCACTTTGACCTATAGAAAAAGAATATTGCTGTTAAAAGATTTGAAATAATTGGGGGCCCCCTTGGATCCTTAGCAATGGGGCCCATAAGTTTCAAGTTACGCCATTGGCTTTGACTCATAAACTTTGTCTAAGCTGCCACAAAAACGTGATGTGCAATTTCAATCTTTAAGAGGTTCTCCCAATAAAGGGGGGTCTAAGCGCTAGATGATAAGGTACTAAATATATCTTGTTAAATGTAGAAATGTTCTTTCTGAAATGCTATTTATGAGATATTTTTTAAATAAAATTTGTATTCTTCCTTATTTTACCTGCTTCTTTCATAGGTATTTGTATTGTATTGTTCTGTCTGTACCATATTCATATTTAACCCTCTGTGAAAAAACACTCGACCTGCTGGTGAAATATTGTCCTTTTATCCGTATTCATTTTAACTAATCGTACACAAGTATCCATAGCCAAATCATGGTTGGATTCAAACACACCCAATTCTTCAATGTTTTTCTGCACTTGAAGAAAAAGTGCCAGGAAATTTTAAGCGTTTTTTTTATAGCAGTTTCTTGCCTTTTTGTTATTATATTTGTAATATTCATATTTTTTTCAAACCTGCATATGGAAATAAAATGCCACCAAAGTTCGGGGTATGCAACCAACCAAAATGCTTATTGTCCTAAAAACGTCTGGGTAAAATGCAGCTAAAAATGTTGCAAAATGCTGTGTGTGATTCTAACCTATATCCATAACCGAAATTGCAGACACAGTTAAGACTCATTTTTGACATATGCAAAAACCAGAGTTCATGAGGGTTTTACATAATTTTTTTTATCAGTGTGTGGTCCATGTGTCCGTCTCTACGATTAGTGTTTCAGAAGTGATTTTTACCTATGGATAAATAAAAAAATTACAAAAATTCTCCTATATATTACAATTCTAAACACGGACAGTACACAGGCTATACAATGATACCTTCCGTGTCCTGCCTGTTGTTTTCTATCTACTCGTAGACTTGTGACCATTACTTCAATCAAAATCAAACATGTAAAAAACTTTAATGGGTAATGGGTTCTTTTTGAGAGAATCTTTTTGAGAAAATCATGGATAGAACACAAACATGAGTCACGGATATTTCAATGAGGCCTTTAAATTACTCTTGTGATAGAATGACGTTATGTAGTTCTGTAAAGCAATAATTATGAATCATAGTTGATAGCTTATTTTCTCGTATATTTTGCATTTTCATATACAAAGGTAACTTCATATATAGTAAAAACCATGGGCATTTGGAATGGATATTTCTAATGTGCCCTAGTACACTCTATTGATATACTGCTTTTCCAGAAATAGGATTCCTAACTTCTCCATGAACATGATAGTGATGCTCAATCCTTAGGGCTCACAGCAACAGCTATATCTATCTATCTATCTATCTATCTATCTATCTATCTATCTATCTAGACAAGAGAAAATTCACTGCAGCACTCAGCTACTACCAATTATGTATATGCTAAAAAGCAGTCTATATTTGAGAAAAATTTAAAAAACGTACGTTTTTTCAAAAACTCAATACTCACATATTTTTATTTGTTAAGGTTCTTAGTACACATATTGGCCAATATCTGCTTGCCTGTCAACCGCTTACAAGGTGACCTTAGATCTGATGGGTCCTAACGCTGACATCCCTGTCCTCCTTGTCACTCCCTTAAACAGACAAGAGAAAATTCACTGCAGCACTCAGCTACTACCAATTATCTTTGACAGTCAGCTGGAGGAGGATATAAATAAGTGTGAGGTAGAGGTGAAGGCCACTAAATCAAAGAAATATCTTCGTGATCTGGGGGACTTCCAAGGGAAAAAGGTATACCGGTGGCACAACACGAAAAACTCTCCAAAAAAGAGACCACGACATGAACCGTCACCGACTGCTTCTCCAATAATTTCTGAAGACGAATGTGGCGCACAGCCTTTTTTAGGGGAAGGGCCTGGAGAGGGCGTCTCAGGAACGAGACCAAAAGTGGTTACACCAGCACCTCTACCGAGCCCAAAATCACGCTACCCATACAATATGAGGAACAAGATAAAAAAGAAACATTAAAGGTGATTAATCTGTCTAAAAATGTTTTAACAAAAGCGCAGAATGATGTACTCTCTAGAGGCCTATCATTCTCGCCAGCAGCCTCTCTGGATGAATTCAATATTATTAAAGATCTGGAGCTTTTTGCTCACAAGGTGCTTTTTAAAAAATACTATAGCGAGCCCCAACTTATGGGATCGGATCTTGAGCTTCAGACTATGGATTATCTAGAGAGCCTTGAGGGCGAGAGTGAGGTGGGCTTTCTAACCAGGGGGCCCACGTACTTATATAGGAGGTCCACAGCTTTCCCACCTTTGTCAGCTTGTCCACCGGTGGAAATTTTTGTCCGTCTTGTGAGAGATGATCTACGCTATCTAGCTAGAAACTCACAGAAACATTACAACTTAACTCATAGCGAGCAAAAAGCCATTCAAGAATTAAAACAGATGAAGGACATCATAATAAAACGGGCTGACAAAGGTGGAAATGTGGTCCTCTGGCCTACGGATTTATATGAAGCAGAGGTAGGCAGGCAATTAAACAATTCTGCCTGTTATAAACGTCTTGAACGTAATGCCCTTAAGGATTACCAGGCAAAACTTATAAACCTTCTTGATGCGGGTTTGGAAAATTCCCTCATTTCAATCAAAATGAGAGAAGCACTCCTACCAGGCATTCCAGTGACTCCGACTCTGTACTTTCTGCCGAAGGTTCACAAGGACCCCCTAAACCCGCCAGGGAGACCTATAGTTTCGGGGGTGGGGGGTCTTTGTGAGCCTATCTGCAGATTCGTGGACTTCTACTTACAACATTGTGTAGAGACTCTGCCCTCATTTACTAGGGATACTAATGATATTCTTAGACGACTTCAAGGAATCATACTAACAGACGATATGTGGCTGGTAACTTGTGATGTGGAGTCCCTGTATACGTCGATCCGGAATGACCACGGGATGGCTGCGGCAAAATATTTTTGCAGTCCACCAATTTGGATAGTGAATTTATTGAATTCGTTCTCTCATTATTTCATTTTGCTTTGACACATACTTTTTTCATCTTTAGGGACCGCCCCTTCCTACAGCTCCAGGGAACAGCAATGTGCGCAACTTGCGCGCTTTCATACACAAATCTGTTCCTGGGGCTGTGGGAGGGTGATATGGTCTCTAAGTCAGAGGGATACAATGCAGTCATCTCATGGTCGCGTTATATGTAGCTAGGCATTGCACTACCATTAACCCCAGGTGCTCCACCCACTCAGAAATAGAAATGGAGGTTCAGTTGAGCACAAGACTTAGTGAAGATGTGGGACATGGAGTGACAAGGAGGACAGGGATGTCAGCGATAGGACCCATCAGATCTAAGGTCACCTTGTAAGCGGTTGATGGGCAAGCAGATATTGGCCAATATGTGTACTAAGAACCTTAGCAAACAAAAATATGTGAGTATTGAGTTTCTTGAAAAAGTTTTTAAGTTTTTAAATTTTTTCTCAAATATAGACTGCTTTTTAGCATATACATAATTGGTAGTAGCTGAGTGCTGCAGTGAATTTTCTCTTGTCTAAGTTCAGCATCACTGCTTGCACCAGTTCACATTACACAGTGCTGTGCATTTTTTTTTCTCATCTATCTATCTATCTATCTATCTATCTACTATCTATCTATCTATCTATCTATCTATCTATCTATCTATCTAATGATGTAAAAAAGGATTGCAGCACTCCTTCATTAAAGATGTATAGATGCCTTTATTCGGCCCTCAGGCACGCCGTGCAATCCTTTTTTTCATCATTGGTCTGTAAGCATTGGACTCTGAAACAGTCTGGGATTGATGGTTTTGCACCCTGTGTTATTACAAGTGCTTCTCCTCTCTTGTCTGTCTGTCTGTCTATCTATCTATCGATATAACTAGAAAGAAATGCTCTGCAGCACTCGGTTACTACCAAAGATGTACATGTGCTAACAAGCTATATATATATGAGAAAAAAGTTAAAAACTTACGTTTTTTCAAAAAACTCAAAATCATATCTTTTTATTCTGAAGTTCTTGGTACATACATTGGCCAATGTCTGTTTGCTCGTCGACTGCGACAAAGTGACTTCAGGTCCGACGAGTCCTACTCTGATATCCCTATCCTCCTTGTCCACCCCCCACCTCTCAGTGGGCAGACCCCATCTCAACCTTCTTTCTTTCTAGTTATTTGATTCAGCAGCCCTGCTGGCACCGGTTCACATTAGTCTGTGAGTGCTATGCAGTTTTTTTTTTCTGCTATCTATCGATATAGATAGATATATTGAGAGGTATACCGGCAATGTATATAGCCAGTGTGTATTGCACACAGAAGTCTGCTGCGATCAAAATCCCGCCTGGCTTGCTGGCACTTATTGTTCCTGCATACAACATAAGGAAAGCCAGCTGCTTGATGTCCAGCGTGGAAAGAACCAGGTAGATCCAAACCAGGTCTTGCAACCAAAAAAGAACAATGTTTCAGCTTCTGGTATAAAAATAATTCTTCTTTATTATTTGTCCATTACTAAAAAATGTCAAAAGGTTGCACAGAAAGGACAGGGAAGCCAAATGCATTTCGAACACTAACTTGAGTCCTTTATCACAGCTTAGCTACACTATACACAAAGGTTTCTAAAATACTAAAAATGTGCCAATGAAAACAGTGGGAACAAATCACATGACTATTACGTCACTAAATTCATTAATCAGGCAACAGGTTAGTTATATACAACTAATAGTGGTACATTGTCTCTCTCTACAGATTAAATCCTTTCAGATGTCTGGAGTCCAGTTTAAGAATACAGAAAGCTTCTTTTGACAGAAGTTTGGATTTAATATCGTGGCCCCTTGCATGCAGGCAACGTTTTCCGATACCTAAAACTTGCAAAGAAGACAAGTCACGATTGTGCTCAACAATATAATGCTTAGCAATTGCAAAAACATTTCTATTGGTGTTATTCAGTCTAAGTATGTCATTGTAATGCTCATTAAAACCTAGTTTTTAACTTACAAGTAGTACAATTTATATAAAACGTATTACATATAGTACAATTCATTTTATATACTACGTTTTCTAAGTCACAATTAATATTCTGTTTAATTTTATGTTCAGTTGTTTGATCAGAATCATAAAAAACAGTACTGCATAATGTGAATGAACACATGCGGCATTTTAGTGTATCCATTTAAAGTGATCCTTTGGCTGCAACCATGTGCCTTTTTGGACGTGTGGTTCAGAGTAAAATGTGGGAACAATTGAATCACCCAATGAGGGCCCTTTTTTCGTCACAACATTGCATTCATTTTTTAAAAAGTTGCTAAAATTTAATCTAAAAAATAATTAATAGAATCGGGTCATGCAATGAACATCTAGGAGAGTGGTTGCATTCAGTCCTACAACCTTTGGTTCATTGTGTACTTGGATATATCAAGGACATCAAGGATATTTTGGATCAATTGTTAAAGAGGACCTGTTACCCCCCCATGGACTAGAATCTAAGTGCAGCACTGAATGCAGCATGTCCGCTGAATTCAGGCAAGGGCTCCCCCATGTCTCTGTGTGGCTGTTACCCCGAGATATAGGCTTATAAAAACTTACAGTTAGAAGCCATGGAGGCTAGCCCTTGTGGTGCAGCCACCTCGTAGCATGGGGACATTTCACACACCCTGCGTCTCTGTGCCGCCTTTTTTAAATGTGTTCACTGCCTCCCTCTTGCCAGTCATTTCACCCATTTCCTCGCCTGCACGCAGAGCAAGGTATTGCTTATTGCCGCCCTGGCCATCTGTCCCGCCTCCTGCTCTGATGTCAGAGCCTTTGCAAGCTCTGCTCCGTAGCATAACACGGAGCAGGGCGGGAAAGTAGAGTAGGTTACAGCAAGAGGCGGGACAGGCATCCTCTACTTTCCCCGCCCTGCTCCATAGCATAACACGGAGCAGGGCGGGCAAAGGCTCTGACATCAGAGCAGAAGGCAGGATAGGCGGCCGGGGCGGCGATAAGCAATAACTCACTCTGCGCCTGCGTCAGCAGCACAAGGATGCACAGATTGCAGGCAAGGACATGGGTGAAATGACTGACAGGGGGGAGGCGGCAAACACATTTAAAAAAGGCGGCACAGAGACACAGGGTACATTAAATGCCCCCGTGCTACGAGGTGGCTGCAGCACAAGGGCCAGCCTCCATGGCTTCTAACTGTAACTTTTTCTAAGCCAATATCTCGGGGTACCAGCTGTACAGAGACATGGGGGACCCCTTGCCTGAATGCAGCAGACATGCTGCATTCATTGCTGCACTTAGATTCTAATCCATGGGGGGAGGTGACTGGTAATCTTTAAATAAAAAGTGGTTATCTGATTACATCTGGATACGTTGTGATGTCAATTCCTTATATACATCAATACCCTGCCCTAAGGCTATGGAAGCTTTAAAATTTCATTTGGAAAAGTAACTATGTACTCAGAAATGATGCAGACATATGTATTGGATGTCATAAACTATTTATTCAATTATATCTATTTTGTTTTTGATAAGATCTATTACAGACCCAAGGTGTCTCGATGGGTGCACGGTTTTCAGCTTCCCTTGCTAATTTGACAATATCATATTGGGAGCATTGTTTTCTATAATCGACAAACCATATATTTCAAATCTGTCCTGGGATGGTAGATTTATTGATGATATGATCTACATCAGGCAGGGAGATGAGTCTGCCATACCGGGATTTGTTACATTTTTAAAATATCCTTGGTGTCCTTGATATATCCAGATACACGCTTAACCAAAGTTGTAGGACTGAATGCAACCACTCTCCTAGACGTTCATTGCATGACCCGATTCCATTAATTATTTTTTAGATTAAATTTTAGCATCTTTTTAAAAAATGGATGCAATGTTGTGTTGAAAAAAGCGCCTTCATTGGGTAATTTAATTTCTCCCACGTTTTTCACTGAACCACAGGTCCAAAAAGACACATGGTTGCAGCAAAAGGGTCACATTAAATATGGTACACTAAAATGCCGCTTGTGTTCATTCACATTATGCAGTACTGTTTTTTATGATTCTGATCAAACAACTGAACATAAAATTAAACAGTATATTAATTGTGACTCAGAAAACGTAGTATATAAAATGAATTGTACTGTATGTAATACGTTTTATATAGGTTGTACTACTTGTAAGTTAAAAACTAGGTTTAATGAGAATTACAATGACATACTTAGACTGAATAACACCAATAGAAATGTTTCTGTAATCGCTAAGCATTATATTGTTGAGCACAATCGTGACGTGTCATCTTTGCAAGTTTTAGGTATTGAAAAACTTTACCCGGATGCAAGGGGCGGCGATATTAAATGCAAACGTCTGTCAAAAGACACTTTCTGGATTTTTAACCTGGAATCCAGACACCCGAAAGGTTTAATCTGTAGAGAGAGACAATGTACCACTATTAGTTTTGTTGCCTGATTAATGAATTTAGTTAGTGAATTGAGTTCATGTGATTTGTTCCCACTGTTTTCATTGGCACATTTTTAGTATTTTAGAAACCTTTGTGTATTGTGTAGCTAAGCTGTGATAAATAACGCAAGTTAGCATTTGAAACACGTCTTGCTCCACCGCCCTTTCTGTGCAACCTTTTGTAATTTTTTAATAACGGACGAATAATAAAGAAGAATTATTTTTATGCCAGAAGCTGGAAAATTGTTCTTTTTTGGTCACTTATTGTTCCACAGACCCTTATGATGTAAAGAATGGTGAGGAAGTGATGGGCAATACTGACCATCCCTGTTCCTCCCCATAGATGTGGCACACCTGATATAGTATGAATCCTTCATGATCACGTGGTCTGTGATGCAAGCAAGGTTCTGCACATCCTTGTTTGTGCCATGTGGCATTTGTGTATGCTGTAGAGTGGAGCTGGAGCGGGGTGTTTGAAACACACAGAGTCAAGAGACCTGGTCTCTTTGCCTGGAACACAATTAGCCCTGGAAGGCATGAAACACTGGAGACCAGGTGTACAGAGCCTTAATACTGCAAGCTCTGACGGAGCAGAGCTGAGGAAAGCAGCTAAACAAGGCAAAGGTAAAAGATTATGTTTGATATGGACATTAATGTTATTACCTTGCTAAGGGATGTATCTGAAATCTAGCGGACATAGCTGCCATTGAAAGGGTCTAGACTACTAAGTGTGTAACATTCTTGCCAAGGCTCTGAGTTGGACTATGCTATTTGCGGTTTATGATGATTGAATATACTGGCTGGACGTATCTTTTGTAGAAAAATAACGTTCATAGAAGAAAGGGAGGCGGCACTCACCAGTTTGTTGATCCTTCTATATTCATGTATTCCAAATTGCATTAATGCAGTTTGGGTGTAGCAGGGAGTGAGGAATCAGCAGATGACGCGGCAATTACTGCTTCAACGGGTCCAGCTCTTCAACGGGTCCAGCTCTTCAACTGAACTGGACCCGTTGAAGCGGTAATTACTGCGAAACGGCAGCCGTCGTCCGCAGATTCCTCACACCCTCTCCCTGCTACACCGAAACTGCATTAATGCAATTTGGAATAAATGAATACAGAAGGATCAACAAACTGGTGAGTGCCACCTCCCTTTCTTATATGAATGTTGTTTGAAAAGTTATGCCTATCGTGTGGCGAGCAACACCTTTTACCCAGTGATCCCAAAGGTGAAAAAAGGTTCAAGGTTTCTGGTATCAGCTTCCGTGGTGTGTTCTAGTGGGTTCACTATTTATCTACGCCTGTGGTGGCGTAACAGTAAGAACTGAGATAAAGGAGCTCAAGGAGATGCTACAAGGCCATTTGAAACAAGAAAGGCTTGAGAGGCAGACTGTTGAGAACCGTGTGGGTGCATTGGAGATTTAGAGGTCTGAGATAACTCTGCTGAAAAAGGAGCAGTTGAAGCAGGAGAAGCTTCAGAGATGGGCTGCTGAAAGGCCAATAGCTGAGCGGGAGGAAAAAGTTCCTGAGCTCAAAGATCACTTGGCAAAGTGCCCATCGATGAATAAGGTAGCCTTGGAGAAGGTGGAGCGGCAAGAGTCCCTCTTGGTCAAACAATATATAAAAAGGGGGGGGGGGACAAGAGGCGCAATAGTGCCCTATCACTAGTGACACTAGTATGTAGATGGTGGTGCTGTGTGGCCGCTCACCTGGTCCAGTTGTGGTCCCCACAACTGGTTTGACTGCGTTTAGGAATCAATGTTCCAAGCTGCTGCAGGACCTCCACCTACCACTGGATCGTGGTATATTCCAAGAAAGATGATGGGAGTGATGGTGTGTCACGGTCCGCGCTGCTTCTGGATAAAAAACTCACCAAAGAGCCCAGCAAACTTTCATCCTCTTTATTCCTTAATCCAACGCGTTTCAGCGCCACAACCCGGCGCCTTCCTCAGGGATATCCCTGAGGAAGGCGCCGGGTTGTGGCGCTGAAACGCGTTGGATTAAGGAATAAAGAGGATGAAAGTTTGCTGGGCTCTTTGGTGAGTTTTTTATCCAGAAGCAGCGCGGACCGTGACACACCATCACTCCCATCATCTTTCTTGGTCAAACAGGATGAAGAAGCTGAAAGTCAGTTGGCCGTGAAATTTGAGCCAGACGTTCGTATGGACACCCCTGGTAAGACAGAAACCTCTCTGTACAAATGCCTTGTAGATGTACCCAAAAACTTAAGAGAAGAATGTGCCAGAGAGTCAGTACATGAAGCGTTTAAGAAGGCCGTGGCAGCCTGTAAGGTGTACTCAATTTTAGAAGCCAACAAACTGGTGGTCCTGTCCACAACCAAAGTCACAGTAAAGTGAATGGCTATTCTGAGTGACACGCACTTACGATGCATTCGCACAATGTGGATGGTCCAGCTGAAACTTGAAGAAGTCGCCAGACAGCTGGAGCTTATGAGGACAGCTCAAAGTGCGGAAAGAAGTCATCCGGATGTCTCATGCTTTAATGATAAAGCTCATTGGGAGAAATGGCCAAGCCATGCAAATAATGGTAAAGAGGTAAAGAAGTCTGGTGTGGTGAAAGAGAGCGGTCCACGTGATCACCAAGATGGGATACCTGATAAAGATGGTATGGTGTGGTTCTTTGCTGTAGGTATAGAAGAAAATTTTGGATACATACAGATTCTGATGGAGTACTGTATGACCTACCTACAAGAAGTAGAACAGCTGACTCTGGCAAGACTGCGAGTTGAGAGACAGCATCACCTGAGCAGTAGAAGGTGGCAGCCATCTGTAAATCATGAGACTCAACAAAGAAGGGGCCCTTCAAATGAGGAACTCACCACAGCAGAAGCTAGAGCCAAAATAAAAGACCTTCAAAGACGTTCTGAGGATAATGGACTTGGGTTTAGAGGTAGTAAATCCTCCAGTAACTCAAGTCTGAGAGGGCCAAACAGAAGACCAAATTGAGTATGTAACAGTACAGAGTCAGGCCTGACCTTGGATACAGAGGCAAGTGACTTGCACTGCTGTATTGACCGCTGGGGCGGGGGATGTCAGACAAGGTTACGACTCGGAAATGTGACTTGATGGAGTCTGATAGTGCGTTATTCACAAAAGGATGGATGATGACAGTGACAGACTGTGAGTCCCTAAGACACAAGCTGATGAATCAAATTCCAGAAGCTGATGCTTGTAGTCGACTAAGAAGGTCCCCTTAATTGGTAGGGCAAGGTAAAATGGATGCCCTGTTGCAGGGCCCCAGTTCACCCCTACAGGTCTGAACAGGAGGTGGGTATGTGAAATATACCGGCACTATAGCCAGTGTGTATCTCACAGACAGAAGTCTGCTGCAATCTAAATCCAGCATGGCTTGCTGGCACTTATTGTTTCACAGACTTTTATGATATAAAGAATGGTCAGGAAGTGATGGGCTACACTGACCATCCACGTTCCTCCACATGGGTGTGGCACAGCTGATATAGTGTGACTCCTTCATGATCACATGGTCTGTAATGCAAGCAAGGTCCTGCACGTTCTGTTTGTTCCATGTGGCATTTGTGTATCTTGGAGACTGGAGCTGGAACGGGGTGTTTGAAACACACAGAGTCAAGAGACCTGGTCTCTGTGCCTGGGACACCGTTAGCCATGGAGCAAAGCTGATAGAAGCAGCTAGACCCAGCAAAGGTAAAAGGCTGTGTTTGATATGGACATTATTATTATTACCTTGCTGAGGGATGTATCTGAAGTCAAGTGGGCACAGCTGCCATTGAAAGGTTCTAAGATTGCAAAGTATTCACTGATCTCAGGGAGACCAGTCCAAGAAAACACTGCGGGCAGCTGGCAAAAGCGCTCAAACACAGTGAATTCCTAGGCACATTGCCCCCTGGGAAATATGAATATGCAAATAAAGTCTGTGGAGCCTCGGTTAGGAGTCTCAAACACAGAACTAGCCATATATCCCTCCAGGGAAGGACCCAGCCAAGGGGTGGCTCCTTGCGGAGAACACCATATCCACCATATGAAGTGGCCCTTTAAGTCAATATCCAACTCTTTTACAAGTTCACAGATATGACAAGGGAATACCAAGGCCAGGTATCCATCCACATACAGCTGTTTCGGGGTGTTGCCCCTCATCAGTGTGGAGTAGGATTCTGGCTAGGTGGGAGCAAGGCCTAGTAGACCAAGATTGCAAAGTATTCACTGATCTCAGGGAGACCAGTCCAAGAAAACACTGCGGGCAGCTGGCAAAAGCCCTCAAACACAGTGAATTCCTAGGCACATTGCCCCCTGGGAAATATGAATATGCAAATAAAAGTCTGTGGAGCCTCGGTTAGGAGTCTCAAACACAGAACTAGCCATATATCCCTCCAGGGAAGGACCCAGCCAAGGGGTGGCTCCTTGCGGAGAACACCATATCCACCATATGAAGTGGCCCTTTAAGTCAATATCCAACTCTTTTACAAGTTCACAGATATGACAAGGGAATACCAAGGCCAGGTATCCATCCACATACAGCTGTTTCGGGGCGTTGCCCCTCATCAGTGTGGAGTAGGATTCTGGCTAGGTGGGAGCAAGGCCTAGTAGACCAAGATTGCAAAGTATTCACTGATCTCAGGGAGACCAGTCCAAGAAAACACTGCGGGCAGCTGGCAAAAGCGCTAAAACACAGTGAATTCCTAGGCACATTGCCCCCTGGGAAATATGAATATGCAAATAAAGTCTGTGGAGCCTCAGTTAGGAGTCTCAAACACAGAACTAGCCATATATCCCTCCAGGGAAGAACCCAGCCAAGGGGTGGCTCCTTGCGGAGAACACCATATCCACCATATGAAGTGGCCCTTTAAGTCAATATCCAACTCTTTTACAAGTTCACAGATATGACAAGGGAATACAAAGGCCAGGTATCCATCCACATACAGCTGTTTCGGGGTGTTGCCCCTCATCAGTGTGGAGTAGGATTCTGGCTAGGTGGGAGCAAGGCCTAGTAGACCAAGATTGCAAAGTATTCACTGATCTCAGGGAGACCAGTCCAAGAAAACACTGCGGGCAGCTGGCAAAAGCGCTCAAACACAGTGAATTCCTAGGCACATTGCCCCCTGGGAAATATGAATATGCAAATAAAGTCTGTGGAGCCTCGGTTAGGAGTCTCAAACACAGAACTAGCCATATATCCCTCCAGGGACCTTGGCTGGGTCCTTCCCTGGAGGGATATATGGCTAGTTCTGTGTTTGAGACTCCTAACCGAGGCTCCACAGACTTTATTTGCATATTCATCTTTCCCAGGGGGCAATGTGCCTAGGAATTCACTGTGTTTGAGTGCTTTTGCCAGCTGCCCGCAGTGTTTTCTTGGACTGGTCTCCCTGAGATCAGTGAATACTTTGCAATCTTGGTCTACTAGGCCTTGCTCCCACCTAGCCAGAATCCTACTCCACATTGATGAGGGGCAACACCCCGAAACAGCTGTATGTGGATGGATACCTGGCCTTGGTATTCCCTTGTCATATCTGTGAACTTGTAAAAGAGTTGGATATTGACTTAAAGGGCCACTTCATATGGTGGATATGGTGTTCTCCGCAAGGAGCCACCCCTTGGCTGGGTCCTTCCCTGGAGGGATATATGGCTAGTTCTGTGTTTGAGACTCCTAACCGAGGCTCCACAGACTTTATTTGCATATTCATATTTCCCAGGGGGCAATGTGCCTAGGAATTCACTGTGTTTGAGGGCTTTTGCCAGCTGCCCGCAGTGTTTTCTTGGACTGGTCTCCCTGAGATCAGTGAATACTTTGCAATCTTGGTCTACTAGGCCTTGCTCCCACCTAGCCAGAATCCTACTCCACACTGATGAGGGGCAACACCCCGAAACAGCTGTATGTGGATGGATACCTGGCCTTGGTATTCCCTTGTCATATCTGTGAACTTGTAAAAGAGTTGGATATTGACTTAAAGGGCCACTTCATATGGTGGATATGGTGTTCTCCGCAAGGAGCACCCCTTGGCTGGGTCCTTCCCTGGAGGGATATATGGCTAGTTCTGTGTTTGAGACTCCTAACCGAGGCTCCACAGACTTTATTTGCATATTCATATTTCCCAGGGGGCAATGTGCCTAGGAATTCACTGTGTTTGAGCGCTTTTGCCAGCTGCCCGCAGTGTTTTCTTGGACTGGTCTCCCTGAGATCAGTGAATACTTTGCAATCTTGGTCTACTAGGCCTTGCTCCCACCTAGCCAGAATCCTACTCCACACTGATGAGGGGCAACACCCCGAAACAGCTGTATGTGGATGGATACCTGGCCTTGGTATTCCCTTGTCATATCTGTGAACTTGTAAAAGAGTTGGATATTGACTTAAAGGGCCACTTCATATGGTGGATATGGTGTTCTCCGCAAGGAGCCGCCCCTTGGCTGGGTCCTTCCCTGGAGGGATATATGGCTAGTTCTGTGTTTGAGACTCCTAACCGAGGCTCCACAGACTTTATTTGCATATTCATATTTCCCAGGGGGCAATGTGCCTAGGAATTCACTGTGTTTGAGCGCTTTTGCCAGCTGCCCGCAGTGTTTTCTTGGACTGGTCTCCCTGAGATCAGTGAATACTTTGCAATCTTGGTCTACTAGGCCTTGCTCCCACCTAGCCAGAATCCTACTCCACACTGATGAGGGGCAACACCCCGAAACAGCTGTATGTGGATGGATACCTGGCCTTGGTATTCCCTTGTCATATCTGTGAACTTGTAAAAGAGTTGGATATTGACTTAAAGGGCCACTTCATATGGTGGATATGGTGTTCTCCGCAAGGAGCCACCCCTTGGCTGGGTCCTTCCCTGGAGGGATATATGGCTAGTTCTGTGTTTGAGACTCCTAACCGAGGCTCCACAGACTTTAATTGAAAGGTTCTAGACTATTAAGTGTGTAACATTCCTGCCAAGGCTCTGAGATGGACTATGCTATTAGCGGTTCATGATGACTGATTAAATGCCTGGACGTATCTTTTATTGAAAAACGTACGTGTGCTTTAATTGTATGATAAAATGATTACCCTCAACACGCTCGCTAGTGTTACCTCACAATATATATATATATATATATATATATATATATTAAATATATTTAATTAACCATACCTATGTAACGCTTACACGTGATCCTCAATGCACAATATAATGTACAATCCAAAACAGCCGGATCCAAAGTGTAGCAAATATGTGTTTTATTAAATATCTACTAAAAATATGTTACAAAATGTTTCATTTTATGTGCATTACATCCAATAGAACCATAAGCAGTTTTACTGGTATGCAGGTTTTTAACTCCACTGGTTTTTACTCATACCCCAGCATAGCAAATAACTAAGTGAAGCATAAATCTCTTTGTATAAATATAAATATGCCCTCTGTCACATGCTCAAGTAGATTAACGACAAGTTATATATGGCCTGTGAAAGCAATAAAATATAGTCTTCCAAATAATGTAGAATCAAGTCGGTACGAAGATTAAAACCTGTGGGTAAGAGGAGTCCAACATTAAAATCCAATAGGATTCCCTATTTAAAAGACACCCTCTCTTTTGATGATGGGTTTTGATGATGGGTTAAAGGGAACCAACCAACCATCAGCTACAGCCAGGGTCACGAGCACACGCTCTGTGACTTCCTGCCTGTGCAGCTGTAACTCATTCTGCCGGGTGATCACAGAGCGCACAGAGCGTGTGCTCGTGACCCTGGCTGTAGCTGATGACGTGTGCACGGCCATGAGAGTCCGTGCAGCAGCCTGTGACGAGGCTGAAAGGGCAGGGCTTTACTGAAGAGAGGGGGGAGAGGAGGCTGACGGGCAGATGAACTCGGCAGCGGGACAAGCTAAGTAACGCCCAGTTGGCAACATTTTTTAAACTTTATAAAGCTATATCTTAGCTTCTACTAAACTGTTTTTTTAGCAAAAATGATTGTCCCAAATGTGTGTGCTGGGTGTAGGACACACATTAACAGGGTCATTTGGGGTGGTTGGTTCCCTTTAAATCTTTCTAATAAAAAAATACTCAAAACCAGTAAGATGAATGCTCAAAAAACTTTAGGAATATTAGAGGGGTTTTAAAGTGTTCCAGAATATGTTGGCGCTGTGCAAATTAAGTTATTATATATTATTATTTGAGGTATTTGAGGGGTTGACTGCGTTGGCATTAATCAAATCTCTTGTGTTCATTAGTGTATGGTTGCAATGAAGTTGCTACCACATATGTGCACTGTACACAGTATTCGACTTATGTGCTATTACAATTAATAGATTGCGTAATATGATGTTGTCTTCTATCAGTTGTGATTTGGACATTCTTAAGTTGTTTGCCATATTTATACTAATTTATGCTGCGTTGGTAGAACCCTGTTTCTGAGAGCTATGGCCCTGATTCAAATTTCCTCGACAGTCTTGACAAGGGGATGTGGTGGAGTCAGAAGCATCTGATTTCTTACAGAAATCCCTGACTGGAGTAAGATTTCTGGTGTAATGAATGCCACAGCTGAGCAGTGAATTCACGCCCACCGCCATGCACCTGCTGCACCCATTTTGGTGTTGTTGGGAGAAACTGGTGTGAAAACATCAAAATTAGCTAAATTTTTTCACCAAAATATTACAATTTTTCAAAGCATTTGCCATAATTCTTGAAAAATTGCTTTCCTAAATCAGGGCCAGTATCTTTTAGTTTATTTTTTTCATTACCAAATTAGGAGTTAACAACTATAGCTGAGATATTTTTTTTTTGTAGAAAAATTTCAACCATCTTGAACTTTTTCAAGGAAAAAGCTCTCTTTAAAATAGGAAATTTATATTAATAGTTCCTTGAGTTTGGTTAACTTCTTTGCTGAAGGTAATTACAAAGACTGGTAGGGTTGATATTTTATTTTTATTATGCTGTTAGATTATGAGCTCCCATTGATTTGTATTTACTTTATTTTGCTTTGTTTAGCATTCACTTAGAATCAACTCATTTATGTCACCTGTTAACCTGTCACATATCATTTCTTGTGTTTTTCTGATAATTTTAATTGTTGGAATACTTGCATTTTACACACTTTTCTGGTAACAGTATACCTGGGATGTCGGGATTTTGTTTGAAGAACAGTGTTATTTGTTATATCTCCTTAAAAGTGTATGCTTCAGCAATACCCTTACCCTATTGGCTTTCAGGGATAAATCCAAAAAGATCTTGTTTTTACACCATGTAAATTGAAACTTACAGAATTACCATTGAAGTATTCAACAAGGTGTGGTATATGGTTGCCACTTTAGGCAAACTAATAATAATAGTAATAATAAAAATATTATCCATGTAGCGATCACAGTACACAGAATCATAAACCAAGGGGTTAAAAAATGTTAGCCAAAGATGATAATTTTGTGACTAATGACACAATCCTACAGCTTCCGTCATCATCTTTACGAGGTCTTTTGCTTTTGTTCTTGGGTTGATATGCACATCGTACCAAAGCAAGTTCATCTTTGGGACATAGAACCTGTCTCCTTCCCGAGTGGTATAATGGCTGGACATTTTCATCTTGTTTTTACTTGCATATAATTGTTTGTACAGATGAACATGGCACCTTCAAGTATCTGAAAATTGTACCTGAGGATGAAGTAGATTTGTGCAAGTCCACAATTCTAATCCTGATATCTTGGCTGATTTCTTTAGATTTTCTCAAGATGCTATTCAAAGAAGCAGTGTTTTTCAGGTGTGCATTAAAATACAACCACAGTTGTGTCTCTAATTAGCTCAAATGTTGCCAATATACCTATCAGAAGCTTCCAAACACATACCATCATCATATGGACTGTCTCAAATTGTTTAAAGGCACAACAATCTTAGTGTATATAAACTTGTGACTTTCAGGAAAGTAGTAAAAATACCTTAAAACATTCTCTCTATCTCATTATTCTGGCATTTGGCAAATATAAATAACACTGGGGAACAATTTGAAAAAAAATTTCTGTTGAGTTAGGTTTTTGAGCTGATTTATACTAAAATTGGCATGCTGATTCCAAAAATGTAGTCAGTTTTTTTCTAGCACGTCAAGTTTTTCCTCCACAACTTACCTGCCAGAGATGCACAATTGCACTGATATCTGTAATAAGACTTGTTATCTGATTACAATTCGACTCATATATGTTTGTAAAAAACATGATAGTGTTAAAAAACATATTTGTCATGCCTATTTCTTATATATTTCATTTTGTGTTCATATTTGTACTATTTAAAAAAAAACAAAACAATTTTTGGGTACAGTAGTTTACATATTTTTGAGAAGACAAAAATCCTATAGTTCAAAAACTTGACGTGATAGAGAAAAACTGAGATCATTTCTGGATTCAGCATCCAAAAATTAATTAAGATCAGTTGTCTGACCTAACTCCTAAAAAATTGTGCTCCCTAGTGTAATTGTAGTAATCCTAATTGACCTAAAATAGGAAAGGTTTATTCTGATTTCATGTCAGATAGTGAGAAAAACATGCATATGTGTCTTTTTATATAATGTATGTAAACTTCTGATTTCAACTGTAGGTATAAAGCAATTCAATATCATATGTAATCCATCAATTTCCCTCAATCCACACAATCTCTTGTACCAATGCAAGGACATGTTTAGTATGTGTCAAATATCCAGGGCATTTCCCAACAATTGGTTGCAATAAACTTTCCCCCACTTGCATAAGTGCTTATTTAATGAGCTAGTATCAGTCGCTATACATTTCATAGGGGACATAAACATATTTGTATTAAATTTATGTAGCGAACAGTATATGGGTATAATCTGAGTTCTGAGGCCTTGTGTAGCTAAAATTTAAATTTCTCTTGGAACATATTTCTGGGGTAACTTACAATTTCTTGTATGTGATTGAATAACGTAACATCTGTTTATTCAATTTAAGTTATAAATTTGTGTTTAACAATCCAACTGATCCTTCCCATTGTTTGTTATTCCCACGTAAACTCCATATTACTTTTTAAAATGCAAATTTGCACTTCTGTAAGGAAGTGGAAGAACTCCAGTGCCACCTTTAAGTAGCTCCTTAAAGGGAACCTGTCACCTAATCTATGGCCCTAAACTATCACTACCTGCCCTACAGACCCTAACTAGCTCCCTAACCATCCCTGCCTGTCCTAATAGGGCTTTATATAAGTTGAATAAAACACTTTAGAAACTTACATGATCTGTGTCTGTGGGGCGTTCCTGTCAGGAGGGCGGTGTCCCCAGAGCCGCGCTCCCCCCGCCTCGCACCCTTCCTAACGCCCTAATGGGCGGCATTATCGATTTGAAGAGCGGGGGAGCCCATTGGAATCATCCCGCCCCGCTCTTCATGACACGAGGCCGGAGACCGCGTCATTTCCGGTCCGCGCATGCGCAGTGCGGCAGGAGAAGCCGACGCGAGTGACGGCGTCGCTAGGCAACGATCGGCGTCTTCGGAAGGTGAGTATCGGCGGCCCCCTCCCAAAACTGCACATATATATGTGTGTGTAATCCACATGTATATATGGATTACACACACATATATATATATTCACTTTGATTAGGCATAGTTTATATGTGCATCTATATATATATATATATATATATAGATGCACATATATATAGTTAGATTATATATATATGTGTGCATGTGTATATATATATATATATATATATAATATATGCACACACACAAAAAAAATATGTATATATATAGTGTTAGAGTATATTTATATTTGCATGTATATGTGCACATACAGACATATATATATATATATATATGTATATATAATCTAACTATATATACACATATATATATGTGTGTATATATGGTTAGATAGATTATATATATATATATATATAGAATACCTATTGTATGTATACAGAGTATACATGGTGCATCTATAGATATGGTAAATCTATATATATATATACCCAAGTGTATGGATGCATCATATCTCTAGATGCGTCATATATATATACTGTATATATAAAGTGGATGCAGCTAATATATAGTGTGTATATATATATATATATGATGCATCTACTATATATATATATATATATATATAGTATATATATATATAAATATATATATAGTATATATATATATATATGGTGCATCTATAGATATGATGAATCTATATATATATATATATATATATATATACATACAAGTGTATAGAAGCATCACATATATGCTGTATATATACAGTAGATGCATAATCTATATTATATATAGATATACACTATATACATATATTATATAGATGCATCCACTGTATATATGCAGTATATATATGATCCATCTATACACTTGTGTATAGATGCATCTATACACTTGTGTATATATATTGATACTTATCATATCTATAGATGCACCATATATATATATATATACTGTATATATACAGTAGATTATATATATATATATATATATATCTACTGTATATATATACATTATATATATGGTGCATCTATAGATATGATGAATCTATATAAATACATAAGTGTATAGATGCATGACATATATACTGTATATATACAGTAGATGCATTGTATATATTATATATAGATATACACTATATATATAATATATATATATAGATGTATACACTGTATATATACAGTATATACAAATTTATGATGCACCTATAGATTGATGCATCTATACACTTGTGTGTATATATAGATGCATCTACTGTATATATACAGTATATATATGATGCATCTATAGAAATGATGCATCTATAAACTGTGCATATATATATGCATATATATGCGTGTATCTATTCAAATGCATGTATATATATATGGGTATATATATATATATATACACAAATGTGTGTGTGTATATATATATAGATATAGAAACACACATGTATATATATCTATATACACACACACACATATATCAGTATATATTTATATATATACATATACACAGACACATGTATATATCTATATTCACACATATATATGTATGTATATATATATATATATATATATATATATATACAGAAATATATAGTAAATTACACATATTATGCATATGTGTGTAAATGTATATACATATACATATATGTGGATACTTAGACATATATATATGTATATGTGTGCATATGAATATATACACACGTGTATACATATGATTAGTCACATATATACATAATGTGTGTATATAGTAATATATATCTGTATCTATAGATATGTATATATACACATACACGTGTATATATATCTATATGCACAGAAATACATATATATATTATATATATATACACAGATACACACACATTTTGTGTGTATGTATATATATATATGTATAAATACATAGCTGTATATACAGACATACATATCAATATACACACATTATCTATGTATATATGTGCATGTATATATATATACTTGTGTGTGTATATATCTATATATATATATATATATATATTGTAGAGAGAAAGACTGAGGGTGAGAGGGTCTGTGAGTTTTGTGTAACGCTGTGACCTGGGAGACGCAGTAAACTTCACCTGAGGTCAGAGTTAATCCTCGTCACTCTACCTGACCTCAGGTGATCTACACTGATGTCACCCTGTTCACATCGGTAACAGAAAACTCACTCTATGTGGGTCACGCTGTGGAGTGGGAAGTTTCACATGAGGTCAGAGAAACACATTGCTTTATCCGACCTCAGACCACAGAAAAAAAACGGCGTGGGGCTTCGCCGCATTTTTCTTTGCCAGCCAGGTACAACTAGGCAGCTGAGGGCTGGAATCCCCAGCGTAGGGAGGCCCAAGCGTTCTGGGCCACCCCCGCTGAGAATTGCAGCTCGCAGCCGCCCCAGAATATTGCGCATTTATAGAAGCGCAATATTCTGGAGCTGTACCCAGCTCTTCCAGCTGCCCTGTGGCGGTGGCAGACTGGGTAATAAGGGGTTAATGCCACCTTTCTTTTAGCAGCTGGCACTAAGCCCGAGATTTATAATGTCGCGCCAATGTTAGACACGGCCATTATGAATCTCTATTTAGTAGTAAAGAAGACACAACACCGAGAAAAATTTTTTTATTACAACAAAAAACACAAACACGTATTTTGACTCCATCTTTATTACTCCCACATACCCATCCAGGATCCTGGTAGAGGTCCGTCCGTTAGTGAAGATTCCCTAAAAATTATATTTGAAGGCTCGTGCAGTGAAGCATTCATGGTCTGTGTCACCTGAGGTCGGATAAAGCAATGTGTTTCTCTGACCTCATGTGAAACTTCCCACTCCACAGCGTGACCCACATAGAGTGAGTTTTCTGTTACCGATGTGAACAGGGTGACATCAGTGTAGATCACCTGAGGTCAGGTAGAGTGACAAGGATTAACTCTGACCTCAGGTGAAGTTTACTGCGTCTCCCAGGTCACAGCGTTACACAAAACTCACAGACCCTCTCACCCTCAGTCTTTCTCTCTACAAAATATATATATATATATATATATATATATATATATATATATATATATATATAGATATACACACACAAGTATATATATATATATACATGCACATATATACATAGATAATGTGTGTATATTGATATGTATGTCTGTATATACAGCTATGTATTTATACATATATATATATATATACATACACACAAAATGTGTGTGTATCTGTGTATATATATATATATGTATTTCTGTGCATATAGATATATATACACGTGTATGTGTATATATACATATCTATAGATACAGATATATATTACTATATACACACATTATGTATATATGTGGCTAATCATATGTATACACGTGTGTATATATTCATATGCACACATATACATATATATATGTCTAAGTATCCACATATATGTATATGTATATACATTTACACACATATGCATAATATGTGTAATTTACTATATATTTCTGTATATATATATATATATACATACATATATATGTGTGAATATAGATATATACATGTGTCTGTGTATATGTATATATATAAATATATACTGATATATGTGTGTGTGTGTGTATATAGATATATATACATGTGTGTTTCTATATCTATATATAGATTCAAGATTCAAGATTCAAAGAAGCTTTATTGGCAGGACCAAATACATCTCAGTTTTGCCAAAGCAATTGTATAAAGGGAATAGAGATAGGGACTGTGGGGATGTTGGGTAGGAGCTGTAGGGAAGGTGGATGGGATGGATCCAGGATGGGGGGGCTATAGTCCATGGCATAGGGAAGGTGGATGGGGCAAGTCCAGGGTGGGGGCTATAGTCCATGACATAGGAAAGGTGGATGGGGGCAGATCCAATGTGGAGGCTATAGAGTCCATGGCATCATAGCTCTTTTTCTCGCAGTCTATGGCATTCGCTCACATACCGCACTGCTATCTCCACTGCTCTCTCTTCTTCTCCCAGCAGGATAGATGTTTTTTCTTCCTCCTTCATGGTGATGAAATCCGGGAAGAGATGTGAGAGTCTCCTGAAGTGAGTGTCCCTCACTGCTGTGTATTTGGAGCAGTGTCGCAGGAAGTGGGTTTCGTCCTCCAGGGCCTCCTGATCACAGTGTTGGCACAGTCTTTCCTCCCTGGGCTTGTATCTCTGCCTGTGTCGGCCGGACTCGATGGCCAGACTGTGGGCACTGAGTCTATATCTGCTCAGGATCTTGCGGTCTCTGGGATCCGGGAGTTTCTCCAGATATGGGGCCAGTCTGTAGTCTCTCTGTAGGCTCCGGTACATGGTCAGTTTCTGTGAGTTGATGATATCGTTCTTCCAGTCACTGACATACCTCTCCTGGCCCTCCTCTACCATCTTCCTGATTCCGGCTTTTGTCAGGCTGTGATTGGTGTTCTGGTTGTGTTGGGCTTGGCTGGGCTGTTCCGAGGGTCCTGGTTTTCCTGTTTCGCCTATATGTATCAGGGCTTTATGGTGATGGGAGCTTGGATTGCTCCTATGTAGGTGAGCCCGGAATGACAGCGCCCTCTTTAGAACCGTTAGGTGTAGAGGGAATCTGCCCAGCTCTGCCCGACAGGCACTGTTGGAGGTGCTCCGGTGGACCTGGAGAAGGTGCTTACAGAATTCCAGGTGGAATATTTCTGTTGGGCTGGAGTCCCACCTTGACCAGTCTGGGTAGGTGTGAGGACCCCAGACTTCACTGCCATACAGGAGGATTGGGGCGATGATGGAGTCGAAGATTTTTAGCCAGACCCTCACTGGTGGCTTCAGATGGTAGAGTTTCCTTCGGATGGCATAGAAGGTTTTGCAAGCCTTGTCCTTCAGGGTCTCTATGGCTTGTTTGAAGCTCCCTGACCGGTGAATCTCTAGGCCCAGGTAGGTATATTTGTCTGTTCCTGTGAGGTCGCAGTTGTTGAGGACAAATGACGGGTGCTGGTCTGATCGTCTCCTTCTCCTCTGGAACACCATGGTGTTGGTTTTCTTTAGGTTGACCGGTAGGGCCCAGGTGGAGCTGAATTGCTCTAGGATTTTCAGGTTATCTTGGAGGCCTTTCTCGGTTGGCGACAGCAGCAGCAGGTCATCTGCGTACAGCAGGAATTTCACCTGAGCGTCATGGAGGGTGAGACCTGGTGCGGTGGAGGATTCCAGGGCGGTAGCCAGCTCATTGATATAGATATTAAAGAGCGTTGGACTTAGGCTGCAGCCTTGTCTGACTCCACGGCTCTGTTGGAAATAATCCGTTCTTTTGCCGTTCACACTCACACTGCAGAGGTTCTCGGTGTAGGAGCTTTTGATGACATCGTAGGTCTTTCGTCCTATTCCGCTCTCCAGCAGTTTCAGGAATAAGCCCCGGTGCCACACCGAATCAAAGGCCTTTTTAAAGTCCACAAAGCAGGCGTATATCTTCCCATTCTTTGTATTGTGGACGTGTCTCTGAATGAGGCTGTGCAGGGTGTAGATGTGGTCAGTGGTGCGGTGGTTCGGCATGAACCCTGCTTGGCTCTTGCTGAGGACGTTGTGCTCGGTGAGGAAGGTGAGGATCCTCTTGTTCAGGATACTGTTGAACAGTTTTCCCAGGTTGCTGCTGACACATATGCCTCTGTAGTTGGCTGGGTCATACCTGTCCCCACTCTTGTGGATGGGTGTAATGAGGCCTTGGTTCCAGGTACGGGGGAAGTAGCCGGCCCTCAGCACAATATTGAACAGTTTGACCATTGCAGCCTGTATTTCTGGTGGGCTGTGCTTCAGCATTTCTGGTAGGATCCCATCCAGGCCACCGGCTTTTCTACACCTTATGGAAGAGATCCTCTCGGCTACTTCCTGTAGTGTTATAGGTGTATCCACCGGGTTTTGGAAGTTTTTGATTTTTTCCTCCATTGCTTTTAGTTTTGCCATTATGTTTTCCTGTTCTTGGCTTAGTTCTTCCTTTGGGATGTCTTTATAGAGGTCTCTGAAGTACTGGAGCCAGATGTTGCCATTTTGGATATAGGTGTTGTTTTTCTTTTTTTTTTTTTTTTTTGTGCCCGTGGTTCCATAGTTCCCAGAAGGAGTTGTCTTGGAGGGCATCTTGGAGTTGGTTAAGCTTGGTAGTGATGTAACTCTGCTTCTTCCTCCTGAGGATGGTTTTGTATTGCCTTTGTATGGTGTCATAGGCTTCCCTCAGGCCCGGGTGGTTGGGGTCCCTGTGTTTCTTGTTGGAGGCTGTTCTCAGAGTCTTCCGTACGGCTTTACATTCTCTGTCAAACCAACCATTGACCTGTGTTTCTTTAGGTCTCTTGTAGGTGACTTTTTTAAGGTCGGACAGTCTGGCCATTGCATAGAATATATTGTTGAGGTCCTTTGCGGCTTGGCTCACTCCCTCTGGGTTCGGCTTGTACTCGTAGTTGTAGAAGTGGTGGAGCATCCGCTGTATTTCAGGGCTGCTGGAAGCCTCTTTATACTTTAGACCCGACATTCTGGACCATTTATAGGATGGAGGCCGGCTGAAGAGACCGCTCTGCTGTGGCTTCTGAGTGGATGGTTTCTCTGTAGATTTCATGTACAGAAGAAGTTGGCTGTGGTCTGACAGGTGCGTTTGTGGGGTGACTATGAAGGCGCTGACATCCGCCAGGTTCATGTCTGTAATGGCGTAATCTACTACACTCCTCCCTACATGGGAGTTTAGTGTATACCTTCCTAGGGAGTCACCCTTGCTTCGTCCATTAAGGATATGAAGTCCTAAACTTCTACATACGTTCAGGAGCTTTCTGCCACTTTTGTTGACTGTGCTGTCATAGCTGTTTCTCTCCGTGTGTACAGAGTCCTGGCCGTCATTCTCTGCTCCAAGTATGTAGATGTTTCCATCCGTGGTCAGGAAGTCTCTCTCTCTCCCAGTTCTTGCATTGAGGTCTCCAAAGATGAGAACTTTGCCCAGGGCCTGATAATGGGCGGCTTCTCCTTGTAAGATCTCGAAACAGTCTGGATTGAAGTAGGGGGACTCTGGCGGTGGTATATAGGTGGCGCAGAGGTAGACATCAGACTGACAGGTGAGGATGGAGCTGCTGATTCTGATCCATATGTGGCTGCCTCCTCTCTTCACCGGTTTGATGTACTGGTGGAGCTCCTCTTTATACCAGATCAGTATTCC
This sequence comes from Allobates femoralis, assembly GCA_033576535.1. Taxonomy (NCBI): domain Eukaryota; kingdom Metazoa; phylum Chordata; class Amphibia; order Anura; family Aromobatidae; genus Allobates; species Allobates femoralis. The sequence continues at coordinate 433,239,977 of JARQOC010000004.1, read as the reverse complement.
TCCTGAGCCCCGGCCCTGTTTGATGTTTTTATTTTTCTGGGCATGGACCGAGAATTCCTTGTATCCAATAGGCACTGGGGATTCGTTTTCGGCCCTGGTCCATGTTTCCAGGAGGATCTGAATGTCTATATTATTCAGTCTTTGTATAAAATCAGGGTCCTTTGTTTTACATCCAAAGGTCGAGGCGTTGAGACCCTGAATATTCCAGCTGCTGATTGTAAGTGAAGACATTGTTCTGTGTATCTTGTGTGTATATACCTTGTAATGAGTACGGCTGTGTGGGACGCACTGGAGTTCTTTCTGATTTGTAGAGGTGCCTGGTTCCATCCAGTCACATTAGTCTCTCATACAGTTCGCTGACCAGGGTCTTTAACTCATACCTATCTCTGCTCTGCATGTGTCTGTATGGGCTTGGTGGTCCCCACTGTGGAGGTCTCCATCTCTGATGGTCTGATATTGGCTGCATGTGTCTGTGTGGGCTCGGTGGTCCCCACTGTGGAGGTCTCCATCTCTGATGGTCTGGTATTGGCTGCATGTGTCTGTGTGGGCTCGGTGGTCCCCTCCGTGGTGGTCTCCTCCTCTGATGGTCTGATACTGGGTGAGGAGCTTTGTTTCCAGCATCCGGAGGTAGGTTTGGGGTTTTCTGCTCTTTCATTCTCAGGAATCTTTCAGTGTGATCATGGTCACTGTTGGATCCAGGCCTGGGGTCTCTGTTTAGCACTATGTCTTTCAGCTCTTTGGCCAGGAGGCTGACCCCTTGTTTGTTGAGGTGTTTATTATCATACAGGTGACGGTGGTTTATGGAGAGGTGTTGTGCCAGGGTCACGTTTGACACAGCCTTGATCCTTTCAGTCAGTTCCATGTTGATGGTTTGGATGGTTTCCCTGGATATATCCTTTCTTGGGAGCAGCGATGACAGAATGATTTTGGTGTCTGGGAATTGTAGTTTTGTCGTCTTTGCCAGTTTAGTCAGTTGTTCTGCGATCTGCTGGTGCTGGTCTGGCAGATTGTCTGTACCCGTATGTATAATAATATGCTTTGGGTTGGTAAACCGTGGATTGCTGATGACCTTTGTTGCCTGTTCAATGTTTGTACAGCGGATTGTACGGACGTGTTTTTCTGGGAATAGCCGCTGTGCATTTAGGTACATCCCATTTGAGTCCATTATTAGGACAATATCAGGACTTTGTGGTGTCTTGGGGGGGTTACGGTGCTGCTGATGGGGGGCTGTGATGCTGGCTTTGCTGGTGGCTGGTTCTCTTCTCTCATCCATCTCTCTAGTTTCAGGATCAGTCATATTGTTGGTTATTGTCTCTACACTCTGCTCAGTGGTGGCCATGTTGTCTGCTCTCTGGCTTGTTTCCATTGCCCCCTGCTGGTTCAGATGTCCAGGGTAATTGGCTTTTAATTCTGTAATTTCCTTTGTAAGTGTCTCATCGTCTTTTTTCAGTTCGCACATTTCCTGCAGAGCTGCCTTGTGCTGAGATTTTAGGTCACACATGTCTGCCTTTATTTTCTGTAGATCTGTGTTGTATTTCAGCTTATTGATCTCTTCTGTTGCTTGGTGATTTGCATTTCTTTGTGAGTTTCTTTCACATTCTAATTTCAGTTGGGCCAAGTCTCTTTCTAGCTCAGATAAGAAGTCTTTGATGTTATCAGGTGAGAGGTGTGAAGAGCGGTCTTTGATGTTATCAGGTGAGAAGTGTGAAGTGTTGGGGGTTAGGTGGCTCTGTCTGGGAATAGAGATTTCAGCATTAGGAATGTCCGCTGGGGCTTGTGGTTCTTTGTAGGTTTGTGCCTGTCCTTTGATTTTGGGAAAACAAATTTCAAATTGTTGCAGATTTACCTCAGTCCCTTGAACCATAATGGTGCCATTGTGATATAGGCTTATGGTGAGTCCATTGGTGTCATCATCTGTTTGGCTGTTAATTTTAATCCGCTGGACATTATTAGCCTTGGACTTAGATACGTGTTTATATTCTGCGCACAGGGCAGCGTGCCAGGCTGAGGGTTGGTCTGTATAGAATAATACATTGGTTTTCCGTGGAGGCTTTTCTTTTGTGTAATCTGCATATAGTATTTCTGGATTCTCCCTCAGAGTGTCAAGTTTTTTTTTTGTTTTATTGCTCCACTGCCCCTCTGTTATCTCCAGATCTGACCCCCAGCATTCCTGTGTCCCTGGCTCTCCGCTTTGTTCATTTATTTCTTCCAAATTTGTATTTTCCATTTTGTAATTATATGTTAATTGTAATCCTTATTTCTAAGAAGATTAATTTGTAACAAGTCTATAGGTAGTGTTGTAGTTGGAGAATTTCTCCTACCTTTATATATATATACACACACACATTTGTGTATTATATATATATATATATACACATATATATATACATGCATTTGAATAGATAGACGCATATATATATGCACAGTTTATAGATGCATCATTTCTATATATGCATCATATATATACTGTATATATACAGTAGATGCATCTATATATACACACAAGTGTATAGATGCATCAATCTATAGGTGCATCATATATTTGTATATACTGTATATATACAGTGTATACATCTATATATATATATTATATATATAGTGTATATCTATATATAATATATACAATGCATCTACTGTATATATACAGTATATATGTCATGCATCTATACACTTTTGTATTTATATAGATTCATCATATCTATAGATGCACCATATATATAATGTATATATACAGTAGATATATATATATATATATATAATATATAATCTACTGTATATATACAGTATATATATATGGTGCATCTATAGATATGATAAGTATCAATATATATACACAAGTGTATAGATGCATCTATACACAAGTGTATAGATGGATCATATATATACTGCATATATACAGTGGATGCATCTATATAATATATGTATATAGTGTATATCTATATATAATATAGATTATGCATCTACTGTATATATACAGTATATATGTGATGCCTCTATACACTTGTATATTATATATATATATATGTTATATATATATATATATATATATATAGATTCATCATATCTATAGATGCACCATATATATATACTATATACATATTTATATATATACTGTATATATATATATATATATATATATATATATATAGTAGATGCATCATATATATAGATTCAAGATTCAAGATTCAAAGATTCAAAGAAGCTTTATTGGCAGGACCAAATACATCTCAGTTTTGCCAAAGCAATTGTATAAAGGGAATAGAGATAGGGACTGTGGGGATGTTGGGTAGGAGCTGTAGGGAAGGTGGATGGGATGGATCCAGGATGGGGGGGCTATAGTCCATGGCATAGGGAAGGTGGATGGGGTAAGTCCAGGGTGGGGGCTATAGTCCATGGCATAGGAAAGGTGGATGGGGGCTATATATTAGCTGCATCCACTTTATATATACAGTATATATATGACGCATCTAGAGATATGATGCATCCATACACTTGGGTATATATATATATAGATTCACCATATCTATAGATGCACCATGTATACTCTGTATACATACAATAGGTATTCTATATATATATATAATCTATCTAACCATATATACACACATATATATATGTGTATATATAGTTAGATTATATTATATATATATATGTCTGTATGTGCACATATACATGCAAATATAAATATACTCTAACACTATATATATATATTTTTTTTGTGTGTGTGCATATATTATATATATATATATATACACATGCACACACACATATATATATATAATCTAACTATATATATGTGCATCTATATATATATATATATATATAGATGCACATATAAACTATGCCTAATCAAAGTGAATATATATATATATGTGTGTGTAATCCATATATACATGTGGATTACACACACATATATATGTGCAGTTTTGGGAGGGGGCCGCCGATACTCACCTTCTGAAGACGCCGATCGTTGCCTAGCGACGCCGGCACTCGCGTCGGCTTCTCATGCCGCACTGCGCATGCGCGGACCGGAAATGACGCGGTCTCCGGCCTCGCGTCATGAAGAGCGGGGCGGGATGATTCCAATGGGCGCCCCCGCTCTTCAAATCGATAATGCCGCCCATTGGGGCGTTAGGAAGGGTGCGAGGCGGGGGGAGCGCGGCTCTGGGGACACCGCCCTCCTGACAGGAACGCCCCACAGACACAGATCATGTAAGTTTCTAAAGTGTTTTATTCAACTTATATAAAGCCCTATTAGGACAGGCAGGGATGGTTAGGGAGCTAGTTAGGGTCTGTAGGGGCAAGTAGTGATAGTTTAGGGGCCATAGATTAGGTGACAGGTTCCCTTTAAAGTTATAATAGTTTTCCAACAAGCTTTTAAATATGACTAAGGGATTTGTGCCAGATCAGAACCCCAAACTACAGACGCTGCATTTCAGGGTAACTGCCCCTCATCAGTGTAGTGTGTGGGATATTCTGATCTGGTTGTGTGAGCTTAGCCCACTCACTCAGCCAGATCAGAGTATCCCACACACTACACTGATGAGGACCAGTTACCCCGAAACACAGCATCTGTGTTCACAAACTTGAGAATTCCTTCAATTTCTCGGTCCATTAGCCTCTTTTTTCCTGTTTCTTAAAGACCAATTTACACCCATCAGAACCTAGTCTATTGACTTTTGTCTCGTCACTCCAAAGCACCTGTTTCCAATATTCTACTGTCCCTTTTAGTACTTTTTTGCAAACTTGAACCAACTCTTCTTATGAAGATATTGCAGTTGAGGCTTCTTCACCTTTTGGCCAGCTCTCATTCCAGACTAGTGCATTGTACGGTGCTTGAATGGACATCTGTGATCTCACTATTATGAAGCATATAAGACATTTTCACTGCCATGTTTGTTGCTCCAGAACTAATAAACCTTGTGATGAGGCGACTTGTTGACTCCAATATTTTGGCTGGACGTCCACCTCTTGGCTTTTAAGAGGATGGATGGACTTCATTTCGTATTCTTCCAACTGTCATGGCACTCACATGATGCACTTTGGCAGTTTTTTTTGCCGAGAGATCAGTATCGATGAACTGGATGATGCAGTATATCTTTTCTAATGATATCTTCTGTAGTTTTGCTAAAATCACTGTTTAATCAGATGGAAATTTTCATTAGTCTGGTAGTCTGGCATATTCACAAACTGCTAAATCAGCAGCAGAGAAAACATTAATGTTATCAAAATGACAGCAAGCAGCTCAATAAGTGACAAATCACTGGAATCAGGGTCTCTGTCTCTACATTATGCTTCTTTCAGATGGGATGTCAAAAACCTGGTGACAGGTTTCCTTTAATAACACACTGAGTTACACTATAAGTGAATGTGAGACCAAGATACAATTTAAAAATTGTAACACAAAAAAAAATAATTAAACACAAGGAGCAAGACAGTATCAATGTAGTGACATGACAAGAATCTGTATAACTAATCATATGCTAAGTTGATGCAAATGAAATTTCTGTATGAGATAGTCAAGATTATTGTCTATAAAATGAAGGTAGTGTCACACTCAAAGCTGTAGTGGATGGTGAGACATGAAATCTGAAAGTCCAAAGTTCAAAACATTGTTACCCTTTTGCTTGTCAATGTATGTAATTCTCTAAGCCTCTTTTCCAGCAATATTATACCAATTTGGTACCAGTAGGAATGCCCTGAGCTAGGGGTAGACTGGATGTCTGATGTCTGGAAGGCTTCTTCCTGGTCAAAGTAAGGCAGACAGAACCAATTTCCTGAGTAGTCATCTCAAGGGGTATCAGGACCAGACACCTCTAATGACAATTCTTAATATGCCGATTTCCAGTCGAGGGCAGGCTCATGGGTACGGAGCCAGGGCAGATCTAGGCAAAGCTGACAGGACAAGTTCGGAAACAACAAGAAAGAAATCTCCAAATGCGAAGCTCTCACTAGTAGCTCAATAAGCACGTATACAAAGTGTATAGGTTCAGACCAAAGTGCTTCATAGATGACAAAGTCAAGGGATTTTAGAGTTGTCAGATTGGAACCTGGTATCGATCCACGACAGCCTGTTGAATAAAGATATCAGCAGCTCTGGAATCTAAGTGGGCTATCTCAGAGAACTGAATACCTCCATATGATATGGACATGGGCAGGATCAATGAAGAAAAGGATTTGTTCTCGCCCATGATAGCGCTTCCTACAGATCCCTGACTAGGAAGTCCCGGCCTCACGGAACAAGCATGGATGAAGTGTTCCGCACCACCACAGTAGAAATACAGACCCTTGACCATGATTCAGATGTTGCTTAGACATCTTGATTTGGTCCACCTCCATGGGTTCAGGAACAGAATAAGCAACTGAAAACTGGGGCACCAGCGGCTTTTGGAAAGATGGAGCCAGATGTATAAGTCCCTTGTCATGAGTGACCTCTATAGAGTGCTCCTGGAACCTGAGATTGATCTGGGTAGCCAAGGAAATCAGTTCTTTAATGCTGCCGGATAAACCCTCCGAAAAGGAATCCACAAACACCAGATTATCCCATCCTAGCTCACAGGAAAGGGTACGGAATTGAACCCTGTACTGTCCGACAGTCCGACCACCTTGATGCAGCTGCAGAAGAGAGGATAAAGTAATAATATTTTCAGTATCACCGAACATCAATTTCTTCTTTTTAAAATCCTTTATTTAATTCAGATAAAACATGAGAACAAGGTGCAACAAGCTGGATGCGTTTCGAGGGGTAATCTCTTAGTCTTCACTATGCTGAGGAATAAGAGATTACTCCTTGAAACGCATCCTGCGTTATTCCACCTTGTTCTCATATTTTATCTGGATTAAATAAAGGATTTTAAAAAGAAGAAATTGGTGTCCAGTGACCCTCAAAGTATTCTTACTGCTTTTTGGATGCCAGACATTTCACCAGAACCTGAGTCCATGGGTATTAGTGAGTAGCTCTCCCTCCTCCCCCTTCCTGCTTTCTTCAATTGCAGAAGAGAGGATACCACAGAGGTGACGTGACCCAACTCATCAATTACTTTCCTCCAGGAAGTCCAGTACATCAGAGGTCTCTTCTCTCCCACAGCAGGTTGGCCCAAGCGAAGGCCTCTCCACCGAGGTGTGACATCACGCATGCCACTTTGGCCTAGTCTGAAGAAAATTGGTGGGCCAACAACTCAAAGTGTTGGGTATGCTGGTTAGTAAATCCTCAGCACTGCTTGGGGTCGCCGTCGAAACATAGAGTAGCAGACGAGTGGGGACTGGAACCAGAAGCTGGAATACCCTCCGGAGTACGCTCAGGTGTAGCCATAGGTGTTAAGGTGTTCACAAGTGCACCTACCAACTGCAAATAGGTTATGATACAGTCTTGTTGCTCCCAAATATATCTTGTTGCCGGCTGGCAATCTGGGTGGCACTGGAGCCAGTGGAATCCTTGGCCTGAGGAATTGGTTATGCATGCCGAGGCATGCGTGGGAAAGTGTACTCACTGGACCATAATAGAAGCTGTTGCAGGCGACCCTCAGGACAATGGATGCAGGGCACACCCTCCGCCATAGGCGGAGGGGCACTTCTGGATAATGAAGCGCTGGCCTTTTAAAGCCAGGGAAGAAGCGCGAGCACGTACCTACGTACACTCCCTAAGAACTTGTGCGGTGTGCACATGACCCAGGAACCGGAGACAGAAGCAGTAGATGTGGGCAGCCAAGGAAAGGGGAGAAGGTATGCGGCTCAGCCATGCTGGTTAGCATGCTGGCGTCCCTGTGGGAATATTGTTGTTACGTAGGCAATATGATCAGCTGAAGCATCATTCAGCCAACAGAGCTTTATGATGTGCATGGTTGGCTTTAAATTGGTGCTCTACATTGAATAGTGAAAAAAAAAGGGCTGGATACAATTTTTTCATATAGTTAAACTTATAATGCTATTGTTCAGATGTAGCAAATGTTGCAAATTCATATGTGGCATTTTATCCCTAATATAAAACAGCAAAATAATAATAGATTTGCTTAGTAACACATCTGTCACAGGATTCAAACCTGCACCCTCAGTATGTAAACAGGACAATAGATTTCTATTGAGAAAATTACTGGTTAAAATTGAGTGAGAAATAATGTACAATGCTGTGTGTGACTTCAGTTTATATTTGTGAGAGGAAATTGCAGACATAATTAAGATTATAGATAAGATTACCCATGTGATGGAATGTATATTATCCATGACGCTGTATGCTGGTCATAGATGATAGTCTATTTTTTAATATATTCTGCAATTATATATACACAGCTAGAGTAACTACACTCATAATACCGTATAATGTGCACAATGTATTTATATTGTAGCCAGGCACATCTTAATTTACAAACTCAAGATTTTTAATCCTTGAAAGCTAAAATCTGCTCAGCAACATTAATGTACAAAGTTGGGTTCAGCGTGGTATGTGCCTATCTTATACTTGATCCCCATTCATTAGGCCACATGCACACATTGAGTATTTGATGAGTTTTTTACCTCAGGATTTGTAGCCAAAACCAGGATTTTTGGCTACAAATCCTGAGGTAAAAAACTCATCAAATACTCAGTGTGTGCACGTGGCCTTACAGTGCAAGGTTTTGGGGAGGGAGCATTGGTTGCTATATAAATATTCTGCTTCCTCTGGATGACAACCTCAATTCAGAGTACCGTATATACTCGTGTATAAGCCGACCCGTGTATAAGCCGACCCCCCTACTTTTGCCCCCAAAACCTGGGAAAACCTATTGACTCGTGTATAAGCCGAGGGTGGACCCCAGCACAGGTATACAGCCCCCAGCAGTGTGGTATACAGGCCCCCCAATGGTAGTATACAGCAGCCTCCCCAGTGGCATATACAGGCCCCAGTAGTATATACAGCAACCCCAGTGGTATACAGCAGCCTCCCCAGTGGTATATACAGACCCCACCAGTATATACAGCAGCCCCAGTGGTATATACAGCAGCCCCAGTGGTATATACAGCAGCCCCAGTGGTATACAGGCCCCAGCAGTATATACAGAAGCCCTGGGGGTATGCAGCAGCCCCCAGGGGTTATACAGCACCCCCAGGGGTATACAGCACCCCACAGGGTTATACAGCAGCCCCCAGGGGGTACCCAGCAGCCCCCAGTTACTCAGCAGCCCTGGGGTACCAGCAGCCCCCAGGGGGTATCCAGCAGCCCCCAAATGCTGGCACTCACCCCCCCCTCCTTGTAAGGGCCCCCCCCCCCCTGCTGCTTATCTTACCATCCTGGTCTTCTGCTCAGCGCCGCTCCTCGGTGCTCCGTTCTTCATGCTCCGTCCTCGCTGGCTGCATCCGGGATCTCCGGCCGTTGCACGATGACGTCATATGCCTGCGACGGCCGGGGATCCCGGATGTAGCTGGATGGGAGGATGAAGAACGGAGCACCGAGGAGCGGCGCTGAGCAGAAGACCAGGATGGTAAGATAAGCAGCGGGGGGGGGTCCCTTACAAGGGGGGCGAGTGCCAGCATTTGGGGGCCATTTATTTAGTTATGCACTGCTTCCCCCTGCCGCTGATTGACAGGGGGAAGCAGTGCATATATAATGAGCGGCCCCACGTGACGGGGCCGCTCATACAGCAGCCTCCCCCCGCCTCCTCCAGCCTCCACAGCCCCCACCAACCGTATTGACTCGTGTATAAGCCGTGGGGGAGACTTTTCAGCCCAAATTTTGGGCTGAAAAACTCGGCTTATACACTAGTATATACGGTAATAACAAAGGCTATAATTATGGATGTACAGCTTATTTAGAAACAGGATCCCTAACTTAAAGGGACTATCCTGGACCATGATGTTGATGACCTATCCTTGGTATAAACAGATTGATGGTGTCCAAAAAAAGCTTCCATGTGTTATTTTTTTTATCTCAAGTGAATGGGTCAACAAAAAAGGATAGCTGTTTAAATCCATCCATATGCCATCAAAGTGCTGTCCATTTTTTACTGTTTAAGGGTTAGGAGAAGCTTACTCAAAAATTGAAAAAAAAGTTAGATCTAACACACCAATGAAAAGCAGTCTTTTTTATGGAAAAAGTAAAGGGGCGCATGAAGGAGAACTATTATTTTTTGAATAATGAAAATGTTATGCAACTCTACCGTCAGCACTTCTCTAAACAAATTAGATGTGTGTGCAAGAAAATATACCAGATTTGGACTATAATTTACTCATATTTCTGGCAAGAATTATATTAGGTAGGACATACCATGTGTGGCGCTGCCCCATTTTGCTCAGCTTCATCTCCTTTTTAGTAAAGATTTTGAGCAGCAGAAATAGTTAAAAAGATATTGAGCGCAGGGGCGTAACTACTACAGGTGAAGGGTTGTGATTGAACCCAGGCCCCAGAACCTAGGGGCCCCCAAAAGTCCCTTTGGCCTATAGAAAAAGACTATTGCTGTTAAAGATTTGTAATAATTGGGGGCCCCGTTGGAGCTTTCGCATCGGGGCCCATGAGCTTCACGTCACGCCACTGATTGAGCGAATGTAGTGAGCACCATAATTTGGTACTTTTTTATATTAGAAAATTGCTAGAGAATGATACATTTCTTAGACTGATTACATTCAGAAAAACATTCGTCTCATGAAATAAACACATAAGTGCCCGACTCGTTACAGTCATCAATTATCAGAACTTTATCTTGTAATGAGCCAAGTAACTCGCATAACATGGTCAAAACAGAATTTTACCCTTGGAAATAAATATTAGGCTGGTGATACGGTATGCCAGCTACATGCGAGATACTCTCATGAGTCTCACATGACTCACCTGGAATGTCCGCTGTCTCTCTGGAGAGGAGGGTGTCAGCTGCTTGTGTTTCTATGCAGTTCCACGCTTCCGTATTGAGAGTTGGCGGCTGTTCCTAGTTAGTCAAGCAAGACTCATGCGAGTATCTCGCATAGTTTGTCTCTGGCCTTATAGATTTATACTGACTGACACCAACTACTGCTCAGTATGAGGGTCTATGAATTAGTTGTGCTAGGAGCTTTCCTAAAAAGTACCATGAATATAGAAGTCAGAACATAGTCATAGTCACTTCTTTTTCTTCTTACACTTTTATTAGCTTATGATCATAAATTCTTGCTTAATGTACAATATGATTATGGTACAATACTCTAGGCATCTATACCGTACTTTGTACTCCTCATTAGCAGAACTGTAAAAGCACATACGCCTTAGGCTACTGCAATGAAATTAAATAAGAAAACCAGGACTACTCCCTAGTGCAATAAATTCCAATAGGTTAAAATCCCAATGACATCTACCATGGTAAACTTTCAAGATAGGCACTCACCTATTGGAGTTGTGCAAATGTTGGTCAGGTCTATGAAGGCCTTAACAAGGCTCTCAAACCTTCTCAGTAGGTTAAGGCTGTGTTCACACACAGCGTATTACCCGTGTATTCTTGCATTTACGCGTCGCTTTTGAGCGCTCGTGTAAATGCAGTGTCAACCAAAGCAGGATACGCCTTACAGCAAAAGCCGCGAGTCCTGAATCATCATCATCAGCAGCTAAGTGCGGCTGCACACCGGACCGCAGGGCATATTAGCCCTCCGGTTCTGTGTGCTGATCCGGTCCAGGGCTGTCCGGTCCATAGCAGACAGCCCTGGATCGGATCTAAACGTGGTGTGAAACCAGCCTTACAGTTGTGGCTCCTGTCACATCGCCATTGGACTCGGTGGCCGGTGTTCCTGCCCCGGCCGCTGGGAGGAGCCGGATTCCTTCGTCTGGTGGTGCTGGTGATAGGAAGGCCTTGTCCTCATATAGACCTGCTCCAGCGACGTCTGCCTCTGTCGCTGAGCGCCACTGTGTTTCCCCTCTGGGTGGTGTTGGTCGCAGAAGAGCGGGCCCTGCAGAGGTGTCCGTTAGGCGCAGCCTGCGTTCTTCTGTCAGAGGTGGGATGGGTGGAGCCGGTCGTGCATCTCCATCTGGCCTGGCTCTAGGGGCGGTCCGGATGAGGTCATCAGGCTGTGAGCTCCAGCCTATGGGAGGTAACCGCGCCCTTCAAATACATTGGAGCCTGTCTTGCAGGCCGCCAGATATAGTTTTGGTTCCCCAAGTGACATAGTGTGTGTGTTTGGTTTTGACTCTGACCTTTGCCTGGATTCTTGACTCTGTACCGCCTGACGATTTTGTACCTTTGCTGCCCTCTCGGTTTTGACTCTGACCTTTGCCTGGATTTTCGACTCTGTACCGCCTGACGATTTTGTACCTTCGCTGCCCTCTCGGTTTTGACTTGGACTCCTGACTACGTTCTTCGCTTCCTGATTTTTCCCTTCCTAGACGACCTCCCTGCTCTGCTGCTCCCATAGGTAGCTACCCCCTGGGCTCCGCTATAATTCCAGATCCCTGTATAGGGGTTAAGGGTCTCGGGGTTTCTCGGGGTGCTGCCTTACCAGCAGCTCAGCCTTACAGCGGACGGTCGTCACAGCTCCATCCTAGATGATTTGGCTTAACTATGGTATACCTACTTGCTGGATTGAAGTTTTATTGAAACTTCTTCATTCATCCTAGAGATGATAGCTCCAATTGCTTCAATGGTTTAAATCAACAAATTGAGGAAGGGATACCCCATCCATCTACTGTGTGCCTCTTTCTTTTCATATGTGATTGTAAACCATTGGGATAATGGTCAGTGTAGATTAGAAGAAAATACATTGGCTTATTTAACTAAATATGTTCTTATTACTACATTTTAAACCCCTAAAGGCCACGTTACACACACAGATATTGGTCACAGATCTCTGGTTGCAGTGAAATCATGGACACATTGCTCCAATTGTACACAGCCACAAAATGGAACAATGTGTCCATGATTTCACTGCAATCAGAGATCTGTGACCAATATATCTGTGTGTGTAACGTGGCCTTAATTCCCTGGTTACATAGTGCATTTTTATTTCGTTTTTTTTGTTATGTTTTTTTAGTTCAGTTTGTCCACAAAACAACATGCAAATCCTTATGCCAGCAAAGTCAATGAGAATTCTGAAGTCTTCTGCACATGTTGCTTTTTCTCCCATGCCGATTTGCTACAGAAATAAATCTACAACATGTCAATTTCTTGCAGTGTTTTTGCTGATTTTTCCACCCCAAATGCATGGAAAAAACGCATAAAAAGTGTCAAAATTGCGTAAAAACTGCATTGTGTTTTTGGTGCGTTTTTCCTGGCAAAAAAAGCAGATTAGACGCAGAAATTCAGAAAACCAAAACTCAATGTACGCATATAACCTAGTAGTGTATTTGAAACCAATCAGAAAATTTTTAGATATTTTCTGGTCATGCTGGTCAAACAAATGCAGTATATTTCAATCCTCTGAAAAGGCGTCTCTTCTTTGCTTAAGAACATTGCCTAGTTAGGCTAGGTTCACACCGCGGTTTTCTGCTGTCAGGTTCTGTCCAGTGTTTTTCAGGAAGCACCGAACAGAACCTGACAGCCCCAGACAGAACAGAACCGCAGCCTGCCTTGTCTAATAGCTTGGTTTGGTCTTGGAACCAGGGTTAGAGGTTCTCCAAGTAGCCCACAAGCTATTTGTCCTTATGACATAGTCACTTTGCTTGTGGTACTGTCAGCAGCCCGTATGGCCTAAATGTACTACCATGGCCTTTAGTGTATGAACTTGTGTCCCACTGAGCATATCTATGGATGTCATTTGTTGACAATTACAAAGAGAACTGTCAACAGCGGATCTTGAGGATTTGTGTGCCCAAATACATTCAGCATGGCAGAACATTCCCTAGTCTGCCATTAATAATGTCACTGATAGCATGCCAAAGTGTGTAAATATGTGTATTTCTGCACACTTAATGCTGAATAAATTGACTTGTTTGAAAATTTTACTTCCACATTTTCATTGTTTGCATATGATTAACAAGTCCATCCATCCTGTAATTTTCATATTTCCATGACGTCTCCTTAATATTACAATTTCAATGATGAGTAGAGTATTACAACACCCTAGTTGTTCAGGCTTTGAGTCTGTTACCTAACATCTTAAAATAGAAGTTTGCTATAGTCCTCATGGTGGTCACAGCCTTGGAAAATCCTGTCCTGCCTAAGGCCGGCTTCACACTGCGGGTCTGATCCGATCCGTGGCTGTCAGGATGAACCTGACAGCCCCGGACCGGATCAGCACACAGAACCGGAGGGATAGTATGCCCTCCAGTCCGGTGTGCAGCCGCACGCAGCTGACGCTGCTGATGAATCAGGACCGTGGCTCACAGGGAGCTAGCCGCTGTCCTGAAAAAACAACGGTGTGCAGCCGCAGGTGTCCGGTTCCCAGATCCTCCCGGACCAGTGCAATCTGGGAGTATCCGGGTGAATCCGGAAGGATCCAAGAGAAGGCAATTAGGGGAGATTTTTCTCCTCGGACACAAAAACGTTGCAAGAAACGTTTTTGTATCCGTGAGAGAAATCTGAACTCTCCCGGATTGTCCCAGAGAGATGGAAACCAGATGTCAGAGAGCAGCCATCCGGCTTCCATCCGGACCCATAGGCTACTATGGGGCCAAATCTGGTCCGGGGCTGTCCGGTTTACACGGACAGCCTCGGATTGGATCAGACCCACAGTGTGAAGCCGGCCTAAGATGGGTTAGGCTGCCTTCACACTGCATAATTTGTGATCTGTGTCTATCCGTTTTAAAACAGATAGTCATGGATCAGTTTTGACCTCCTATGTATCTCTATGGGCACGGATTGGTTCTATATGGCCATCTGTGTGTGTCAGTTTTGTCTCAGATCCGTTTGTGTCAGTTTTTTTCATGTACCCAGAATCAGAGACTGTTCAAATTTTGGGCTTCCTTGAAAATCACTGACACCAATGGACAGACACGGATCCATAGCTGTCTGTGTCAAATAACATGGAGCTCTGTGGAACCCGGATCCGTATGGATCCGTGAAAAAAAAACCGATCCGTGAAATGGATCCATTTTGCTGTACTGAGCATGCACAGAAACAAGGTAGAGCTCCTCCCACCCCTATCTCTGGTAACTGTTGATGGATCTGTTAAAAACACTGTCCATTGACATCAGTTGGCATCCATTTGAACAGATCAGTGACTGTCCACGTGGTCCTTGAAATTCAAGGAACCACATGGATGTGAAATTTAAGCAGTGTGAAGGAGGCCTTATCAGGCAGCTCACATCCTGGACTGTGTGGAAAGAGTCTTCTCTGCTCTCTCTCCACTCCAGCCTAGTACATCATATTTATAACATACTGTAATATTCCATACATTTGCAACTACCCTGCTTTTTTGCCATAATTCTGAAATCGTTGGCTAACACAAGTGGATGGAGTTTAATCTGCGCCATGGTCTTGTAAATTTTATTACCTGCTGATGTATAAAAACAGATGCTATCTGGATGACAATATAGATGATTAATTGTAAAAAAAATTTCTGAATAAACATCAGCTGATTTTAACTGCTGAAACAAAATCACTACTTTTATACTATGAAAATTGACAAAGATTTAACTCAGATGTAATAGGTTTAGTTACAGCAGGATTAGCGGAAAATCAGTACTTAAATTTAATTGATCTGAAAAATCTATATAGATCTGTCTCCAGTTGAAACCAATTAATATGGTTACTAGGGCTAAAGAGTAAACCTTTACTAGGAACAATAAAATTAATATCAGAATTTTTATTTTTAGATATTCCTTTTAGACAATGGTTTGTGTGGGAGTAATTTTACTCTCTCGCGTTTATCTTTTTTATTGTTAATGGTGACGTCTTCCACCTTTCCCAGTTCATTTTTATCAGAAACTCCCATCATGCTGTGCAAAAGAAGCAGTGTCATCCGAACCACAATTACTTTGTTTAACCCATTAATGACTGTGTGTAGCTGTACCTCCTAGATCACAAGTGCTTAATGACCTAGGACGTGCAGCTATGTCCTAGCATTAATGCGGCCACAGTAGCGGTAGCAATGGTGATTGCACGAAGGTACTGATTCTGAATGAAATTACCTTAAACATTGAGATCTAGCTATGATCGGTGCTACAACAGCCCCAATCACAGGCTTGAGCTAGGAGCCAGCAGCATCACCCCCTCCGGCCCTCATAGGAGTGATTGTACTGTGATGTGAGATTACTCCAATCAGTGTGCAGAGGGGTGGTTTGACCTGCAGTGTCTGCTCCCCTCAGCTTCATCCCATCGTGGACCTTGAGCCATACCTGGTTGTTTTAACCTCCTAAAGCACTTATGGGATTGAGTGAGTGATCGCAAACCATCTAACCTCTGATTTGTACCCATGAAATGTAATCACTAGGGCCTGATGGTCACCAAAATCCGGGCCACCTGACTTCGGGTCGCCTCACTCGAGCAAGACTCATAGATCATGGCAGCAGCAAGATCTACATAGCTTTTAAGGTTGAATGTAGACTTTAAGTTCATCTTGTTCAACCCATAGTCTAACATGTTGATCCAGTGGAAGGCAAAAAAACCCATGTGGCAAACATTAAGCTCCATATTAGGGAAAAAAATTCCTTCCTGACTGCACATATGGTAATCAGACTAGTTCCCGGGATTAACACCCTATCAAAGAATCTAACCTGTAATATTATATTTTTCAATAAAGGCATCCAGGCCCTTCTTAAATGTTAGTAGTGAATCACTCATTACAACATCATGTGGCAGAGAGTTCCATAGTCTCACTGCTCTTACAGTAAAGAATCCGCATCTGTGATTATGATTAAATCTTCTTTCTTCCAAATCAGTGCCTGCCACATACTAAGAGGAGACTGATATGCCATAGACTTCTGTACCCCACCCTGGGCATGTCCCTATACCCCAACTAAGAGTTTGATATGCCATGGACTTATATACCCCACCCTGGACATGCCACTACCCTCTACTCTAAAAGGATCCTGATATATCCTGGACCTCTATATGCCTCCCTACGTCCCCCTTCCTACCCCCATCCCCCTACTTTTACCATTTGCTTTGGCAATGCTAATATGTACTTAGTCCTGCCAATAAAGATCATTTGAATTGAATTGAATTGAATGCCCCCTTGTCCTCGTCTCAGGCCTAAATGTAAAAAGAGCATTAGAAAGGTCCCTTTACGGTCCCCTCATATATTTGAATATTGTAATAAGATCACCCCTAAGCTTTCTTTTTTCCAGACTAAATAACCCCAAGTTTAATAACCTGTCTTGGTATTGCAGACCCCTCAGTCCTCTAATAACCTTGGTCGCTCTTCTCTGCACCTGCTCTAGTTCAGCTATGTCTTTCTTATACACCGGAGACCAGAATTGTACACAGTATTCTAAGTGTGGTTGCACTGGTGACTTGTATAGAGTTAAAACCATGTTCTCTGCATGAGCATCTATGTCTCTTTTAATGCAACCCATTATTTTATTTTCCTTTGCAGCAGCTGCCTCACACTGGCCACTAAATGTGAGTTTGTCGTCCACCCATACACCCAGGTCTTTTTCAGTGGTAGTTTTTCCCAGTGTTTTACAATTAAGCACATAATTATACATTTTATTTCCCCTGCCCAAGTGCATGACCTTACATTTATCCCTATTGAAGCTCATTTGCCATTTATCAGCCAAAACTTCTAGTTTAAATCCTCCTGTAACATAGAATAGTCCTCCTCTTTATTCATTATGACACGCCCCTCCAGGGCCTTACGATACCTGGAACTGGGCTTTGAGGCGTCATTACGGGAGTCACAGGGGTCGAGACCCAGCTGCGTGACCCTGGTAGTGTCATCAAAAGTTCGATGAGGGTGGCTCTCTCTCTTAGGGAAGGTCATGTGGTGTGGAGGGTTCATTTGGACAGGGATGACTGGACTTGGGGAAAATTGTTAATTTTACGTGAAGCCACCCGCAGGTTCTGGCTATAGATGGCTGCCGCTGCATGACAGTTCCCCTGGGGGCCGATAGTAGGGAGGCAGCAATGCTGTTAGGCCCTCTACGGGTAGGGCTCATCCCCAGGGCAGCAGGAGGTACCTGAGTGAGTTGGTAGCTATGTTTCTGGTGCTCTCAATGCGTTAAGAAAGTTCACAGACACAGCGGGTTGCAGTATTCAGGTCTTCTACTCACAGTCACTGTGCAACAGCCCACTGAGCACTGGATTCTCAGAGCCAGGGATTCAGCTACTCCCGGGTAGGAGGATGACACATAACTGGTACCCCTTCTCCTTCCTTCCTCTGCCATCTCACACTGCGCTTGCTTCACCCTCCTACCTTGCGCTTTGCCACACAGCTCTAAACCAGTAGCTGTGGGCTTTTCTTAGGGGTTGACCTGCAGTATCTCCCCTTAGCCCTATGGTTGCCACCATTTCAGCAGATGTGTGCGATTGTCAGCCGTGGCACCTTGGAAGTACCACAGCCTCTGGGTTGCTAGCTGAGCTTTTTCTATTTTCTCCACTAGTCTTGGGGTTCCCGCTGCACCTTTCTTCGGCCTAGCCCCTCCACTGCCTTGCACTTGACAATGGATATGAGCCCCACGGGTGGAATGGTCACTGCCCATGCCTCTGGGACCCTCTCTTCCCCATGGAGCCATCTGGTTCTCTTTCTTTGCTCCTCAGTCTGGCTTCAGGACGAGCTCCCACTTGCTCCAGTCCTCTGAACACTTCTCTCAAGTTCTTTTCCTTCTGTGACATATTTCTTTCTCTAGCTTCCCTCCAACTCAACTATAGCTGTTTCACTTTCCTTTGCTGTTTAACAGTCTTTCTCCTTCTACTGTTCAAATGTCTCTCCTGCTTTCTAGATCTTTCCTACTCTATTTATACCCTCTGTCACGTGTCCCACGTCATCTACGTGTGTGCTTCCTAACTTCACTCCTCCCAGGTACTCCCTCTAACTACTTTCTCTTCACTCATTCCCACTACCCTGGTTCCTCTTCCAGACAGGATCAGGGATGGTGCTCTCCCATAGGAACAATCTCATCCTAACCCTGATGTGGACCTAGTGTAGTGTACATGGCCTGGGTGTCCCAGCACTGGTCTGTGCCCCTCTTATCCAAGAGTGGGATACTCCCGGGTAGAAGGATAATACGAAACAGGTACCCCTTGTCTTTCCTTCCTCTGCCATCTCACACTGCGCTTGCTTCACCCTCCTGCCTTGCACCTCGCCACAGAGAGCTCTGAGCCAGTAGCTGTGTGCTTTTCTTAGGGGTTGACCTGCAGTATCTCCCCTTAGCCCTATGTTTGCCAGTTTTTCAGCAGATGTGTGCGGTTGTCGACCGTGGCACCTTGGAAGTATCACAGCCTACGGGTTGCTAGTTGAGCCTTGTTTGTTTTCTCCACTAGTTTTGGTGTTCCTGGTGCCCCTTTCTTCAGCCTATTCCCTCCATTGCTTTGTGCTTGGCAATGGATATGAGTCTGTGGCACCCTGCGGGGGATTGCCACAGGACCTACCCGTGCAGGGAGGGATGTACACCTTGGCACACACAGCATCCAACACCTTCCACCCAGACCTGGAGGGGAAGCCCAACTGGCTGTCCTTAAGTCAGATCCCCTATAAAGATCCAGGCCTGAGGGGAGGAGTCAGTACTGATGTTAGTTAGTTCCAGCTAGAGAAGAGAACAGTTAGTGCTGAAGGAGCTGGCTGCTGGGACCAAGCCAGTCCCAGAACCAGGAAACCTGACCCAGCTGTGCAATGCCCTAGGGAGAGGGACAGAGGCCAGTGGAAGAAGTAGGAAGACAGAAGAAGGGAGCACACCTTTAGCCTACCTGGTTACAGGAGTCCAAAGTTGCTATACATCTAAAGTGTAGCAGAGAAAGCCGGTCCAACCAGGAGGATTTAGTCCCCCTGAAGTTACACCAATTGAGACACCAAACCTGAACAAGCATAGGACCAGGGGCCCCCAGAGGAGAATAGGGATCCCCACAGCAAGGTCCTCATTGTCGGTTGTGAAGTAGTACCCTGAGAGGGAGAAAGAGCGGCAAGTTTAGTTGGAGGCAGAACTTACCCCAATCACAGCACACACTAACAGAGGAGGCCTCACAACTCTCCAAGGTGAACGTCCCAAGCTGCACCGAAACCTGGTTACCCTCCTGGACTGTACCTGTTACCAGACATCAGTAAAAAGGTACCGAAACAGACTATTGTGTGTGTGCCTGCTTCCCCACTGCTGCCTGCAGCGTTCACAGCAGAACTGCTACTACTACTCCCCTCATCCACCCCACTGCCCTGAGGTAAAGCTCCACCTGTGGGGAGCTGTACTACCAAAGCTGCATTTACATCATCTCAGCGGCCGGCCGCAGCGCTGGTAACCCTATTTCCAGGTACCACAGGTGGCATCACGTTACCATTCCCCCATCATCACCCTCGCCCCGCCATTGAGGGTCCAGGGTATGGAATCGGGAACCGACCAGCTGTCATCCTACCCTGTCGACCGACTAATTTCCCACGGGTGGAATGGTCACTGCCTGTGCCTCTGGGACCTGCTCTTCCTCCTGGAGCCACCTGATTCTCTTTCTTTGCTCCTCAGTCTGGCTTCAAGACAAGCTCCCACTTGCTCCAGTCCTCTGAACATGTCTCTCAAGTTCAAATCCTTCTGTGACGGGCTTTCTTTCTCTAGCTTCCCTTCAACTCGACTCTAGCTGTTTCACTCTCCTTTGCTGTTTAACGGTTTTTCTCCTTCTACTGTTCAAATGTCTCTCCTGCTTTCTAGATCTTTCCTACTCTATTTATACCCTCTGTCATGTGTCCCACGTCATCTACTTTCATTTAACACTTCATTCCTCCAAGGTGCTCCCTCTAACTACTTCCTCTCCACCCATTTCGACTACCCTAGTTCCTCTTCCAGACAGGATCAGGGATGGTGCTCGCCCATAGGAACAATCTCGTCCTAACCCTGACCTGGACCTAGTGTTGTGTACGTGACCTGGGTTTCCCAGCACCGGACTGTGCCCCTCTTACCTGAGAGTGGGATACTATACCCTAACAGGGGTGATACTAATACCAAAGAATTTGTGATTGCAATCTTTTTCAGGAAAAAACTGAGTATTATCTGACAGAATTGCAGGGGTGTCAATACTTTTGGCCACAACTGTATTTTGTATCGCCACATTTGTAACAACCTGCTCCATAAAAATGTCACACTAGTTAACTCATTCAGTAAACACTGTAAAAAATAAAGAAAAATGTAGCAAAAATAATATATTTTTATCATACAGCTGACAATAAAGTAGTAAAAAACACGATTAAAAAGTAATATATAAAGAAAAATGGTTTCACTGAAAATGTCATCTTGTTCTGCAAAAAACAAGCCACCATATAGCTCCATCTGCAGAAAAAAAATAAAAGCTATAGCTCTCTGAATACAGCAATGCAAAAACTTTTCTCTATAAAATAGTATTTATGGTGTAAAAGCGGCAAAACATAAAAAAACCCTATATAAATGTGGTGTAAAAAAACAACAAAAGAAAGCAATTCCTGAATTGCTGGTAAATTTTGACAAAAGAGGAACGGCACTCACCGGTTCGTTTCTGTGCTTTATTGAGGTACGCTGTTCACACGGTGCAGGGAGGGAGAAGAGGCTGAGATGACAACGGCACCGTTTCGCGCTACATGCGCTTCAATGGGTCATGCAGCCGACAGCTCTGGTGCCCCTCCTCCTCTGCAGCTAATTCCTGAATTGCTGTTTCTTCTTGATTCTGCCTCACAAAGAGCAGAATAGGAAGCCATCAAAAAAATTATGTGGCACAAAATGGTATCAATAAAAACTCAACTCATCCCATAAAAAACAAGCCCTCACATGACTCTGTCAACAGAAATATGAAACCACTATAGCTTGCAAACTTCGGTGATGCAAAAAAACCTTTATTTTGTAAAAAAGTATTTTTAGTGTGATAGTAGCGAAACCGAAAAAAAAAAACATACCGACCTGATGAAAAAAGCCGCCTAATCACTTATACCATACGGTGAATGGCGTAGTATTATAGTAATAAAGTCAATTGTTCAACTGCTGCTGATTAGTTTATTCTGTCTACCACAGATTCCGGAAAGACACAGCTCACATTTATCCTGCGCTCTACGCTCAGCGTTCGCATTAGCGATTACGTGTAATTCACAAAAAACTGATTCAGAAAAAAATTCCCAATGGAGAATTCACTGTAATAAGACAGAGGGAGTCACTTCGAACTCCCATATGACCTGTGATCTGGTGGTGTCCATCTTTTTTATGCATATTTTTAGGCATACACAAAAGTGCGGTCAACTAACAGTTTTGTGAACCTTTGAAAAGAAGAACACCGCTGAATATAGGGTAATCTTATCTGACTCCTCTACATTAACATGGCTCTGCTTTGTGCAATCAGATGAGGAAATGTGTGTAGGCTGTTAGGGTCACGTCACACACAGCGATATCGCTAGCGATATCGCTGAAATCAGTGACCTCGCCAACGGTATCGCTGTGTGTGACATGTAGAAGCAATCAGGCCTCTGCTGTGAGGTCGCTGATCGCTGCACATCCTTCAGGACCATTATTTGGTCCTTGGTCTCCCGCTGGTCAGCACGCATCACTGCGTGTGACAGCGAGAGACCAGCGATCAGCAACCTCCCAGGCTGGTAATCATGATAAACACCGGGTAACTAAGCAGCACGCGCTGCCTAGATGCCTGGTGTTTATCATGGTTACCGGCGCTAAGCAAGAGGACACTGGTAACCATGATAAACAGCAGGTATCTAGGCAGCGTGCACTGCCAAGATACCCACTGTTTATCATGGTTACCAGCGTCCTCCCGCTTAGAGCAGCCTGTAAGCGGGAGGACGCTGGTAACCATGATAAACACCCGCGCGCGCTGCCTAGATACCCGCTGTTTATTATGGTTACCAGCATCCTCCTGCTTACAGGCTGTGCTAAGCGGGAGGATGCTGGTAACCATGATAAACACTGGGTAACTAAGCAGCGCGTGCTGCCTAGATACCTGGTGTTTATCATGGTTACTAGCGATGTGGAAGTGGCTCCCTGGTCTCTGAGGAGATCTGCCTGTTTGACAGCTCCCCAGTGACCACACAGCAATGTTCCAGCAATCCTGGTCGTTGTTGGGATCGCTGGAACATCGCTATGTGTAACAGAACCCTTATTTGATAACAGAGCTGATCTGAATGGAGAGGAGTCAGATAAGAATACTGAGCTGTGTGCTGACAACCTGATAAGCCCCCTTTGCGTGAGGTAACCTGAGACTCTGATCAGCTGTAGTGTGAACGCTGTGTAGGCCCCGCCTTATATGACCATATTCAGTGTGTGGAGCTTAAGATGGATTTCCCTGACAAACAGCAGATGTCAGATTTAGAAACAGCCTAGTGGGGACATCTGGAATGTTTTTGAAAGGTTTTCTTCCAGATTTCACATATAAAATATATTTTAAAGCTTATTATGGTCACTTGCTCTACATTATTATTAAACAAAAATGTAAACAGCAGTTACACTTTAAACACTTGAACATGCTTTCGGTTCCGCAATAGAATCTTGCATAGTATGCATACATACAGGACATGGAGGTTGGGTGTATTACTTATTGTTTACTTAGAAACAATTGTAACCTGCTAATTCTAGGTCTTTCAGCTCTCCCCATGTGGTTCTTTGCTCTTGGACATCTCCTCTGATAATTATTTTACTCCTCTGTTTGAAATCTTGTGGGGAGCACCTGGTCATGGCTGGTTTATGATGAAATTATATTCTTTCCGTCTCCGGATTATGGCCCCAACAGTGCTCACTGAAACCTTCAGTAGTTTATAGATTCTTCTATTACCAATGCCATCAGTATGTTTTGCAAAAATAAGGCCGTGAAGGTGTTGAGACAGTTCACTGGTTTTGCTCATCGTGCGATTTAACTTTTGTGGGACATTGGTAATGAGAATCCCTTTTATAGGCCATCAGTTGAACGACCTGATATCATTTTTCACCAAATGGCAGGATTGCTTTGTAATTACTTATAGATTTCAGCTGGTGTCATGACTTTCCATGGCTTTTTACATCTATTTTTCTTCATGTGTTCAATACATTTTGCATGTATCATTTCTCATTATTAAACATAATTTATATATATAGTTTGATTTATTTGCATGTGTAGATTGGATTGTTTTTTACTGACATCTAATGAAAATTTCATATTTATGGCACAGGGGTGGGCAACTATAGTCCTCAAGGGCCACAAACACTGCATGTTTTCAGGATTTCCTTAGCATTTCACAAGGTATTGTAATCATCACCTGTGCAAATGATTAAATTACCACCTGTCCAATACGAAGGAAATCCTGAAAACATGCACTGTTTGTGCCCCTTGAGGACTGCACTTGGCCACCCATCTATCACACCTTTAAAAATATATTTTCTTAGAAAATTGACGCATTCAATACATATTTCACTCGCTGTATAGATATAATTTTGTAATAACTATTGCAGATATCTCAGGAATCTAATAGCGTGGGAACAAAGACATGACTGAGACAAGTTATTTGAGGTGAAAAAGTCTGTAATAAAACATGTGACACGTGCAAACGTGATTGTGCAACAAACAAAGCAGAGTTCAAAAATTTAGCAGGTGCAGCCAAACGGATTAGTCTCTATAAATAATTTATTCACAGTGATGCCTTGCGGAATAGTCTCTCAATAACTGTTCCCACTGGAAGTGGCTGATAACAGAACAGTCTATAAACAACAGTTCACACCAGGAAGGCCTGGAAATGGTATAGTCTCTGAGAACAAGTCTAGAACTGGATGCAGTGCAGTGTAGCAAAGCAAAGTCCTGAACAGTCCTTAACACTGCAATTGCAACAGAATAAACAAACAGAAAAGCCACAGCTTTTAGAGCAAACTTGGGCTTATGTGCAGTGAGGCAGACTGGCAGAAACAGAAGTTGAAACACACACAACACAGGCAGGTCAATGCAGGAGACAAACTAGAAGCAGGTGTGGTTTGCTGAGATAAGAGTGCAGTTGCTTGGTAAGAGCTGAACCGGAATAGCAGGAGCAGGAACAGCAACTTGAGATGCACACAGGAGCCAGTGATCCAAGCAGAATACCCAAGCAAAAGACTGAAGGATGGACTGAAGCATATAAAGGTAGGAAGTTGAGAATACATGGACAGGAATGAGGTAGCAAATGTCATTTTGGGAAAGGGCAAGCAGAAGCAAAGGACAATCAGAAAGTCCAGAAATCTGACAAATATATACATATACTATACTAGATGGCGGCCCGATTTTTAAGAATCGGGTAGTCTAGAATCCATATGTAGTTTATTTACTAATAGTTAGGGGAGTGCGGTGAAATGAATTGTGTGTATACAGGTGGCTTAGTGGGTAGCAGAGTATACGGTGGCTCAGTGGTTAGCACTGGGCGGTAGCTCAGTGGTTAGCACTGGGCGGTGGCTCAGTGGTTAGCACTGGGCGGTGGCTCAGTGGGTAGCACTGGGCGGTGGCTCAGTTGGTAGCACTGGGCGGTGGCTCAGTGGGTAGCACTGCGCGGTGGCTCAGTGGGTAGCACTGCGCGGTGGCTCAGTGGGTAGCACTGCGCGGTGGCTCAGTGAGTAGCACTGCGCGGTGACTCAGTGGGTAGCCCTGCGCGGTGGCTCAGTGGTTAGCACTGCGCGGTGGCTCAGTGGTTAGCACTGCGCGGTGGCTCAGTGGTTAGCACTGCGCGGTGGCTCAGTGGTTAGCAGTGAGTGCGGTGGGCAGGGTGGTCAGCGCAGCGACGCTGTGTGGGCAGGGTGGTCAGCGGCGGGCAGGGTGGTCAGCGGCGGGCAGGGTGGTCAGCGGCGGGCAGAGCGGGGCGGACGGAGACACAGACACACACAGACACACACTGCGATATACTTACCAGCGTCCCTGCTTCTTCGTGGTGCCTGCGTCTTCCTGAGCTCTCTGTTGTGGCGACATGCGGCCCCTGGAGCTGGCGAGACTTCCCGGACGACATGTTGGATCCAGTTGTGCCAGGGGCGGGGACATGTCGGCGGCGGAGAAGAGGGAGGAGAGGTGGTAAGTATAGGCGACTGTGTATGTGTGTGTGTGTTGTGTGTATGGTGTGTGTGTTGTGTGTGTGTTAACGGCGGCTGTAAGCGTAGCGGGCTCTATGAGTCCCGCTCCCGCTTACGGGCGGCATCTTGGCTCATCCTGAGCGGGTGTAGCTCTGCCGGATGCTGGGACAAAGTGACGGAAGGCACGTCACAAATCCCTCTGGCTTTTATATATAAGATAAGATATATGATTGCTATACATCGCGGTGTACTATCTGTATATTATCTGCATATGGCGGTATATTATCTGTATATGGCAGTATATTATCTGTATATGGCAGTATATGATCTGTATATAGAGGTATATTATCTGTATGTGATCTGTATATGGCGGTATATTATCTGTATATGGGAGTATATTATCTGTATATGGCAGTATATTATCAGTATATTAGCTGTATATGACTGTATATTATCCGTGGTAATGGGCAAATTATCTGTATGGGCTAAATGTAATATTACATGGCGGCTTGGATTCACTAAAAATAATTAAAGGGGGTCTTCACATCTCCAAGATCCTCACAATATATATTAAGTTTAATAATAATACCCCCTCCAAAATAGACCGGAGGATGGAAGAGAGGCCCTCCAAAATAGAGGCCAGGATGGAACGGAGCCCCTCCAAAATAGAGGGCAGGATGGAAGGGAGCCCCTCCAAAATAGAGGTCAGGATGGAAGGGAGCCCCTCCAAAATAGAGCCCAGGATGGAAGGGAGCCCCTCCAAAAAAAGACCCCAGGATGGAAGGGACCCCTCCAAAATAGACCCGAAGATGGAAGGGACCCCTCAAAAAAAACCACCCCAGGATAGTATGTGGGGGCTCACTCGTTAGCGTTGTATGCGGGGGCTCACTCGTTAGCCCTGTATGCGGGGGCTCACTCGTTAGCCCTGTATGCGGGGGCTCACTCGTTAGCCCTGTATGCGGGGGCTCACTCGTTAGCCCTGTATGCGGGGGCTCACTCGTTAGCCCTGTATGCGGGGGCTCACTCGTTAGCCCTGTATGCGGGGGCTCACTCGTTAGCCCTGTTAGCTCTTTCCTCAGCCTCCTACTCTGGCCTCTCTTTCCTCAGCCTCCTACTCTGGCCTCTCTTTCCTCAGCTTCCTACTCTGGCCTCTCTTTCCTCAGCCTCCTACTCTGGCCTCTCTTTCCTCAGCCTCCTACTCTGGCCTCTCTTTCCTCAGCCTCCTACTCTGGCCTCTCTTTCCTCAGCCTCCTACTCTGGCCTCTCTTTCCTCAGCCTCCTACTCTGGCCTCTCTTTCCTCAGCCTCCTACTCTGGCCTCTCTTTCCTCAGCCTCCTACTCTGGCCTCTTTTTCCTCAGCCTCCTACTCTGGCCTCTTTTTCCTCAGCCTCCTACTGTGGCCTCTCTTTCCTCAGCCTCCTACTCTGGCCTCTCTTTCCTCAGCCTCCTACTCTGGCCTCTCTTTCCTCAGCCTCCTACTCTGGCCTCTCTTTCCTCAGCCTCCTACTCTGGCCTCTTTTTCCTCAGCCTCCTACTGTGGCCTCTCTTTCCTCAGCCTCCTACTCTGGCCTCTCTTTCCTCAGCTTCCTACTCTGGCCTCTCTTTCCTCAGCCTCCTACTCTGGCCTCTCCTCCCTTCCGTAGCTCCCTTTGCCTCCCATCTGCTCTTCCGTGGCCTCCTACTTTCTGACCTCTCCTGTTTCTGTCCTCTCTGGACTCGATTCTCTCAGCCCCTCTTTCCTCTCCTGCAGTCTCCTCTTTTCCCTGGCCTCCCTTTCATTTCCTCCTCCTATTTCTCTGGCATCTCCCTCAGTGTCCTATCGCAACTTCCTTGGTCGCTTCCTCTATGGCCTTCCTTAGCTGTCCTCCTTGGACTGCCTTTCCTCTCCTCTCCTCCCTGGCCTCCCTTTCCTCTCCTCTCCTCCCTGGTCTCCCTTTTCTCTCCTCTCCTCCCTGGCCTCCCTTTCCTCTCCTCTCTTCCCTGGGCTCTTCTGTCCTCTCCTCTCTGGCCTCTCCTGTCCTCTCCTCCCTGGCCTCTCCTGTCCTCTACTCCCTGGCCTCTCCTGTCCTCTACTCCCTGGCCTCCCTTTCCTGTCCTCTCCTCCCTGGCCTCCCTATCCTGTCCTCTCCTCCCTGGCCTCCCTTTCCTGTCCTCTCCTCCCTGGCCTCCCTTTCCTGTCCTCTCCTCCCTGGCCTCCCTTTCCTGTCCTCTCCTCCCTGGACTCTCCTGTCCTCTCCTCCCTGAACTCTCCTGTCCTCTCCTCCCTGGCCTCTCCTGTCCTCTCCTCCCTGGCCTCTCCTGTCCTCTTCTCACTGGCCTCTCCTGGCCTCTCCTCCCTGGCCTCTCCTCCCTGGCCTCTCCTCCCTGGCCTCTCCTCCCTGGCCTCTCCTGTCCTCTCCTGCCTGGCCTCCCTTTCCTGTCCTCTCCTGCCTGGCCTCCCTTTCCTGTCCTCTCCTCCCTGGCCTCCCTTTCCTGTCCTCTCCTCCCTGGCCTCCCTTTCCTGTCCTCTCCTCCCTGGCCTCTCCTGTCCTCTCCTCCCTGGACTCTCCTGTCCTCTCCTCCCTGGACTCTCCTGTCCTCTCCTCCCTGGACTCTCCTGTCCTCTCCTCCCTGGACTCTCCTGTCCTCTCCTCCCTGGCCTCTCCTGTCCTCTCCTGTCCTCTCCTCCCTGGCCTCTCCTGTCCTCTCCTCCCTGGCCTCTCCTGTCCTCTCCTCCCTGGCCTCTCCTGTCCTCTCCTCCCTGGGCTCTCGTGTCCTCTCCTTCCTGGGCTGTCGTGTCCTCTCCTCCCTGGGCTCTCCTCTCGTCTCCTCCCTGGGCTCTCCTCCCCTCCCTCACCTCTCCTCACCTTGGGCAGCTCTGTGAGCTGTTAGTTGTCCAGGAGCAGCTCCTCCATGCCTCAGCTGTGGTCGGGCACTATGTGCAGGGGGCGGTTCCAGCAGGAAGGACTGTAGGATGGATTCGCCGGCCGCGGTCACCGCACAGTGGAGGGGTGAGGGGGAGCAGAGAGGACAGAGCGGCGGGGAGGAGGGGGTATTGTGCGGGCGGTGGAGGAGGGGGTGCGGGCTTGTTGTGTGGGGCGCTGTGCTGGGACTGGGCAGGAAACGCATCTCTGGCGTGTGGAAATATGGCGGGCGGAAGTGACATAGGCGGACATCGGGATTGAAGTGAAGGAGACACAGAGCAATTATATTTTCCCGGAGAAAGTATGTCGCCGTCCCTGGAGCCATGGATCCAATATGGCATCCTTTTTGCTGAGCACTTTCAGAAATCGCTAGTAGGGCTGAAAAACGCATGGGAGTTAGGCTTTGCGAGTTTGGCTTTCCGTGTTTGCTACTGCGAGTTTGTAATTGTAATTGGGAGTTTAGCGTTCCGAGTTTGGTAGTGCGAGTTTATAATTCCGAGTTTGCCTTTGCGAGTTTGGCTTTGTGAGGCAGCCACGCACACGACGACGGAAACAGTGCCGAATATGACGGAAGTGAGTTAGGGGAATTATATATTAGATATTCATATAGCACTGCTATTCTGTTGCTACTACTAATACTACAATGGATGTGGTCCCATGTGCTTGCTTTACTGTCATGTACCTCCATTATAGCTTCAATTCAACCAACTATTATAATAACAAAATAAAATTGCAATGTAATGCAAATACAGATTGCACAAGGGGCATAACTAGAAAATTCTGAGCCTCAAAAAGTGGCATCTAGAGAATTAAATTATTCAAATGATTAATTATACAATGCAA
Source organism: Allobates femoralis (assembly GCA_033576535.1). NCBI lineage: Eukaryota > Metazoa > Chordata > Amphibia > Anura > Aromobatidae > Allobates > Allobates femoralis. Next base: position 433,210,271 of record JARQOC010000004.1, on the reverse strand, counting down.
GACCCAAGCTTATTTACAAGGCATCATGTGTTGCCACCTTCTGGTTGTATCAAGTAACCAGATCTATGAGTGTTCTTAATGGTGAACAGTGATTCACTCTCAATAACGCCTCATTCAAACATCCATGATTTTTGTCAAACAAAAACGGACTGTTGTTCTTCTGGTGTTTTTTAAGCTTTTCCTGTACTTTGCAATGTTAATCATGGACAGCACATGTACTGCACATTGATATCATCTGTGTGCAGTCACTGATTGTCATGGATATATAAAAGTTATATTGGTAATTTTAACTCTGATAAAAAATGGACATGTTTCTATGACTTTAATGTGTAACCACTGTACATAAAAAACATTGGCATCTTTGTTCTTTTGCGTATTTTAGGCTAGGATCACACATCCGGCTTTTATTAAAAACCTGATCCGGCTTTGAGCTTTTAAAAAGCTCAAAACCGGATCAGGAAACGCTCCTGATAGGAGCCTACGATAAAAACCGGATTGCTTCACAAGCAATCTGGTTTCCGTCTCCGGCTCTGCAGCCCGCGTGAAAAATCATGCAAGCTGCAGTTTTCAGAGCGGTTCTGTTATCTGCAATGCGGGAACCGGATTGCTCAGGATGTGTAATCCTGAGCAATGCGGTTCCCGCATATACTTTGCTTATCCCGGCTGTCTTGGGCAGGCGATGCGCTGCCTATAGACCTAATGTTAATGCTTTCAGGACCAAGGGTAGCGGCTCATACAGTACGTACATTATGTACCGTATCTACTAAACAGCGCGGAGCCGTCGGGTTCATTCATAAAATAGTAAATGCCGACAGTAGCGGCAATACAATAAATTCCAAGATTAACCCCTCATATGCACACCTGAGTGGACAGCGTGTCTCTAGGGAGGGTGGGCACCCCCTAGAGCAGTGATGGCGAACTCCAGGCCTCGAGTGCCACACACAGTGCAGGTTTTCAGGATTTCCTTAGAGTTTGACAGTTAGTCATTTGATTGCCAACTGTCAAATGCAATGGAAATCCTGAAAACCTGGACTGTGTGTGGCACTCGAGGCCTGGAGTTCGCCATCACGGCCCTAGAGACATGTTGCCCACATCTATTATCAACATTAACCCTTTGTTCATCCCTGCGACAGCAGGGATGAACAAAGCATACGGTAATCGGATTGCTCCGGATTACACATCATTAGCAATCCAGTTACCGCATTGCGGTTTGCCGGACACATTTTGTGAACAAAATGTGTCTGAAGGCAATTGTGCTTACCGCATCCGGATCTGAATGCGGTAACCACAATTACCCTACCAAGTGTGACCCTAGTCTTAGCTGTAAATCTAAACCACTCCATTCTCCCTTCACACACTTACAATAAGGAAGCTACGCGGGTAAAAAAACCTCTCTGTACAATATAGGTCTGGTTTAGTTTAGTATAGGCCTGTAAAACCAACTGCCGCCTGCCAAGCCAATTTCACACCAAAAAGAAAAAAAAACATTCTCCTAATTTATGCCAAAAGTGCACACACGGGGTCTGATCTCAGGGCTTACAGTTTTATTCAATAACTTCAAGGGAAACAGGTTCAATTAACTTAAATTCCGGGGAAATAGCAGGGTATTATGTGACCGTAGTCACCCGTGAACAGCCTCCTCACACGCCGAATATTAGTCTTGTCACTCACTGGCAACACCTGAGGCTGTCTCTTTCAGTACAATTCTCTCTCCGGCAGCAAGCCCCTGCTCCATCTCGATGACAAGCTCTCACAATCCAGCAAACTAACAAATAGTCAATCATTTCAGACACAGCTGGCTAGCTACCACACGTCCACCCTCTGCTCAATTGCTGAGCTGTGCACTGCAAACTGTTGAGGGCATGCCGAGGCAGAGCTCTTTGTCCAGTCAAAACAGGGGTAACCTGGTGGCCAGGGGGAGGCACCTCAGGTTATGTTACCTGAACACTCTCACATCATTACAGTAACACAGGTGAAAAGATGTAGAGGAATATTTCTCCTTCTCCATTCTATGATTCTACAGAAATTGGACTCTACTCAGATTTTTTTACTGGCAGATTCTCAGGGAAAAAAATTGGGCCTCAGCTTTGCCTCAATGAATTACATTGGTCCAAGTGCTAACCAATAAAGCATGAAGAGGCAAAGAGGGAGATGGGATTTAGTCCGCGATGCTGTGAACAAGCCTTATGGCACATACTAAGCACTGAAGGTCTCCATACCTGTATGTGACACGCCCGCCACCAGGGCCGTGGGGTACTCGGAACAGGGCTGGTTATTTCTTTATTGGGGATATGTCACGGTGGCATGACCCGGCTCCGTGGCCCTGACCGTGTCATAAAAATGGGGGGAATTTATAAGGGATTAAGTTGTGACGCCACATGTAGTATTCGACAATTGGATGGCTGACGCTGCAGTTCAGATCCACTGGGGCAGTTGGTGAAGTAGCAGAGTTATTATAGCTCTTCGCGGGTAGAGCAGGACCCTAGGGCAGTTATGAAGTCAATCTGATGTTGGTATCAGTAGTAGCACAGGGCAGGTGACGCAGGAAATAATTTGAGGACACAGCAGGGTGCAGTCATCACATTTTACTCACAGTTCTCACAGTTCTCTGTCGAGCCCCAGGCCCGGGGGGTATCATGCTCAGAGGGGCTCACGGGGGTGTCACTGGTGGCGGTGCCTGAGCCCGTAGCCTGGGTGACACTTCAAAGAGGGATTATGTACAAGGGAAAAAAGTTGTTGTCTCGTGACGCCACCTGTAGTACCTGGTGATGGGACACCAGCGCCGCCACAGTTCTCCGGAGGGCGATGGTATGGCGGCAAGAATGGCAAAGCTCCCTATAGGTGGAGCTGGGCCGCCAGGGCAGCTATGCTCTGTTGGTTTGGAACAGGCTGTGGAAAGAAGAAGTGCAGTGCAGCGGCGGGAAAGAGGCACACTGAGGCTCCGTTACTCGTTCGGGTACTTTTACTAGAACAGTTCAGGTAAAAAAAACACAGTTCACAGTACAGCACAGTCTGTAAGCATAGGCAGCTGGCCTAGGTAGTGGCAAATGAACGGGGTGTCTCCACGTGGCTTTGTTAGATGTCCCTCCTTCACTACTCTTCCAGTCTTTGTGAAGCCTGGCTGGCCTGAAACCTGGCCTGGCCTCCTGTGCTCTCTCACCTTTGCTGTCTGCAGGATAACCCTCGATGGCCTGCCGCTATCTCTCACCATGCGGTGCCTGGCTTCCTTGGTATTGACTGTGCAGGTGCCCGGGAGCCTGTAGTCTCCACGGTGATCCAGATTCTCTGCTGGGCCAGGAGCTCTCCAGCAGGTGCGCACTCCGCAAACTTACTGTTTGGGATGAACCTTCGTCGGCTCCTCGGTTCCCAAACAGCTTCTCTTCCCTGGAAGACCCCTTCTTCTCTTCCTCTCTGTCTCTCCCTCAGACTTTCTCTGTCTCTAATTTCCTCCCATCCTCACACTGCTTGCCCTGTACTCCTCCCACTGGGGCTGGGTCTCCTAGTAAAAGATTTAACCCTGTAGTCCCCTGAGCTAAGGGTGTGTGTGGATGCGAGGATTAAGCCACATATTAACCTCCCCATTCACTTACCACAGGGATACCACACATGCTGGTTTGAGTGCAGTATCCCTTAGTGGCGCTCCGACCAGTAGGGCGCCACATCTCCAGGTTTCAACAACCAGCCGGGTGCCGTGTCCTCCAAATCAGGGATCCAGTCAACTCTCGGGTAACTTAGGTGCACTTTACCGGGACCCCCTTCTGATGTGCCTTCTCAGGTCATCTTTCTGTGCTGGCTCTCGCCCTCCTGCCCTGCGCCTCACATACAATGTCCCAAGCCAGCAACCTCAGGTCCTATTGGGCAACGTCTTCCTAGTCCCCCTTGACCCTATGCGGCTGCCTTTTTAGCGATTATGTGTGGATTTGGCTGCTGCACTTGAAGACACCGCAGCCTCCAGTTTGCTAGTTGAGTCCTATAGTCACTCTGCTAGTCTGGGGCTAGTCCCCTCTGCGACCTGCTCCCCTCCACCTGACTCCAGTCGCAGTTGGTGTGGATTCGGGTGCCATGGGTGGATTACTCACTTCCTGTGCCCCTAGGACCCCTTCTCTGTCTCTGGAGCTCATCACCAACTCCTGCATCTGTCCTCTCACTTCCCTTGTACTGGGACAAGCCTCTCTCCAACTCCCTCACTAACTGACTCACTGACGTTTTCCTCACGTTTTCTCTACTTCTTCTACTTCCGGGTGTCCTATCCTTATCTCCTTCCTTCACCCACACCCTTTACCTAGTTCCCCCTCCAACCTGAGATGGGGCCCTCCCTAAATAGGGTCTGCCCAGATCCCCTGGCCTGGAGTGGTGTGGTGTTGGATGCTAGTATGTGAATACAGCGTAGTGCCCCCTCCTTACCTGGGAGTGGGGTACCACACCTCTGACTGAGGTGCAGTACCTCTGCGGCGACTGGACGCTCAGGGGCACCACATATGCCAAGATATACACATTTTCTGACTCAACAGTGCAAAAAAACACTTGTTTTACTAGTTGTGTTGAGCTAATTTTCAGTGTGTGGAAGAGGTGTTTGAATAATTTTGATTAAAACAGCACTCCGATTTGTGGAATACCACATCACTTTATGTATGTACATTATCACATGCATGGCTGACTATCACTGCAGTTTCATTAGTTTCTAATAAATCGTTGTACAATAAAATTATAGGAGATTGTGACAGACAATTTATCGTGACTTTTTATTCCTCCTTCTGATTATAGGACACTAATGCTGGAACAATGATTTGGATCCTTTGCATATTCCCTTTACTTCTATATGGTGGACAAGGTAAATGTTTTTTTCTTAATTTTAATTGTTTGAAGATTTTTAGATCTATTAGTCTTAAAGGGTAGTGACACAAATTAAATATACGCACATATAATTGAACAGTGAAAATTAAGCACATGATGCAAAATAATTGGTAAGTTAGGCTGTAGGGTTTAATAAGGGTAAATAATCGTATTAAAGTATTAGAATGAAATACGTTACCCAATCTGCTGTTATCAAACTACTAAACATTAAGACTAAGTGTAAGAAATAAGTTGAAGGAGGTGGACACTGGCCATTAAAGAGGTTGTACAGTCTAAAATTATAATTCTGCAGTAACTCTATGTGTGAAGAATTGTGTGCTGTGAGGACTAAGCCGGGAAGGGTGGTCACATGACCATAATTGTGCGACATGCATGTTTCTTACCAGAACCCAACTAGTGTGTGCGGCCTTACTCAATACATATGTATTGAGCAAGGCCGCGCCCACTAGATGGCTGCACCTACTAGATGGACACGCCCACTCCATGCACTTGCATTGAGCAAGGCAGCGCCTACTAGTCAGGTTCTGGCCAGGAACATGCATATCATACAGTTGGGGTCATGTGACCACTGTTTCTGGCTTAGACACTGCCGATTCCTCACAACGCACAGTGAGTGTGCCGCAACCTCCATCAGGTTTGCAAGGCCTGGGAAATCGGAGTTTAATCCTGTCACGGTGTCTCCGATGGCTCCAGCAATCCACAGGTTGGGAGGAAAATGTAAAAATGGGAAGATAACTAGAGGGATTGTAGGGGCGAGTTTCTTTGTCCAGATATGAAGTAGTAGCAGAGGTGGTTGAAGTCCCACAGGAAACAAAGACACCATAGGCTTCATGAACGATTAAGAACTTTTACTCCATATTCATTGCAAAGTCAACAGTGAACATTTAATTAACTCTTCCTCTTATTTAGCTCTAATAGTTTCTTAGCAGCTGGCATCTGTATGAAGTTCTCTGTATAATGTGCGGCCTTTCTATTCTTTACCGCTAGTAATCGCAAGAGGACAGGAGCGAACAAGTCATGTTGTTTCTCCTATAAATCCAGTGCTCTCATCGTCACAATTCTGTCCTCATTTCTGCATCTCTATCAGCTACATTCAACTGTTGGAAAAACTACTAACTATTGCTAAGTGACCTTTGACAATATAAGGAAACTGTAGTTCAGAGAAAGGCCAGCAGAGGGCAGTGTGGGATTAGACATGCTACAAGTCTCAGAACTAGAGTGTAGGAGTTAGGGTCCTTTCACATCAGCGTTTAGGCTGATCGCGGCATTTGTGGTGAAAAAAATGCAACTGCCGTGATTACCGCATAACGTCCGTGATCGCGGCACACTTGCGGCAAGCCCCATACAATGTCTATGGGGCTTGCGGTAAGTGTGCGGCAGGTGCGGCAAGTGCGGTTTCGGCACTTGCGGCAGGTGCGTTTTTTTTGCGGCCGCACCTGCGGCAAGTGCCGATACCGCACCTGCTGCAAGCCCCATGGACATTGTATGGGGCTTGCCGCAAGTGTGCCGCGATGGCGGTAGTTACGCGGTAATCGCGGCAGTTGTGTTTTTTTCACCACAAATGCCGCGATCAGCCTAAAACGCTGATGTGAAAGGACCCTAACTCCTACACTCTAGTTCTGAGACTTGTAGCATGTCTAAAACGCTGATGTGAAAGCAGCCTTACAATATACAACATTATAAAACAAAACATGGCATATTCTAGGTCACTATAAGTGCGCTGAGAGGATTGATAATTCTGAAGTCACATAGAGTGACTGCAAAATTCTTATTTTAGATTCAATTATTTCCAAATGACCACATCCACTTTAACTGCTTCTTCGACTTTGTCTACACTGAATTCTTTTAGGAGTCTACACTACATAATGTTTCCTACTATTGAAAAGAAACTTCATACGTTCAGTCTTTTTAGGTAGCGTCAGTTGTCAAAACCATGAGTTTTTTAACAGAAGTAGCCTGTCAATCTATGAAGTCATTCCACACTTTACAAGAGATGTCAATGTCAAGGCCACAAAAACGACAAAGACGTGGGTCAGTTTTTTGAGCATTTTGTAAGGTTTTTTTGCCTCAGAAAACACTACATTTGTATTAATTACATAACAGATTTTGAAAAATGTAAGAAAATCGCCCACACAAAAAAATACCCCAAAAATGATAACAAAATGTTTCAGGAAATAATGATAAACACTAAAAAAAAACACTTCAGAATAAAAACGTCTAGAATGCTCAATATAGTTTCCCATAATAATCCAAGATTTGCTCAGTGCCAGCAATTGTATGAAAGCAGCTGATCAAGCAGTACCTGCTTAAACCCTCCATGTCCAGTGCCACATCCCTGCTCTTTGCTGCTATTCCTCTGGTGACCTGCTTGCAGCGGTGATGTCCTGCATTACTGGCTGCTGCATTCTTGTGCTGTATATAATTAAGGCCAGTAGTGAGGTATACAAGAATATCACTGCTGCAGCATTGGCAGAACTACAAGGATCGGAAAGGTATACTTTGATTAGCAGTTTTATTAACATTGATGGCAGCGGATAGAATTTGAATAGGAAGGACGTCAACATTGCCCAATAGGTTCTATAAAGGAGTGTACTTATCTTCTTTCTTCAGGAGCACAACGCTCCCTTGCTTACCAGCTTCCTATTTGCCAGGGGAAGGTGCACTCCTGAAAAATGACAGTTCAGATCAACAGCATTGGCACACAGTTAATGTTATCTGTGCAATCCCTGATGTGACAGGTTTTATAGGAGTGTAGGGACACTGAAGCTTGTCGGATCCAGCGATCAGGCCAACTTCAGAGCTGCACGTTCAAGCTCTAAAGCAGAGAGCTTGGAAGAGCGATATCTTTGTCAAAGAAACTGGACATCTCTAATGCAGAGGTGGCATGTAACCTAAGTAACAAAAAAATACTAAAGAATTTAAATACATTTTAATACGGTTTAAATGGCAAGGTTTCTTGGTATTACCCATTTGAGAATTTAGGACAACCCCATTAAAATGATAATGGGGACAGATGCTTGAAAGACTCCATGTGGGAGCTAAAACTTTACATTTCACCTGGGTGAAGAAAGTACCCGATTTCTTGACATTGGAATTTTTTTCTTTTTTGAATGTCACAAAGCAGAGAATTCTCAAATCGAATCAATTTATATTCTATGTAGTCAAGCTACATAAAGGGCCTCATTTATTATAAATGTGAGATCAGAAAGAATCAGAGAGAAAACTGCCAATAGCAACTAATCATAATGTAGTTCTCATATTTCTAAAGCTAATTAAAGAATAAAACCCAAGTGGGGCAGCATCGATCATATTTTTGTTGCATGACCAATAGGTGTAATGTGATATTATACAGTATTGCTCTTCATGCCATTCTGACTTCTGTTTTATTAAAATCTAAAGTGGAAAATGTTGTATTTCAGTCACTGCAAACAATCGGCCGATTATCCATGATATTTTTGTAGCAGTATTTGAAGATATACCAATTGGTGAGTGACGCTTTGCATAGTAATTAACTATAAATAATTTTGCAGTACTTTATTGTTATGGTTTGAAACATGCATAGAAACATTTCAGCTATAATGCCCGTAGTGTCTTTGTGATCTATTTATTTTACATATTTTTTTTCAATTTGACCACAGTCACATTATATCATATGTTTCCCAATGGAATGGATCAAATTATAATATATATATTTTTTAATTATCATATTTTACACCAAATAATAATATATTGCCCCAAGCTGCCTTTCTTTTTAGCTGACTTGTGTAGCATCACCGAGTGGAATAGCTACAGTAATGGAAAAACCTGCAAGAGCCCATTTCATACCCTCATGACGCCCTCTCACACCCGCTTCCCACACTTCTGGTCACTGCTCTTTGTATATTTGTGCTCAGCATAAGGGCTCATTCATATTATACGTCCTTGTGTTGTTTGTGCGCAAAAGCTTTAGCATACAGACAGCTCACTGATCAGTGCAAGTCAATGGGGTATATCACACGAACATATTTAGATATGGCAAAATTATAAAGAAAAACTGGGCACCACTTGCAGACAGTTGACTCCACCAGCGATCAGTCATCTCTGACTTCCCGGATCAGGACCCGGTGGTGCTCCTCTCCACAGACAAGCCACACGTTCATCCAGACAATGCAATAGAAAAAAACGGAGCGGCACTCACTGGTACTTAATGCTTTTCATTTTCGAGTGCTCATGTTATGAAGACATACAATGGGTGGACCCGATGAAGCGTCAGTCAGGTGTGAAACCGCACCGTCATCCCGTGCCTCCTGCACACCCTCCCTCCCCCTTCACTGCCTTACTGCCAACACTTTGTATGTCTCCGTGACATGAACACTCGAAAATAAAAAGCCTGAAGTATCGGTGAGCAGTGGCGTAACTACCGAGGTCGCAGCAATCGCAAGTGCGACTGGGCCCGGCGGCTCAGGAGGCCCGGCACCTGCCCAGTCTAGGTCTAGCAAAGAAAACAGCAGCAGTCTGTCAGCAAGAGCGAGCTGCTTCTCAGACAGTTTCACTTTCTCAATTCAACTACAAGTAAGGAGTTGCTGGGCTCCACCTCCTTCTGACGCTGTGTGTGTGTGTGATGTTTCTGCAGTCTGCACTGATTCCCGGCTTCGCAGAAGGAGAGGAGGAGAGAGAAGCAAAAGTGAAGATTTATGCTGGACAAGCAGTAACCAGCAGGTGAGGTGGGGCCCCGGGCAGTGCCAGTGTGTGCCAGTGCCAGGCTGCCACAAGCTACGGTGTGTGACTGGCAGCAGGTGAGGGGGGGCCCCGGGCAGTGCTAGTGCGTGCTAGTGCCAGGCTGCCGCAAGCTACGATGTGTGACTGGCAGCATGTGAGGGGGGCCCAGGAAGTGCCAGTGCCAGGCTGTCTCAGGCTACGGTGTGTGACTGGCAGCAGGTGAGGGGGGGCCCCGGGCAGTGCTAGTGTGTGCTAGTGCCAGGCTGCTGCAAGCTACGGTGTGTGACTGGCAGCAGGTGAGGGGGGGGCCCGGGCAGAGTCAGTGTGTGCCAGTGCCAGGCTGCCACAAGCTACGGTGTGTGACTGGCAGCAGGTGAGGGGGCCCCGAGCAGTGCCAATGTGTGCCAGTACCAGGCTGGTGCAAGCTATGGTGTGTGACTAGCAGCAGGTAAGGGGGGGCCCCGGGCAGTGCCAGTGTGTGCCAGTGTCAGGCTGCCGCAAGTTACGGTGTGTGACTGGCAGCAGGTGAGGGGGTGCCCGGGGCAGTGCCAGTGTTACCTTTGCCAGGCTGCCGCCAGCTAGGGTGTGTGACTGTGTGTGTGACCGTGAGTGTGTGTGTGAGACTGTGTGTGTCTGTGTGATTGTGTGACTGTGTATGACTGTGTGTGTGTGACCCTGTGTGTGTGACCGTGTGTGTGTGACCGTGTGTGTGAGACTGTGTGTATCTGTGTCTGTGAGTATGTGATTGTTTGTGTGTAACTGTGTGTGTGTTTGACAGTGTGTGTGTGACTGTGTGTGCATTTGACTGTGTGCTTGACCGTATGTGACTGTGTGTGTCTGTGTCTCTGAGACTGTATGTTTGACTCTGTGTGTGGGCTGTACAGGGGGCAGTGGGACTGGGTGTGGGGGACTGTACAGAGGGCAGTGTGACTGGGTGAGTAGGGCAGGTTGTACAGTGGGCAGTGTGTCTGTGGGGAGGATGTATGCTATATGGAGGGTTATGAGGCTGCATTATTGTGTTATACTATATGAAGGGCTGTGACGCTGCATTATATGATATGAAGGGCTGTGATGCTGAATTATATTATCTGGAGGGCTGTGACGCTGCATTATATTATATGAAGGGCTGTGACGCTGCATTATATTCTCTGGAGGGCTGTGACGCTACATTATATTACATGAAGGGTTGCAACGCTGCATTTTACTATCTGGAGGGCTATGAGGCTGCATTATATTATCTGGAGGGCTGTGACGCTGCATTATATTATCAGGAGGGCTATGACGCTGCATTATATTATCTGGAGAGCTATGATGCTGCATTATATTATCGGGAGAGCTATGATGCTGCATTATATTATTTGTAGGGCTATAAGGCTGCATTATATTATATGGAGGGCTATGAGGCGGCATTATATTATCTGGAGGGCTATGAGGCTGTGTTATACTATAACAGAGGACCATATATACCAGGATAAGGGCATATTCCAGGAGGAGGACCATATATAGCAGGATAAGGGACATTATTACATAATCAAGGGGAGAGAGGTCAACTTGTGAGTATAGGATTTAGAACATTACATGGGGCCCGTACATTTGACCAATGTGCGCGGGGGAAGGGGGGTTGCCCAGGTCCAAATTTCGCACCGCGGCCCTTCGGATTCTAGTTACGTCACTGCCGGTGAGTGCCACTCTGTTTCTTCTATTGCATTGTCTATATTTACATATAGTACAATGATCCGTGTGTACAGTAATTAATGCAGTATGCACTAGTCTGATGCATTTTTCAGATCAGACTCATGCATTAAATTCAAGTTTGTTTAAAACATGTAATTCAGACACCATTTCTACAGTCTCCATTTATTTAAAAATTCAAATAAATTATTAAAGAAGCACCCCATCTATGTTTTTTTAAATACAGTACATGTGTTTATATATGTATGCACTAGCTGTAGTCCCCAGCCTTGCCCAAGTTAGTAACTAACTGTTCTGACATAAAAGAAAATAGAATGGGTTAACAAAGATTTGCTTCTTTCTGCTGAAATACACAGGATACAAGTGTAATACGGGGCTGTGTGTGGGCTCCTGGTGTAACCAATGGCTATGTGTGGGCACAGGCTGTATTACAGGAGGCTATTTGTGGACTCCTGCTCTAATACAGAGGGCCATTTGTGAACTCCTGGTGTAATGCAGAGGCAATGTGAAGCCTCCTGCTGTAATACTTAGGTCTGTGTGTGACCTCCTACTGTAATACTGGGGTCTGTGTGCGGCCTCCTGCTGTATACTGGGGGCTGTGTGCAGCCTCTGCTGTATACTGAAGGCTGTGTGCAGCCTCTGCTGTATACTGGGTGCTGTGTGCGACCTCCTGCTGTATACTGGATTTGCATGTGGCCTCCTACTATATACTGGGGGCTGTGTGTGGCCTCCTTCTGCATACTGAGGTCAGTGTGGGGACTCCTGCTTTATGCTGAGGGCTGTGTGACCTCCTGTTGTATACTGGGCTGTGTGTGCACACATTTAATAAAAAAATACATATAAATGGGGGAGTTTCTTAAACCCATTACCCACATTGGACATACTGGTATTTCCTATTTTGAAGTGCACTTCCACAAATGGACGCATCGGTACACCCTAGCAATTATGTTCACATAGAAGCTGTGCATGTATGATGCCTTGGCTGCTTAACTCTCTAAATGCCATGATCAATAACGGATGCAGCATTTACAAGGGTGAGAGAAGGAGGACGCTTCCACTCTGGCTCAATTGGCACCACTGCAACGTGATGTCAGGAGCCCGATTTTTTCCATGAAAGCAGGAGATCAAATAATTAATGCCTAATCTGCCCGCTATAGTGGTTTGTTAGGCCTTGCCAGGAGCATGGTCTAAAGGTATCGTTACACAACGCTATATCGATTCAATATCACCTGCAATTTCACGGGAGTGCATACGTTTTTGGCACTTTTCCAAGATTGCCTTGGAGATGTCACACGGGGAGATATCGTAGGCAACGCAAGTAGGATGGTGAAAGCAACTTTCATTCGCTGGGTATGAGCAATCCAGCGAGCGATATTTTTCAGTGTAATGAAGAGGGGAAATTGCTTGCAACATCGCAATTGCGGTATCACACTGAGCGATCCTACCACATCGCTTATGCAATATCGCCTGATTTAATTGTGTGCACATAAATCAGGCGATGTCGATCCAGCGATAAATTGCAGTCGCATCGCCCTGTGAGGTTACCTTCACACCACATTTTTTTTTTATCCGGGGTGTCCGGTGTGACCTAGACACCCCCGGATCCAATTCCGGCCCCATAGTAACCCTATGGGGCCGAAATATGCTGGATGAATGTATTTTGGCATCCGGTTTTTGGGTGTCCTGTAGTATGATGCATCCCATAATCCTGTCTAGTTAGACAAAGCTGGAAATCCCCCAGTTCTGGGCAAGACTCCACAGGGAACCAGAGCACATAGGGAGATTCCCTTTACCAAAAAATTTCCAGCCAGGCTTCCTTCTCTGTCTTCCACAGACAGTATGCTAAAAGATTTCTACCCTGTATCCTTGCTGTCCAGAACTACATGTGCTTCACCAGACAAATTTTTGCACGTGCCGTGACTAGCTGTGAAATTACCCCAGGACTCCCAAGTCTGTACAACTCTCTTGCTATATATATATATATATATATATATGATCTTCTGCTTTAAGCCACATAAAGACTGTGAACCTTCCTATAACAACTTACAAGTACTACATCTACAGAATCCATGCTCTTAATGCTCCAGAACCTCAATTCCATTTCAATATTCAACTTCAAACTATATTGATTGTGGCCTACCCATATGATACTATGTAACATATACTCCATGTTGGATTCCCTTGCTCCTGCCGGAAGTAAAGTAAAGGCAACTGTTATCCCCGAGGCCATTGTTTGTGGACACCGTATGTGGATGGATAACAGGGGAACGATAGGCCCCATTACCAGTGGTGTAACTTGAAGCTCAAGGGCCCCGATGCAAAAGCTCCATGGGGTCCCCAATTATTGTAAATCTTTCATACAATTAGTCTTTTTCTATAGCTCAAAGGGACTTTTGGGGTCCTCTAGGCTCTGGAGCCCGGGTGCGATTGCAACCCCTGCACCTATTGTAGTTACGCCCCTGCCCAATAAGGTGTGCTGTAACCACTGGCAACAGCTGACACTAGGGGACCCAGTGTCCCTGAACAACATAATCGCTGTGAGCAAAGCCATCCTGCCTCCCAGTGATACCAGAAGTACATCTCCCGGAGTGGAATACCCGGTCAGAGTAAGAACCTGTGCCAGCCCTGCCCCCAGAGGGGACACCCCTCCCCTCATGGCCAGTGATGGGTGACCTGACAGAGAGCGGGAGTGTGCCCAGAAGTGTGAGGGGCCAGCTCGGGTATAGAACTGCCAGACACAACACAGGTACTCTCTAACCCTTTCCCACCACTGATTCTGCCTGTGCACAGTATACACAAAAAGAGGTCAATAAATGGTTTGGGTGGGGATAAACAGAGCTCAGCATTCAGAGAACTGGTGGATCTGTTGCAGATAAAACCATTTTTAATCAATACTGCAGCACTCAGTAAAGAAAATGACACCGCTGGAATCAGCACTCTATATTATGTTTCTCTAAGATAGGGTAGCAATGCCTGGTGACAGATTTTTTTTAGTACTGCCCTCTGTGGGCTGACATATTCTCTTAAGCCTTTAGAATGCCATTTCCTAGGTTGACAGCCAGGTAGACTGTTTCAAACTTGGCAGATGCTGGTGTGGTGCCCCACTAGTTAGGACGCCACATAGGGGTACTGCACCCAAAAGAGAGTGTGTGGTATCCCTGTGGCCAGGGGAGATGGGATGTCACATAAGGGACCCTCATTGCACCCATCTAAACACCTCAGATCAGGGGACCAATGGGTTAACCCATTGCTTGGGAACCGGTCCCGGTGGGAGGAGCTTAGATGGGTAGTGGAAGAGCGGGAAAGAGAGTTAGTGAGAAGTGGGTTGGAGAGAAGCCTGTGAGGAGCACACCGGAGGGCACCTCAGGAGAGGTGGCCAAGACAGAAAGGGGATTCTAGGGTGTTGTGGTGCACAAAATACAATCAGTGGCTGGAGGGACCCAGTCTAGGACAGGAGAACCGGCTCCGAGATCAGTTTATCCCCGAGCTACCAAACTGGAGGGCCATGAGCTTCTTAGGGGAGTTGTGGCCGACACCCGGCGTACTCCTCAAAAGGTCCCGTATATGGTCTGGAGGCCTAGGATAGTAACCTTCCAGAAAGGACCCCTGGAAGTCGGCTGAGGGCTCTGCACACAGGAGCGCTAAAAAGAGTAAGAAAGGGAGAGCGCAGTGAGGGACAAGGAAAGGAACAGCAAGCACACCACCGAAACTGTGAACTGTGAGAATTAATCAGCCCATGGCGTGGACCCCAAGGAAGTGGACGACCTGGAGGAGGAGGGCGAGACCAGCAGTGCTGAGGAAGTCGTCGCATCTGGGCCCCACACGGGATGGTGGCAGCTCCAATCTCACCGGCCGGTGGGACAAGTCAGCACAGCCGCCATGTCTGAAGTTCCAGACTACACTCTGGTTCCAGCCCTGAAGCAGCCCGACTTTGTGCGAGAGAGGCTCCGGGCCGACCAGACAGAGAGGCAGCTCCGCCGTGAGAGATGGTGGGCCCAGGAGCAAGAGAACTTGTCGGCGAGGAACCGGGCCCGAGGACTACCACTGATGGCACCTGAGGAGAGAAAGTCAGGTACTGTGGTTGACTTTAATCTGGACAAAGGGTGGGGTTTTATCAGGGAATCGAGCCTGTACGAGGAGGTGTTTCAGAGCCGGAGGGATATGGAGGCTTACCTCCCAAAGGGGCACCCGGATAGAGACTTCTACCGCCATGACCGGTGACCGGGTGAACTATGAGCGGCACATTGGCCCCAGGGGATGGTATGCTCTACGAGTATATGGATGTTTACATTAGAGCATTGAACCCGGTATGTAAATAGTTAATTCTGTGGGATTTTTCAGGAATATGATGAACATTATGTGACTTTTATTATGCCGTTGAGCCTTTGGACTGTACCCGGTTAAGCCAATGGACTCTGTGGAAGTGTAATGATGTGTATTTAAGACAGCTCAGTGGTGACTAGGACACTATTGAGAGTAAAAGAGACGATCACAACCAGGCTGTATTGCAACCCGGCCCCGTTAAGGCCGGATGTAAATGACTTGAACTGTTTTATAGTTGGTCCCGTTGACCCAGTAACATTGAAAGTAAAGTGCCTCCCGGACAGGAAGATGAACGTTGAATAAAAATGTTATGCTATTATGCCATTGTTTGAAATGCATATAAAATTTTTACTTTGTACCGGTTATGTGTCAGGTTACTCGCGGATGAGTGAGTTTAACCAAGGGGGAATGTGACACCTCACTCGTCGGGACACCACATAGGGGTACTGCATGCACAAGAGTGTGTGTGGTATCCCTGTGGCCAAGGGAGATGGGGTGTCACATAAGGGACCCTCATTACACCCATCCACCCACCTTAGACCAGGGGACAAATGGGTTAGCCCGTTGCTTGGGAACTGTCCCAGTGAGAGGAGCTTAGGTGGATAGTGGAAGAGCGGGAAAGAGAGTTAGTGAGAAGTGGGTTGGAGAGAACCCTGTGATGAGTGCACCGGTGGGCACCTCAGGAGATGTGGCCAAGACAGAAAGGGAATCCTAGGGTGTTGTGGTGCACCCGAATTCGGTCCGGTACGCTCACTGGCCAGAGGGACCCAGTCCAGGACCGGAGAACCGGGTCCGAGAGCGGTGCGGGCGTTTATCCCCTTAGCCGCCAAACCGGAGGGCCACAAGCTTCTCAGGGGAGTCATGGCCGACACCCGGCGTACTCCCCAAAAGGTTTCGTATATGGTCCGGAGGCCTAGGAGAGGAATCTTCCAGAAAGGACCCATGGGAGCCAGCTAAGGTCTCTGCACGCGGGAGCGCTAAAAGGAGTAAGAAAGGGAGAGTGCAGTGAGAGACAAGGAAAGAATCAGAAGACACACCACCGAGGGTCCCAAGTGAGATGTCCCGATCCCCTGGTGACTGCCCAGGCCAGCAGTACCCGTGAACTGTGAGAACTAATTGCTGCCTGAAGTTGTCAGTAAAACCTGTGCAGAGTTTAAGACTGTGTGAAGTGTCTCATTTGCCTGCGCCTGAGGAGCTGCAAGCTTGTTCCCTCAACACAGAATGTTTGCCAGCGTCTCCACCTGACTAGCTGTCTCCCTGTGTAAAATCCCTATTCACCCACAACTGCCCCGGGGAGCGTTACCAGGTAGCTGCATCATCATAACCACGGAGGTCTGCAAACCGCGTTGGTATCATTACTGGGAACCGTAGGTGGCGTCACAAACACTTTTTATTTTCCGCTTTTTTAGCGACCACCAGGGCCACGGGACCAGGCACAGGCCGCCCGTGACATCCCCAGTTAATCAACTCTCTTAACCGGGTACCCCACAGCCATGGGGCGGGTCACTGGCATGGAGCAGAGAAGGCCACCTGCTCCACAGCCAGCTACCCTAGATTCTTTCTTATAAGTGTCTGGGCCACAAGAGACACGGTACTCAGGTCTCGGGCGATCAGTTGCGGGGATGTCACAGGTGGTCCGTGCCCGAGCCTGTGCCCTTGGGTGACAATGAAATGGGGTATATTTACAGGGATTGGAGTTATTGTCAGTCGTGACGCCACCTGTAGGTTCCGGTGAGGGCACCAGCGCTGCTTGGGCCTCTGGGGAGATGGGCAGCAGCAAGGTGGAGTAGCTCCCTACAGGAGGAGCGGGGTCTCCGGCGCAAAGAGTTATGATGGTGTAGTAGGGCAGCACAGTCGTTGCCGCACAGGGTTGGAATAGGGAAGCGTAGTCGGTGTGGCGTAGGATGAGTTGAAGGAGGGACACGCACACACTAAGTTCTTTTGGTACCTTTAGTGATGCTGGTTGCAGGTACACACGTCTTGGTTGAAGGAAAACATCTTAGGACTTCCACAGCGAGTTGGGATATAGGCCTCCTTATTCTGCTCTCTTGAGTCTGGCAGGTATGGAACCAAACCGGACCTTTACTTCTCTCTCCACACCCGTGTTGCTGCACTGAGGGCTCTCTCGTGGGCCACTGCCGTCTCTCTCCCTGCGGTCCCTGGCTCTCAATTGTTGGTGCTGCGGGTGTCCGGGAAGCTAAGCCTTCTCGGGGTGCTGGATTCTCTGCTGAGCCTATCTTCTCTGTTCCCTGCAGACTTGGGCTCCAGTGACCGGTGTTCTGGTGGGGTGAACCGGTATGGCTCCTCTGCCCTGGTAAAGTGTTCATCGCCTCTGCCTTCGGTCCCTACTCTCTGGACCCTCACACTGGCTCTGGTGTGGACTGGTTCGGATCTAGCACGGCTCCGGTTATCAGTTCAGTTCACTAGCCTCTGAGCTACATTCACAGCCCTTCTAGCGTCTGCACACTCTGGCTAATTTCCCCCCCAGCACCTATATTTATAGGGGATCTGGCTTAACAGCAACCAGTTGGGCTCCCCCTACAGGCCTGGTGTGGAAGGTGTTGGGTGTATGTGTGGGTACCAGCTGTGGAAAGTCCTTTAGTGTACTAGTCAGTTCTGTGGCTCACCTGGCACAGGGTACCACATTCCCCCCTAGTTAACTTCAGTACTCCCGGACTGAACAAAGATTTTGTTACATAAACATGTAAACAATAACAGGTATTTATAGAGTCTTAAAATTAAAAAATGTACAAAAAACATTGAAAATTTTGTAAAAATGGGAAAAATATGAGAAAGCAGTCCTTACGGCGCTAGTCCATCCGTTGCAGGCTGTAAAAAGTAAAGGAAGTAGTTTTTGCCACCACTAGTCCTGTGGCTGTAGTGCAGAGTTAAACAAACTTGGGAAATCCAGGGAAAAAGGGTAAAGTCCACATAGTAAAGTCTCTGAGGGCTTGGGAAATTCAACGGGTTAACACACTTGACACACAATTTCCCAATGGGTGTCTCTGCTTAGGAGGCCGAGTCTTACCTTCTCTCTACCCCAGGCACTTTCTATTCCCAACTTAATGTGCATGGGGCTGTGCCCAGTTCCTCCACCCTTCTATACACTACTATTTACTGTCTATTTACATAAGTCACTATTTAACTTTCTACGTCACACTTTACGTTTTATACCCATTCTCCTTACCTAGATGGGGCCTGTCCTTGGGTACTGCGACATGACCTACTTGTACTAGGTGTTTCAGGTTGTGTACTTGTGGCATCCCTCTGGCTAGGCGCCACAGAGAGGTATTACACTGTGACAATGGATGTGGTATCTCTGTAAGTTGTCAGTTCAGGGTTTAACCTGTAGAGTCTGTTTTTGCACACACACACCTAGGATTAGGCCACATAGAGTAGGGGGGACTGGTTATTTAGTAGGTCCCAAAAGGGATTGGAGCCTAGGGTAGAGTAGTGAGAGTGAGTGACAGTTGAGACAGACAGTGCTGGTAAGGCGGTCAGGAAGGACAGGCCTGACAGTACCGCTGACAGGAGGGATCCCATCTTTAGGTGGGGGCCCAGGACAGAAGGCAATGGGCCAGGACTGGTTGGAGCCAGCTGGTCACGTTGGGGGAAACATCGGCAACGTGGGAAGCTGAGGCGGTCAGCAGTTCACCTCTGACCGCAGACCGATGAGCTGGTTGTCCTAAGCGCCACAAGGACATCTCACCCCTCAGGACTGAAACCTGTTGAGGACACTAGAAGTTGCGGACTGAATTACGGTGGCGGGAGAAATTGTGCTCTCTTGCTGCTCCTGTCTGTACCGGTAAGGGACCAATCTGATCGGCTAGTTACAGACCGTAGGACTGGCGGGAGAGCGCTGTAAAGATGGTAGAGACAGAAGAGCAAATTAGACCCCGAAAGACCGAATAAGAACATCTAGAGACTCCATGAGGGGGACCCTGAACCGGCAACAGACACCCGTTAAACCGGACTGTACCGTGTAACATTTAACATCTGCCGGGACCCAGTAAACAAGAGCTGGAGTTGAAACTAGTCTCTGTGATTCATCCCGCCGGTGCCCGGAGGGCTGCTGCACCAACACCAACGTTGCATCAGAGGGGTAAGAACTACAACAACTACTCCCCTCATCTCCCCCTCATCATTCTCCATCACCGCTGCCCCTGAGGTAATAGCTCCACCTGTGGGAAGCTGTACCACACCCACCATCACCTCAGCGGCCTGCTTGCAGCGCCGATACCCATATTATTGGGAACTACAGGTGGCGTCACGTTCCCTTGTAAATATTCCCTCCCACCATCTAACAAATGATAACCAGGGCACGGAACCGGGATCCCGACCACCTGTGATCCCCATCCAAGAAACCATCAGTCCCGGTGTCCGAGTATCACTAACCCAGGCCATATCATACTCATTTCTCTATGAGGTGGTAAGGCGGGTAATTGTCTGTGAGGCCTTAGTCTTACTGTAGGACTAGCAGGTTCACCGATTGTAGGAATCTCTGGTTTTGGTGCAACAGGCTGTACGTATTGTACTTGAACGGGTTCTTCTTCTCTTCTTGGTTCTTTTGGTACTGGTACGGGTATTTGTTCTTCCACAGGTTGATAGAATGAGAGTACTGGTACTATGACTACTCTGTTGCATTGAGGCGAGTCTACTGGGAAATATCCTAATTCAGTGTGGATTACTTTCTCTCTTGTTTCTTCAACTGTTATTAAGGGATAGTTTACTTCTTGAATTTTCAATTGGTCAGGACATTTCTAGAGATGATCTCTAGATACTGTTGAGGTTGTTCTTCCTTCATCTCGGCTAATTACACAGGTTTTAGAGTTGTCAAAGTTGGATTGCATAACAGTGTAGGGTTCAGCTTCCCTTTAGTCATCTAGTTTCTTGGTCCTTCGCTTTCTTTTGAGAACTAATTGACCGGGTATCAAGGGTTCAGCTAACGCATATTTGTTGAAGTCATGTTCTTGTTTTCTTCTGACTTCTAAGTTTTTTTCCACGCATTCCTGAACTTTCTTGTACTGTTGTTGACGGTGATAATTCCAGTCCTCTTCTGAAGTATCTTGGTCTGGTTCTACAGTTCCCATCTCCAAGTCAATTGGGCATTTTCCAGGTCTTGCTCACATCAAGTATGCTGGTGTGTAGTTAGTAGAACTTACAGGGATGTATATATCCACTAAGTCAGGTAGTTTTTCTGGCCACTGATTCCTTTCTTCAAGTGGTAAAGTCTTTAACATGTCGATGACAATGTTGTTCATTTTCTCACAAAGACCATTTGTTTGTGGATGATACGGTGTAGTCCTGATCTTCTTACAACCATACACTCCTAGGAATTCCTGGAACAGTTGTGACTCAAATGTGGAACCTGGATCTGTTAGTACCTGGTCTGGGTACCCATGTGGTTGACAGAAATATGTCTGGAACGTTTTGGCTGCTACTTCTGCAGTTAAATCCTTAACTGGTGCTACTACTAAGAATCTAGAGTAGTGGTCAACCATGGTAAGAGCATAGGTATACCCTGTTCTGCTGGGTGTCAACTTCACATGATCCTGGGCAACAATCTCTAGAGGCTGCTTGGTTACAATTGGTCGTAGTGGAGCTTTCTGGCTTTGCTGGTCTTTTCTTCTCAGGTGACACGGTCCACACTTCTTACACCATCTTTCAATGGAACCTCCCATGCCAACCCAGTAAAAGGGTCATTCCATGTCAAGTGAACCAATGATTATTACCTCTATATTTTTAATTCTTTTGAGATTTTGTTATTTGATAATAGCTTGTCAGACAATGCAAAATGTGAAGAGAAAATTTTTTTAAAAAATTTATTTATTTTTTAAATGATTTTCAAAGTTCGGAAAAAGTGTGAATTTCGCTGTTGCCTGCCTTTACGTTTCTCCTCATAACTCAGGCTAGGAATAAGATAGAGAGACAAAATAAACACCAATCTACTCAGAACTATACAGGCTTTCATAAGATATGTCACAAGAGGATCTTTGTTAATATTTTACCCATGTGATCGCAAGCGCAAAACTTTAAAACGTATTTCCGAAAAATCGGCGCGCTTTAAATATTTCAAAAACTGCCCATGTGTCTGCTTTGCTCTTAGCCACATCTGTACCATATTTCAAGTTGGGATCGCAATGGGATCATATTTTAACATATTTTACTATTAATAGCTTCAATGGGTCATTCCATATCAAGTGATCTAAATATGAATATTTTTTTTTACCTGACGTCTTTAGATTTTTTTTTTTTCCTTTATGAAGTACTACTTTAGTTAATTACAAATTAAAAGTTTGGAATTTTTTTCTTCATCAGTTAATTTTTTACAGATTTTTAAAGTTTAAAAAAAGGGTGAATTTTGGCCTGGTATGACTTTACATTTTTTTATCTCGGGCTAGAAATAAGATAGAGAAACAAAATAAACACCATTCTACTCAGAACTGTCCAGGCTTTTACCAGATATGTCACAAGAGTATATTTGTTAATTTGAATTTTTTACCCATGCGAATGCAAACCCAACATTTTGAAACGCATTTCCGAAAAAAAACGTTTTAATAAAAATTTTCCAAAACTGCCCATGTGTCTTTTATGCTCTTAGCCACATCTGTACCAAATTTCAAGTTGGGATCGTGATGGGATCATATTTTAAAATATTTAACTATGGTTAATCTCATTTTTATTAAATTTTGAAAAAACATATGAAAGACATACATTCAATCTTTTAACAAAATCTTGAGACATATAAAATATACAAAAAGAGAATTCACAAAGTTATTAGTAACTTTAAGATAAGCTGCAAATTTACTTTTGCGCTTATCTCTGGTGCAATATATACTACAATCTAAATATAATTCCAAACACTCAAGTATACAACCTTTCTCAGGGTTTTGAGATGTTCTGATGTCAAGGGGACAAGCAGCCCCAGCAGAATGATTTTTATCACTTGGCCCCTTCTAACAGGTTGACCACGTAAGTGGGTCATTACCCGTTGAGGCCTAGTTGGAATAGTCTATCGACTGGTGTACCGGAAAGGAAGGCCAAAATATTAATGATCTACTCACAGCTCAGAGTTTCCGATACCTGTCTAATGTTCACTAGAATTCTGAAGGTACAGGTGTAGAAAGGAAATACCTAGACTGAATGTATCAGATGGGAAGAAAAGAGAGATAGAAAAGAAGAGAGAGAGAAGAGAAACAAAAACCATTAGAAAAAGTTATACTGGGAAAGAAAAGCCACGTAAGAAAAAAAGAAAAAAAGGAGGGGGGGGGACGGGTGAGGTATGGGAAGGAGAAAGGGTACTCATCCCACTGGCTCCCCATCAGCCAGAGGTCGAGCCATATTATCTGTGCTGGAAAAGATACTCCTAAATTCTGCAGAGTCGTGAAAAAGAATCCATTCAACCCAAATCCCTAAGAATTTGTTCCGAGATCCCGACGCATCAGCTGCGAGCTCCTCCATTCGATATATGTCCATCAATTCTTTGAACCAATCAAGTAGAGATGGAGCCCGGCTTGATTTCCAGAACCTCGGGATCACAGCACGAGCAGCCGAGATGCAAAAGCGGAGAATATCCCTCTTCTGTAGCCCAATAGGACCTGGAAAAATGGATAACATTGCCGATTCTGGGCAGCATTCGGCTTGTTTACCTGTTATCCGGGCGTATGCATTGAAAACCTCAGACCAGAACCGCCGGATTTCCCCAAACTCCACCAAATGTGTATCATTGTACCCTTCTCTTCCCCACAGCGCCAGCAGGTATCAGGGGTTCCAGGGAACATGTTCCGGAGTTTCGTCGGGCACAAGTACCATCTAGTGAGCAGCTTATAGCTTCTTTCTTGTGCAGAACAAGCGCTAGCTAGTGAGTGAGTAAATATAAAGCATTTCTGCCAATTAGCTTCTGAAATGCTACACCCCAATTCCCTCTCCCAAGCACGTTGGAAGTAAAGGGTGCCCTGCTCTCTCATGGACCCTAAGGCCTGGTATAGAACTGATATTTTGCGCCTCGGTGGAGCCTCCAGTTGGAATAACCTCTCCAATACGTTGGGCGTCAATCTTACCCTGCAAGAGTGGTCAGCTGAATATAAGTATGCTCTGTATTGGAGAAATTCGAATCACTTAAGAGGTCTCGTAGGTTCTTTGAGTTGTAACTCTGCCATCGGGGGCAAACCACCACTGGACAGAGTCTGTCCTACTCGGGTGTCATCCACAATCCGCCAACATAAAAATCTCTGCCTGTCAAATCTGGGTGGGAAAGATGCGTTGGAAAAAAGGGGAGTCAAAGGGCTAAGTCTGTCGTTTAAGCGGAGGGTTTTCGTCACTAGGTGCCATACCTTCAAGGTGTTTCTGGTCATGTCTGTCAAAGGTACTAGGTCTGTGGAGTCTTTAGGGGAAATCCAAAGCAGGTGTTTCAGCGGAATCCCCAAACCCTCTTGCTCCACCCCTACCCATTTCTTGGAGGACGCATGATAATGCCAACCTAGAGCTCTAACAAGAGAGGAAGCCACAAAGTACGCTCGTATGTTGGGTAGTCCAACCCCTCCTCTGGTCTTGAGCAAGGATAGGATATTCATTCGCAATCTGGACCTCTTGCCCCCCCAGACAAATCTAAGGATCATAGATTGCATTTTGGAGAGGAAGCCTCTATCCAATAGAACAGGAACTGTCTGAAAAGTATATAAGAGTCGGGGCAAGACATCCATCTTGACTACGTTTATTCTCCCGAACCAGGATAGCTTTAATTGTCTATAGGAGGTAAATGCCGATTCCGCGTTAGTCAAAAGGGGTTGATAATTTAAATTGAATATTTGTTTAAGATCTTTTGGTATAAGGACTCCCAAGTACTTAATGGCTTCTACTTTCCATTTAAATGGGAACTGTTTAGATAGATGAGAAACCAATTCTCCAGGCAAAGAAATATTGAGTGCCTCGGTTTTGGAGCAATTCACTTTAAAGTTGCTCAATTGTCCGAACCGTTCAAACTCCATTAAGACCGAAGGGATGGAGACCAGGGGCTGGGAGATGTAAAGTAGCAGGTCATCTGTAAATAAGGCTAATTTGTGATGACTCTGTCCCAGCTTGACCCCATGGACGCATTCATTGGACCTAAGTGCAAAATATTTAACTATTATAGTGTCAATTCAAAAATCACCAAGAACACAATCAGTCATTTTTTCACAATTGCCCGTCAATAGTTTGAATTTGATATAAAGAAACATAGTCTTGTAACATCTCAAATGAAAGCTGTTACCGTTCTGAGTAAAATGATGCCTCTCCCACTTCATTATCTTATTTCTAGCCTGAGATAAAAAAATGTAAAGTCATACCAGGCCAAAATTCACCCTTTTTTTAAACTTTAAAAATCTGTAAAAAATTAACTGATGAAGAAAAAAATTCTAAACTTTTAATTTGTAATTAACTAAAGTAGCACTTCATAAAGGAAAAAAAAAAAAAAAATCTAAAGACGTCAGGTAAAAAAAAATATTCATATTTAGATCACTTGATATGGAATGACCCATTGACGCTATTACTAGTAAAATATGTTAAAATATGATCCCATTGCGATCCCAACTTGAAATTTGGTACAGATGTGGCTAAGAGCAAAGCAGACACATGGGCAGTTTTTGAAATATTTAAAGCGCGCCGATTTTTCGGAAATGCGTTTTAAAGATTTGCACTTGCGATCACATGGGTAAAATATTAACAAAGA
The DNA here is from genome assembly GCA_033576535.1 of Allobates femoralis. Classification (NCBI taxonomy): domain Eukaryota; kingdom Metazoa; phylum Chordata; class Amphibia; order Anura; family Aromobatidae; genus Allobates; species Allobates femoralis. Next base: position 433,184,995 of record JARQOC010000004.1, on the reverse strand, counting down.
TCATCTTGTGACATATCTGATGAAAGCCTGGACAGTTCTGAGTAGATTGGTGTTTATTTTGTTTCTCTATCTTATTTCTAGCCCGAGATATGATAGAAAATGTAAAGCCATACCAGGCCAAAATTCGCACTTTTTTAAAACTTTAAAAATCTGTAAAAAATTAACTGATAAAGAAAAAAATTCAAAACTTTTTTTTGTAATTAGATAAAGTTGTTCTTCATATAGAAAAAATTTTAAAAAATCTGAGGACGTCAGGGAAAAAAAATATTCATTTTTGGATCACTTGACATGGAATGACCCAAAAGCGATCTTTCAGCAACATCTCCAGTTTCTTCCAACCAAAATGTCCAGCTACATTGTGATACGCCTCTAATACCATTTGTACATCTCCTTTTGGAACCATGATCTGCCAGATGAGTTCATGGGTTCTGGGGTTAAGGTGACGTCTACACAGTTTACCTTGATAGACGAACAATTTTCCCTTCTCCTTCCATAGGCGCTTGGCTTCTTGTGGAGCCTCTGGACTGGCATGAGTGTTCTTTGGTTATCAGCTCCTTGACTAAGCTAACAGCCGGGTCACTGTCCTGGGTCTCTTTCCAGCTATGGTGAGATAATGGGTTCACTGTTGTCTCTTGATATCTTTGGCTTGCCTGATGACATGAGGATGTGCTTGGACAGTGGAAGGCTGGTAACTCTACTTCTTCTAGCTCATCCACATCTTATCTCACGTCTGGTAGATTAGGCATTCTGGATAGGGCATCAGCATTGCATCTTATGACCTGCCCAGTACTTGACAGTGAAGTCGTAGTTGGATAATCTGGCCATCCAACGCTGCTCCATGGCTCCAAGCCTTGCAGTCTCTAAATGGGTTAGAGGGTTGTTGTCGGTGAAAGCGGTGAACTTGGAGAATGCCAGGTAATGTTTGAACCGTTCTGTGATTGCCCAGACTAATGCTAGGAACTCCAGCTTGAAAGACCTGTAATTCTCTGAATTCCTCTCTTTCGGATGGCGCTTCCTGCTGGCATAGGCTATCACTTCCTCCTTGCCTTTCTGTCTCTGTGCAAAGACAGCTCCTAAGCTCTCGTTGCTGGCATCTGTGTATAACAGGAATGGTTGACTGTAATCGGGGTAGGCCAGGATCTTTTCTCCGATCAGGGCATCTTTCAGCTGCTGGAAAGACTCTTCTTGTTCTTGCCCCCACCAAAATGGAGGACCTCTGATCTTGCCCTTCTTGGTTGTTCCTACCAGGAGATCTTGCATGGACGCTGCTATCTGCGTATAGCCCTTGATGAACCTCCTGTAGTACCTGACCAGTCCTAGGAATTGGAGGATGACTCTGAAGGTACCGTAGTTGGTGCTGGCCAGTCCTTGATGACTGTGACTTTGTCCGGGTCCGGTGCTACGCCTTCTGCACTGACCACATGCCCAAGGTATTGGACTTTGGGTTTTAACAGGTGACATTTTGAAGGTTTCAACTTCATACCGTACTTGGACAATGATTCAAACACTTCACTCAAGTGTTGCAGGTGGTCTTCATAGGTTTTGGAGTACACTATGATATCATCCAGGTATAACAGTATGGTTTCAAAGTTTCTGTGGCCTAGGCAACACTCCCTCAGCTGCTGGAATGTTCCTGGTGCGTTGCATAACCCGAATGGCATGCTGTTGAACTCACATAACCCCATTAGTGTCGTGAAGGCTGTCTTCTCACGGTCTTCTTCTGCAACAGAGACCTGCCAGTACCCACTAGTAAAATCTAAGGTTGAGAAGTAATAGGCAGGCTTTAATGCAGCAAGTGACTCTTCTATACGGGGTAACGGGTATGTATCCTTGTGTGTTACTTTATTGATTTGCCTATAATCTACACACATCCTCATACTACCGCCTTTCTTTTTTACCAGGACCAGTGGTGCTGCCCAGGGGATACAACTATCTCTGATAACCCCTGCATTCTTCATGTCTTGTAACATTTCTTTTGCTTTCTGGTAGTGTGCTGGTGGTATAGGCCTGTATCTTTCTTTGATGGGTGGATGGTTTCCTGTGGGTATGTGATGTTGTACCCCTTTAATCATTCCAAAATCAATTGGATGCTTGCTAAACACTTGTTCATACTCCTGAACTACCCGATAAACTCTGTGCTTCTGGTGAGAAGTTGTGTTGTCAGTTCCTACATGGAGCTCCTGACACCATTTCTCTAACTGTTTCTTGGAATCGTGAGGCTCGTCTGACACTGTCTGAGCTAGTGATTCAGCTTCATGTATAGAGTTGTTATCTACATGGTACAACTTAGCGACAGTGGAATACCTGGGTAGCTTAATTTCGTCATCACCATAATTCAATACAGTTGTTATCTACATGGTACAACTTAGTGACAGTGGAATACCTGGGTAGCTTAATTTTGTCATCACCATAATTCAATACACGTACAGGTACCCTTCCTTTGCGTACATCAACCACCCCCCCTGGCTGTCAGGAGTGTAGGACATCACCGGCTCCACTACTGCCTGGTAGTCCTGCCCTCTGGGGCCTACTGCTGCCCGACACCAGATCATCATTTCACTTTCTGGTGGCACAACAATAGGAATTGGGTCTGTTACACGTACGCTACCAATTTCACCACTTGTTTGTGTTACCTGTTGCTGGTACATGAGGGCTCGGATATCCTTCTGAAGAACCCTCCTCTCTCCTGGAGTAACAGTATCTGCACTCTGTTGAAGCACAAACAGCACTTAATCTAGACAATTAACCATTATGTTCGTACCAAGTATCACATGAGGGTCCTGCTCGTTTCGTTTATCCTCAACCACAATGAGTTCTTGATTCTTTAATTCCACCCTCCCCACCTTTACGGTTGCCTCCCAATGCCCCTCTACATTAAAGGGCAACCCATTGGTAGCAATAATATTCAAGTCAGGGTTTGAAGAGTCAAGTTCGAATTCAGACAAAATCGTCTGTAAAGGATACTAGGATGGTGGTCACCTGGGATCCCGTGTCTACCAAAGCAGTGGTAACGATGCCGTCTATGATGATGGACAGGTACGGACGAGCTTCCACGTACCTGAGCAGCCAATTGGATGGGCCTGGACAGTCTACTCCTGGGGTTGGGCCCCTAGCCCCAGGGGTTGCTCGTTTAAAGGGCAGAATCAGTAGATGTGCCCTTCTTTGTTACACTTGTGACTGATGGGTTGTCCGCTGGCGATCCGTGGTCCTCCCTCGAAGCGGTGGTGTCCTCTTCCTTATCCACGGGACGTCGTCCGTGCTGTCAGCTGATCGGTTTCCCAGGCAACGACAGGTCCTCAAGCCCTATAGAAGCGAGAAGACGGAGGTGCAGCGAGACGGCGGAGGGTAAGTATCCTTATGGAATTTTTTTATTTTTATCACCTTGGAGGAGCGGGGGTACTGCGGGGACCAGGGGGCATGAGGAACAGGGGGGCAGGAGGAGCGGGGGAGGCTGCGGGGAGCGGGGGGCATGAGGAACAGGGGGGGCAGGTGGAGGAGGGGGGCTGCAGGGTGCGGGGGGGAGATGGGAAGAGGGGGCCGCGGGTGCCCCGAGGAGTGGAGGGGGGTAGGAGAGGCAGGAGGAGAGTGGGGGGGGCTGTGAGGCTGTGAGGAGAGCCGCCACCGCGCCACCGTGTATCCCGGCGCGCCGCTGTCGCCGGGCTGCAAATAGGTGCGAAATTCGAACTTTGAATTCTCGAGCCTATTTGCATAGTCTGCGCTCATTGGTGCCCTCCTCTGGCGGGTAGCAATGAGCGCCTCTGTCTGTCGCGCGATTTCTGTGACAGACAGGCAACATTAGACAATTATATAGTAGATGGAGAATTATAGAGGCTATATTATGCTCCTGCCTGCAGAACTCAGGTCACCCCAATGGGTGGGTGTCCGGAGAGAGATCATACATTCCTTTAGCTCATGCAGAGCTCAGCTCACCCCCCAGTCTATGTGCCTCCTAGCCCTCTGCAGTGCTGTATATGTCCTCAGTGTCTCCTGTGTGATGTTTATACAGCAGTTTCCCATATGATGTATATGAGTTACAAAACTTATTATCACAGATTTGACTGCACTCCAGGTCAACACAAACCTAGCTATGTTTGTATGTGATCTGGTGTTTGATGGGAACTATTAATGTGGGATTGATGAGGATGTGGTACAGAAGTGGAGTTTTTCTTACAGTGGGCAGTGGTACTATGGAATGTTTGCAGGGTGGAGGCAGAACTGGGCTAGAGTTTCACTGTGGCCCCCAAATGCTACCAATGAGGGACCTCGAAATTCGCAATGGCACACCTTAACTATTCATTTGTCTACAAATACTGCATGTTATACAAGAAATTGCTAAGCAAAAAATCATGTCTATAAATTTGTGATTTTTATATGGAATTTGTTTTCAACAGGTTCACTTGTATTTCGAATTAACGCTACAGATAAAGATGTTGGAGATGTTCTGACCTATGGCTTAATTGGAAAAGATTCTTTTTATTTCTCTTGTGATGAAAACAGTGGTGAGGTGACTCTTGAGGTTGAATTAGATTATGAGGTAAGCTTTTTTTATAAACATTCTGTGCAGATTAGATTGTATGTATCACATGTGTACACATAACATTTGTGATGGAATAGATATTATCATATCTTGAAAAGAAGAGAAAAAAATTAATTGAAGATAAGACTTAAATTACCCTAGATGTCCACCTTTAAGTAAATTTCCACCAAGCCATGCTGTTTACCAAATCCTAACATTGTGTAATGGCCACACTGTTAGGATTCAGCTCAGCTTCCCACAGTTGCTACATGACACGAAGTATGGGATTTTCATACTTGCTTTCGTAATGACTAGAGTCTCAGCTGCTGAGTGTGAAGTAGCTGAGACTCTACTTGGCATCTCAACGCAATTATGGAAATCATATAATTGCTCTCAAATGATGATCCTTGGAACCAAAATGCGAAGCCAAATCCTAATGGTGTGCACATTATACACTGTTAGGATGCGGAAAGCTGCATGACTTGGGCAACCCCCATAAATGACAACATATACTTTATTTGTGGTTTGCCAAATTACACCTAAAACAATTACTTAATGTTGGCAGCGGATATTCAGGATACTCTCCAAGCATGTGACAACAGAACTGATCTTCTTTACTTAGCAATAAACAGGATAGATATGGCAGGCTTCATTAATCAGGAATAAATCATATATTATGGAGTTCTCAGCCACTGTTGCTGCTTCTCTCTCATACACAGACACAGGAAACTGGATACATGCTTCACATGCTTTCCTGTGTGAACCTCTGGGAGTTTTTTTTTAAATCTAACTTTACAACATACAAACCTAGCAATAGATCAATCATATAAAGGAATGGAGTTGTTGCATTAAACATATTCCAACACTTCCACTCAACAACTACTTATCCTGTTAGTCCTATTGCGGTTCTGAAGTCCTCAAACGTGGCTCTTGATAATGGCTTTGTCATACCATCAGCTAACATCTTGTCAGACTCGCAATAAACGAACTCGAGTACACCACGTTCCAATAGGTCACGTAATTGGTGATATTTTACATCAATGTCCTTAGTCCTTGCAGTAATCGTCTCACTGCTGGTAAGTTTAAGAGTACCTTTACACGCAGCAACCGCGAAAAGGAATCTTGCCGGCGATATGTCGCCTTGGCACCATCGCCGTCAAATTGCCTCCCAGTTGCGGCGTGTAATTTGGGAATTTTGCGGTGATAAAAAACCTGTCGCCTGGTTCCGATTTCACAGCACTGCTCCAAAATCAGAGGGAATCATGAAGGTGAGATTCCCTGTTTTTAGCATGTTAAAGGGCGATAGTGATGGTATCTGCCTATTGATTTCCGTAGGCGTGCCACAGCATGCTGGAGTCTGCGCGCCGACAGCGATGATTGGTGGTGGCTAATGTGTTTCCATTGGCTGTCACTTCACAGAGTGCCATATTTGAAGAGCTGTCACTTCAGCACCACACACATCTTCACCTACACAACCATCCACTACATCAGTCCAATTATGCGTGTATTCAATAGCGTATGCTATGTTGGCCGCATGTATTGGAAGTTGCACTGTGTCCTCTATACTGCCAAACATGACAGCTCAGATGTTAGGCTACACATAGCACATGGCTGCCATGGATAACGCACTGCAATTGCCTGGGAATTTGGTGACGCTGATTGGTACATTACGCTGTTCCCGCTCCGCGGACGGCTACCTTGTTAGCGTCCTCAACTTTGTTTGGTGACGCCAGTGTGCGTGGTGACATCATCACGTTTATTTTTGAAATTTCCTGCCTGCCAGGTGCCTGCCCCTCCCCTGCACATAGGAGAACAGTCATGGCCGCCGCACAGCGTGCTGCCACATGGGGTCTGGCAGAGCTAATGGTGCTCATAGATCTCTGTGACTATTGGTGTCACCAGCATCACCGGCACCCACGGCTGCGGAAGCGCAGCATACTCAGGCGCATCCAGCGGGCCCTGCTTCAGAAACTGGGGGTGGAGAGGACCCGCAAGCAGATCCAGAGGAAGATTGCAGACCTGAAGCACAAGTCCCCAGGGCGCATTGTGGACATTCGTGCCCGGATAGCCAGGCTGCGTGGTGAGTATGTGGCAATGCCAAACACACACATGGCAAGCTTCCTACTACAAATACTACACAAACATCATGTGTTATTGGGCAATGGTACATAGTGTAACATTTAGCAGCAGGTGGACCTGTCACCAATGTGCATATGCATGGTGTACACACTGCTACATTAAGGTGTTGAATACAAGCATATCTGTTAGGACTGGCCAAGCCTAGAGTTTGTATTGACCTGTGTGTTGCCCAACATAGCTGTGTAATGGCACCAAAGTAGTGTTGAACATATTCATGCACTTCACAAGGGCCACATCACACCTGGCCCACATATGTGCGCAGTCAGAAACATAGCATTGCACTACACATTCATCACAATTGGGCAAAGGGACTAAACATGAGTGCTATTTTTCTGACCCCATGGTGGCACCAACAGATGCTTACTGTCTGCTGTTGTTTTTTCAGCCATAATCCATCCTCTGTTAAGGCCTGTTTTTTTTAGTTAAAAATATGTGGTTACTGGTGTTGTTTTTGTTATCACAAACAGAGTGGCCCCTAAACATAGTGTTGGTGTAGACAAAATTATTCCCGCCTAGCCTTAACGCCGTAATTACATTCATACCCAAACAGTACGTGTTTGCTGTATGTTGTGTAGTTCTAATCCGTGTCTTGGCAATATTTCTATTACAGATTCTGAGGACTCCCCCGCAAAGGAGGCGCAATGGGCCGCAACACCACCTGGGACCCCACCATCACCACCAATTGCAGGGCCAGGAAGCCCAGCTCCCTCTGCCAGCCCACCATCACCAGCCAGCGCGGATCCATCACCTCCCACACACCCGGGACACCACCAACCCCGAGCATGTGCCCCCATCATCTCCCGCACCTCCGGGGACAACACCATCCCCAGGCCTGGAGGAGGAACAGAGTCCCACCACCACAGGCACACCACCATCCCCATTTCAGGAGGGACCTGGGACTCCACACCCCCCTGGGACCATAACATCACCCTCCAGGGAGGCTTCACAAGCACCATGGCCTTGGGTCATAAACCCAACCCCCCAAAGCAATACCCCCACCCACTGCATCTCCACCTCCCGTGGGACACAACATCGGCTGCCGCCTGCAGTGGGTGTTATTGGTGGAAAGTGTTGTCAATGGCCCATAAATGTGCTCAAAAACATGTTTGAATTTGGCCCTGACATCACTATGTAACTCATGTATTTTTGTTTTGTCCCTTCATAAAGAAGGTGCAAGACCTGGTGGTGTTGGTGATGTCAGGCCATCCCCAGCTCCACAACTTGGAACCGTGGCTGCCTCTCTGCCACATAAGTGAACAACACACAAATTACGTCAAATACCCATGCACCCCTACACATGTCCCTGAGTAATGTTGTTTTTTCCCCATTACAGGCTTCCAACCGTCCCTGACATGCTGCAGGCACACAATGATGCCCAGCAGTACCTGGCCCACTTGTGGGAAATGATTATGGCCATAATCCCCAATTTCCACCCCAATAATGTTGGCATTTGCCTTTTGTTTGTTCTAGGTCCATGTTGGACACGTTTTTAAAGACTATTGCCATGTTGGCACCCTTATTTGTTAAGCCAACGTTGGCTTCTTTTCTTATAGTGTCCCACATTGGGAAAGTGGGTAGTGTGTATTGGCTACTCCTAAGCTGACAAAGGCTGTTTGTTCGTTTTGGCAATGTTTAAAAAAAAGGATAGCCTTTAATAAAATTGTGGTCTGCTAAATCCTGTGTCATCCCTTGTTGCAACACACACAGGGTAACGTTTGGGAGTTTACATTTTACCAGCAACACTGGGCCACGGTTTTTCAAGAGGTATGTGGTGTCACATGGCAAACATGTGACCATACTGGACCATTACAACCGCCATGCACCCCTATATGACATAAAGGTCTACTATATGACACCCACAGTACCAAACACAAACCTGTGACACAGATGTGGACGTAGTTGTGAGTTAACTAAATTAGGTTTAATTTGACACCATTTTTTTTTTTTAAAGCAAAAAATGAACATTGGGCCAAGCTGGCCATAAACAAAGTCTGTGTGCCAATATTGTGCATTGGCTAGTAGCGCTCGTCTAGTTCCTCCTCCTCTGCTGGCTCAGACAATGGCTCCTCCCCTCATCCGCATAAACCCACCGACTGCTGGAGGATCCTGCTCTGCGGGGCTGTCTTCGGGGGGGAGGTGGAGTATCACGATTTTGCCTACTCCTCACCATGCTTCTTGGGGGCGCAGTGGGCCCAGGGGTGCTCTTCTGGGGGAAGGCCCAAGAGGCCCCCCATCGCAGGGACCCATCTATGCTTGCCTCCAGGACACGTAAGTTGGCCCTCTCGTCGATGTCCCATTGCTCTGGCTCCATGCGGGCCAGCATCTCGCTGGCGACGTGCCTGATTCCAGAGTCGGGGGTCCTCTCCCGATCTAAGAGGACCCATTTTGCCCAGGTACCCAGCTCCGTGTTTGGTGAGGCAGGTGTTCTTCGTCATTGTATCCAGAGCTGGGCCCTGGGCCCGGTCCCCCACCACTGGTGTCAGGCACCGGCTCTCCCGCAGATGTTCAGGGGAGAGCCTTGCCAGCTGCTGACTCCTCATCACTGGAGCCAGGCTCCCGAGGGGCCTGAAAATGAAACAAAAAAAAAAAAAAATCAGCCACATGTTGCTATGTAATTAAAGCTAGTACCACAACCGAACACCCAACACAACATAGAGCCAATCTGACCAAGGCAAACACCAAAAGCCACAGGAGCAAAGTTTGGAAACAAAAAAAAAACAAAGAAGTAGATCAGTGCAGTATACTCACCTGAGGCTCCACATTGATATGGCAAGTAACCACATATAACACAACACAATCTGTGATAACAGCCACCACAAAACAGATAGAAAAGAACACTGAAGCAAATTTGTGAACAAAAACCACAATGGTGCCTTATACATGTGCTGCAAACCCCACATCAGTGTTAAGAACAAGCTGTGTACATAGCACACACAAACACATTTGCCCACCTCCTGTGATGGGGCAGGGTCTTGGGCTGCGCCGACAGCTGGTTGCGGGCAGCGCCTGCTGCACCGTGTTCCCGAGGCCCCGCCTGGCCCAGGGTGAAGGTGAGGAGGTCATAGTACCACAGATATGGCCTAGGGACCTCCTCAGCTCCAGCCCCTTACTGGGCTTCCACCCACTTTTTGTGGCTCTTGGTGAACACAGTGCGCAGGCGTTTGACCTTCTCTGCAACCAGTGCCGCTGTCCAGTTGGTCGTGGGTTGGAGCCGGTTTGCCAGCTCCACCAGTGGCCTGATATTCTGGCAGTGACACCCGCCACAGGCATTCGTATTCCTGGTATGTGGTGAGGAACTGTGTAACAAAATCATGATACCCAGCCATCTGCAAAACAAACATATAATTGTGTCATGCAAACAAATACATGGCCATCACAGGTGACACCCTACTCAGTGTGGCCACCCCATGTCCAGCAAGACTAATTACATGCGTTCTGGTAGTCAGCTTGGGTATGCAGAATCAGTATTGCCCATAACATGTGTCCATACATGGGGCATGCAGGACATGCCTGGTGCTATATGTATTTAGGGCCACTGCAGGGAAATATGGCAAGGTCTGTAGTTGACAAATGGCACACATGGGCTTACAACCTACATTAAAACACACACTCATGAGATACACACATATTTATGTATAACCATAGTGCTGTAGTACACATTGTCCTGGCAAGGATCTCCCGGAACATTATGTGTGCTACAGGACACGTAGTGTAGTTACGATGCGTACACATCGCTAAATACACTTCTACAGGACGCTACATGAAGCTGTACATAAGGCGCCCAAACATCTGCCAACATATGGGTCTGCAGCACACAGAAACTAATGTACATGAGTGCACAATAGCATGTCCCTCCACTTACCGTCTGTCCAACAGAGTTCTTGTGATGAGACGCTACTAGCACAATGCACATTGAAGTCGGAGCATGGGTGGCGCCCCAGCACGTCCATATTTAAACACAACATGACCAATCAAAAAAGCGCACTGGCGCATAATCATTGGTTGCACCTGCGTACGTCCAGGCGCTACGTCGATTACAAAACGCCGCTGCTGTCTGATTGGTTGGTTACCATATAAAAAGTGCTCACGACCGAGGTAGCCCACGCTTGCTGCCCAGAGTCATTAAGTAAGTACTGATGTGCAAACATGAACTGTGATATGGCTGTGTTGCGTTTAAAGCACCTTACCATTACGGATCGTTATTGTGTAGTGTAGCTGACTCCCAAGTGGTGGGGTGTGTAGTTAGTCTTGAAGTTGTTTTTGTAATTTCAATTGTGTACTGGCAAATGGATGCATGAGTGTTTTGTCAACCAAAACCCTATCCTTATTCACAAGCCATTTTGCCTTTGCCATACAGGATCATGTTTGAAGGATGCGTGTGTCTTTAGTTACAGGGATCATCTGAATTGTGGCCACATAGTACTCTAATTTACCACTCACAATGGGACTTTTCAGGCAAAACTCAGATGTGGAGTCGGGCATGTGGCTTCAGCGAATGTCTGCTTCTGAAGATCTGGCATTCACAACACATCAGGGATGTCTCTTGGACATGATGAGTATTCAATAGTCTGCTGCATGGCGTGATATTTTGTGAATAACACACAAAGGCTGGGGTACATGTATAATGTAATTGTCTAGAGTTGGTAACAACCATGATTTGATGTGACCTATCTCTTTGACCACGCCTTGTGGTCAGACGTCAACATTATGGCCAGGTGTATGGGGTTATGCTCATGGTGTGTTGCATTTGACAAGGGAGATGTATTTGTACAGGAGGGCCAGGGGTGTAGAGTGACCAGGTTTGGTTGTCAGTCAATGTTGTGCAATGGGCCTTGAATGTTGCTCTATATACATGTGTGTGGGCTTATGAGCAAACTTGAGTGGGCTGTGGTAAAGTGGCCAGGAGATGTCAAGGGAAGGAGGTGGTGTGTGTGGATGATATGTGATGAAGCGTTCTTGTAGTGATGTTTCTTTTCCTCACATTTGCAGGGGTTGGTACGTGAGATCATCATGGACCCTGATGGAGATGCTATCGTGGCTCTTGCCTTGGTGGAAGAGGAAATGTGGCTTGAGGATAGATATGAGAGGTTGCGGGCTCGCAGACCACGGCGTATGTGGGTTTGGGATTGGCTTCTGCACCAGGAGACCCGGAGCCACATGCGGCTAGTCCGTGAGCTGGCAGATCGGAGTCCGCATGATTTCAGGAACTATCTCCGTATGTCCGAGGTCTCTTTCACATTCCTGTTGGAATGCATAAGGCCATTGATAGTCCGACAGGATACTTTGATGCGTCAAGCTGTGCCACCTGAAGAGCATTTGGCTGTAACTTTGCGGTTCCTGGCAACAGGTCGTTCAAGGGCCGACCTGCAATACACTTCACGTGTATCACTGTCCCTGCTGAGCCGCCTGATCCCCGAGACGTGTGAGGCCATCTGGAGTGCTCTGCTACCATGCTATATGCAGTTTCCAACAACCCCTGCTCAATGGATGGATGTTGCCAGAGGGTTTGAGGACCGCTGGCAATTTCCAAACTGCGGAGGCGCATTGGATGGTAAGCACGTGTGGATCACTAAGCCCCCAAACTCGGGGTCCTTGTATTACAATTACAAAGGATATTGTAGTGTGGTCCTCATGGCCCTGGTGGACGCTAACTATGAGTTCCTCTACGTGGACGTTGGAATGAACGGGCGTATCTCAGATGGGGGTGTGTTCGCACACTGCTCCTTGGCCCAAGACCTAAGGACAGGTGGGCTGAACTTGCCTTCAAATGATGAGACAACCAATCATCTCAACTTTGCGTTTGTGGGGGATGAAGCCTTCCCACTTCAGGCACACCTACTAAGGCCATATCCCCAGAGGACGCTTACTTCTGAGCAGCGCATTTTCAATTACTGGCTATCCGGGCCTGCCATGTGGTTAAAAATGCGTTCAGGATCATGGCCAATACATTCCGGGTTTTTCATACACGTCTGCATATGAAACTGGAATCTATTGATGTGGTAACTTCCTGCGTCGTAGGGATCGGTCATCATACACGTCGGCAAGTTGTGTGGATTCAGTGGACCCCACAACAGGGGAGGTCCGTCCCAGGGCGTGCTACCGACCATGGTGTGGCGCCACTCCAGCCACTGAGCCAGGGTCGGAGTCAGCAGGATGCCAGGAACAGCAGAGACGCATACTGCTCCTACTTTAATGGCCCTGGGGCAGTGGCCTGGCAGCACCAGCAGGTGTAGGGTAGCTGGTGTTGTGAGGTAGCAACATGATGAGGAGGGTGGAGTCACCAGGGTCGCTGCACCTTGAAGATTCTTCTTGTGTTTTGGTGTGTGAACGTTAGTGTTTTTTTTTTTCTTTTATTGTGAAATGTTTTTTTTTGGTCCTTTATTTCGCATCATGTTGCACCTCTTTGTGTGATGTGAACACTTGTGTTTTTTGTTATTTTGTGTGTGTTGTTATCCTTATTGTTTGTGTGCACAAAAATACAAACTAAAAAAAAACCTGTGTGTGTCGTTACTTTTGAATCCAGGACAGTTGCACATAGCTTTATGCTGTGCACAGAGGTACGTGATCCGTAAAATGGTATTGATGGGTTCGTGCAGCATTGTGTGGTAATATCCAGTACACAGGTCCAGCCCTTTGGGCCACACTGTATGGCGCAACTGTGTGTACATATCCATTGTGATGTGTTTGGCCCACAGGGGAAGGTGTCCACACACATTGAGCAAGCAATGTTGTTTGTGGGGGATGTAGGTACAGTCCAGTACACAATCACAAACATGTGCACACACACATTGTTCAGTTCTGCCATGGCAGCCGTGCCATAGCATGGACCAATGTAGGCACATATGGGCATAGTGTTGTTTGTATGTTCCCACCATCAGCTACAGATGTACACATAGCAAGCCATTGTGTAGTGTAAGCCACTGTCCTGCCCAAAAACGCTCCTGTGTGACACTTGAGCGGCTCGAAAGTGTGTCGCAGCAGCCACTTTCGACGACACGAGCGTGTATTCATCACAAACTCCGAAACAATGGCGTCAAGTATTATCCAGCCTTCCAGCGCAGGCTGGCCAATCATAACGCGTTGTCCAATGAGCGTGTTTGGGGCGCAGTGTGAAACAATTTGGCACGCCTATGTTCTCGCCGCGCTGAACATGTACGCCCACATTCCTTTGGGGATTGCGGCATGTGAAGTGGCGAGGGGAGTCGACCGGATGTTGCCCGCTGTTGGTGTGGCGATTTCCAGGGCGAGACATCGCCTTAGGTTGAGGGCGAAATTGCGGCGTGTGAAAGCGTCATCGGCGATCTGAGGTGACCATGAAAAACGTGCACTCGCACGTTAGATCGCCTCATATCGCCACCAAAAATTGCGGCGTGAAAAGGTACCCTTATACATCCTTGGTTGTCCTCATAGATAACTGTTGGCTGAGCTAGTGGCTTGCCGAAATCTTCCGAAAGTTGTTTCAACCAAATTAATTCTTGACTTGCATAAGCAGCTGACATATATTCTGCTTCTGTAGAAGACTATGCAACTGACACTTGTTTTCTGCTGGACCAAGAAATTGAATTTTCTTCTAACTTGAACAAGTAACCACTTGTTGATTTCTGATCTCTTGAATCTCCAGCTCAATATCCATCCACATAAACTCTGAGAGTGATATCTCCTGATACAGATATCTTATGGCCACTTTACACGTCGCGATATCGCAACGCAACATCGATAAAAAGTCATGTGGTAGGGCCGTTGCAGCCGATATCGTTTGTGCGCTGTGTCGCGTAAGTGGGCAATGCGACACGAAAACAACCTAACTACGATATTGCAAGAAGATTGTGCAAGCCCTTCAATCGTATGATATTGTATATGCGATGTGGCATGATCGTGCTGTGTGACAGCGCAACTACGATTAGGAGCGCAACTTCCCCTATTCACTCCAATGTTAAATGGTCATTCCCTGGGTTGCTCATACAGAGTGTGGAAAAGGGACGTACTACATCTCTGTTGCGTTGCCTGCCGATATCTCCCTGTGTGACATCTACTATAGGGTACCTTCACACGCAGCAATATTGCTAGGCAATTTCACTGGCAATTTGCTGGTTGCAGTGAAATCATAGATACATTGTTCTATTTTGTTGCTAAGTACAAATGGAACAATGTGTCCATGATTTCACTGCAACCAGCAAATTGCCAGTGAAATTGCCTAGCAATATTGCCACGTGTGAAGGTACCCTTAAAGTTTAACCTTTGAGTTTCTTTAAGATATTGTAGAATTCTCTTAACTGCATTCCAGTCTCTTTGGCGTGGCTTGCTTACACGTCGGCAGAGAATTCCAGCTGAGTTGTGGTTGCTATGTACAGAAGCACCCCCACTGCTTGTCTTTAACTTTCATTGCTGGGTAGCAGATCCTGTTCTCCTTCCAACTTTAAGTAGGATGGATACATTGGTATTGACGAGCCTTTGGCTTCTGACATCTCTTTTCCTTGTGGTAGCTCCGTAAGCTCCCTTGTCTGGAGTTGGTGAAACTTCAACTATAAAAGAGGAGAGAAAGCACAATAAGGTTTTATCCCAACGATATGTGTAGAGGTTGCACTTGTTGCTGCTCACCTGAGACAGTTGTGTGACCCGCAATCAGTGTAAAGGCGTGAAGGCTGACTCTAGACTCCACCCGCTCAGGGGTGTCATAACCAAATGCAGGGAAGAAAAGACCGAGCTTCCTGGATCCGTGCTGCCGGTAAAATAAGTTGAAAAAAAACCATGGTTTTCAGTGCAATGATGGTTTTAATTCCTACGCGTTTTGGGGCCACATCCAGGCTCCTTCCTCAGGGAACCAAGAAAGTACAAAGAACTTTTTTGGGTCCCTGAGGAAGGAGCCTGGATGTGGCTCCAAAACTCGTAGGATTTAAAACCATCATTGCACTGAAAACCGTGTTTTTTGTTCAACTCATTTTACCGGCAGCACGGATCCAGGAAGCTTGGTCTTTTCTTCCCTGCATTTGGAGCTGGTGAAGGAACTCCATCTCTTCATTAGCCTCCATCTCTTCATACATCACCCCACTAGAGACGCGGTGGTCACGTGACGGGATCTCCCACGTGACCCGGAAGAGGATGGTGGGAGCGGACCCGGTGAATGGTAACAGCAGCGCTACACACCGATGTTGTGCAGGGGTGCGCAACAGCATCAGGTGAGCAGACACCCCTTTACCATTCCTTACAACACCCCACTAAACCATCAGGTATAATTCATTTGCGCTCTGCTTATTTATGTTTCCACATCTCTTCCTTAGTGCCATTAATCCACTTCTACTTCTTGTGGACAGGCAGTTTTTGCATCTCTTGCCATGACTATGGGCTCTGGTTCAGGAAGTGTTCTGACCATATAGGAAAGGCGTCTAGCTGGGATACCTTTGTTTGGTCTTTCTGATTTTCTGACTGGAGGTTGACTTGGTTCCTCTGTTTTTTTCCATGGTGGCTTCAGAGCTTATCCTGAATTCAGTGTTTTCCTTTTCAGTGTCTGGGTTTGGTGATTGAGAGTCTTGTACTTGTTTCTTGGATTGAATAACTGGTGTAACTTCATGGAATTTGAGCGAAACAGAGTTTTCATCAATCATTACATCTCTGTTGATTGTTACTGTGTTGGTCTCTGGGTGTAGGATTCTGTATCTCTTTTTGAGTTTCACTATAGCCTACAAGGACTCCTTGCTTTGCATGTGATTTCCACTTGGAACGTTTTTCATTAGGAATACACACAAACGTTTTGATTCCAAATATCCTGAGGTGCTTCAGGTTAGGCTTCTCACAGTTTGATAGCCCATATAGAGTTTTATTTGTGGCTTTACTTGGTAGTCTGCTTTGAAGATAGCAAGCTGTCATAATGGCTTCTCCTTAATGTGTTGTAAGTAGGTTTACATTAAACAACATACTTCTTCCACTTTCACAGAGAATGTGGTTCTTTCTTTCTGCAATGCCATTGTGTTCTGGGTTACATGGATTGGTAGTCTGGAACATGATTCCATTCATTTTCAAAATGGTTTGCACCTTACCACTTGTATATTCAGTTCCATTATCTGCACGCAGGGCTTTTGGCATTCTTGCAAATGTATTAAACATTGTAGCAAGATGTTCTTCAAGTTTCTGTGGAACTTCATGCTTACTGTGAAGCAGGTAGGGGACTGTATATCTGGAGTAGTCATCAATAAAAGTGAGAAAATATCTTTTCTTGCTTGGAGTTTGAGCACTCACTGGACCACAAACATCTGTATGTATCAAATCCAGTGGCTATGCAGATCTAGTGGTGCTTATTTTAGGAAAGGATTTTCTGAACATTTTCCCTTTAAGACAGCTAGTGCACTTCATTAATTGACTACATTGCTTTATTTCTATACAATTTGCAAGTTGACCTAGCTTCCTTACTGCTTCTGGGTGTAATACTATTGTATAGGTTTGAGGAGTTTAATCGCTTAAGGGCAATGAAGAGCAGAGACGAGTTCTTGGGTGCAAAGTATTTATATACACACAGCAAAACAATGTGAACGTAGTACACAGCAAAAGCACACAAACATAACACGACCCCAATATATACTGCCGAGCGCAGTCCTTATGGAAACAGTCCGAAACACAAATAGTCCAAAGTATGTAAATCCGGATGCATGTAGTCCACAGCACAAGTCCTTGTACTGGAACGACCGGAAAGATATAGTTCGTGGCAAAAGGTCCCCCCACCCGGATGACCGGGTAAAAAGTTCAAACACAGTTCCGAGTAGGAAATGAAACACAAGTTCCAAAAAGCAAACAGTACATAAGGTAATGACCGGGAAGTTGCTTACAAACTTGAAACGTCCGAGCCTGAAGATAGAAGCAGTGGAACCAGGAGCACAATGCAGGAAGCTTTAGGAAGAACCGAGATCTCACATAGCTCCAGGGAAGTAAGTGGACCAAGGAGAACAGCTGAGCAGGAGCAGACCAGGAACCAGTATACTCAAGCAATTAATGATCACCTGAGCCAGGTCTTTATGCAAACGAGACAGGAAGAAGGGCAAACAAAACAATGATCTCCATGTTGACTGAGGGCAATATGGTCAAACGGCAGGCTGGAAAACCTGGAATACTGACATTACTCCCCCCCTGTAAACGGCCTCAGGACGATCCTGGACCAGGCTTGTCCGGATACCTCCGATGTAATTGCGCAACCTTCTGGGGAGCGGACATGTTACCTACCGGTTCCCAAGAATCGTCTTCGGGAGAGTACCCCTGCCAATGAACAAGATACTGAAGCCGATGCCTATGAAGCCGAGAGTCGATGATGTCCTTAACCACAAACTGTTCGTGCCCATCAACCACCACTGGTGGAGGGGGAGGCACAACGCGTCCCTGAAATGTATTATGGAAAACCGGTTTCAATAAAGATACATGAAAAACAGGATGTACCTTCAAAGTCCGTGGTAACTTCAGCCGACAGGCCACAGAGCTTACAATCCCGGTGATCTTGAACGGGCCAATGAACTTCTGTCCTAGTTTTCATGAAGGAACACCCAACTTCAGATTCCTAGTGGATAACCACACCGAATCCCCTACCTTATACAACGGGTGCGGGTCTTCGGTAGACATCCGCTGACTTCTTGTAACGCTCCTGAGCCGAGGCCAGAGACTCCTTTAACACTTCTAGATTCTGCTGTAGAACCATCAGTCTGTCCCCAACCGCTGGGACCGATGTAGCAACTGGCGACCTAGGTAAAATAGTGGGATGATAACCCAGGTTGGCGAAAAAGGGTGTTACCTTTGTGGAACTGCTCTGCGTATTGTTGTATGAGAACTCTGCCAGGGGAAGCAGCTTGTACCAATCATCTTGGAGATGGCTGACATAACATCGCAGGTACTGCTCCAGGGTTTGATTTGTCCGTTCCGTCTGTCCATTCGTCTGAGGATGGTAGGCAGAAGATAAACGTATGTCAATATGTAATGCAGAACAAAACCCTTTCCAGAACTTGGAGGTGAATTGCACCCCCCGGTCAGAGATGATCTCATCCGGTACCCCATGTAACCGAAACACGTTCTGGACTACTAGATCTACTGTCTCTGCGGCGGAGGGGAGGCCGGTACATGGTATGAAATGAGCCGCTTTAGTCAGTCGGTCCACTACCACCAAAATAGTATTGTGGCCCCCTGAGTCGGGCAACTCCACAATGAAGTCCATCGAGATAGACCCCCGAGGGCGAGATGGTACGGGTAGCGGTTTGAAGAAGTCCCGTAGGAGCAACACGAGGCACTTTGCACCGGGCACAAACCACACGAGTGTACATAGTCTTTCACATCCTTTAAGCAGGTGGGCCACCAGAAAAAACGGTTAAAAATTCCTGCGTCTTCTGTACCCCCCTATGACCTGCCAACACAGAATCATGGACCAATTTGAGGACCCGAAGTCTTACAGCCTCCGGGACATAGATACGCCGTTCCCTCAGCCACAAACCATTCTTAAGGACCAGGTTTACGTCAGTGGGTGGGGCAGCAAGGAATACGTCACCGTCATAGGGCAGCTTGAGGTCCTTCCACAGGTCCCGGTCCTGGAGTACTCCAACGAAATTGGCATCCGATAAGACGGTCTTGGATGGGGTTCCTGGCACGGAGTCCACAGCGTGGATTCGGGACAAGGCATCAGCTTTCCCATTACGTGACCCTGGACGGTACGAGACAATAAAATTAAACTGGTTAAGGAACAGGCTCCACCGGGCTTGCCGTGGAGACAGGCACCTGGCAGATTTAAGGAATTCCAGGTTACGATGGTCTGTGAGAACTACCACTTGTTGTGATGCTCCCTGCAAATGATGTCTCCATTCCTTAAACGCGGAAATAATGGCTAACAGTTCTTTATCTGCAATATCATAGTTTCTTTCTGCAGGGGACAACCGATGAGAAAAGAAAGCACACGGGTTGTAGGAGTTCCTTGTCCCCAGTCCTTTGTGAAAGGATAGCCCCTAGTGCGTTATCGGAAGCATCGACTTCCACAATGAAAGGGAGTACGGGATCCGGGTGTGTCAGTATGGGCGCTGAGAAGCAGTGGAACCAGGAGCACAATGCAGGAAGCTTTAGGAAGAACCGAGATCCCACAGAGCTCCAGGGAAGTAAGTGGACCAAGGAGAACAGCTGAGCAGGAGCAGACCAGGAACCAGTATACTCAAGCAATTAATGATCACCTGAGCCAGGTCTTTATGCAAACGAGACAGGAAGAAGGGCAAACAAAACAATGATCTCCATGTTGACTGAGGGCAATATGGTCAAACGGCAGGCTGAAAAACCTGGAATACTGACACTGGGTCTCTGTGCCCATGATGTCTGTGCCATACATGGATACAGTTCTTATGCAGATCTTGTCTAGCACTGTACACTCTTTCTTTGCATTTTAGCTGATAAAGTTCATTTTGGATTTTTCCTTCTTCAAGAGTGTGACCCTTCTTTGAGATGATGCAGCTGTTGTCTTTATAAGAAGTAACTACATTCCTCTTTTTCGTGACCTTCTTTACTGACAAAAGATTGCTTTTAAGACTGGGAACATAGAGGACATCCTTTACTGGAATCTTTCTGCTTTGTGCTGAGGAAACTGAGCAGTGGAGGCAGCCGTATCCTACTCCTTCTTGTTCAAATATTTTTATTGGGTTTAATTAGATGAACATCAGTTAACATTTGATTAACAATAACATTTTCAATAAGGATTTACATTTCAGTATATAAGTTGATAAACTTTAGTAAACAGTAAAGTTCTAATAAACAAACAGTAAATTCAAAGGAAGAGATCCAAAGGTAAAAGAGGGGGGGGAGAAGTGAGGGTAATGGAGGGGGGGGAAGAGGGAAAGTTTCCAATTCAGACATTAATGCTGTTCGTGTTCCACTTCAAGATAGTGTTTGTTCGTAGGAAAGATTTTATTCCATAGTGTCCATTTTTTTGCATATTCCTTCAGTAGATTATTTCTTGCGGCATGTGTCCATTCATAAGCGTTGTGTGTCGCAATAGTGTTAATCAGCGGTGTTAAATGAAGGGGGAGTAGTTTCCTTCCATTTTTGTGTTATTAGATTTTTGGCAGCTAATAAAATGTGAACTACTAGTGCTCTTGATTGTGTAGAAATTTTGTTTATGTCTAATAAGAGTAGAGTTAATTCCGGTGTCAAATAGATTTCTTCTTCAAAAATTTCGTTAATAAGTAATTGAATTTTCCCCCAGTATTCTTCAAGTGAGGGGCAACTCCATAGCATGTGCTCTAGAGTTCCTAAGTTGTCACAGTTCCTCCAACACATGGGGGATTGTTTGGTGTCGAATTTGTGTATTCTAATTGGAGTATAGTACCATCTTGTAGTTGTTTTGTAGAAGTTTTCTATAAGAGATGCATTGGTAATACTTTTGTGAACATTTTTGTAGGCCGCTTCCCAAGATTCCAAATCTATTGGTGTATGGAGTTCTTTGGCCCAGGTTTCCATAGTTGGTAATTCTGTAATTTTTGAGTCTTGATTGAGCTCAGAATATATATTTCTTAGAGTCCAAAATATTTTAGCTTGCCCAAATCTGAAAAGTTGAGTCACAATGTGTGGAAGGTGGGTTTTGTCCTTGAGTTTATCAAGAAGTAATTTTAGTTTATTCCAGATTGGTTGATCCTCGTTAGATAATTTGAATTTAATTTGGAGTATTGACAAAGTTAGTAGTTGATTTTCGTTGTCCGTAATGTCTGCTAAGGTTTTTTATACCTTTATCCGACCAAGTATTAGTTTTGAGGTTTGTTGTGAAAGATGAAAGGGCTTCTATTGGAATCCATTTCGGAGGGATCTTTGGTTGGGATTTTGATGTAACTGAAACAAGTGATCTCCATGCGCGTATTGTTGCTTTAAGTATAGGTTCTTTTGGTAGCGTTTTGTTCTTTTCAGAAAGATAAGTTAGTAGATACCATCTAAGATCGCCCGTTTTCATGTTGGATTTCTCAAGATCTACCCACTTTGGTTTATTAGAGACGTCCCACCATTTCTGACTAAGTTTAATTATTGTAGAATAATAGTAGGCTGAGATATTTGGTACTGCTAGACCTCCCTTGTTTCTGCTTTTTTGTATTGTGAATAGAGAGACCCTTGGTTTTTTCCCTCCCCATATAAATTTAGAGAGCTGGGTTTGTAATTTTTTTGCACCAGGATTGCGTAAGATGTAGTGGGATTGATCTAAATACGTAGAGTATTTTGGGAAGGACAAATAGCTTATATGCTTCGATTTTTCCTATCAATGAGAGTTCAGTTTTGGATAAGTTTATGATGTCATTCTGTATTTTCTTGTAGAGCGATTGAAGGTTGGTTTCATATATATTATTAATTGATTTTGTGATAGTTATACCTAAGTAATTTAAGTTTTCGGCTTTCCAATTAAAGGGCGTATTTTGTTGAAGAGTTTTCGTTATTATTTCATTTAAATTAAAATTTAAGACCTGGGTTTTTTCAATATTAATTTTATAGGAAGAAATATTTGCAAAGTCTTGTATAGTAGATAAGAGATTGGGAATGGATGAAATTGGATTGGTGAGGGTCAAAATAATATCGTCTGCAAATAAGCAAATTTTATAATCAGTTTGATTCATGTTTAAGCCCGTAATGTTTGGATTCGTCCTGATCTTCTGTGCTAATGGTTCGATGAATAAGTTGAATAGTGATGGGGATAGGGGGCAACCCTGTCTCGTTCCATTTGTCAGAGGGATTGGGTCGGAGAGGTGGTTGTTTGTGAGGATTCTGGCTGATGGGTTAACATAAAGGGACTTGATAGTATTTAAAATTTTTCCTTGAAAGCCAAATTTTTGGAGAACCTCAAAAAGGTAGTCCCATTGGACTCTGTCGAATGCCTTTTCGGCATCGACAGAGACCAACACTAATTGCTTATTCGTGATTTCTGAGTGTGAGATTATGTTCAATATTCTCCTAGTTGCATCTATTGAATTTCGGTTTAGAGTAAAACCTACTTGGTCATTATTTATTAGATTTGGTAGTATACGCTGAATTCTTGAATTAATTGTTTTAGTTATTATTTTTAGGTCAGAGTTTAGTAGTGATATGGGTCTGAACTTAGATACTAGATCTTTGTCTCCTTTGTTTTTTGGGATGACTGAGATAATTGCTTGTAGCATTTCTTGGGGTAGCTTAAATTCCTTGTCAGTTAGAGAATTTATTAGTTTCGTTAGGTAGGGTGTGAGGATGGTTTCATTATTTAAATAATATTCGTTTTGTATTCCATCTGGTCCTGGTGACTTGCATTTGCTTAATGAAAGTATGGTTTGTGAAATTTCTTTTTCAGTATAGTGCTCGTTAAGGTTATTTAGTTCTTCAGTAGTTAGTGATGGAAGAGTGATTTCGTCCAGAAATTTTTTAATATTGGAAGTTGAGGGTTTTGGTTCTGAAATGTCATCTTTTAGATTGTATAAATTCCGGTAAAATTCTGCAAAAGTTTTTGATATCTCCGGTGGGTTTTTTTCAATCTGGCCGGATTTGTTTTTAATTTGATGTATATTAGTTTTAGTTCTGTGAATTTTAATGAGGTTTGCAAAAACTTTGGTTGGTTTATTAATGTTTGAGTAAAATTTTGATTTGGTTATTCTTACAATCTTGTCAAATTCGTGAGTTAATAAATTTCTTAGTTCAATTCTCAATTTCAGCAGGTTTTGATGATTTGCATCCGTTGGGCTTGTGATGATAGCCTCCTCTAGTGACTTGATTTCTTGGGTAATTTTTTTTGTTTGACTCTGAAGTGATTTCTTATGTTGCGCATTAAGTTGAATCAGTATTCCTCTTATTACAGCTTTATGTGCTGTCCACAAAGTTGCGATGGATACATCTTTAGTGTCGTTTATTTTGAAGTAGTTTTGTAGTTCTTCTTGAATTTTTAGTTTATATTTGGGATGTGAGAATAGGTATGAATTTGCTCTCCATGGTGAGTTGTTATTGAAGGGATGGTTATTAGAGGTTTCGAAAGTTATGGGTGAGTGGTCTGACCATGTTCTTTGTAGAATAGAAATTGATTTGATTTTATGAAGAGAATGAATATTTGTCAGAACCAGGTCAATTCTTGAGAAAGATCTATGAACATTTGAGTAATGAGTGAACTCAATGGAGGATGAATTTAGGCATCTAAATACGTCGTAAAGTTCTTCGTCTCTGATGAGTCCGTCTATTTGTGTATTGGTATTTCTGGATTTGTTGGATGTGTCTTGAAGGGGATTAGGAATTGCGTTAAAGTCTCCGAATATTAGCAGTGTGCCTTTCTGATTTTCCTGTTTTGAAGAATCGTTTAATGAATGTTGTTTGTCCTTTGTTGGGGGCGTAGATGTTTGCCAGAGTGTAAATCACGTCGTTTAGTTTACAAGTAATTATAATAAATCTGCCTTCATTGTCTTTGATAGTTTTAATTTCCTCGAATTTTAATGAGTTATTAATGATAATTGCGACTCCAGCTCTTTTTTTAACATTTGACGAAAGAAATATGTGTGGGTATTTTTTGTTAGTGAATTTTGGTGGGTTTTCTACTGCGAATCTTGTTTCTTGGACGCCAGCTACATCCACATGGTTTGAAGTTAATTCCTTCCATAAATGGAAACGCTTTTGTGGAGAGTTTAGTCCGTTGGCGTTTACAGTCATGAACTTAATAGACATTATTGCAATTGTAATTGCTAGGTTGTAGAGTGAAACACTTTAGTTGAAGTGGAGAGGGGAGGTAAGTATAGGGAAAAAGTTAGGGGAGCGAGAGAGAACAAAACAAAAAAAAAAAAAAAAACAAATTAGGTCTAATTCTAATAAAACCTAAGTTTGAGCAGGAAGTGATCAATGACAACAGTTATGAACTTCCTTAATGGGCTCGTGTTTGGGCCTTAGGTGCCTTCGTGTTCGGACCTTTCATTTGTTGAGGGGTAGTTAGTCATTGATGTGTAGGTTTTTTAGTGTCTTTAGTCCTGTTTCAATGTCTTCAATTGTGATATTTTTCTGTTTGTATGTAAATATGATGGAGTTGGAGGGTCTTCCCCATCTGTACGTGATCTGGTTTTTTTGTAGGATTTCTGTGATGGGTTTCAGAGATCTTCTTCTTTGCATGGTGTCCTTTGAGATGTCCGAGAAGATTCTCAAGTTCTCATAGGGAGGTGGCAGTTGGTTCTTCTGTCTTGTGTAATTATTGATTTTTTCCTTGGTCTGGTAAAATGTGAATCTTACTATGACGTCTCGTGGTACTTCGTCAGAGAGGCGTTGTGGCTTGGGGAGTCTGTGAGCCCTTTCAATGGAGGTTTCAATGTCTGGTATGGAAGGGCATAGTTTTTTTTGTGAGGGACTTGGTGTAGGAAATTAAGTCGTGGGGTTTAACCGATTCCGGAATTCCTCTTATCTTTATGTTTGATCTGCGATCACGATCTTCCCTGTCAATTATCCTGTCTGTGAGTATTTTTATTTCGTTTTTTGCTTTGGTTAGTTCCGCATGCTGGTTTTTAAACATCTAGTTTAAGGTCTTCCACTTTTTTTTCAGTTAATATCCATTCTGGAATTTATCGCATTAATGGAAGATTTGACTTCTGCGAACTGTTCTTTGATTTCCTCCTTTAAAGAAGTGAAGAGTTGAAGAAAGAAGTCTCTATCTGGTGGGTTTCCTGGTGCTGAATTGGGTGGATGGCTTGTATTGTCTTGAGAGACCTTAATTTTTTGTCTGGCTGGACTCCTTATTTGTGAATGGGTCATTTCAGTTTCTTTTTGTTTGGTTCTGTTTTGAGTGGGTGAGCTGATTTCTTTCCTTTTTGAGCTGGAAGTCGTGGATTCGAAGATCATTAAGTCTTCTGTGTCCTCCTCCTTTTCCTGTTTTTTTGTCATCTTGGTGGGTTTTGTCTTTATTTTTAATGGTTTTATTTGGGCTATAGACAAGAGTTTGAATTTTGCCTTTGGTACTTGTGGCAGAATCCATTTTTAGTTCAGTCAAATTGTGATTTGAGATACCTCTAAGTTTTGTTGACATGATCTTCTGTCAGAGAGGGTTTGAAGCCAATCTCACTGAGTGAAATAGTTAATATCTTGGAGCAACTTATTTAGTGTTTAGCAGAAGTGTTTCTTAGTGGAAGTTGTGTCCTAGATCTGTAATGCAGGAATATGCTGAGAACCAATTCCCTACTTATTAATTAATATTTTATGAGCTTCCTCCTTAATTAGTAGTTCAATTATTAGTGTTTTTAGTTTGTCTTTTGCTTTTCACTTGGACTAAATTTGTAGGTTGAGTAGTTAGTTTAAGGTAATTACTTGTCTTCCCTGTGTTCTTGCCTGTGGATAAGTGCTGTTTTTGTGCTTAACAGCACTTTGCTCTAGCTGTAATGTGGGCTGAGAGCTTGTAATAGCTTGTGTCTACTGAAGGCGAGGGGCGTGGCTTAATGGCGCGGCCTTCTTTCTATGTGCATATCCCTCCGCCGGGCGCAGCACTTAATAAAGTGCCCGTTTGATTTGAGCACCGGGTACACCACTAGTGCGGGGAGCGCGCGGCTCACTCACCGGAGTCCTCCCTGTCCTCGGCCGCTCCTCCGGGGTCCGTCCTCTCTCCTCTACCGCTGCTGGCACAGGTATGTGAGTGCTCTTTGCTCCCGGTCAGTGACGGGTTAACGCCTCGGCTCCGGTGTCTCCGCTCTGTCTGGTGTAACTTTCGGGTAGGTCCCGGTCCCCATGGCGGTCCTCGGAGGTCCTCTGCAAGCGCGGCTGCTCCTCTCCTTGTCTCCTCGTTCCAAGATGGCGCTGGACTGTAAGGGCTGGATGGCGAGGCAGTCTGTAGATCTGCTGTGGTGCCTTTAGTTAGGGAAAAGGTCTTTAAATCACCACCTGTGATCTAGATGAGGGTCTCTTAGGGTCCTGGAGCTTTTTTTGGGTTTAGTGACCTTAGAAGACACTAAAATCCGTCGCTTTTGTTTTGGGGGCACCAGAGCTCCTGAAGATCACATCTACATGGGGCTGCAGGCCACGCCTCTCCCTTATCCTATCCTACTCCTTCTGAATTCATATAGTGACGCATTAGCTAAGATGACCTTTTCTGACTTGCTTTCATCAAGATCAATGAATAAATCCTTGTTATTTGTCATATGGCTGCTAGCACAAGAGTCTATACACCATATATGCTTTGCAGATGTGCCTGTACTGGCATTAAATGCAGCTTCAACACATGCAGAATCTTCCTGTACAGCTGTTTTAACCCTTTTGATGACTTTTCTGCTTTTTAAGCTGACTCATTCTTGCTTTCCAAATTCTGCAGTCTGTTTTAAGGTGGCAGGGATTTTTATAGACAAAACATTCACGAGTTTCTCTGAGATTGCTCTTATTTTTTGGGAAGTCTTGTGTCTTTAATTCTGTTTCTGCTCTGGATTCATTCCTGCTGCTTACTTTCTAAATTTTTTGCTTGAATTCATCTACAAGCTTACCTTTAACATATTCTAGTGTGAGCTCATAATCTAGCCATGCATCTAGTGCAGTCACAAGTGTGTCATAACTTTCTGGAAGACCACTTAATAGTAGTGCAGCAACATGAAAGTCTTTAATTTCTCCAATACTTCTGAGTCACTCCACAATCTCTAGGGTGTTTTTTTTATATAGTCCTGCATATTCTGGCCATCACCTATCTTAGACTGGTATAGCTTTCTCATGAGATAAAGCTTATTTCTGAGATTTGATCTTTCATGCACTTTCTAAAACTCATCCCACATCTCTTTTGCAGTTGCACACTTGCATATATGCACAATCTTATCATCATCTACACTGAGGGAGATAGTGCTTTGTGCTTTCTGATCCTTCTCTAGCCAGTCATCTGGTAATGGATGAGGTACTTGTTCCTGAGTATATTTCCATGTACCTTCTCTTATGAGCAGCATCTTCGCCTTGAATTTCCAGGACTGATAGTTCTGATTGGTGAGACTTTGCACTGAGAACTGGATAGGATCACTGCTTATGGACATCTTCTCTGTTGCTCTCAGCTGCTTTTGCTTTGGGCTTCTGTTGCTATGTTCCTCATAGTTCTGTGTCACTCTGTGCTCTGTGTCACTTCTGGAGTTCTGTGTCACACTGGGCCCATAACCTGTTGGCAGTGGATCATTCAGGATACTGTCCAAGCATGTGACAACATAACTGAGCTTCTTTACTTAGCAATAAACAGAAACAGATATGATAGGCTTAATTAATCAGGAATATCTTATGGAGTTCTTAGTCTTTGTGGGCATCTCTGCTGCTGCTTCTCTCATACACAGACACAGAAAACGGGATACAGTCACATGCTTTACTGTGTGAGCCTCTGGGAGGTTTTTTTTTCTTAATCTAACTTTATCTATAAGATACTAACCTAGCAATAGAAAAAATCATATACAGGAATGGAGTTGTTGCACTAAACATATTCCAACATTTAATCTATCTTAGGGTACCTTTACATTCCGCAACTGTGACGACAAATTTTGACGGTGATATGTCGCCTCACCACGGTCGCCTGATTTCAGTGCATGCTCTGTAAAGGTACCCTAATCATACACAATATCATAAATAAAGCTTCAGAGTACAATACAAAATAATATTGTGGTACCGTGTTAGCCAGAGAAATTGATGTAAATACTTTTTGGGACTTAAGTATTTACATTAATAAAGCTGAAAGCGCCTCTTAGTCAAGATAAAAAAGAGGCTCCATTCTTTTGCTGGTTAACACAAACAAATACCAAACCACCTTTGTACAGTGGATCCTTAAATGTTTTGTGCCATGAACAATTGTAGGTTTTAATTAATAGATCTAAGAATAAAAATAAATTCCACAAATGGATGTGTTAAAAAAATGTTACTTTCCAAAGATATTCTTATCAATGTGCCCCTGTGTTATGTATACGTCCGACCATACAGGAACAGATCGGACATACCACATCTTCTGGGCAAGGAGGAAGTAAAAGAGTATACATATGTGGGGCCCTTGCATCTTGGTCGCCACAGTGGTACTACACCTACTCCACAAGTGTGGTGCCATGCTCTCAGGTAAGCTGGGAACACTAAGTTGAGACACACCAAAACACACACCCAACACCCATCCAAACTCCAGGCCAGAGAGATGCAGGGCGGAAGAGGCTCCTTGAGTGAGCAGACCTCATCTGCTGTTTGGAGAAATTAGTAAGTTTAGGGGGTGGGAGGAAGTTAGTTGTTAGTAAGTCAGAGAGTGAAGAAGGAGCAGCAAGATGGAGTTCTAGGGAATGCTGGGTCTGGGGCCTAGCGAGACCAGTGGTTAGGTCAGCCACAAACCCACAGTTCAGAGAACCTCGAATCTACAACTGACTTCTAGGTCGGGTAGAAGAACTGGCTGCACGAGGGGTGCCGGCCCCAATTTGGTGTGGAACTTGAAGACCAAGCCAAGAAACCAGAGGCCACTGGACTGCAGGTCTAGTGGCCACCACCATGGACTCTCTCAGGCATAGTGGCTATAGAGGGTAAAGAGGACGTGCCAGGCCGTCACTCAACAGGAACCGCAGTTGCCTGCATTGGGATCAGTAGCATGACGGCGCAGGGGAGGAAAGAAGAATAGCACAGAGAGAGAAAGAGCAGCACGAGAAGACATACAACTGGTGTCTCAGTGAGGTGAACCTGGACTACCTGTGAGCTGGCAAAGCTGCAACCTGGACAGGCGCAACACCCCGGCTGGGCGAGAACTGTGAAAGAACTTAGTAAAGACCCAGTAGGAACTGAAATCCTGAGTCTCTCATTACTTCCTGTGCCTCTCTACACCTACAACTACAACCACTAGCATCCACAATTACTTCTATGCTCAATTCCAGGGGCCCGCTCCATCTGTGGGGAGTGATAAATCAAGCTGCCTATCCACCTCTTCCCTGGGAGCCCTTACCAGCAGCGTTGGTCATCCCTGACCAGATGCCACAGATGGCGTCACGATAAACTTTGTAAACTCTTTATTATCCCCTGTAAATAATCCTTTGTAATGACTGGTTGCGGTCACGACTTCCAGGGAGAGCCACCGTGACATCCCCTGAACTGTTGAGTCCTGGAAGACGAGTACCCTGGCCCCATGACCGCTGCACATACATTACTGCCTGGGATCACAGCTGATTCTTTCTGTGATGTAAAATAAGTTTTCAAGCAGGTAATAAAATGATTTTTTCCTTACAGAAAGAATCAGCTGTGATCCAAGGCTGTAATGTCTGTATACTCTTTTACTCCCCCCACCTGCCCAAGATCTGTGGTATATCCTACCTGTTCCTGCATGGTTGTGCTCATCCATTTCACAGGGAAACATTTATAAGAATAATTTGCAACAGGAAATTTTTTTGAACACATCCATTTGTGGAACTTATTTTTAATCTAAGATCTATTAATTAAAGTGTACAATTATTTGTGGCACAATCCCTTTAACTTAATTCCCAACACTCCTGTTTGCTAATATCCCAGGGTCCCTGCCCAAACGTTCACCACTAGGGCTGAGCAAATTAGTTTTATTCACTATATGAAGACTCACAATCAGGGTCGCAGGAGTCACGGCTGCAACGGGACCCGGACCTATAAGGGGCCCGCGCCGCCAGCCGACTCCTGCACCTGCCGATCCCAGTGCCCACTTTTGTATGGATGTGTGACCCACACTACATCCTACTAGGTCCGGCACGTTGACCTGCTCCACTGCGCAAGCGCGAGTGCGTCTGTCACTCTTGGCTGTGCACAGGAGGGGTGGCAACTTTGAACATGCAAGGCGGGTTTTGCAGCCAGAGGGGGGGGGGGGGCGAGGACCTAATCCACAATGACCAGAGAGCATACCTTCCGTACCCAATAGGATGCATTGTGGGACAGAATAAAAGTTCATTTCTCAGGTATGAGGGGGATGTTTGGGCACATAGAGAGGCTACAAGAACCCCATTTACATTGTCTTTAAGCTAGTGGGCACAGTTTAAAATGCTCAAAGGGGTGACAGGTTCCCTTTAATGAGAAGGCACACAAGATCACACAGCCACTGCATCCCGGGCAGGGAGAGAAATGAGTATCCCTGCAGCTGACAGCGTGTGAATGCACTCACATGCTGATCGGTTGCCTGCATGTGAAAAGCACACAGTGTGTGTGGGAGCAGAGGCAGGGTAAGTATAATTGTTTATTTTTTTTTTTTAAGTGTGCAGTGTGATGAGGGTCATATATACCAGGGTGGTGACCATACATACCAGGATGGGGGACATGTACCATGGTAGGGGCCATGTACCAGAATGGGGGCCATGTACTGTACCAGAAGGTGGCCATGTACCAGGATGAGAAAATGTACTGTACCAGGATGGGGCCATAAATACCAGGGTGGGGGCCATGTATCAGGATGGCGGATCATATATAAACCAGGATGGGGATCATATACTTAATACCAGGATGATGTTCATGTACAAGGTTGGGGGGCCATAAGCCGGAGCTGTAACATATTAATAGATTTTCAATTAATTTTAATGAGGAAAATTAACTTGACAAAAGAGCAAATTAAGTTAAGAGCTAAGTCACAGAACAAATTAAATGTGTAAGTAAAGGTATTACTGTATACATGTCCACACTATATCCTGTATTACAGAATGTCTATATACAATGTCTATATAGTGTGGACCTGTGTACAGTATTGTGCTGTGTATACATTATACACAGTCCTCAGTCTCTTTTTTATATACAGCCAGCAGTCTTTATTCTATATACAGCCACAGCTCTGCAAAGACAAATGATCACTTTCTGTGGATTCAGGCGCTTTTCGGACATCAGCAGGAAGTGAGTCATCACACATCAGGGGTCTTCACAGGACCCTGGCTGTCATGGCAACACATTGAGGCCCTGTGATGTCACACAAGGTCACCGATGCTGGCAGGAAATAAGGCAATCCCCTCCATGCAGCTTTAGAATGCAATATCAATGATTGACAGAGCTATCTAAAGGGTTAACACTGATCCGCCTGCATCTGTTAGCTCACATGCAGGCTGATGAGATCAGACAATGTGGCAACCAGGTCCGGTAGCCACAATATAAGCTTGGAGGTGAGGCAAGGCATCCACCAGGTAAGCCACATGCTCAACACCATCCTGACTCCAGGCCAGAAGGGGGAGCTCTAAAGCCCGTGTTCAGAGCAGGTCCCATATAAATTCTGGTCGGGGAAGGGCCAGTTAGTTCAGTTCCTGGAGAACTGTAGAAGACATCCTAGGGACGGAATGCGCTAGGCCCATCCTAAGAGACTGACTGACTGTGTGCTAGACCCTGATGAGGATCTGAGGAAGTGGAGACTAGGTCTGGGGAGTGGAGCCAGCGCCGGTTCACCCCAGGACCTAGTGAAGTACGGTCACCGGAAACCGAGGTCGTCAGGGATTCTATACCCAGCGACCAAACCCGGAGAGCGGGCAATTCCAGGTTTTCCCGTTCACACTAAAGCCAGAGACACAGCCGCACCACAGAGCCCAGGAGGGATAGTTAGAGAGAGGTCCAGACCAGAGAAGGGCTTGCGCCGCCTGTCATACGGCTTACACCGACAAGAGAGGGTCATAGCACAGCTCTATGCCAGCCAACACCGTAGGTAAGCCTCAGAACTTGCCTGACGAGGATAGCCCCAACTTGCCTCAAGCTCCGGATCCGAACAACGACTTGGGCAGTACTCGGTTACACCTGCAATTCATCATTAAAGGTAAAATGGACTGTTCTTCACGTGTCTGTCCACTTCTTCGTACGCTGACTCCTGCAACCCCCACCGTACCATCGCACATAGACTATATACCAGCCCAGGGGATAATCAGCCCTGCCCGTGGATGGCTGATCACTTCACGCCATCGCCATCATTCCTATCTGATTCAATGGTGCACACGCAATGAGGGTGTGCAGTGAAGGCTCTGATCGTATCAAGTTGTTAGATCATGCACCACCATTCTATCTTTGCTTATTGGTGATACCACTTCAATAAACATACCAATAAGCAAAGACAGAGTTGGTGTGCAGTGATTCTAACGACTCGCTCATCTGGGACTTATAGCATGGGCTCAATTGCCACAACACGTTTGTCATCCATCAAATTTCTTTCTCTTATCCCTTTTATTGACGTCGCCCAGGGCTATGGAACCGATCCACGGCCACCACCACCAGTCCACACCGCACACACGTTCCCCCAGGCAACAAGACTGAAGGGGACCAGTACTGAGTTACCCCATGACCTTGGCGGGGACTCAACAGCATGTGCTGGGAATGATGCGAGCTCCGCGTGTGAGCTCACATCAAAGGGAGGTCATGAAGGAGGTTCAAAAAACGTTTTCTAATTGTTTACTTGCTCCTGGTTTTGTCTTACAAATTCTGAGGTAAAAAAAACCCACCAAACACTCAACATGTTCATGTGGTCTTATGGGTTAATTCTCATTATGCTAAAATCAATGACGTAGTGTGAGTTGACAGAGGATGAGAATCGAACAATGTACAATTAAATTTCATTTGCATGATCTAATAATCCAACCTCCAATGATATTAGACATTGGACTTAAGAGATATAGCTGTAGATATTTTTCAATATATACCGGGAAAAAACATTCAATAATCTGGAGAATAAGTAAAAAAAAAACATGATAACAATCCTCTTACAAAGGAGGGTTCACTAAACAAAAGTTCTTTCATTTTGCCATTTTCTGACAAATGTTTGTTACTTGGACATCACAATGCTAAATTCCTAGCTAGTGGTGGCGGTGATCAGAAAAATGCCGTCAGGAAAATTGCTAATTGCAACATCACAAAGTCTCAGATCTCTGATATCTGAGGTGCAGGTGGGATGTTCACCTGATATGTGAAAATGACCCACAGACATGAATGCCCACAGGAAACACAACAGGAAACAGTATAGAGGTAAAGGTGAGATGCTCTGCAGGACAGGTGGATAGTATAGAAGTATAGGTGAGATGCCATGCAGTACAGGGGGGGATAGTATTCAGGTATTGATGATGTGGCGCCCCTGCAGATCCAGTCACCACAAAGATACTGCACCCCTGTTAGGGTGTAGTATCCCACTCATGGGTAAGAGAGGGAACAGACTGGTTGCGGGGCACCCAGGCCACGCACTAGGAACAATTGTAGAGGGGCTGGGTGGTGAAGGCAGTAGTTAAAGGGAGCACCTGGGAGGAGTGAAGTTAGGAAGCACACACGTAGATGACATGGGACACATGACAAAGGGTATAAATAGAGTGGGAAAGATCTAGAACGCGGGAGAGACAGTTGAAGAGCTGAAGAGAGACAGTTGAACAGCAGAGAGGAGAGTTGCTGTGGAGAGAGAAAAGGAAAGTGAAGCAGCTAGAGTCGAGTTGGAGAGAAGCTAGAGAAAGCCTGTCACAGAAGGGTAAAAAAGTGCCTAGAGGCCAGACTGAGGAGCAGAGAAGGAGAACTAGGTGGCTTCAGGAGGAAGAAGAGGGCCCAGAGATATGGGAATTGAGCAATCCACCCTTGTGGCTTGAATCCATTGTCAGGCGCAGGCAAGAGGAGGGACCAAGCCGAAGACTAGAGGCACCGGGAACCCCAAGACTAGTGGAGAATACAGACCAGGCTCAGCTAGCAACCTGGAGGCTGTGGCACTTCTGTGGCGCCCCACTATGTAGGTGCCACAAAAGGGGTACTACACCCAGAAAAGCGGTGTAGTCACTCCAGTGCAAGTGGAACTATGGTCAGTAGGTGGAACCCTAGAGCTAACACCCACATACTAGATCAGTAGGTGGGAGGGACCCCAGGAGGGTATATAGTGGCCTCTAGGGGGAACTAGAGTAGTCGGAGACTCAGTGAGTTAGTGAGTTGGTGAGAGCCAGGCAGCCGGCCTAGAGGGAACAAGGAGGGTTTCCTCGGCTGACGGACCCACGGAGCTATGAGAAGTACAGATCCCAGAAACAGAAGGAAGCGAGAGAGTAGTCACTCAGAGGCAGGAGTTCACTCTCGTGGGGAATAGAGTAACCAAGAATTTGCCCCAGGAAAGGAACCGGGTCCCAGAGCCCACACCTGTGAGTTCTATAAGGCTCACAGACAATCCGAAGAGCATGGGTATCTTCATGTACGCCTCTGACTCCCAAAGATCCCAGAAGGAGGGGAGCCAGGAGTAGCAGGAAGCTGCCAGGAGCCCAAAAGAAGGTTCACCTGATGGGCATAAGGGAGAGGAGAACAAGGAACAGCAGGAGGTCGGATTCATCTTTAGGAGATCAGACTTCACCGCCACTGGGAGGCAAGGGAAAAAAAGGAACAGGAATGGTACACACTGAGGGATCCATCTAACAGCCAGAAATTCCACTTGCAGCACCCGTAGCCATATGCCAAGTAACATCTACTGCTACTGAAAGACTGTATTGATGACTGAAAGTTTTCCAGTAAAGTACCTGGTGAAGTGAGTTGTCGACTCTGCTGCATCCTTTCTTGCATGAACTGTTTCTCCCACAGAATCGCTGCCCCGGCGGTCCAGTCCTGCCTGCGGAGGACTACACAATCATTGCCGCAATACCATCGACCACCGGAGGACTGTAGTGGCGCTGGTGAGCATCACTAGATACTGCAGGTGGCGTCACGAACTTGTATATACTTCATTTTACCCCTTATTCATTGACCACCAGGGTCACGGCCTCGGGCAGCCACCTGTGACATCCCAGACTGCAACCGCCTGAGAGTTGAGTACCCGGCCCTGGGGTGCATCAAATCCATGGTGACACAGTCGACTTTCATGCATATCTGCTGAAAAGGTGGCAACCATAGGGATAAGTGGAGACATTGCAGGATAACCCCTAAGAAAAGCCCACAGTCACTGGCTCAGACCTCTGTGTGGCGAGGTGCAAGGCAGGACAGGCGAGGCAAGCGCATTGTGAAGCGGCAGAGAAAGGACAGAGAAGGGGGGCCGGTTACGTACCATCCTACTACCCAGGAGTAGTTGGATCTCTGCCTTCGAGAACAAAGACTGTGAGATAAAGATCTGAAGAATGCAACCCGCTGTGTCTGTGAACTTTCTTAACGCGTCAAAAGCACCCGAAACACAACTACGAACTCACTCAGGATCCTCAAGCTGCCCTGGTAGTCAGCCCTAACCATAGAGGGCTTAAGAACATTGCTGCCTCCCAACCATTGTCCCCTAGGAGAACTGTCGTGCAGCGGCGGCCATCTATAGCCACAACCTGCAGGTGGCGTCACGTAAAGTTAATAAGTATCCCCAGGTCCGGTCATCCCTTCCCTAAGATAGAGAGCCACCCACACCAAACTTTTAATGACACCGTCAGGGTCATGGAGCCGTGTCTCGGTCCCTGTGATCCCCGTGATGAAGCCTCAAAGCCCGGGTAGGTGAGATGCTCTGCAGGACAAGGGACTGCTATAGAAGTATAGGTGAGATGCTCTGCAGGACACGGAAATAGTATAGAGGTATAGGTGAGAGGTCATGCAGGACAGGGGGATAGTATAGAGCAATAGTTGAGATGGTTTGCAGGACAGGTTGATAGTACAGAGGTGTAGATGAGATGCTCTGCCGGGCAGGAGAATAGTAGAGTTATAGGTGAGATGCTCTGCACCGCAGAATGTTGTCAAAAATTGCCCACAAGTTTATTAGGGAACAGTTTATTAAACCTGCAGTCCCATGTAACTCCACAGATAATCCAGTGATACTTTTGTGAGTACAGATAGCAGTGATAGCTCCTCTGGATCAAACTGCTGCTGGTTCTGCATGTGTTGTGATTTTGGGTTGGTGGGAGGAGTAATGCAGAATCAGTGAGAGATGAGAGCAGACTGGATCTATCTATTGCAGATAATCACAGACTGCTACAAAACACAGATCTTTAGCATTTCTGTGGGACTTACTAAAAAGAAGGAAGAAAAGGAATAAATAAAAAGAATGCAGATAATAATTTATTACGAAAAGATTATGTAGATGTAAAAAAGGTTTCTTGGGTATCTTAGACATGGAATGAACACATATCCCATATAACCAGGTGTATATTATGTTACCTGAGCATTTTAGGTGTGGAATGAAGATGAAATATCTGTAGATAATAGGAAAATGAACACATATCCCATATATCCAGGTGTATATTATGTTACTTGAGCATTTTAGGTGTGGAATGAAGATGAAATATCTGTAGATAATAGGAAAATGAACACATATCCCATATAGCCAGGTGTATATTATGTTATCTGAGCATTTTAGATGTGGAATGAAGGTGAAATATCTGTAGATAATAGGGAAATGAACACATATCCCATAAAACCAGGTGTATATTATGTTACCTGAGCATTTTAGGTGTGGAATGAGGATGAAATATCTGTAGATAGTAGAGGAATGAACACATATCCCATATAACCAGGTGTATATTATGTTACCTGAGCATTTTAGGTGTGGAATGAAGATGAAATATCTGTAGATAATAGGAAAATGAACACGTATCCCATATAACCAGGTGTATATTATGTTACCTGAGCATTTTAGGTGTGGAATGAGGATGGAATATACTTAGATAATAGGAAAATTAACACATGTCCCATATAACCAGATGTATATTATGTTACCTGAGCATTATAGGTTTGTAATGAAGATGAAATATCTGTAGATAACAGAAGAATGAACACATATCCTATATAACCAGGTGTATATTATGTTACCTGAGCATTATAGGTGTGGAATGAGGATGAAATATCAGTAGATAATAGGAAAGTGAACACATTTCCCATATATCCAGGTGTATATTATGTTACCTGAGCAATTTAGATGTGGAATGAAGATGGAATATATGTAGATAATAGGAAAATGAACACATATCCCATATAACCAGGTGTATATTATGTTACCTGAGCATTTTAGGTGTGGAATGAACATGATATATCTGTAGATAATAGAAGAATGAACACATGTCCCATATAACCAGGTGTATATTATGTTACCGGAGCATTTTAGGTGTGGAATGAACGTGAAATATCTGTAGATAATAGGAAAATGAACACATATCCCATATATCCAGGTGTATATTATGTTACCTGAGCATTTAG
The DNA here is from genome assembly GCA_033576535.1 of Allobates femoralis. Taxonomy (NCBI): domain Eukaryota; kingdom Metazoa; phylum Chordata; class Amphibia; order Anura; family Aromobatidae; genus Allobates; species Allobates femoralis. The sequence goes on along the minus strand of JARQOC010000004.1, from coordinate 433,147,338 downwards.
GTGTGGAATGAAGGTGAAATATCTGTAGATAATAGGAAAATGAACACATGTCCCATATAACCAGGTGTATATTATGTTACCTGAGCATTTTAGGTGTGGAATGAACATGATATATCTGTAGATAATAGAAGAATGAACACATGTCCCATATAACCAGGTGTATATTATGTTACCTGAGCATTTTAGGTGTGGAATGAAGATGAAATATCTGTAGATAATAGAGGAATGAACACATATCCCATATAACCAGGTGTATATTATGTTTCCTGAGCATTTTAGGTGTGGAATGAAGATGAAATATCTGTAGATAGTAGGAAAATGAACACATATGCCATATAACCAGGTGTATATTATGTTACCTGAGCATTTTAGGTGTGGAATGAAGATGAAATATCTGTAGATAATAGAGGAATGAACACATATCCCATATAACCAGGTGTATAATATGTTACCTGAGCATTTTAGGTGTGGAACGAAGATGAAATATCTGTAGATAATAGAGGAATGAACACATATCCCATATAACCAGGTGTATATTATGTTACCTGAGCATTTTCGGTGTGGAATGAAGATGAAATATCTGTAGATAGTAGGAAAATGAACACATATCCCATATAACCAGGTGTATATTATGTTACCTGAGCATTTTAGGTGTGGAATGAGGATGGAATATACTTAGATAATAGGAAAATGAACACATATCCCATATAACCAGGTGTATATTATGTTACCTGAGCATTTTAGGTGTGGAATGAGGATGGAATATACTTAGATAATAGGAAAATTAACACATATCCCATATAACCAGGTGTATATTATGTTACCTGAGCATTTTAGGTGTGGAACGAAGATAAAATATCTGTAGATAATAGAGGAATGAACACATATCCCATATAACAAGATGTATATTATGTTACCTGAGCATTTTAGGTGTGGAATGAAGATGAAATATCTGTAGATAATAGGAAAATGAACACATATCCCATATAGCCAGGTGTATATTATGTTACCTGAGCATTTTAGATGTGGAATGAAGGTGAAATATCTGTAGATAATAGGAAAATGAACACATATCCCATATAACCAGATGTATATTATGTTACCTGAGCATTTTAGGTGTGGAATGAAGATGAAATATCTGTAGATAATAGAGGAATGAACACATATCCCATATAACCAGGTGTATATTATGTTACCTGAGCATTTTAGGTGTGGAATGAAGATTAAATATTTGTAGATAATGGAAGAATGAACACATATCCCATATAACCAGATGTATATGATGTTACCTGAGCATTTTAGGTGTGGAATGAACGTGAAATATCTGTAGATAATAGGAAAATTAACACATACACCTGATTATATGGGATATATGATGTTACCTGAGCATTTTAGGTGTGGAATGAAGACTTAGGATCGGGTGGGTAGGCTGCGGGGGAAAGCGGGGGATCCTGCTGTTAGCAGTGGCTGACGTCACTATTGTTCGGGGGGAGGTGGGGGTGGCCGGTTCACTCACCGTCCTCCTCGGTCGCCGTCTTCTTCTGTGTGTTTGTTTTGCGACGGCAGCCGCATAGAACGGCGGCGGCCACAATGCACGGCCGCTATCACAGCATTCAGTGAAAACTGGATTCCCCCGGTCCGGAGCAATCTGGGACCATAGAGCCCTATGTAATGGGGTGCTGGATTGCACTTGACGGGCACAATCCGGGAGAATCCGGCTTTCAATACTGGATTCTCCCGGATTGTACCGGTCCGATGCAATCCGGCGCCCCATAATATGGGGCTCTATGGTCCCGGATTGCAGCGGACCGGGGCAGTTTTCTATGTTTGACCTTCCCGTCTGGATTTTCAAATGAACAGCTGACTCAGGTCAGCTGTTCATTTGAAGTAGCAGTGCTGGCAGGGTTCATGTGAGTTCATGCTTCTCTGCATGAACTCACATGAACTTTCCCAGGGTGCACAGCTCTACTACATCTCTGGTGGAGGTTCTCTACCAGAGATGTAGCAGAGCTAAAGAAGAACCCTGGATTGGACTACGTCGGACGAAAGAGGATTTTTTTAAATAAAGATGGAGTCCCTAAGTGTCTTTTTGTTTTTTTTTCAAATAAAAATATTTTTTCTCTGTGTTGTGTTTTTTTTTAAATTCACTAGAAATTCATGGCGGTCATGTCTACTATTGGCGTGACCACCATGAATTTCAGGCTTAGGGCCAGCTGATAATACAAAGCTGGCCCTAACCCCTTTATTACCCAGTGAGCCACGGCACCAGAGCCCTGGAGGAGTTGGGTTCAATGCCAGAAAATGAACGCACCATTTTCTGGGGTGGCTGCGCGCTGCCATTCGCAGCGGGGGGTGCCCAGAAAGCTTTGGCCTCCCTGCACTGCGGATTCCAGCCCCCAGCTGCCTAGCTGGACCTGGCTAGACATAGAAATCGTGCGGAGCCCCACGCATCTTTTTTTTTTATTATTTCATGAAATTCATGAAATAATAAAAAATAAGGGCTTCCCGGTATTTCTGTGTCCAGGCAGGTCCAAATAGTCAGCTGGGGTTGGGGGCAGCCCGTTGCCGTCTGCTGTATCCGGCTGGCATACAAAAATACGGCGAAGCCCACGTCAAAATTTTTCTAAAAATCCTTTAAAAAGGGACTGCATCTTTATTAACCCCTTGACCATGGTCGAGGGGTTAATAAAGATGCAGTCCCTTTCATTCATATTGCTTTTTGGATTTTTCAGAATAAAATTTGACTTGGGCTTTGCCGTATTTTTTGTATCCAGCTGGATACAGCAGGCAGCGATGGGCTGCCACCAACCCCCAGGTGCCTATCTGTACCTGGCTCGACACAACAATATAGGGGAGCCCCCTTTTTTTTATTATTTCATGAATTTCATGAAATAATAAAAAAACAAATGCGTCGGGCTCCGCGCTATTTCTATGTCCAGCCAGGTCCAGCTAAGCAGCTGGGGGCTGGAATCCGCAGCGCAGGGAGACCCAAGCCTTCTGGGCAGCCCCGCTGCGAATGGCAGCCTGCAGCCACCCCAGAAAATGAAGCACCATTCCTGGCGCTGAACTCAACTCTTCGAGGGCCCTGGTGCGGTGGCTCACTGGGTAATAAAGGAGTTAGGGCCAGCTTTGTATTATCAGCTAGTCCTAAGCCCGAAATTCATGGCGATTACGCCAATAGTAGACATTACGGCCATGAATTTCTAGTGAATTTAAAAAAAAAAACACAACACATAGAAAAACATATTTTATTAGAGATAAAGCAAAAAACGCACTTAGACTCCATCTTTAATTATTAAAAAATCCTCTTCCGTCCGCCATAGTCCCAAAACGCAATTTCAGCGCTGCTAAATCACTCTGCATAGACACACATGTCTATGCAAAGTGATTGCAGGCTGAGAAATGACAATCTCAGCACTGCTACATCATCACTCTGCATAGAAACACATGTCTATGCAGAGTGATTGCAGGCTGAGAAATGAAAACAGTCAGGGTTCACCTCAGGTCATAGCTCTGGCTATGACCTGAGGTGAACCCTGCTGTCAGAGCCATAATGCTGCTGCCGGCCGCCGGAGATTGCCGACCGCCGGCAGAGCAGTGAATAAACCGGAAGTTGCTCTGCCGGTGGTCGGTAATCTCCGTCAGCAGAGTTCGGATTTGACAGCAGGGTTCACCTCAGGTTATAGCCTGAGCTATGACCTGAGGTGAACCCTGACTGTTTTAATTTCTCAGCCTGCAATCACTCTGCATAGACATGTGTATCTATGCAGAGTAATGTAGCAGTGCTGAAATTGGGAATTGGGAATATTATGTTACCTGAGCATTTTAGGTGTGCAATGAACGTTAAATATCTGTAGATAATAGGAAAATGAACACATACACCTGGTTATATGGGATATGTGTTCATTTTCCTATAATCTACAGATATTTCATCTTCATTCCACACCTAATATGCTCAGGTAACATAATATACACCTGGTTATATGGGATATGTGTTCATTCTTCTATTATCTACATATATTTCACGTTCATTCCAACCTAAAATGCTCAGGTAACATAATATATGCCATATAACCAGGTGTATGTGTTCTTTTTCCTATAGTCTACAGATATTACTCGTTCATTCTACACCTAAAATGCTCCGGGAACATAATATACACCTGGTTATATGGGATATGTGTTCATTCCTCTATTATCTACAGATATTTCATCTTCATTCCACACCTATAATGCTCAGGTAACATAATATACACCTGATTATATGGGATATGTGTTCATTCTTCTATTATCTACTTATATTTCATGTTCATTCCCCACCTAAAATGCTCAGGTAACATAATATACACCTGGTTATATGGGATATGTGTTCATTCCTCTATTATCTACAGATATTTCATCTTCATTCCACACCTAAAATGCTCAGGTAACATAATATACACCTGGTTATATGGGATATGTGTTCATTTTCCTATTATCTATAGATATTTCATCTTCATTCCACACCTAAAATGCTCAGGTAACATAATATACCCCTGGATATATGGGATATGTGTTCATTCTTCTATTATCTACAGATATTTCATGTTCATTCCACACCTAAAATGCTCAGGTAACATAATATACACCTGGTTATATGGGATATGTGTTCATTTTCCTATTATCTACATATATTCCATCTTCATTCCACACCTATAATGCTCAGGTAACATAATATACATCTGGTTATATGGGATATGTGCTCATTCTTCTATTATCTACAGATATTTCATCTTCATTCCACACCTATAATGACCAGGTAACATAATATACACCTGATTATATGGGATATGTGTTCATTCTTCTATTATCTACATATACTTCACGTTCATTCCACACCGAAAATGCTCAGGTAACATAATATACACCTGGTTATATGGGATATGTGTTCATTCTTCTATTATCTACAGATATTTCATCTTCATTCCACACCTAAAATGCTCAGGTAACATAATATACCCCTGGTTATATGGGATACGTGTTCATTTTCCTATTATCTACAGATATTTCATCTTCATTCCGCACCTAAAATGCTCAGGTAACATAATATACCCCTGGATATATGGGATATGTGTTCATTCTTCTATTATCTACAGATATTTCATGTTCATTCTACATCTAAAATGCTCCGGGAGCATAATATACACCTGGTTATATGGGATATGTGTTCATTCTTCTATTATCTACAGATATTTCACGTTCATTCCACACCTAAAATGCTCAGGTAACATAATATACACCTGGTTATATGGGACATGTGTTCATTCTTCTATTATCTACAGATATATCATGTTCATTCCACACCTATAATGCTCAGGTAACATAATATACACCTGGTTATATGGGACATGTGTTCATTATTCTATTATCTACAGATATTTCATCTTCATTCCACACCTATAATGCTTAGGTAACATATTATACACCTGGATATAAGGGATATGTGTTCATTCTCCTATTATCTGCATATATTCCATGTTCATTCCACACCTAAAATGCTCAGGTAACATAATATACACCTGGTTATATGGGATATGTGTTCATTCCATGTCTAAGATAAACAAGAAACCTTTTATACATCTACATAATCTTTCTGTAATAAGTTATTATCTTCATTTTTTTTTATTTATTCCTTTTCTTCATTCTTATTAGTATGTCCCCATTTTTGCAGTAGGTCAATTGTAAATCACAAGTTGATCACATATCAGGTGAACATCCTCACCTTGCACCTCAAATATCACGCATCTCAAACTTTGTGATGCTGCAATTGGCAGTTTTCTGTGTGGGCAATTTTTCGAGCGGTCAATTTTCCATCTGGGCATTTTTCAGGGAATACACTCTCAAGCAATGCAAAGGAATCTTTAGCTCACCAGAATGGAAATAGGTCCTGGGTCACCGGACAGCAGCTGGCTTCTGCCAGAGTAATTATATATACCAAAACCTTTTCCAAGGGAAAGAGTCCAAGTCCCACACTTCGTGCAGTTAAAATCTTCAGTTCTTTATTTTGGTTCCATATACAAGGTTAAAAAGTAGACAGACCATGCAGGGTCCCACCTGACATGTTTTGGGTCAAAGACCCTTATTCATGCCTCCTTCACACATCAGTGCCTCTGGCACGTGTGCGGTCCTTGTAGGCTCATGCCAGAGGCACGTACATACAAGGACAGATGATCCCCTATGGTCCTCTTTACACTTCCGTTATTCCGCGCGGACTGTGTTGCTGTGTGGAGCAGATGCGTGTCTGTGTGCTCCACACGGCAATATGTCGGCTCCAAAAAGTCCTGCACATGGATATTCACAATGTAACATCCGTGTGCACGGACCACGGACAAAAGCTAAAAGTGTCAAAATAAAGAATTTCATACCTCCCTCTATAGCTGACAGTTCCTCTGTCTTCTGGTGCCACTCATTAGGCTCATGAATATTCACTTCACTGAGCCTGACAGTGGACCGAAAGTGAAAGGAACTGCAGTGCTGGAGGGAGGTGAATATGTGATAACAGGCTTTCCGTGTGCTATCCATGGATAGCACACATGTGTCACACAATCCGTGACACATGTTACAAGCTCCTCCCACAAATGGCCTTGTCTCACACATCTGTGGGTTCACAGATGTGTGAAACAGGCCTCATAGGCATACACATGCATCCCACAACCCACATTTTAAAAACATACATAGGTGAAACGATACACCTGAAGCCAACAAAGCATTAGTTAGAGACTGCACAAAGTGAGTTAAACCCTTCAGAGAATTTACAGCTTAAAAAAAAAAAAGAATAATATATACATTTTTCATATGTATATGACACGTCCACTCCAGGGCAGCGGAGATACTCGGAACCGAGCCAGTTGTTACGGTCCTTTTGCATTTGGGGGATATCATGACGGCGACTTGGCTCCGTGGCCCTGGCGGTGTCATTTAATAAAGGGATGCCAAAAACCCTATGTTTTTGGGCTGCTGCATAAAAACGCATGCGTTTTTTAAATAAAAACGGACACACATGCGTTAACGCATATGTGTTTTTGGACTTAGAAAAAAATGTCTAAAATGTTCATAAAAACGGATTTAAGGCAAAAACGGATGGTATGTGTGAACCTGGCCATTATGATGAGCAAAGTAATATATAAAACCACCTTTCATTTATGGGACAGGTAATATAACACTGGCATTAACCGAAACATATCCATTCATTTACTTAAAGGGAACCAACCACCCCAAATGACCCCTCCGGACTGTTAATATGTGTCCCTACACCCAGCACAGTGGCGTAACTACCGGCATAGCAGCCGTAGCGGTCGCTTTGGGGCCCGGCGCTTGTGGGGGGCCCGGACCCAGCGCCGCTACGCAGCCGCTGCTATACCGGCAGCTGCGCCTGCGATACATACAGGGGCGGACTGGCCCGGCGGGCCCCGACACTTTGGGGCCACGCCCACTAAGTCCTGTTCCCATACCCCCCTGGGTGCTGTAGGGGGGGCCCGGACGGAAAGGGGGGGGCCATTGGTCCCCTGAGCGCCCCCACATGTCATACAAGGGGGCCCCTGACCGCTGCCCCCACACGCTATCCTCGGGGCCCCCTGACCGCTGCCTCCATTACTGCTGCGTCCCCCCGGCCGCTCTCCATTACCGGCGGGCAGTCGCGCTGATCTGCCTGTCATGTGGGCTGTAGCCGGCGCCGCTCTATTTCCTGTATCGCCGGCTACAGCGTCACACTACATGACAGGCTGTGGCTGCGATCAGCGCGACTGCCTGCTGCAGGTAATGGAGAGCGGGGGCCCTGTATATACCCACCAGGGGCCTGTATACCACCACCAGGGGCTCTGTATACTACCACCAGGGGCCTGTATATACCCACCAGGGGCTCTGTATACTACCACCAGGGGCCTGTATATACCCACCAGGGGCTCTGTATACTACCACCAGGGGCCTGTATATACCCACCAGGGGCTCTGTATACTACCACCAGGGGCCTGTATATACCACCACCAGGGGCCTGTATACCACCACCAGGGGCTCTGTATACTACCACCAGGGGCCTGTATATACTCACCAGGGGCTCTGTATACTACCACCAGGGGCCTGTATATACCCACCAGGGACTCTGTATACTACCACCAGGGGCCTGTATATACCCACCAGGGGCTCTGTATACTACCACCAGGGGCCTGTATATACCACCACCAGGGGCCTGTATACCACCACCAGGGGCTCTGTATACTACCACCAGGGGCCTGTATATACCCACCAGGGGCTCTGTATACTACCACCAGGGGCCTGTATATACCCACCAGGGGCTCTGTATACTACAGCCAGGGGCCTGAATATACCACCACCAGGGGCTCTGTATACTACCACCAGGGGCCTGTATATACCACCACCAGGGGCTCTGTATACTACCACCAGGGGCCTGTATACCACCACCAGGGGCTCTGTATACTACCACCAGGGGCCTGTATATACCACCACCAGGGGCTCTGTATACTACCACCAGGGGCCTGTATATACCACCACCAGGGGCCTGTATATACCACCACCAGGGGCCTGTATATACCACCACCAGGGGCTCTGTATACTACCACCAGGGGTTCTGTATATACCACCACCAGGGGCCTGTATATACCACCACCAGGGGCCTGTATACCACCACCAGGGGCCTGTATATACCACCACCAGGGGCCTGTATATACCACCACCAGGGGCCTGTATATACCACCACCAGGGGCCTGTATATACCTCCACCAGGGCCCTGTATACCACCACCAGGGGCCCTGTATACCACCACCAGGGGCCCTGTATACCACCACTGGGGCCTGTATATACCACCACTGCGGAGGCTGCTGTAATACTGCTGGGGCCTGTATATACCACTGAGGAGGCTGCTGTATACCACTGGGGCTGCTGTAATACTGCTGGGGCCTGTATATACCACTGGAGAGGCTGCGGTATACCACTGGGGCTGCTGTATATACTGCTGGGGCCTGTAAGGGGATGTGTCTTGAAGGGGCGTGTCTTGGAGGGGGCGTGTCTTGGAGGGGGCGTGTCATTGGGGCGTGTCTTGGAGGGGGCCCCGTTCAAAAGTTTGCTATGGGGCCCTGCCAGTTCTAGTTACGCCCCTGACCCAGCACACACATTTGGGGCAATCGTTTTTGCTAAAAAAACTGTTTAGTAGAAGCTAAGATATAGCTTTATGAAGTTTAATAAATTCAGCTGAATGGGTGTTACCTAGCTTTGTCCTCGTGCATTTCTTCGTGCCTGTCAGCCTCCTCTCCCCCCTCCCTTCAGTGAAGCCCTTCTGTGCAAACCGAAAATGCCCCGCCTGTCTGCTGCTGCCTGATAAATTATGCACGCCCATCTCTGCAGCTAAGAGCCTGGCCGCTTCATGAAAGGGGCGGGGCTAAATCGCGTCATGCCGGAGCCCCGCCCCCTTTCATGATGCGTTTAACCCCGCCCCCTTCATGACGCGGCCAGGCTCTTAGGTGCAGAGATGGGCGTGCATAATTTATCAGGCAGCAGTAGACAGGCGGGGCATTTTCGGCTTTGCACAGAAGGGCTTCACTGAAGGGAGGAGGGGAGAGGAGGCTGACAGGCACGAAGAAATGCATGAGGACAAAGCTAGGTAACACCCATTAGGCTGAATTTATTAAACTTTATAAACATATATCTTAGCTTCTACTAAACAGTTTTTTTAGCAAAAACGATTGCCCCAAATGTGTGTGCTGGGTGTAGGGACACATATTAACAGTCCGGGCGGGTCATTTGGGGTGGTTGGTTCCCTTTAAATCTATAGTCTCACACAGAATATATGGAGGGAAAAGAAAGAAAAAAGGAAAGAGAAAAGGGAGAGAACCCCCCCACATATATACTGCTCAAAAATATAGGGAACACTTAACAACACAATGTAATGTTGAAGTGTTCCCTTTTTTTTTTGAGCAGCATATTAACACACAGAATATATGGAGGGAAAAAAAGAAGAAATTTTTAATATAAAGCTTATTTTTACAGCAACAAGAAAAGCAAGCATTTTTGGTGAATAAAACTAACTTTATTCAAAATGTATTGTAGACAAAGCAAACGTGTAATCCGCACCCAAAAAGTGCTGCAAAAGATGCAATAAGGGTATGTGCCCACAGGACATTTTTCCAGCAGTCGTTCTGAACGCAGCAAAAAACGGTACTGGTTTTAAGGATCTATAGAGTCCTTGCCAGGAGATTTGCTGCGTTTAGGTCCTGCATTTTTATCGTGTTTTTTGCGTAATTTTTACTGCGGTTGGCATGCTGCGTTTTTTCAACGTTTTTGCCATTGTCTGCAGCAAAAATGCAGGAAAAATAGAACATGATCATTCTTTCCCATCCGCAGCAAAACCAGAGGTATTTGACACTATTTGACACTTGCAAAACCAAAGTGTGGGCACAGTGTTTGCAGAGAAGCCCAAACTCAGGAACAAATTACCATACATTAGCATAATACCAAGGGTAAACTGCATGTAGAAAACATAGCAAAAATGCAGGAAGAACATTCTGTGGGCACATACCCTAAAAACTGCACAAACATTGAAAAGCAGCTGTTTTGAATACAGCTTTTTTTTACTGCCAAGATAGCAGGTTTTAGCTGCAAAACAAAATTCAGCAGCATGTGAACATAGGCCTTAAAGGGAAATCTGTGACTATATGGATACTAGGAAGTTTGTCTCATCTCAAATTATAGGACAATTCTTTAAAAACTATCACAAATAACATCATCACCAATGAAGAATGAATATTTTCTTTAGGAAACCACCACTTTCTTCAGCCAATGCAACTTTTTCTAATAAGGCAATGTGCACATGTAGCGCCCCGCTAGTCAGCGCGCTACAAAAGGGTACTGCACCCCTAACAAAAGGTGCAGTATGCTTTGTCCTGGTAGGGGGGTAGTAGAAGCCTGAAGCTCCATTACCACCCACACACACCTAGTAATAGGAGACCAATCAGATGCCCGTTACCAGGGTAACCGATCCCGGTGGGAGGAGAAGCTAGGTTATAAGTGAGTGGGGAAAGCAGAGAAAGTGAGAAGTAGAAAAGGAACGGTGAGAAGAGGAGTGGAAGTGAAAGATTGTGTAAAAGAGGAGAAGTAACAGGGAGGGCACCTCAACCTGGTGACCCAGACAGAGAGGGGCAAAGAAGAGTGCGACCGAACGCTCTGGCCTAAGTCCAATGCGGGGTACTGGCTCCGACGTGGATCAGAGGTCCATCCCTGAACCGCAAATTACCGGCATGGTCGATGTCTTTATAGGAGCACGATCCACCCAAATCAAGCAATCAAGCACGGTCTCTACCAGAAGTGCTAGACTGGGTTGGGTTCCCTTTGGAGAGAAAAAGGGCTCCCATATCACCCGATGGGCCTGGTTCAAGAAACAGGATTCGTGCAGAGCAGCGCAAGGAGGAAGGAGTGCGCAGAGGTAGGACAGAGCCAGTATAGCGAAGGAACATCACCGGAGCTTCAGAGGGACACTGCCTACTGCCAGGACCACCTGGTCCACTACCCTAGCTGAAACAACTGCATACCCTGAAAGACTGCAGATTACCAGAGTAAAGTACCCATGCAGAGTGGGCAACGTGTCTGTGTTTCTTCCTGGTTGACTGTGACATTACAGTCTCACAGCAGAGACTGCGCTGCCCTATTCTATTCGACCATTCTACATTACACTGCCCCAGGGGACGCTACTCTACCTGTAGAGAGCTACAACACCTTGCTGCCACCCATCACCCCCGTAGGCCCCAGCAGTGCCGGTGCCATCACCGAATCTACAGGTGGCGTCACGATATTCCTTTATAAAAACTTTTACCCCTGCAAATATCCCTTTTTATTGTGACCCAAGGGCACAGGCTTGGGCACCGACCACCCGTGACATCCACCGTACCCAAGTGCCCGAGACCTGAGTAATCCAGACCCTTGTGGGCCAGACACACATATTCAGTGTTTGCAGCAGAAAAATCTGCAGGAAATACTGACGTTTTGGCAGGAAAAACCACTGCTAAAATTATGTGTGCTTTTGCCCTTGTTTTGAGTACATTTGGTTGCATATTTATCCCATTTATTTGAATGGATGAAAAACGCTGAAAAAAAATATGGTGCAGATATGAATCTGCTTCAAATCTGCAAGAACAAAATAAGCAATATGTTCATAAGATTTCCAAAATCTCAATTTACTGTCCTGATGCCAGTGGCGTAACTTGAAACTCATGGGCCCCGATGCGAAAGCTCCAACGGGGCCCCCAATGATTACAAATCTGTAACAGCAATAGTTTTTTTCTATAGGCCAAAGGGTCTTTTGGGGCCCTCTAGGCTCCAGGTCCTGGGTGCGATCGCAACCCCTGCACCTGTTGTAGTTACGGCCCTGGCTGGCACAGTATGTCAGAGTAGACAGAAAATAAATAGAAAAAATGTTCCAAAAATGCAACATGCATTTTCTGGGTGCGCCGGGTGTCCTAAAGATCACAAAGCACTCACCAATCTCAGGGAGACCAGTCAAGGAAAACACTGTGGGCAGCCAGCTAAAGCGCTCAAAGACAGTGAAATCCATGATGCATTGCCCCCTGGAAATTTGAATATGCAAATGGAGTCCGTTGGAGCCTCGATTAAGAGTCTCAAACACGGGACTAGCCAGATATCCCTCCACGGAAGGACCTAGCCCTGGGGTCGAATCCTTGCGGAGACCACCATAACCGCCATATTAAGTGGCCCTTTTAGTCAATATCCCACTCAGTTACGAGTTAAGGATATGACAAGGGAATTAACAGAGCCAGGTATCCATCCACAGACAGCTGTTTCGGGGTATTGCCCCTCATCAGTGTGGAGTAGGATTCTGGCTAGGTGGGAGCAATGCCTGGTAGACCAACATCGCAAAGCACTCACCGATCTCGGGGAGACCAGTCACAGTCACCAGTCCTTCCCTGGAAGGATATCTGGCTAGTCCTGTGTTTGAGACTCTTAATTGAGGCTCCACGGACTCCATTTGGGTATCCTAAAGAAGCTCGGGCATCCGGTTCGGCGGGTCGGGGGTAGACACCTGTAACGCTCTCGGAGGCGGTCCTCCGTTCCGGGACTGAACCCCTTCGGTTGGTAATCGTACTGGGTCTGGATTTGGGTGCATCGCAACACCTGGTGCCCTTAGGGTTCCCTTCTGTCCTGACTGCTCCTCTGCCGTCGCCTATAGGTGGTCCATCCATGGTCCCTTACCTAGGGTGTGTGTGGATGCGTGTCATGAGGGTCCTTTATGCAGCATCCCAATTTTTCAACCACAGGAATACTACACACTCTTTTATGGGTGCAGTAGCCCTCCGTGGCATCCCGACCAATGGGGAACTACATTCACCCTTGGTTAAACTCACACATCTGCGAGTGACGCGACCCGGTACAGATTAAAAATGTTTACATTTTTATTAACACATTAACAGTAACCATACTCAGTGCTTTTCTTCCCTTATGGGAGGTACTTTTACCTTTAACATTACTGGGTCAACGGAACCAGAAGAAAAATAGAAAATTCAAAAGCATGCAAACCCAGCCAAACCAGGGCCGGATTACAGTGCAGTCCCAGTGGTAGGGTTCTTCATTTCTGCAGTGTTCATATCACCACCGGGCCGCTGAAATGCACACATTATAGAGTCCTATGGCTTAATGTGTGACAGTCCAGAGGCTAAACACATCAAACAGTTCACATATTGTCCATTAGCAATGTACGCAGCAGGCTATAATAACTATATACAACGGGCGACTCATATTCTAGTCCACCACTTTGTATACCACCCTCTGGGACCAAGGTACCATTCCTAGGTCACTTTATCACAGCGATACAGGTCTCTGTCCGGGTGTCCCATGTGGAGCTGAGCCTCCACATCTCTCCGGCTCACAAAGACCACCTCTTACAGGCCTGGTTCCCGGATGAAACCACACCCATTGTCCAAATTAAAAGCAGTCACCATACCTGTCTTATGGTCTTCCAGGGCAATTGGTGGCAGTCCTCGAGCTCAGTTCCTTGCCAACAGGTTTTTTTGTTCCTGGGCCCACCATCTCTCACGGCAACGCTGTCTGTCTGGTTGGCCAGGAATCTCTGTTGAGCAAAGTCAGGCTGCTCCGGGGCTGGAACTGGAGCACGGTCCTGTGTCACGGTTATGGCGGCAGCTCCCATCTGCCCGAACGGTCGCTGTTGGTGACGAACCCACCACAGAGTGCGGGGCCCGGTTGCCCCGACTTCCTCGTCGCTGCCGACCTCATCCTCCTCAAGTTCTTCCTCCACGGAGTCCGGCTGGCTTGATGGCCCCTCGATCACGGCCTCCACTACCACGTCGGACTCTCCCGCAGGACCCTCCAGGACATCCTCCTTGGACTCGGGGCCCCCAATTATTACAAATCTTTAACAGCAATAGTCTTTTTCTATAGGCCAAATGGACTTTTGGGGCCCCCTAGGCTCCAGGGCCTTGGGACGATCGCAACCCCTGTACCCATTATAGTTACACCCCTGGCTGGCACAGAATGTCAGAGTATACAGAAAATACATAGGAAAAATGTTCCAAAAATGCAACATGTGAACATATCCTAATAATCCATGGTGGATAAAAATTATATGAAATAACCTTCTGTAGACGAAGGCAAATATATTCATAGGATGTAAACACATATACTGTATACATACAAAATATAAAAATATAATATTCAAATTTGAGTCTTATCAATGTTATTTTGTAATAACCAACAATACTTAACTATTAGGGTATGTGCAAATGATCCTGAGACACTGTGTGCTGGACACATTGTCTCCTCTCCCGCGAAAAGCCCGGGATCTCCACCGGTGAACACAACTGCCCTGTGTCCACAGTCAGTGTTTAGGGTACGGCAGCTTTTCCCTGCATTTGACCCACCCTGGGGCCATTGGGTAACCGGTCCCGGGCGTTGCATTTCATGGGGAATGTCACGAGGCCTATTGCCAGGTCCCTTGGCCCTGGTGGTCGCTTAAAAGAGTCAGTAAAAATAAAATAAAGGTATTTCGTGACGCCACATATGGTTCCAGTAATGTTACCGGCGCTGTGGGACAGACCTCCCGGGTGATGGTGGAACAGCTGGATGGTTATGCTCCCCGTAGGTGGAGCGGGATCCCCGGAGCAGTTGTGGGAATTGGGAGTTGCAGGACAGTCTTTTATTTACACGGAGACGCATCATTACTAGGCCTTGTCACTTGTTCTTCTCATTGTGCGATCGGCGGCTCCTCAGGTGTAGATAATAAAGGACAACATACAGTCTTTACGCTCTGTACGGGTTTACTGGCAGTTCTCCAAAAACACAGTCTTTTCGGGTCTGCCTGGCCTTGGTAGTCACTGGAAATTAACATGCCACACTTGGGTCCCTCAGTGGAATGCCTGCCATTCCTTTCCAGTCCCTTCCTGTGCTCTCTCCTGCCTCCCTCAGAGCTCCCGCGTGCAGAGCCTGAAGCCAGCTACCATGGATCCCCTCTTTCTGAGCGACTCCTCTCCGAGTCCTCGGGACCCTATATGGTGCCTTTTTCTGGGTGCGCCAGGTGTCGGCCTCAACTTCCTAAAGAAGCTCGGCCTCCGGTTCGGCGGCTCAGTTGTAGACATCCGTACTGCTCTTGGAGCCGTTCCGCCATTCCAGGACTGAACCCCTCTGGTTGGTAATCGTACAGCATCTGGATTCTGGTGCACAGCAGCACCTGGTGCCCCTAGGGTTAACTTCTGTCCTGACGGCTCCTCTGCTGTCGCCTACTCCTTGCTCCCCAGCGGAGCTCTTCCACTCACTAACTAACTGGGTCCTCTCTATAGCGGGTTCACCCCTCTGTGGCGTCCCGACCAGAGTGGTGCCACACATTCATTCTCAGAGATTGCTTCCGACACCACGGTGCTAAATTGGCAAATTGACATGCTGCAAGCAAGCAATGGTATGGAATCTGCCCTGCATGTCAGTTAACGCTGCGGAGAAAAGAAGCACAGTGGGCACGGAGTTTCTATAAATCCCTTTCCTTGTGCTTGTACTTTACAATGCAGCGTTATGGATGCTAACACGCTGCGTGCATAACGTTGCAAACACTTATTGTGGGAACACAGCCTTAAAGGGACTCTGTAAGCAAGTATTTGCAAGTATTTGCTATGTGATCTAAGAGCCTCATGACATACTGTAGGAGAAGATTGCTGATTTGTGATGTGTCACTTTCTGGGCTGTATTTTGCTATTTCAATACAATGACTGTTTAATTAGCAGGGATTAACACTGCAGGACTATCTGCCATTGTGTCTGGTTGTGCAGCCATGCCCTCAGCACTAATAAGCAACTTTTTTGTCAATATACGGTACAATGTGCACAGAAGGTTGTCAATCAATGGTGTGGTTGAGGTTACAGAGGGATCAGCATTCTCAGCTCTGCTGGATCTGCAACAGAGAAAACCGTGTCTCTGCCACAACTCTGCACCCAGTAAACTAAAGGCCCCATCACACAATACGATATTGTTAATGATGTCGTTGAAACGTCATGGGTTTTCAGTCGTTCTAACGACGTTGTAACGACATTGTTCAGTGTGACATGTACATCGATCAACGATAATCGGGCAGATCGTTGATGGGAGGTTTGTGAACCGGACCTTAAACCAAATGATGAGTGGTCGTTCAACCTGCAGCATGGGTGTGTGTGACACCTCTATAACGATGTCGTTAACAACCTCGTCTATTGAGAAGTGAAGGACGTAGGTGATCAAATGACCGCAGGTATCGTTTGCTTGTTGCGGAATCGTTTCTGCGTCGTTAACTATATCTATATGTGTGACATTTCACTAGCGATCATTGAACGTCGTTCAAGCGATCTAGGTCAAGTCGGATCGTTGATTGGATCGTTCGACCAATGAAGCCTTAAGTGTTACAACAATCAAGGACTCTGTCCCTACATCATGCTGCTGTTAGATTGCATAATAGAAACCTGCTGAAAGATTCTCTCTAAGGGTGCCTTCACACTGCGATCAGGTCCGGTCCGGGGCTGTCAGGGGTGAACCTAACAGCCCCGGACCGGATCAGTGCACAGAACCGGAGGGCCAATATGCCCTCCGGTTCGGTGTGGAGCCTGCCGCAGCTGCCGCTGCTGATTATTCAGGACCGCGGCTCGCAGGGAGGTAGCCGCGGTCCTGAATTATAACAGCGGTGTGAAACCGCAGGTGTCCGGTTCCCGGATGTTCCTGGATCGGGGCAATCCGGCCCCATAGGCTCCCATGTTAAGGGAGCACCGGATTGCCCCGGAAGGTTCTGGGGGAATCCTGGAGGATCCGGGGGAATCCGGTGGAATCCCGGAGACACCAATTATGAGGAGATTGGTCTCCCAGGACACAAAAATGTTGCAAGCAACGTTTTTGTATCCGGGAGAAAAATCCCACTTCTCCCGGATTCTTCCGGCGAGATGGAAGCCGAATGGCAGATAGCTGCCATCCGGCTCCATCCGGCCCCATAGGCTACTATGGGGCCAAAATCTGGTCCGGGGCTGTCACCCCTGACAACCCCGGACTGGTTCTGACCGCAGTGTGAAGCCACCCTAAGGCTGGTTTCACACTGCAGTTTTTTCCCTGATCAGGTTCGATCAAGTTTGTATGTCAAAACCAGGAGTGTCTCCAAAACTCAGAACAGGAGTCAATCTTTCAATTATAGTTTTTCTCTGCAAGTTGCTCTTCTGGTTCCTCTCCTAGTTTTGACACACAAAACCTGATCGAACCTGAGCAGGGAAAAACCGTGGTGTGAAACCAGCCTAAACATGCAGAAAATGTATTATTTTTAGAGATTGACTAAGATAACTGTTTCCTAAATGTATTTTTATTTGGTATGAGTAGACACAAACAAAATCCGACATTCTAAGGTAAGTTTCAAGTGGTGCATTGATTTGTGATCCAATGGAAATTGTGTAACACAGGTGCTGGATTTTTTTGTGTATATTATACAGAGTTGGATTCTCTCTGGGCACAGACACCCTTCTATGAGTTACCTATATTAATTTGGCATGAGTAATCAGGATACCTAAGGCTGGCTTCACATTGCGGGTTTAACCCATTCCGAGGCTGTCAGGGTGAACCTGACAGCCATGGATCGGATCAGCACACAGAACCGGAGGGCTAATATGCTACCGCACACAGCTGCCGCGACTGATGAATCAGGACCATGGCTGGCAGGGAGCTAGCCGCGGTCCTGAAACAACAGCGGCGTGCAGCTGCAGGTGTCCGGTTCCCGGATCCTCCCGGACCGGTGCAATCCGGCCTCATAGGCTCCCATGTTAGGGAGCGCCGGGAGGATCCAGGTGAATCCGGGAGAATCCGGGAGTAGGCAATTAGAGGAGATATTCTCCTCTCGGACACAAAAATGCTGCAAG
Organism: Allobates femoralis; assembly: GCA_033576535.1. NCBI lineage: Eukaryota > Metazoa > Chordata > Amphibia > Anura > Aromobatidae > Allobates > Allobates femoralis. The sequence goes on along the minus strand of JARQOC010000004.1, from coordinate 433,128,922 downwards.
CAACGTTTTTTGTCCGTGAGAGAATTCTGAATTCTCCCAAATTGTCCCGGACAGATAGAAACCGGATGGCAGAGAGCTGCCATCCGGCTTCTATCTGGCCCCATAGGCTACTATGGGGTCAAAATCCGGTTCGGGGCTGTCCGGTTTACACCTACAGCCTCAGATCGGATGTGACCCGCAATGTGAAGCCAGCTTAAGACTTAATTAAGGATTTACCGTATATACTCGTGTATAAGCCGACCCGTGTATAAGCCGACCCCCCTACTTTTGCCCCCAAAACCTGGGAAAATCTATTGACTCGCGTATAAGCCGAGGGTGGACTCCAGCACAGGTATACAACCCCCAGCAGTGAGGTATACAGCAGCCTCCCCAGTGGTAGTATACAGCAGCCTCCCCAGTGGTAGTATACAGCAGCAGCCCCAGTGGTAGTATACAGCAGCCCCAGAGGTATATGCAGCCCCAGAGGTATATGCAGCCCCAGAGGTGTATACAGCAGCCCCAATATACAGCAGCCCCAGTGGTATTGCAGCCCCAGTGGTATTGCAGCCCCTATATACAGCAGCCCCAGTGGTATTGCAGCCCCTATATACAGCAGCCCCAGTGGTATTGCAGCCCCAGTGGTGTATACAGCAGCCCCTATATACAGCAGCCCCAGTGGTATTGCAGCCCCAGTGGTATTGCAGCCCCTATATACAGCAGCCCCAGTGGTATTGCAGCCCCAGTGGTATTGCAGCCCCTATATACAGCAGCCCCAGTGGTATTGCAGCCCCAGTGGTGTATACAGCAGCCCCTATATACAGCAGCCCCAGTGGTATTGCAGCCCCAGTGGTACTGCAGCCCCTATATACAGCAGCCCCAGTGGTATTGCAGCCCCAGTGGTATTGCAGCCCCTATATACAGCAGCCCCAGTGGTATTGCAGCCCCAGTGGTATTGCAGCCCCTATATACAGCAGCCCCAGTGGTATTGCAGCCCCAGTAATGCAGGGCCCCTATATACAGCAGCCCCAGTGGTATTGCAGCCCCAGTAATGCAGGGCCCCTATATACAGCAGCCCCAGTGGTAGTATACAGGCAGCCCCAGTAATGCAGGGCCCCCCCCTCATGCTCCGGTCTCCTGTAAAGCAAATTATACTTATCAGTGCCCGCTGCCGTCCGCGCCCGCATCTGCCGACATGCGATCCTCCGTCTTCATGCATCTTCTTCCTGTTTCCTGTGCGCGTCGCCGGTAATGACGTCATTGCCTGCGACGCGCACAGAAGCAGGAAGAAGATGAATGAAGATGGAGGATCGCATGTCGGCAGCGGCGGGCGCGGACGGCAGCGGGCACTGATAAGTATAACTTGCTTTACAGGTGACCGGAGCATGAGGGGGGGGGGGCCCTGCATTACTGGGGATGCGGGGGCTGCTGTATACCGCTGTATACAGCAGCCCCCGCACTGACTCGCGTATAAGCCGAGGGGGGTACTTTTCAGCCCAATTTTTGGGCTGAAAAACTCGGCTTATACGCGAGTATATACGGTATATCAAATGTTTGAACAAATCACCCACGAATTATAAGTGATGGAGCAATTAATGGCCACCTTTCTTTCTTTTTAGAGCCGACATCAACTTAATGTCGTCCAAACAGTATCTGACAAATTAGAATCGGTAAGTTCTAAACTGATTACATATTCCACATCAGTTTTCAACAAATACAGAAACCTAGATAAGGCATTTAAAAACATTTACACAATATGTCATTGTGCTAGAACCTGTCTCCTAGGCAAAAAATTGGCACTAGGTTGCGACCTATATGACGGGCACGGTAACCAATGTACTGTGGGTACACTGAGTTTTTGACCATATCATTATCTTTATGCAGATTTTCCAACTCCAAGCTTCATAAACTTGGATGCTTATTGGATGAAGCAGATCAGGTGATGTTCATTCATGAATGTCAAGTTATCGCAGAACCATTAGACATTTTGCTGCAAGAAGTCAATAGGGTTACAAAAAACATCTTGAGAAAAAAGACGCACATTAAAAATTTGACAGGAATCAAACATGAAGCGACCAGGAACCCATTATCCCGCAGTGCTGTCATATTCCAGAGCTGTAATCTCTCTGCACTGGACAGTTCTAAAATTTTCCCACCTTTTTTATATACAAGTGCATCTCAATGAATTAGATTATCATCAAAGAGTTAATTTATTTCAATAATTCAATACATAAAGTGAACCACATATATTATATAGAGTCATTACACACAGAGTGATCTTTTTCAAGTGTTTATTTCTGTTAATGTTGACGATTATGGCTTATTACTATTTGTGACACGAATGAGCTTAACAGATGCTAAATGACACCAGGCCAAAAAGTGTAACTGCTGTTTTTGATGATGTTTATGTAGTAATTGTATTAGCTGTGCAACCCCTCAATATGAAGGCCGGGTTACACGCTGCGATGTCCCAGCGATCCGACCCCACCAACGATTGAGATCGCTGGGACATCGCTATATGATCGCAGGTGAACTGTCACACAAGCAGACTCACCAGCGACCAGTGAGAACGCTGGTAAGCAGGGTAAACATCAGGTAACTAAGCATAGCGCTGCGCTTAATTACCTGATGTTTACCCTGGTTACCATGTCCCAGCGTGTACTGTGCGATGCTGGACATTGGCCGGGAGGCCGTTGATCGCTGGTCTCCCTCTGTCACACACGCCGATGCTGGCCGCTCAGCGGTAGACCAACAACGGAAAAATAGTCCTGGCCATTTACCAACGATCAGCGATCAGCAAGCTCATCGCTGGTCGCTGGTACATGTCACACGCAGCGGCTTCGCTACGAGGTCGCTGCAATGTCACAAAACCTGTGACGTTGCAACGATATCGTTAGCGATATCGTTGCATGTGACGGGCCCTTAAGGGCAGTTCAGGTCACACATCAATATTAATTTTGGCATGTCAATTATTTTACATGTCATTTACCCTGGTTTTGTTGCTCAGAATGACAACTTTCACACTTTTTCCAAAAATTTCCAAAAATGGCTAACTAAAATCTCTACTGTGCGGCCAGCTTAAAGAAGGTTTTCTGTAATAAAACATTGGCCACAGGCAGTCAATATCTTAAGATACTATAACAACTATTACTTAAGTCATGACTTGCCGTCACACCCTGTGCACTCTCTTTATTTCCCTGCCCAATTCATAGACTACTAGAGTCAATCACTGGTTTCTGCAAGAGATTGGCTGCAGCTGTCTACTCAACTAAAAGGAAGCACAAGGGTAGCTTCAGCTAGAACTGATCTGACAAATATGGGATGTTTTGTTATTTTATGACATTTCCGTATTTTTATTGATCGTGGTAAACCGCTTTCAGTTATGGTCTATTGATGTTTGGCAAAGTCTTTGTAGAATGAAGATTCTGTCACCTTTATGATAACATTTTGTTAAAAGAATTTCATTGCTAACTTTTGGAATGTGTGACCGTTGATTACATCATTTTATCTTTAAGGTTACCAAAGCTTTATCCATTCAAATTAAAGATTGCAATGATAACTCACCGGTATTTTACGGTCTACCTTACGCAGTAGAGGTCCCAGAGGTAAGCACAAAACATTTCTTAGGAATAGTAGTGAATTGCTTTGGTTGACTGGTTATCTCACCACATTGGATAGGTTTACCAGATTGTGTAAAAAATTCATTTTCACATTCCCCATTAGAGCAATTTGAGTTAATAATCTGTGATTCAGAAGCTCTATCAATTGACTAAAACAAGGAGAATCAAAACAGACATAAAGTTTTCCATCTGATAGCATTGTAGGAAAATTGAGCATTGCAATATTGGTTCTTCCACAGATTCACACTGATCTCTTGGAATGCCAGCAGTGGCCCAACCTGTGATAACCCTAGCTTTGCCAGATCTTTCTAAAGGCCCAGTTACACACACAGATAATTGTGCAGAGATTGTTCACAGATCTCTGGTTGCAGTGAAATCATGGACACATTGCTCTATTTTGTGGCCGTGTACAAATGTAACAATGTGTCCATGATTTCACTGCAACCAGAGATCTGTGAACAATCTCTGCACAATTATCTCTGTGTGTAAATGGGCCTTAACAAGAAGTCCTTGTGAATACTAATAGCCCCTAACCCCTTCACCCCAGAGCCTGGTTTGGACCTTAATGACAGGGCCATTTTTTGAAATTCTGGCCAGTCTCACTTTGAGGTAATAACTCTGGAACTCTGGGCTTCATGTTAGGCTGGCTTCACATTGTGCTTTTGGGCTGTCCGTGGGGATTCGTCTCCTGTCAGGATCCCAACGGACAACCACGGATTCACACGGATCCCTGCAATCGGATGGCAAATAGCCATCTGATCCGATTCTATGCAGGATCCATGTGGATCCTGTTCTCTCTGCCTGTCCCTGCATCTTCTCTATCTGTCCCTATCACTCCTTGTCTGTCCCTGCCTGTCCCTCTTCTATCTCTGCTCTCCTCTATCCTCTCCCCCGTACTCCCCCCTGTCCTCTCCCCTCCGGTATGTGAAAAAAAAAAAATCCTCCCAGAGGATACTTTACCTTCCAGTTACCGGCTCTGTGACACCACCACAGGTCCTTCAGCCACCAGAAGAGGACTGTCACATCCCCGCAGCCGGTGGAAGGTAAAGTATCCTCTGGGAGGATTTTTTTTTTCACATACCGGAGGGGAGAGGACAGGGGGAGGACAGGGGGGAGGATAGAGGAGAGCAGAAATAGAAGAGGGGCAGACAGACACAGACAGGGAGTGACAGGGACAGACAGGGTTATGTACTGAGCACTGCCTCTGGGCATGCTCAGTACATAATCACGGAGCCGACATGGGATCCGATTTAGAATCGGATCCGATGTCCATAGGCTACCATTGTGTAGCCCTACGGACCATGACGGATCCATCACGGATCCGTGGTGTCCGATTTTAGTCACGGACACCAAAATCACAGCTGGCTACGATTTTGGATCCGAGACTAAATTGGAAGGCTACGGATTGTGCATAAATTGGGTGGCAAAAAGGACACATCCGAGCACAATCCGAGCCCATAGGGAAACATAGGAGCAAAAATCGCATCCGAGTCTATCCAATTTAACACGGATAGACTCGGATGCCTCAAAAACGCAGTGTGAAGCCGGCCTAAGTGGTAAATTTAGGACGATCTTTCTTTTGTTTATTTATGAAAAAAACTGAAATTTGGTGAAAATTTTGAAATAAGCAATTTTCAAACTTTCAATTTTTATTCTGTTAAACCAGAGAGTTATGTCACACAAAATAGTTACTAAATAACTTTTCCCACATGTCTACTTTACATCAGCACAATTTTGGAAACAAATTTTTCTTTGTTAGGAAGTTAGAAGTAGAGATGAAAGATGTTTTATTCGAATTGTTCGCCAATCTCAAATTCAAGCTGTTTTGGGCGGTGTTCGAGTCATTCGACGTATGCGAACAATTTGTTTAAAATTCAGCAGTTATGTTCGATAACGCTTCGATCACCAAAAGCTTAACCCTAACCCTAATACTGTTAATGAATGTTAATATCCAGTTTCAGTGTATAGTGTGCGGGAGGGGGGGGATTGGGGTTTAGATCGGTGCTGCAGAAATACTGCCGATCTCTATTTTTTTCCTCCTAACTGCATATACAGTGGGGCAGAGCAAGCTGTCAGTCAATCACACACAGCAAAGTGCATTTTTTGCACACAAGCAAGGGCATGTGTCATTGGCTGTGTATGTCATATGTCCTTGCCCTATAAGACCCAGCCATTTTCTCCATTGCTACCATTTCCTCAGTGCTGCAGTTGCGTGTCAGTCAGGCACCGCTACTGCTGCTGTGGGCGCTATAAAGTCTTAGTTAGATAGATAGTGAGTGAATCTCAAGTTAGATCTAGGTTTAGGGAGTAGGGACTAGTTAGAATCTCAGCCCTTTTAAGGGCTATTTCAGACAAGTAGGGAGTAGGGATTAATTGTAAATATCAGCCCTTTTGAGGGCTTCTTCATAGAAGTAGGGACTAGTTATAATATCAGCCCTTTTGAGGGCTAGATTAGAGCAGTTCCTATTAGTTTTTGCCAGGCAGGTGCGTGCCAGTGCTGTGCAAGTGTTTTTCACAGCATCTGGCCAAATCTAGCTCAGGCAATCCTTTAGGGCAGGTAGTGTAGCACTGCTGTGAAGAAAGCTACACCGCCTGTCTTTAGTAGTCAATTTTTACTGCAGCTATTCCAGCAATTTTTTTTGGGCTGGTAGCAGTGTCTGGTAGTTAGCGGTGTAGCCCAACTGTAAAGTAAGCTACCTAGCCTGTCTATCCAGTAACCAATTTTTTACTGCAGCTAGTCCAGGCAATCTTTGTGGGCTAGTAGCAGTGTCTGGTAGTCAGTGGTGTAGCCCAGCTGTAAAGTAAGCTACCTAGCCTGTCTATCCAGTAACCAATTTTTTACTGCAGCTAGTCCAGGCAATCTTTGTGGGCTAGTAGCAGTGTCTGGTAGTCAGTGGTGTAGCCCAGCTGTAAAGTAAGCTACCTAGCCTGTCTATCCAGTAACCAATTTTTTACTGCAGCTAGTCCAGGCAATTTTTTGGGGCTAGTAGCAATGTCTGGTAGTCAGTGGTGTAGCCCAGCTGTAAAGTAAGCTACACCACCTGTCTATCCAGTAGCCAATTTTTTACTGCAGCTAGTCCAGGCATTGTTTTGGGCTAGTAGCAGTGTCTGGTAGTTAGCGGTGTAGCCCAGCTGTAAAGTAAGCTACACCGCGTGTCTATCCAGTAGCCAATTTTTTACTGCAGCTAGTCCAGGCAATTTTTTTTGGGCCTGTAGCAGTGTCTGGTGGACAGTGGTGTAGCCCACTTGTGAACAAAGCTACACCGCCTGTCTAGTTCAGACTAATTTTTAACTGCACCTAGCCCAGGTAATAGTTTGGGCCTAGTAGCAGCGCTACATGTTAGACATTGTTTCACTTGTGAAACACTCTACACCGCTTGTGCAGTTCAGACTAATTTTTAACTTCACCTAGCCCAGGTAATAGTTTGGGCCTAGTAGCAGTGTCATTCAGACAGTGGTGTGCAGCCCACTTGTGAAACACACTACACCGCCTGTCTAGTTCAGACAAATTTTTAACTGCACCTAGCCCAGGTAATAGTTTGGGCCTAGTAGTAGTGTAATTTAGACAGTGGTGTGTAGCCCACTTGTGAACCAAGCTACACCGCCTGTCTAGTTCAGACTAATTTTTAACTGCACCTAGCTCAGGTAATAGTTTGGGCCTAGTACCACTGATTGGCCACTTAGCTCTGCTCGATTTCCATCCTAATTTTCTTATCCTAACAACTGCAGAGTTGCCAATTTAGTCACATACAAAATGAGTGGCAAAAGGCCTGCTGCTGGTGGAAAGGGAATAGGCGTGGTGAATAGGGCAAAAAGGTTTGTGTCCGTGGGGTAGGTGGTAAAGCAACAGTAACATCTGCTGAAGAAAGACTATCTTCCAGCCAAGGTAAGATGTCTACTTATTTCCGTGGACACACAGATTCTTGGACAAAGTGCTTCGGTGTCCGCGCTGCTGCTCCGGGATCAAAGAAACACAGACACAGGAATGTCTGGTACAGCTACAGCCTTTATTTTTCGACGCGTTTCGGAGCCTCCTCCCGAGCTCCTTCCTCTGTGTTTCTTTGATCCCGGAGCAGCAGCGCGGACACCGAAGCACTTTGTCCAAGAATCTGCATCTCGACCACGATCACCGTTGGGAGTGCGGTCCCTGCAGCAGCTGCTTGTACGCTTTTCTACCAGTTGTGGGTTTCACAACTGCTAAAGGTGAGCAATTCCACATCAACAAGTGAAAGTGTTTAATTGAGATAAGACCCTATATGCGCATTCTTTCTTTCACAGATTTTTATTTCCGTGGACAATCTGATATGATCCCTGTCTTACGGACACGACCATCGATACCTATTGTAGGTGAGGCACAAAAACAGCTGGTGCTTGAATGGATCTCAAGTGCTCCATCAGGTGGCCTCTCCTCCACCTCAACTTCAACATCCCAAACCCTCCAGTCCTCTGAGTTGTCACCCCAATCGCACTTGCTTCTTCCCAGCTCCCAATTCTCCAGCCGACCTACTGAGTATGGGGTAACAGAGATGGTTGAGTCTGCAGAGCTGTTCAGTCACACTATAGCCTGGGAATCAGAGGTCTTCTCCAAAGCTGCCGTGAGTCCAGACGAGGAAATGATCTGCACTGATGCCCATAAGCTTTGTGACTCGGATCAAGGCCCAGATGAAGAAGGTTCTGAGCATAATGTAGACCCTCATTCCCAAACGGTAACTCCTCTTGGTGCAGACAATGAGGAAGCTGCTGATGAGACTCAGATCCCTGATTGGACCGACAACTTAACTTTTCGGTCAGGGTAGGTAGAGGTTGTCTCTGAGGAGGGAGGGGTGTGATAACACGCAGGGTGATGATGAGGTTGGAGATCACACTTACTGTCAACCCACAGTCAGGCAGTCGATGAGGTCAGCAGAGGAGGTGGAGGAGGATGCTAGTGACGACAAGGTTAGGTTGCGACTTCCTGGACAGAGATGGAGTACTGGAAGCACGTCAACAACAGCATCCGCAGCCACAACTCTGCCTCTAAGCAGAAGTCGTGCTGGCTCTGCAGGTCGCATGGGCTCTAAGCCTTGCATAGCCTGTGCCTTTTTTTAACATCGCCAAGGATCACCCAACTCATGTGATCTGTAAGATTTGTCACCAATCTCTGAGTAGAGGCCAAAAACTCAATAGTTTGAGTATTTCATACATGAATGGTCACATGGATATGAAGCACAAGTCGCAGTGGGAAGATCACTGTGCTACAATGCGGGCTAGCCGGGCTGGCCAACCACTGTCTGCTCCATCAAGTGCATCTGCGTGCTCTTCATCCTCTGTGATTGTGAGGACAGCTGTCACTCATGCTATTGGATTCACACCTTCCACCTCTTCACCTGCAACAGGCAGTTTGATTTGGAGGTAGTCACTTGTTTTTGAAGTGGAAAATGCTGCTGGTGTTGAGCTCTCTCAGACATCGAGAGCACCACCTTTGGATGAAGGCAACATTATATCTGCGCCTGCACCTCCCTCACAGACCAGCAGTTTTCCGGGGACACCCTTCTCAACCCCGTATCAATACAGCAGCCAGCCCTCCATCCCTCAGATGTTGGCTACAGAAATGCTGCCTTTCCGCCTGGGAGACACAGAGGATTTTAGAGACCTTATGTCCGTTGCAGTGCCCCAGTACCAGATGCCCAGTCGCCACTACTTCTCCAAGAAGGGCGTGCCTGCTGTGCTACACCAGCATATTGCAGACAACATCACTGCTTCCTTGAGAAACTGTGTGTGTGACAGGGTGCATTTCACCACAGACACTTGGATCAGTAAGCATGGACAGGGGTGTTACATGTTGGTGACTGGGCACTGGTTAACTATGGTGACAGCTGGAGAAGCGTTTGCTGCACAAGTCTTGCTGTCCCTACGAGTTGTGCGTCAATCCTCAGTACATAGCAGTTCCTCCACTGCTTCTGCCTCCTCAACCTTTTTTCGGTCCTGCACCTGAGCCTGTCTGGTAATGCCACCCGCATTGTAACTGCACAAGGAATCCAGCACACCTCCTTACTATGCTGGCAGCAGGGCTCACCGGCATCAGGCGGTGTTTACCTTGAAATGTCTATGAAATGTGAGTCACACAGCTAAGGAGTTGTGGTCAGCTCTGGAGACTGAGTTTCAGCAATGGTTGTCAACCTGCAGCCAGGGAAGGCCGTGTGAGACAGTGATGCAAACCTCGGTGCGGCCCTTCGCCGGGGCAATGTCACACACGTGGCTTGTATGGCTCACATGTTGCACCTGGTTGTCCAGCAATTTTTAACACACTATCCTGGCCTAGATGAGCTTCTGCAGAGAGCATGGTCGCTGTGTGCTCACTTCGGCGTTCGCATCCGCAGCTCAATGACTTGCATTGCTCCAGAAGTCTTTCGGCCTGCTGATTCACCGTCTGAAATGCGATGTGCCGACACGCTAGAATTCCACTCTGCACATGTTGCAGCGACTGTGGCAGCACCGCTGAGCATTGGTGCAATACGTTATGGCGTATAGCCTGGGGCAACCAGATTCAGAGGTGGGGCAGATCACGCAGCTGGATTGGTCTCAGATCAAGGACCTACGCACCCTTCTGCACAGTTTCGAAATGGCGATGAAGATGTTTAGCGCTGACAATGCTATTATCTACATGCTGGAGTACACTCTAAACAGTATTCAGAGTCAAGTGGTGGGACAAGAGGAGGTGGAGGAAGTACAGGAGGAGTCCTATGCAGAAGGGATAACAAGATCACCAAGGTCCTCACTGTCAGCAGCACCAAGACGGCAGGTATGGGAAGGTGGGGGAGAGGGATTAACGAGGGCGCATGGTAGCAGCCAAACTGTTGTGGAAGGTGCAGGAGTCCAGGAAGAAATGAAGGACGAACTGGCGAAGGGCATGGAAGACTCATCAGATGAGGGAGACCTTGATTACATTTTTGCTGTGCAAGGTTGGTGGGAGAGGGCAGAGGAAGGAAGCATGATTCTCACCTCGCCGCCACCAAACACAAGGACTTGGTCCTCCTGGATGCGCAAGACACATGAGCGCCTTCTTGCTGCACTACCTGCAGCATGACCCTCGGATTGTCGGAATTAGAAGTAATGGCGGCTACTGGGTTGCCACACTCGTAGATCCCCGGTACAAGACCAAATTTGCCGAAATAATTCCTGCCATAGAAAGGGACACACGCATGCAGCAGTATCAGCAGAATCTGTTACGCAATCTTAGATCAGCTTTTCCACAAAACACCAGTGGTATACAGAGTGAATCTCACAGGAGTATCGCCAAGTGAACATCGATGCCATGACTGTGGAACTGGACCCTTGCTCATTTTGGGCTTCCAATCTGGAAAAATGGCCTGAGTTTGCCACTTATGCCTTGGAGATCATGTCGTGCCCTGCAGCCAGCATTCTCTCTGAACATCTCATCAGCGCTGCTGGTGGTGTGCTGACAGATAAGCGCACGCATCTGTCCAGCCAGAATGTGGACAGACTAACGTTCATCAAGATGAACAAGTCATGGATCCGCAAGGACTTTTCTAACCCTGTGTCATCCTGGGGAGACTAAAGGCTTGTGGATTTTTGAATGTGCTGCATGACAGTTACCAAGAATTTTAAGCTTGCAACTGTGGGGCAATTGATGCTGTCACGCTTCCGGGGGAAGGCACCCTAGAGTGGACCCACTGGGCTGTGGTACCGAACTCCCCTGGGTGAGCTGATCCTAGTTTACCCAACCCCTATACAGGGTTTGTCAGGGGCAAGCCCAGGGGGTCTAAATACCACAGCAGCTAGTACCAGGGGGGCGGCTCGTAAGGTTAGCCTATACTAAGGAATAGAGAAGTATTCCAGGTAACAGGGCACAAGGCTAGGAGACCAGGAATGGTGCTACCAGGGAAGAGCACAGCAAGGGTTCCAGGAAACAGAGTACAAGGCTGGAGGACAGGAATGGTGCTACTGGGAAGGAGCACTGCAAGGGTTCCAGGACACAGAGCACAAGGAAGGCCTGACCAACAGTCAGCAAGGCAGAAGCAAACTGACTTAATAATCAGGCACCTCCTCAAAAGTGCATCTGTAAAATACGCAGCATCTGAATGGCAAAAGTGAATTTCCATTCACTTTGCTGGGAAACACAGATGTGCTTTTGAGGAAAAACGCAGCGTAAAAAACACGGCAAATGCGCTGCGTGTAAACGCAGCCTTAGCCGTGAAAATAAAAAAATATATTTTCTCCACAAAAATGTTCTTTCAGCTGAAATTTTTTTAGTTCCACAAGGGTATTAGGAAAAAATGGACCCTAAAATTTGTAGTGCAATTTCTCCTGAGTTTGCCGATACCTCACATGTGGCAGAAAACTATTTTTTGGGCACACAGCAAGGCTCCAAAATAAAGGAGGGGCGCTTTGGAGTGCAGACTTTGAAGGAATGACCTGCGGGTGTCATGACGCATTTTCAGAGCCGTTGAGGTGCCAAAATAGTGGGAACCCCCCACAAGTGACCCTATAATGGAACTGATGTAGGTTTTCCTTGTATGTGAATTTTACAATATGGTGGCATATGGGAGTTGTGTAGAGTGCATCAGGTTGGCATTTGTGAGTTGTGTAAAGTACGTCAGGTTGGTCTATATACTTTTGTAGAGTACGTCAGGTTTACATCTGGGTTGTGTTGAGTGCATCAGGTTGGCATTTGTGAGTTGTGTAGAGAACATTAGGCTGACCTGTGTGCGTTGTGTAAAAATAAATTCAGTATTGCATGGATGTGTGGTAGTCTTTGAGAACATTGTTTTATGTGTAGGTCAGGTTGGTCGGGGCATGTATCACATTGCCAAATGATGTCTTTTCTTATGCCCCTTTTGTAAAACATTTGATACTTTTTTTATGGCTTACTTTTCCGCCTACCTGAGAAACATTCCCAGGAAATGTTGCTCTGCTACTATATGGGCACCTTCAGTTCCAGAGGTACTGTGGCTTGCTTCTTCCTGAGTTTCAAACATTAGGGCTTTGATTGCTACCTTCTGGAATTGAAGAAAGGAACTGGTCTGGCCTGCGCATCATCTAATATATAAAGCTAATGTGTGTATGTGTGTGTGTAAGTGTGTGTATGTCCGGGATTGGCATCTACAGCGTCAAACTACAGCCACAAAATTTTGCACAGTCACACGTCTGGATCTCGAGAGCGACATAGGCTATGTTCAATTCACCAAACAATTTTGTTTGAAAGTGACAGTTACCAGTTGACAGTTGTGAATGAGAGGGGCTTAATGACAGCACCAAAGACTAACAGCATATACCAGCATATAGTCACTAAGGTGGGGCCCTGACATGGAATATTCACCACGCATGGGGACATGTATACACACCATATGCACACAAAGAGTAACAGCCAAGGTGGAGCCCCAACATTGGATACCACGCACCCGAACACAAACACACACCACAAAGAGACACACACAACACAGAGACACACACCACACAGACACCCCCCCACAGGGACACACACACATATACACCCTATAGGGACACATACACACCCCACAGGGACACAGAGACACACACACCCCGCAGGAACACACAGACCCCATAGGGGTGGACACACACCACAGAGACACCCCTCACCCCACAAGGACACACACCACAGGGACCCCCCCACGGGGACACACGCACACCACTGGGACACACACACACCCCAGGGACACACATACCGCAGGGACACACACACCACACAGACAGACACAGATGTGCACAAATCGCCTCACACAACTCGCCTCATACGTGTGCTATCTTTAATTACCAAAAATAAACATCTGATTAAAAACAGCCAATGTGCAACACATGTGTCATATAGGGAATTAAGGCAGATGTCAGTCACATGAGCTGTCTTTTATGTGCATGTGTGAGGTAATATATACTGCCCGGCTGGGTGGAGGGTTTACTGTTGGCTGGAGATTTATTAGGCTGCCTATAGCAACCAATCACAGCTCAGCTTCTATTTTCTTACAGGTCATTAATATGACATATTCAAATTCTATTTTGTTATAGCTAACAGTAGTTATTTATTAACCCGGGTGTAGCCGGGTAGTACAGCTAGTGCTACATAAATGCATTGTATAGTGCCATCTGTATGATGAGCATGGCAAGTTTCTTTTACCATACCTTAAACTTTCTCAAAGCATGGTAAGGCTGGAGGACTTGATTAGAAAGATCAACTCCCCATGTGTTTAATGTACTGTACCCCAGGACATAGTCTGGTTTGTTGACTTGTGTATAGTGGAGGCCATGGTGCCGAGACCAATGATTGATGTAAAAAAAATAACATCCCTCTTGTCCTTTTAATTGACCACGAACATGTTGTTTTTATATTGGGCTCTGCTCTCACCCTTTCTGAGCAGCTGCCCAATCAATGACTTAGGGAGGCTCTTCTGGCTTTTCCGCACTGTACCGCAAGCTGCAGTAGCTCTGTCAGAAAGGGACTTGAAGAGTGGGATGCTGGTATAGAAGTTATCAACGTACAGGTGATAACCCTGATCCAGCAGTGGGTGCACCAAATCCCAATTTTTTCACTCACCCCCAGGACAGGGGGTCATTCAGGGGGTTGAATTTGGGTGTCATTCCCTTCATACACTCTAAACCTGTGGGTGTGCCCTGATGTACTCTCACAAAGCTTATACATTTTGACCCCATACCTGGCCCTCTTACTGGGCAGATACTGCTGGAATTCGAGCATCCCCTTGAAGTGGATGAGGGATCTCTCTTTGCGGATTGTAAACTTCAGCAAACTTGTTTTTGAAGTGCTTGATGACTGGCCTAACTTTGAAAAGTCGGTCAAAGTTGGGGTCATCTTGGAGAAGACATTGTGTATTATCGTTATGGTGCAGAAATTTATTAATGGCCTCAAAATGTATCCGGGTCATAACCATGCTGAATACTGGAGTTTTGTATAGAACATCAATACTCCAATATTGCCACACTTCTGGCTTCTTCACTAACCCCATGTGGAGAACCAGCCCCCAATACTTCATCGTTTCCACTGCATCTATGGGAGTCCAGCTGGAAAATGATGAAAAGGGGTTTTGGCAAGAAATTATTGGGTGTACAGATCTGTGTGGCCCACCATAAGATTTATAAATTCCTTAGAGAAAAAGACATTGAAAGAATCAATTTCCATGAGGCCAGCTGTATCAAATTGGATTCCTGATTGCGCTGTAAAATCAGGAATCTGTGACTCGTAATCTTGGGGGAGTGAGATTGATCGGAGGTCACTAACACTGGGTTGGGGGGTCACTAGTGCTGGCTTGGGGTTCACTAACAAAGCACTGTATCCTGCGGTATCTCCGCGTGGTTCAGAATCATTGGAGGAAGAGGAGTGGGCGGAATACAGGAAGGTGGGATCTAGAGATGGGCGAGTCCTAAAAGACTCGGAATCGCAAGACCCCAACGAGTCCGAGTGCAGGACTCGGGACTCGTTGCGAGTCCAGCGAGTCCAATGTTAATGAATAGGGAACCGAGTAATAGCGAATAATGACATTTACAACACGCTGATGTGTCTCTGAAAGTGTGCGAGTCCAAATTGGTTTTAAGTGCGCACAGCCACCGAGATGTGGTTTGGTGTTGCTGTATGCGTCACTTGCTGGCGGGGTAAGTGTGCGCGCTCACACTTGGCAGTGAAGCCGCACACTACACTCCCTAAGGTGGTGTACGTGCTATTTAAAGGTAGGAGAGCAGCAACGCACTGGTCTGCCACAGAAAAAATAACGCTCTATGGGCTATTAGGAACAAAAATCGATCTGGTGCAAAAACAAAAAGGAAACAGCACCTCAGCTAAGCCTCTGACTGCAGCTGTTAGCAAAGCTGAGTGAGTAAGCTAAGCTATGAGGTCCGTCCTGTGTGCACTGTAAGGCTTCTCCTTCCTTCCCTCCCTGCCTGCCTGCCTGCCTACACAGCACTACTCTGTCCTCCTCCTAGCTCTCAGAAGAGCTTTTTGGGTTAATATAAAGAATCTTCCCTACACTGACAATCCCTGATCTGCTCCAGCATATATCTCTCTCTCCCTATACTAGGTCAGATCGTCTCAGGAATGTGGCCAAAATGGCGGGGACAAGCCTTATATACTGCCTTGCCTGTCATACATGACATAGGCATCACGATGGACAGCAGCCAATCATAGTCCTGACACAACCAACTTTGCTATGCCATTACTGACTATGATTGGCTATCTTCACAAGTTTTCTGACCTAACACGCACGCTGTGCTGACTCGGAACATAACAGATTCTGTATTCGAGAGTCCGACTCCCGAATACAGTATACAGGACTCGGAATCGTAGACTCGTAGGACTCGGAATCGTAGACTCGCTCAGACTCGCTGCTGACAGCGGGTATCTGTGAAGAGTCAAGCTTATTGCCATTGAGTTCCATTGGACTCGTCACTGTGCGAGTCCAAGCTGGGAGATTCGCCGAGTAACGAGTCCTGCGAGTACCTTCAGAATCGCCGAGTCCCGAGTCCTAGCGAGTAGACCCGCCCATCCCTAGTGGGATCCTCTCTCTCACTATCATTGTCTGAAGCAAGGACAGCATATGTCTCTTCCGCTAAGTACCGCCTTTGGGACGGTGTGGTGTAAGTTAGTAATGTAATCAGATTTTATTCAGGTATGTGAGTGTTTGGTGTAAACTTTTATTTGTTTGAATAGAGGGAAGAAAAAAAAAGAAAATAAAATAATGTGGAAAAAAAGATAAAAATAAAAGTAAGAGTATAAAACGCTGGTAGAATAAAAACTAAACAGATGCAAGTACGAATAACTTACTGAGTGCTTGCAACTAAACTACAATAACCATTATTTTGTGCAGTAGAAAAAACTATAGTGTAACTACTGCAAGATTTTTTCACTAAAATTGGTAAGCGGACGTCAGTAAAAATAAATTACCGAACGCCCGCAACTGACGCTAACACTGACAAAAATTCAGTAAACAATAAAGTAGTTAGTGGCGAATACTACTGTATATTTTTATTGTCCCTAATCTAGACCTATCAACTGATTTTAATGCTGACAAAAATTCAGTAAAAAATACAGTAGTAAGAGGTAAATACTACTGTGTATTTTTAATGTCCCTAATCTAGCCTATGAACTACATTAAATTATTTGTATTCAATTCTTATTTTACACTGACAACCGGATGTCGATCAGTGATTCAGCATCACCGATCTGTTTCAACGGTAGAAGGAAGCGTACATGGATGTGGTGTTCAACGGGGGAAGGAAGCGTACATTGGTGTGGTGCTCACTAGGGGAAAGGGGATCACGGACAGAAAAAAAAAGTCCCGTCCAAAACTGAGCACGGATGCTGATCAGTGATGTGGATCACTGATCAGCGCTCAGCAGCTACAGGACACATGCACAGAGGTGGTGCAAAAGTTGGATAGAAAAATGGACAGAAAAGAAGTCCTGTTAAAAATCGAGCACGGACGCATATTGGTGATGTGGTTCACAGATCAGCGCTTGATGGCTCCAGGACATGTGCAGGGAAGTTAGATACGGTAGTGTAATAAACAAGGAGAGAGGAGGCGCAATGGTGCAATACCGTCTGTATAATTAATCCCTCAAGAGGGTTATATATATGTGCACTAACCTGATAATGTGGTGCAGGCCATGCACAACACTGGTGTAAGCGTTGTTTTTTTACCTCCTAGTTACCTCGTGTAACCCCTGGTCCTCACAGCGCTAGAACCGAGCTGCTCCTGCCGTGTAACTCAATGAGACAATGCAGTTTTCTGATGGATCCACGGTCTGTAATGGGCGCTCAGGTAAGAGCAAGGGATTCCCAGGTAAATTAAAAAGGCTTTATTCCTCGTACCTCCATAGCCACAACAGGTTTCAACGGCTTGTGACCGTCTTCATCAGGTGAAATGAGTTTTCACCTGATGAAGACGGTCACAAGCCATCGAAACATGTTGTGACTACTGAGGCACGAGGAATAAAGCCTTTTTAATTTACCTGGGAATCCCTTGCTTTTACCTGAGCGCCCATTACAGACCGTGGATCCATCAGAAAAAAGATAGGGTAGTGTGGCTCACTGATGGACCCGGTGCTCAGAATAAATTAAGTTCCTATTATCAAGTGATAGCTTCGGCACACGGACATATGAAAAAACAAGTCTTCTTGCATTCAAAAATTGATTCTTTATTGATGAAGAGCGATCATCATCAATAAAGAATCAATTTTTGAAAGCAAGAAGATTTGTTTTTCATATTTCCGTGTGCCGAAACTATCACTTGATAATGTGCAAGGAAGTGACGCAAAAGGAGGGAGAGAAAAAGATGGGGAAAAAAAAGTCCAAAACGAGCACAGATGCTGATCAGCGCTCGGCGGCTTCAAGATGCGCAGGGAGGTGGCATAAAAAAAAGGACAGATTAGCACTCTGTGGGGGGATGGGGAGGGAATGAGGAGAGGGGGTTGGGGGGTAAGAGGGGGTGAGAGAGAGAGAAGTTAAGAAGGAGAGGACAGAAAGAAATGTCTTCTTTCAGGAGCAGCAGGCAAGCACAAGAAGCAGGAGCAGTGATGTCACAGGCAAAAATCGCGTGTGGCACCACAAGTCCCAGCCAGATCAGCAGCAGAACTGCACAGTGACCGCTCTCCTCACGGGTCTAACAGGAATAAGCTTGAAGAGGGCGGTCTCTTTGTGGTCAGACTTCTAATCTGCAGCATGATTGGGCAATTGTGGAATTGCTCCAATCATGGCTGGGGGCTGCGGGTCTGTAGTCCCCTGCTGCAGCCTATGATGAATGCTGTAATAGCGTTCATCATAGCTGCACATCAAGGATTCGAGCAATTTCATTGCTTGAATCCTTGAAATGTGTGATTAAATATCTATGGTGGTGAGAGATAAGGGTGCATAGGGTGTTATCTTTAGATAAAGGAGGGTGCAAATCCCTTTTTATGAAAAGTGCTCACCTGATATGGTTGTGTGACCCACAACCAGTATCAATGCATATACAACTGCTGGATCCACACCTTCACATGCAACGTGGCAAGAACTGGACAGGATGGACAAAGTGCTGACGATCCGCGCTGCTGCAGAAATGACCGGACCCACAAGGTCTTTGGCAATGATGTAGCTTTTATTTATCCAACGCGTTTTGGAGTGTACCTTGTTCCTTCCTCAGGGATTACATACCTTCCTCTGGGATTACATATGTAATCCCTGAAGAAGGAGCAAGGTACACTCCGAAACGTGTAGGATAAATAAAAGCTACATCATTGCCAAAGACCTCGTGGGTCTGGTCAATTCTGACAATCACAGTGATTGTCGTCATGAAGGGTGAGGAAACTCCCCAAGGCAACGATGGCTGATACGTACCTTCTAGAAGGTACCAGAATTTTCAAGCGATTGCTGTGACAGCAGCTGCAGTGATCGCTTGAAAGCTGAAAGTACTAGATACATCCAATGTCGGGAACGCTAAGATTTCTTGGATGTATCCAGTCCAAAGAGGTTAAAGGGAATCTGTCAGCAGGTTTTTGTTATGTAAGCTGAGGACAGCACACTGTAAGGGTTAAAAAAACAAAATCAACTGTACCTCTCTTACTAGTCTGTTTGCTATTGTTTATGTAAACTAATCACCTGGTGATTACCATTACTGGACTATGTTGCTCTCACAGCTCTGCTATATTGCTAAAACTAAATGTTTTGATTATAGCAGAAAGGCTGCAGCCAGTAACCCCTGCAGCCAGATACATCATTGGATTTAGGGTGTCTTTGCCTCCATTATGTTACTGTCAGATGAGGTAGCAAAAACCTGCTAACAGATTCTCTTTAAAGTTTGCCTTTTAGATCAAATCTTTGCAAAACAATTTCAAACTATTTTTAAAGCACTTGGTCTTGATGTACTGTTTAATTTCCGATGAGGTTATGCTCAGGGATGTAACGATCATGGTCACAGGGGTCACAACTGCGACCAGGCTCTGAGGTACAGGGGCACACCGACTCCAGAGCCTGCATAAATTAGATGTGTGTATGAGGATGCACATCCATTTGAAGTGCATTGTGGCACAGAGATTCATTGGGTCCCTGCACTCCGATACACACTACCAACCTAACTGTGGCTGGCAGCTGACATTGCGTGCCCATGACTGGGAGCAGCACATGAAAGTAATAACAGGCACCATAATGGGTGCTCCAAAGTCAGCCTCCGGTCACTGCATACTGGCTACAGAGGACACTGGCGACGTGGGAGCAAAGGAAAGGTAAGTAGAATTTTTTTTTCTTAAATTATGTGGTCAGCTGACATGGATCATCGATCGTCATGATCTAAAGCACCACGGCGGGGATCACGCTGTTCCCTGCTGGCATCGTTGGCTCCGTGATGCAGTCGTGGGGCCTCAATATGTTGCCATGACATTGCGGGGTCAGCTGATGAACCTGGATGCTGTCATGACTCACTCTCTGCCAGCTATGTTTGAGTGATGTCACTAGCAGAATGTAATCATTTGTGCTGTGCAGAGGGATGCTGAAGAATCTCTCTGCATAACACAAATGATCGGACACTGCAGTGCTGAGGCGCCCTAAAGGGCTGTGTAAAATAAATGAAAAGTTTTTTAAAAAATATGAAAAAAAATAAAAAACATAAAAGTTCATATCACCCTCCCCCTTTTGCCTCATTAAAAATAAAACTATTAAAAAAAACCATATTTGGTATCTCCTCTTTCAGAAATGCCCAATCTATCAAAATATTAAATCAATTATTCAGATCTGTAAATTGCATGTAGTAATGAGAGATCAAAACATCCCATCTACCTAAAAATGGTATCATTAGAAATGTCAGCTCAAGCTGCAAAACATAAGCTGTCACACAGTCTCCGATCCCGAAAAATGAGAACGCTATGGGATGCAGAAAATGGCTACAAAAATGCAACTCTTTTTCTTCTGAATTTTTTTCACCACTTAGCTAACAGTAAAAATATACATGTTTAGTATCTAGGAACTCGTACCGACCTGAGGCATCATAACAACATGTCAGTTTTATTATATAGTCAACATGATGACTAAAAAACCCAAAAGACAAATGTGTAAATGCATTTTTTTGCAATTTCATCGCACTTGGAATTTTTTCCCATTTTCCAGTACACTGTATGGTAAATAAATTATGTAATTCAAAAGTACAACTTGTCCCGCAAAAACCAAGCCCTTGTATGGCTATATTGATGAAAAATAAAGAAGTTATGGCTCTTGGAAGAAGAGAAAACGAAAACCAGAAAATGGGGAATCGCCCAGGGTTGAAGCATCAGCAATTAAATAAATAATAATAATATTAATAATAATAATAATAATAATAACAAGACTAAAGTGGTGCTTTAACTTTGTAATGAATAGGAAAAGCTTTTCAATATATTTAGTTATTTTTTCATCCATGAAAATCTGATCAAGAAAAGTAATCAAACTTACTACATTTTTTTTTCTCTACCAGAAAAATCACTGAATAAAGACTAAATAAAGTTACACGAGATTCTATAAGCATTTTATATTGGAACAACACCAGCAACATTTTACATTATTGGGCCGACAGAATTTTAGATGCTATACCTGTATGTTAGATAAAAAATGTATAACTATTTTTTTTATTGCAGAATGTGCCTGTAGGTTCTATAATTTGCAAAGTTACAGCAGAAGACTTTGATAACAGCAGAATGGTACCAGTGATATTTACAATTGAAGAGGTGAACAATAAATAAGATTATACTGATTTTTAACAAACCATCACTTTGTTTTCTTATTTTAATTGTTATGTCTACATGTTCATGGGTTACGTCTTATATTCGACTATTAGGGTCTTGTATTGCTAAGATTAATTTACTTGAACAGTTATAGATATATTAAATCACTTAGGTTCCATTTCCACATCCATCTTTGTTGCATCCATTTTTTTCTCATCCGTTTAAAAGCTAAAGGAGACAAAATGTTTGAACATTTCTTTATCTATTCACTCTTAACAATGGGTCAGGGAAAAACAGATGGAATGCTGAGAAATCACTGAAGCAGAAAGGATGTCTACCAAACTACAAAATGGATGAGAATAAGAAATGATCTGTCTTATGGCAGAGGCACACTTATGCAAGCTGCATTCAGGATCCTCGCATGCATCTTGCTTGACCTGGATGCCTGCTTCTCTGAACAGGAGCGTGGAGCTGATCATGTTTCTATGGAGCTCCACGCTACCGTTCAGAGAGGCAGTGGCTAGGCCAGGCGAGTCATGCAAGCATAGTGTGTCTCTGCCCTTACAGGTCGGACAACATTTATAAAACGGATGTGTGTATGGGTCATTGAAATGCAATGGGTCCATGCACTGTCCATGAGAAAGACAGTATATGGACATTTTGAACAGATGTTCATGAAGACAGGCTACGTTCACATGGGGAAGTTGTCAAGACTGGTATTTCATAAGCCTCATCCACTTGTAGAAAAGTGTTTCAATCTGCTGTGGAAATATAGGAAATTTAATAGCTGATTTCCTTGTGCAATACATTACGAATGATGAAATTAATTAAATCCACATTGACCAGTTCCACCACCTGTTCATACGATGGTTTTCCTTGATGTTATTGGAATGTGCACATTGTAAATTCAGACTGAAGACAGTAAAACCTCAAAGTGACATACCATATATGGAAGCAAAGAACAAAGAAATATGTGAAACAAACTACAATATTTGTTAAACCAGAGATTCCTCAAACCAACTCCCTATAACCTGTATGACAGCTCATAAAACCTAAGTATTCTTTCAAGAAACTTCATCAGGTATTAATCTGGGGTGGATTTTAAACAATCATGAAGAAGTTCTATGAGCTGTTGAAAACTTAAAGGGATCCTGTCACCTCCAAAACGCCTCCTAAGCTACCAAAACATGTCCCTGCAGCATCCCATCACTAATCTCACACTCCTTTTGTCTCCTAAAAGCATCCTGTGAAAGTGCATAAAATATAATATTTAATATTCACTCATTAGGGATTATAATAAGCAGGGGCTATATTCTTTAGCCCTTAGGGTGTGTTGTTTTGCAGCGTGAATGATCCACCCTCTCTGTGCAGCTTCTGCTCTGATGTGGAGCTGAAGGCAGGACAAATGATTTGCATTCTGAGAGTGACAGAGAGGAGGGAGGGTAAAGCCTGCACAAGCAAAGCAGTACAGACAGAGAGAGGGTGGATCCTGGAGCCTGCAAAACAACATGCCCTAAGGGCTAAAGAATATAGCTCCTGCTAATTATAATGCCTAATGAGTAAGTATGAGTATTAACACGTTTTTATGCATTTTAACAGGATGCTTTTAGGAAACAAAAGGAGTGTGAGATTAGTGATAGGATGCTGCAGGGACATGTTTTGGTAGCTTTGGAGGATTTCTGGAGGTGACAGGATCCCTTTAATGACTACTTTCGGTTCCCTCTGCGGTCCAACTCATCCAATAAAAATCTCAATGTTTTGAGGTTCAGTAATTGTGGAAGCCATGTCATCAGATGTCATCAGACAAAGTGTTTTGTAGTCAATTTTGGAGCGCTACATGCAGTGACCAATAGTCCAGATGTACACAAACCTTTTTATTTTTAATAAATTTAGCCACTACGCGTTTTAACGGCGTTTCAACTACAAAACACTTTTCCTGATGATTTTGGCTCCCCCTGGAGGGAATATGGCTGGAGCAGCTCACATTGCATTGCCCGACTTCCAGTCTCAAGGACCTGGCCTGACGTCACTAACCAGCTGATCAGTGAGCACTAGGGATGGGCAAATCTACTCATTACTACTTGCTACTCTGCGAGTAGTAGGGTACTCGGCCGTCTCCTTACTCTGCGAGTTTCATTGTGATTACTCGCACAGTAACGAGTCCAATGAAAATCAGTTGTAAATTCTATTCCTCTACTTCTTTGAACCCGATTGTCCAGATTAGGTACCATAGACATCAATGTTTAATGTACCCGGGTCTGTACAAACCGGTGCAACCACAGCATGCACATGCCCATGCATTGTAACGTGCATGCATGTGCGTGCAGCAAGCACGGCAGGTACATGGCCGTGCAGACTGTATGATTACAATGGAAAGATGACGCTATATGCTTCTACCTGTAAAACTACGAATGTGCATCACTCACCTTAATTACCGTGTTTCCCCGATAGTAAGGCCCCCCCGATTGTAAGGCCGCCTGGGGGTAAAGGGGGGGCCTGCCAATGTAAGGCCTCCCCCGATTATAAGGCCTTACAATCGGGGGGGCCAATATAAGGCCGCTAGCGGAGGGGGGGGGGAGCGGGAGCGGGTCGCACGTCACGTGCGCCCGCTCATTACATATGCACTGCATCCCCCTGTCAATCAGCGACAGGGGGAGCAGTGCATTATACAGTATATATGGGCCCCCTATTGCTGGCACACTCCCCCCTGTTATGAGGCCCCCACCGCTGCTGCTGCTGAAGAGATCTTACCCTCCAGGGTCTTCTTGCAGCGCGTCCATCCGTCCTCTGTACTCGCTCGGCGGTCTCCCGGATCATGTGACCCGTCGCAGCGCATGACGTCATCGCGACTGCGACGGGCCGGTCACATGATCCGGGAGACCGCCGAGCGAGTACAGAGGACGGATGGACGCGCTGCAAGAAGACCCTGGAGGGTAAGATCTCTTCAGCAGCAGCAGCGGTGGGGGCCTCATAACAGGGGGGAGTGTGCCAGCAATAGGGGGCCCATATATACTGTATAATGCACTGCTCCCCCTGTCGCTGATTGACAGGGGGATGCAGTGCATATGTAATGAGCGGGCGCACGTGACGTGCGACCCGCTCCCGCAGTGTCCCAGCAGGAGGGGGCCTGTAGGCCACACTGCTGGGGCACCCAATGTAAGGCCCCCCCCGAAAGTAAGGCCGGGGGCCACTTTTGGCCCCCAAAAGAATGTAAGACAGGGCCTTACTTTCGGGGAAACACGGTAGCTGATGCAGGGCAGCTAAAATATATGACCTCCGGAAAATGGCTCCTGCCTGAGTCCAGATTTTGGGTACCATAGTTTGCCCAAAATGTCTGCGGGAGGGAGGGTGAGAGGTGAGCAGATTCTTCTGCAGCGCAACCGCAGTCTCGAATTGCAGTCCGGGAACCCTTCAGATTGAAAAAAACAGTCAGGTTTAATACGGTTACATAGACCGTCAGGCAAAAACAAATCGGATTGTCCCGGTCCGGTTCAAGCAGGCTAACTTTAACATATCTATGGGACTGGATTGACCCGTAACGGTTCAATCCGTTCTTTTTTTAACTATTCTTTAAAAGCCCACGGCTTTTTGATGCTGGCTTTTAAAGAATAAAATGGGGAATTGCAGGTTTTTCCTCTACTGCCAGACCCCTTTATGGGGTCCAGCAGCAGAGGAATTGCTGCAATACTCGCGTACCCATTCATTTACATTGGACTCACTAGACTCGCAACGAGTAGCGAGTAGCGTGTATCGGGATCCTACTCGTTAGAGTCTAGCGAGTCTGAGTAATTTAGTATTCTCCCATCCCTAGTGAGCACACGTGACCGGAAAAATTTCCCTGTCGGCGGCATGAGATCGGAGATCATTCTGTAGTACTCGCTACCACGCTGAACCCCTTGGTTGTGTGAGGCTTGCACGACCATAACAGGTGAGCAGGGTGCCCCCCCACCTGTAAATATTTCCCACTAGACCACCAGGTACTGCTCAATTGCGCCTCTCACTCCTTTGTTTTTCATGTCATCAGATGTATCACTCCATCCCTTCTTGGTCACATAGCTCTTACATAGCCTGGAAGTGTGCTTGGAGTTATTTTTCTGTTGCACACAAATGATGGTTTGATGGTCCCACTAAGTGAAAACCAGATGAGATGGCATGTCATTACAGAATGCTGTGGTAGCCATACTGGATAAGTATGTCTTAAATTTACAATAAATCATCAAAAGTGTCAGAAGCAAAGCAGCCTCGAAACATCTCGCTTCTCCTTACATGTTTCATTGTAGCACCACACATGTAGAAATCATCCTCTTGCGATTTCAAAATATCTCAAACTTTGACTCATCAGACTACAATACAGATTTCCACTGATCTAATGTGCAATCCTTCTGTTGCTTGACCTAAACAACGTTATTGTTATTTGCAGTTCTTAGTAGTGGCTTCTTGACAACAATTTGAGTATAAAGGCCTGCTTCTGCCAGTCTCCTCTGGACAGTTGATGTTAAGATGTCTCTGCTAATTGATGTCTGCAACATTTATGAGGGCTGTTGTTTGACATCCTGTCAATTTGTGGTTACTGAGGCAGGTAACTCTGATGAACTTATCCTCTGCAATAAAGCTAATTCTTGTTCTCTTTTTCTCATGTGAGCCAGTTTATCTTGTGGCAGTTGATGGTTTTTATGATTGCACTTGAAGATACCTTTATGATTTCAGTCATTTTCTGCCCATCTCTGGTCTTAATGACTTAAAGTAATGATGGTCTGTCATTTATGTTTACTTACTTGAGTGGTTCTTGCCATATTCTGGTTTACAAAAGTTGTGAACCAGCCATAACACTATATGGAAATGTGCAACAACGCCGTCTCTGCAAAACACACCTGATGTTTAAAAAAACACTTTCTGAAGACAGGTAATTCTACAAAAGAACTCTTGACGAGGCATACATATTCATTCCAGGTGACTACCTGATGAGTTGCTTGAGAGAATGTCAAGGGTGCATAAAGCTTGCATAAGAGTTAAAGGGGCTACTTTGGGGAATCAAAATCTTCACACTAATGTGGCACCCCAGGGGTTAATGTGCCACAGAAACATCAACACAGGTTTACTCCCCACACAACACTACACTAGAAAGTGGGAGGAGTTTAGGTGGCACCTGCACTAGTGGGAGGAGCTAAGTTGTTTACCACAGAGCAGGAGTGACAGTTAGTTCAGTTTGAGTCTGGAGCAGGAGCAGAGTAAAGTAGAAGTGGAGGTCCTTAGAGGTCTGAGGAAAGGAGACAGAGGAACATACCCGGGATAAAGAGTTACCCCAAACTTAACCCCGGAGAGGCGCTTAAGACGGATACCGGATCCGAGGCTGTGCCTGAGACAGACAGGACAGTAAACACCGGCATAGTGAAGGTCCACCATCTTCACTGTACCATAGCAAAGCAACACGGAGGGGTCAGTGACACAGAGGACTCAAGTTGCCCAGCAGATTGGTACCCGTGAGCAGAGACAGGGCCAGCAGTTCAGCTACAAGCAGCAGCAGGGCCACACACAGCGCTTAAGTAGGAAGCCAAGGACCCAGTCAGATGAGAGCAACCCGGTACAGACTCCGTGGACAATACTGTGTTATACCATCTGCAAGTAAAGACTTGGAAAACAACAGAAACCGTGAGTGTGTGTGATCCTTATACTGAAGCCCCACTTGCCCTCATCATCTCTACTGCTACCCCTACTCTCCTGCAGCATCAATAACTATCCTCACAGACTTTAACTACTATCACCACTGCCCCGGGGAACCCAGTTCTGCCCACAGGAACTATTCTATCCAAGCTGCTATCCCATCATCCCCGGAGGTTCTGCAGCAGCGGCGGCCCCATTACTGGCCGCATATAGTGGGTGGCGTCACGAGTGACAAATCCCCTGTAAATAACCCCCATTTTATTGTGCGGGCCCGGGACACGGTCCGGACTAGGACCGCCGTGACATCCCCCAGCAGTACCCCGGTCCGGCACCGAGTACCCCGTCCCAGTGGGCTCCACACTTATTCTCATGTTTCACGGGTGTCCTTCTGTTTCCTTATGTGTTCAGTTATGATTTTCCTGCCTCATGTCTGTTTCTAAAATATGCACATTCCAAAAAGACCAAGGAAAAGCATTCCATGAACAGGTGTTGCTAAGGTTTTGACTGTTACTGTACATGGCAATGGTCATGCAATCACAGGAGTTGAGCCCAAATGTTTACACTGGGAGATTGGTTTAGCTGACCGGTTTTGCAGCAAAAATCAGGACCAGTACCAGCACTTTCCATCCCTGGCTTGTTTAGTCCTCTAGATTCCCCAATCAATAGTGACAGTGGCCATCCAGAGGTTTGTAAAAGGGAGCGGGTTCCCTTAATCACCCCATCGACCCCTGTGCACTGTGATTGTGGGTTGCAAATGATTTTCATAGCATATAATGACCACTGAGTCTGCCAGGTATGGTGTCCTAAAAATCCCTTGCAAAATCAGAGTCTAACAGGAGTCTAGTCAGTGTAAATACATGAATATTGCAGTGGATTAGAACAGCAATTATACTTCTATGTGATCAAGTCATGTAGTACAAGAAACCCACAATAATGTTTCAACAAATAAATACATGGCAAAAAGCATTTTTTTTATCATATTGTATGACAAAAAGTGGAAAATCTGTGTTTAAAAAAATCATAAGTAAAAAGAATGGAAATGTCATCCGATCCTGCAAAAAGCAAGTTCTCATTCAGCTATCTGTTGTAAAATAAAAAACTAACAGCTCTAAAAATATGGTCATGCAAAACCAAATTATATTTGGTATAAAATAGTTTTTAGTGTGCAAAAGCAGCAAAACATAACAAAAGTCATATAAATCTGGTAGCGCCATATGTATATTAACCCCAAAAAAAACAAGTGTTTGTGGATTGCTGATTTTTTTATTCATTATAGCCCCGATTCATCATTTCCATTTTTTTTTAAATCACTTTTCTTGTCTTGTGATATTTGCTGACGTTTATTGCGCCAAATTCATCATGGATTTTGCATAAAGTATCAAATTAGCATTTTCTCATGTCAATAGCCACTTTTGCAACTTTTTAGTAGATATGTTTTTATGTATTTTTGCTTATATTTCCTTTTGCTATATGTTACATTTATTTTATAGGTTATACCAAGTTCTGAAACTGGCCTGTTCCTCCTTTCTAATTCCGAGGGAAGCAATCCTAATACTGTAAATATTACTCTGAATGGTAATTTGGACTTCAACAAAAAAGGCACCTTTTACCAGATAGTTATAAATGCAACGGTAATACTCTTGTTAATGGCAACCTTTTACATTATTATCGTCTCTGTATAGCTTGACATTTACAATTGTTTCTGTAGACATGTCTTGAAAGGGTATCTCTCACCAGCTTTTTCACCTAATCTGAGAACAAAATGATGTAGACACAAGGATTATCATTAGTGGACTAGTAAACCCACTGTCATGTACATCTTCATATTCAAGTGCTCTATATAACCCCAGCCCCACTGATTGGAAGGTTTCTGCCTATGCACATTGTACACAGAAAGCTGTCAATCAGTGGTTTGGTTGAGATTCTACAGAACACAGCAGAGAAATGGTAGCTATGCAGCAGATAAAATAATGGTTTATCAAAACTACAGTAAGCAGCCTAGTAAGAGATACATCACTGGAATCAGGGTCTCTACCTCTACATTATGCTTTCAGATTACATTGCAAAAAAACCTGGTGACAGATTCCCTTTACATGGGTTATGATGTTTTGTTTAGCGTGCACTCGGTTAGTGACAAGGTCCAGAGTTGCTAGTGAGGGGATGTGAATCTCAGGTCAATATAGAGAAGATAAGCACCTCACCCTCCCTGAGTTCTATTGCAAATAAAAGTTATTTATTTGAATCGCACATGTGACTTTTAGACTTTGCGACAAATTTTGATGTTTTAACTAAGCAATATAGCTTTGTTCACAAGAGGTCGCTAAAAAGAAAAAAAGTAGTGAAGTAGTGAAGTAGTATGCATATGCTGTATACATATTTACAATATTTACAGGATATGTAAACATTAACAGAAATTTCTAATGAAGGCAATTATATATTTTTACTGCTGTTCATTGACATCCATAACA
Organism: Allobates femoralis; assembly: GCA_033576535.1. NCBI lineage: Eukaryota > Metazoa > Chordata > Amphibia > Anura > Aromobatidae > Allobates > Allobates femoralis. The sequence goes on along the minus strand of JARQOC010000004.1, from coordinate 433,099,512 downwards.
GTTCATGTTTAAAAGAATAAAAAGAGAGCTATAGACAAGGGGATATTCCAGAGAAGAAAAAGATAGGAAATATGAGGTGTACGATATTTCAAGATATTGCAGAGCTTTGATGTAGGGAGTATATGCATTATGTTAGATCAGCTGGAAGTACATTTTTAAATGTTACTGTCATCATGTCTCATTTTTCTCAATGTTCACACAAACTTGTCATGATCTAGTGGTTTGATCTCATCATAGACCACAAAGTATATCATAATTGATGATTGTTGTCCGAGCTTTTTATAAAATCTAAGTGTATATCTAGGATGCAGAATGCTGACAGTTTGTAATTTACACCCTGTCAGCATTTTGCACTTTCTTTGTTTGGAGGAGCAGCTCAGCAATTAACCAGAAGTGTTTTTGTTTTGGATCTTGGGCATAATGTCACAACTGGTCATTTATGCCCAGTCTCCAATAAGCACACCCCAGACTCCAACAAGCCCATCCCAGTCTCAACCATGTCCCTCCCCCTGTCTCCAGCATGCCCGAACAAATTACTGTCAGCAGAACTGTCAAAATTTTGTAGCGTAGATATACACTTAGATTTTAATAAAAAGCCTGAACAACCCCTTTAAGAGTTTTGTCCTCTGATTTAAATATTGCACCTCATGCCAAACCCTGTAATAAGTCCAAGACAACCAGTTACCATGGCATCATTTATAACATAATCACATAAATTATTGTGTTGACTGGAGTAGTAATAGGCTTTTTTCCTCAGTGAGTGGCAGATCTGAGACAAGCTTTGCAGCAGCCTTGTAGACTTAACCTTAGAATGCGTAACCTGGGTCTGTTAGGCCCAGTAGTTTATTTTATTTCCTATTTTCTCCAAAATTACTTTAGTTGGAGTTTTGAAACTCTAGGTACCCCTCTAGTATATTGATATTAGTAATATCCAGTTGTTCATATAATTTTATGTGATAGGTATTTGGGTATAACAATGCTTTTTGGGGAGCCCATATATGTCATGTATTCTCGGGTTTTAAGAAATTGATGAGTAAAGATTATGTGTTAAGTTCTCATTCAGTTTTTCCGTGTTTATGCTTTTCAACTTGTGGAGATGCCTTAAGGGCCTGTCACACGCGTCAATATCGCCTGCACGATATCGGCTGCACGTGACGTTGCAGCGATATTGACGCGTGTGACATACTGAATCAACCAGCGATAAATCGCTGGTTGATGATCGCCAGGTTTTAGAATCAGTCCTAAAACCTGGCGATTGTCGCCCGGTGGACACGCAGCATCGCTGCGTGTGACACCGGGAGCGAGCGATATTCCAGCTCCCAGCGCCTGTCACAAGCGCTGGGAGCTGGTATCCAAGGTACACTGCGGGTAACTAGGCAGCGCGCGCTGCCTAGATACCCGACGTGTACCTTAGTTACCAGCCTCCTCCGCTCACCCGGTGAGCGGAGGAGGCTGGTAACTAAGGTACACGTCGGGTATCTAGGCAGCGCGCGCTGCCTAGTTACCCGCAGTGTACCTTGGAGACCAGGCTGCTCCCGCTTCCAGCAGGCTGGCAGCGGGAGCAGGACATCGTGGAAACGATATTTAAATCGTTTCCATGATGTCACTGGTCAATTGATCGCTGGTGAGTCTGTCTGTGTGACAGCTCACCAGCAATCAGCCGTCAATGTCGTCAGCGATCAGATCGCTGACGACATTGACGCGTGTGACAGGACCTTTAGTGTAGGGAGGAAGAATAAACATTGATCATCATTTAACAGATAGTTGTTATCATCAATCTTCAGGCATAATCAGTTCCCTTGCCTCCAGCCAAACTGCTTGATGCGAGCATTGTTCTAATAATTCATTGACACTTCAGATCATCAAGGCAACCATGTACACTGTGCACTCTCCGGTGCTGGAAGCAGAAGGAGCTTTGTTTTGGAGGAGTGCAGTGAATTTGACTGGATCCAGCTATCGTGTACAGTCATGGCCAAATGTTTTGAGAATGACACCAAAATTATATTTTCATATGATCTGCTGCCCTTTGGTTTTTATTTGTGTTTGTCTGATGTTTATATCACATACAGAAATATAATTGCAATCATACTATGAGTACCAAAAGGTTATATTGACAGTTAGAATGAGTTAATGCAGCAAGTCAATATTTGCAGTGTTGACCCTTCTTCTTCAGGACCTCTGCAATTCTCCCTGGCATGCTCTCAATCAACTTCTGGACCAAATCCTGACTGATAGCAGTCCACTCTTGCATAATCAATGCTTGCATTTTGCCAGAATTTTATTTGTTTTTGTTTGTCCACCCGTCTCTTGATGATTAACCACAAGTTCTCAATGGGATTAAGATCTGGGGAGTTTCCAGGCCATGGACCCAAAATCTCTATGTTTTGTTCCCTGAGCCATTTAGTTATCACCTTTGCTTTATGGCAAGGTGCTCCTCCATCATGCTGGAAAAGGCATTGTTGGGTGCCAAACTGCTCTTGGACGGTTGGGAGAAGTTGCTCTTGGAGGACATTCTGGTACCATTCTTTATTCATGGCTGTGTTTTTAGGCAAGACTGTGAGTGAGCCGATTCCCTTGGCTGAGAAGCAACCCCACACATGAATGGTTTCAGGATGCTTTACAGTTGGCATGAGACAAGACTGGTGGTAGCGCTCACCTCATCTTCTCCGAATAAGCTGTTTTCCAGATGTCCAAACAATCGAAAAGGGGATTCATCAGAGAAAATTACTTTACCCCAGCCCTCAGCAGTCCACTCCCTGTACCTTTTGCAGAATATCAGTCGGTCCCTGATGTTTTTTCTGGAGAGAAGTGGCTTCTTTGCTGCCCTCCTTGAAACCAGGCCTTGCTCAAAGAGTCTCCGCCTCACAGTGCGTGCAGAAGCACTCACACCAGCCTGCTGCCATTCCTGAGCAAGCTCGGCACTGCTGGTAGTCCGATCCCGCAGCTGAAACAGTTTTAAGATACAGTCCTGGCGCTTGCTGGTCTTTCTTGGGCGCCCTGGAGCCTTTTTGACAACAATGGAAGCTCTCTCCTTGAAGTTCTTGATGATGCGATAGATTGTTGACTGAGGTGCAATCTTTCTAGCTGCGATACTCTTCCCTGTTAGGCCATTTTTGTGCAGTGCAATGATGGCTGCACGTGTTTCTTTAGCGATAACCATGGTTAACTGAAGAGAAACAATGATACCAAGCACCAGCCTCCTTTTAAAGTGTCCAGTGGTGTCATTCTTACTTAATCATGACTGATTGATCGCCAACCCTGTCCTCATCAACACCCACATCTGTGTTAATGGAACAATCTCTAAAACGATGTTATCTGCTCCTTTTAAGGCAGGACTGCAATGATGTTGAAATGTGTTTTGGGGGTTAAAGTTCATTTTCTAGGCAAATATTGACTTAGCAAGTAATTGCTGTTAAGCTGATCACTCTTTATGACATTCTGGAGTATATACAAAGTGCCATTAGAAAAACTGAAGCAGTAGACTTTGTTAAAATTAATATTTGTATCATTCTCAAAACTTTTGTCCATGACTGTAGGCTGCAGAGCAGCGCTTACAATTTTTTATAGCAATGAGCTTGTAAGCGGTTCGCTTGCAAGTATCACTTATCTAGGAGAATGGCCTCCATTGCAGAAAACAACAAAATTAACAACAGAAAACTTGTAAATGGATTTTCTATAAGTAAATTGCAAAATGTTGACAAGTAGTTTGCAATTATAATATTTTATGATGTTGAGAAAATTCCTTTAATGTATGTGGTCTTGAGTTATCTGTCTCTAACTTTATTAGAACACTGTGCAATGTTTTTAATTTTCTAGATATGTCCTTTTAATTTATAGGACCAGGGTGGAATTTTCAATAACACATTCATATATAGAAGCACTATAGCTTATGTGTCTGTGAGAGTTCGGGACGTTCCAGATTTGAATCCAGAATTTATTGGTGCACCTTATGTGTCTTCGGTTTATGAACATACTGTAAAGGTAAGTAATTAATCTTTTTTGGAGAGTGGAAAGACATCTGACACTATAATAATAATAATATAGTTATTATTATTATTTATTTATAGAGTACTATTGATTCCATGGTGCTGTACATGAGAAAGGGTTACATACAAACAAGTTAAAAATACAATGAACAAACTATCAGTGATAGACCGATAAGAGGATAGAGAGGACCCTGCCCTTGCGGACTTACATTCTGCAGGGCAATGGGGAGAGAGAAAGTAGGTTGGGTCTGCTCTGGTGGTGGTGGAGCCCGGGTCTGATGGTGGTAGAGCGCTGGGTCCGATGGTGGTGGAGTGCCGGGTCCAGTGGTGGTGAGGTGGATTGTGGTCATTGCAGGTTGTAGGCTGTTCTGAAGAGATGGGTTTTCAGGTTCCGCTTTAAGGTTCCGAGTGTGGAAGACAGTCGGACGTTTTGAGGTACAGAATTCCAGAGAATGGGGGATGCTCGGGTGAAGTCTTGCAGGCGGTTAGATGAGGAACGTACAAGTGTGGAGGAAAGAAGGAGATCTTGGGACGATCGAAGATTACGAGTTGGATGATATCGGAGATTAGTTCAGAGATATATGGGGGGACAGATTGTGGACCGCTTTGTTAGTCAATGTTAGTAGTTTGAATTGGATGTGCTGGGGAATTGGGAGCCAGTGGAGGGATTTGCAGAGGGAAGAAATGGAGGAATAGCGAGGAGAGAGGTGGATTATTCGGGCAGCAGAGTTAAGGACAGATTGGAGGGGTGCAAGAGTGTTAGCAGGGAGGCCACAGAGGAGGAGGTTGCAGTAGTCGAGACGGGAGATGATGAAGGCATGCTCTAGTAATTTAGTAGATTGAGGGTTGAGGAAGGGACGGATTCTAGAAATATTTTTGAGTTGGAGGCGGCAGGAGGTGGCGAGGGCTTGGATGTGCTGTTTGAAGGACAAGGCAGAGTCAAGGGTTACTCCGAGGCAGCGTACTTCAGGTACAGGGCAAAGTGTGATGTAATTTATTGTGAAAGATAGGTCTGGCAAGGAAGGTTTGTGAGATGGAGGAAAGATGATCAGTTCAGTTTTGTCTATATTGAGCTTTAGGAAGCGAGAGGAGAAGTAGGAGGATATGGCTGATAGACACTCTGGGATTCTGGACAGGAGACAGGTGAGGTCTGGGCCAGAGAGATAGATCAGAGTGTCATCAGCGTACAGGTGATACTGGAAGCCATGGGTCTTTATGAGTTCTCCCAGACCAAGGGTACAGATTGAAAAAAGGAGGGGCCCCCAGACAGAGCCTTGAGGGACCCCAACAAAAAGAGAATGGGGCGAGGAGGTAGTGTGGGAGTAGAAGATGCTAAATGTGTGGTTGGAAAGGTAGGAGGAGATCCAGGAGAGGGCAAGCCAGAAAATATGGGAAGCAAGGTGTACCACGGTCCGCGCTGCTGAGTCCACAAAATCACCTGGGATGCAAGATGTTGTAGCAGTATACTTCTTTATTCCTTCCTACGCGTTTCGGCGCCCTTCCTGGCACCTTCCTCAGGGATATTACATCAGCCATAGGAGCAGGGAATTTATAGCCCTTACATTAGCAATTATGGGTGTGTTCTGTTTACATATGATGTCATCACTGGGGGAGGGGCCAACAATTTTGGCGGAATTTTACACAAATAACATAATAAAACAAGAAAATAGTTCAAAACACTTGCTAAAATGTACATAAAAATCCTACCAGTAGAGTGACATAAAAACCTCCATGAAAATTGCAGCGGAAACGTTGCTAAAATATCCAGACTGTCAATGCAAAGAGAAAAAAAAAAAAAAAACATTTGTCACCCAACCTTCAGGGTAATAGAACCCATGCATTTGCTGGTTTCATTGTTTTCTCAAGTGACTAATGTTGAGCGCCACTATCTCATTGATATTGGTGCCTTAGGATCAATAGACTGCTTTTTCATGAAACTATCCTGTTAAAAATATGATACTATACTTGTTATAAAAGAATTGCATAGAAAAATTATCAAAATCGTTATGTTAACAAAAAACTTTCTTATTTTTGTTTTGTAGGAGGGAATCAAGGAGCGATGCCGCTATTAAATAAACTTCATATAAAACATATTATTTCTAAAATTAACTGCTTCTAAAAAAACTTATCTTTATTCTCATTTCTATTTCCATTTACTAATTATTTATTGTCAATAAAAAATTACCTAAAAAATGCTATCACACAATCGCATTGGAGCTATAAAAATGGCCTAAACACTGTGTTCCTCATCATCCGAGTGTTTATGGTCACTATTTTCTATATTGGTTGTGGTGGTATCACCCATGAAACATGTGTCTGTAGGTCCAGCAAACCTAGGTTCTAATACCCAGGAAGGTCACAGGTCATTATGCAGGCACAAACAATATAGTACAAAGGACAAAAATAAGAGAATATATATAACATCTTAAATTACCAGACAATAAAAAAAGTTCACATAGCTATTCATTAGATCTTATGCCGGTGTTAGTATTCATATACCATCTTAAATTGCCAGAAAAAAAGCAAGAAAAATTCACATGGCTATTCATTAGATCTTATGTCGGTGTCAGAATTAAAAAAACACCAGAAGGTGGTGCTACAGACATTCATACAAAGGAGTGTGGATGCTGTTACTATGGGGAAGTTGATACCCGGACAACGTTTATAGAGGATGTTCTATCTAATTTCGTATAATAAATTATTGTGAAAACATGCATATTTGAGTTTAAAAATTGTGCAATTATAGATAGAGTGTCAACCTTAATATATATTTAAACAAAATAGATATATTGTTAAATATATAAAAATGATATTGAGAGAAAAAGTGCTAAGAATAAAAATAAAAATATGGTGAAGCCTACATAGGTGTATAAGAAGAGGGTGCGGGTATTCTTCCTAGTGTGGATATGTACAGTGGTTCTAACATGAGTTAAGTGTGACTTTCTCAGACAGTAAAAGATGTGATCAAGAACAAGGGAGAGTGTTATGATTCATATCAGTTCGGTAATTATGTTAAGCCCTCTCGGTTTTAATGTGTCCAGTTTGAACATCCAATATTTTTCACGTTTTTTGAGCTGCTCGAATCTGTTCGGTGCATTTACTACTATATGATCGATCGGGGTTATCTTGATTGCTGTTGCATCTCTGTTATGATGTGTGTAATAATGGAATGACACTCCATGTGCTTTATACCCATTCTTTATATTTGAACGATGTTTATTTAGCCGCTCATGAAGTGGTCTGATTGTTCTGCCAACATATTGCATACCACATGGACACTCGAGCAAGTAAATTACAAACTCTGTGGAGCAATTCATGTCATGTTTAATAGTAAAGGATTCATTTGTAGAAGCAGATTTAAAACTGCTTGTCTGTTGGATGCTCCGACAACAAAGGCATCTATTTTTTCTACATTTTGATGTCTTTTTCTGCAGAACTTTAGCACAATTTGTGGTTATTTCCTGTTTAAGCCTACTTGGAGCTATCATCCCTTTAATGTTTGGAGCCCTGCGGAATGTAATCCCTGGTCTATCAGGTATAATAGATTTTAATACTGGATCACTCTGGAGTAAGTGCCAGTGTGTATGGAGACATTTTTTAATCGACTTGTAGCAATTATTATAAGTTGTAATAAAATTGAATGTTTTGTTCTTCTCTGTCTTTTTTCTGTCTTTCTGTATTAGGAGGGTTCCTTGCGGGATAGCTCCACTGTGTTTTTGTGTGCTGGAGATCAATTTTTTTGGGTATCCTCTCTCTAGGAATCTTTTTCTGACTGTTTCAGATTGAACAGTGTAGTCATCCATGGAAGTGCAATTCTTCTTTATCCTTCTAAACTGGCTGGCCGGTATATTACGCAGCCATTTCGTGTAATGTCCACTCCTGAAATCAATATATGAATTCCTGTCCGTAGGCTTAAAGTATGTTTTTGTATGAATCTTTGCGCCATCAGAGAAAATTGTTAGGTCGAGGAAATTGATGCTTTCTTCATGTATTGTTCGCTCAAAGCTTACCCCCCAGTGATTATTAATTATGTCACTGAAAAAATCCTCCATGTTACCAAGTTCAGTGTCCCAGATCAGGATAAAGTCATCAATATACCTTTTATATAAAATCAAGCCATTCTTGTGTTTGTTTCCATATATATGTATGTCTTCAAAAAGACCCATAAACAGGTTAGCGTAAGAACAAGCTGTTTTAGAGCCCATAGCTGTGCCGTACCTTTGATGGTACATGTCACCATCAAAGGTAAAAAAGTTATTATTTAATATGAAATTCAAGCCATCAAGAATGAAGCTGATGTTCCTTGTATCCAATTGTATGTCTCTTTTGAGATAATATTCAATGCAGAGTAATCCTATTTCATGCCCTATGTTCGTGTATAGTGCTGTAACATCCATGGTGACAAATCTATATGATTTTTTCCATGTGATTCCTCCCAAAATCCTGATGATATCCGTAGAATCCTTAATATAGCTTTCTAACTTCACCACATATTTCTGTAGGTTCCTATCAATATAGGTAGCAAGGTTACTTGTCAGGGAATCAATTCCTGAAATTAAGGTCGCCCAGGGGGATTGTTCAAGTTTTTATGAATTTTGGGCAAATGGTATAGAAATGGAATAGGGGGTTGTGTTTTTATTAGAAATTTCTTTAAGTCCTTATTGATTGTTCCTTGTTGGAATGCTATGTTTATTTTTTGATTGTATCTTTTTGTTAAATTGGGGTAAGGGTTATTTTTGACTTTCTCGTAGTATTTGGTGTCCGACAATAATCTTAATGCTTTTTTTTATAATCATTAGTGTTTTGTATAACTATGCCACCCCCCTTATCGGCTGCCCGAATGACTATTTCACTATTCCTACCCAAATTTTTCAGGGATTCTCTCTCTTTCCTCGTGAGATTATTCTTATTCCCCCTTTTAATAAGATGGAGGATTTTTTCAGTGACATAATTAATAATCACTGGGGGGTAAGCTTTGAGCAACAATACATGAAGAAAGCATCAATTTCCTCGACCTAACAATTTTCTCTGATGGCGCAAAGATTCATACAAAAACATACTTTAAGCCTACGGACAGGAATTCATATATTGATTTCAGGAAGTGGACATTACACGAAATGGCTGCGTAATATACCGGCCAGCCAGTTTAGAAGGATAAAGAAGAATTGCACTTCCATGGATGACTACACTGTTCAATCTGAAACAGTCAGAAAAAGATTCCTAGAGAGAGGATACCCAAAAAATTGATCTCCAGCACACAAAAACACAGTGGAGCTATCCCGCAAGGAACCCTCCTAATACAGAAAGACAGAAAAAAGACAGAGAAGAACAAAACATTCAATTTTATTACAACTTATAATAATTGCTACAAGTCGATTAAAAAATGTCTCCATACACACTGGCACTTACTCCAGAGTGATCCAGTATTAAAATCTATTATACCTGATAGACCAGGGATTACATTCCGCAGGGCTCCAAACATTAAAGGGATGATAGCTCCAAGTAGGCTTAAACAGGAAATAACCACAAATTGTGCTAAAGTTCTGCAGAAAAAGACATCAAAATGTAGAAAAAATAGATGCCTTTGTTGTCGGAGCATCCAACAGACAAGCAGTTTTAAATCTGCTTCTACAAATGAATCCTTTACTATTAAACATGACATGAATTGCTCCACAGAGTTTGTAATTTACTTGCTGAGTGTCCATGTGGTATGCAATATGTTGGCAGAACAATCAGACCACTTCATGAGCGGCTAAATAAACATCGTTCAAATATAAAGAATGGGTTTAAAGCACATGGAGTGTCATTCCATTATTACACACATCATAACAGAGATGCAACAGCAATCAAGATAACCCCGATCGATCATATAGTATAAATGCACCCAACAATTCGAGCAGCTCAAAAAACGTGAAAAATATTGGATGTTCAAACTGGACACATTAAAACCGAGAGGGCTTAACATAATTACCGAACTGATATGAATCATAACACCCCCCTTGTTCTTGGTCACATCTTTTACTGTCTGAGAAAGTCACACTTAACTCATGTTAGAACCACTGTATATATCCACACTAGGAAGAATACCCGCACCCTCTTCTTATACACCTATGTAGGCTTCACCGTATTTTTATTTTTATTCTTAGCACTTCTTCTCTCAATATCATTTTTATATATTTAACAATATATCTATTTTGTTTAAATATATATTAAGGTTGACACTCTATTTATAATTGCACAATTTTTAAACTCAAATATGCATGTTTTCACAATAATTTATTATACGAAATTAGATAGAACATCCTCTATAAACGTTGTCCGGGTATCAACTTCCCTATAGTAACAGCATCCACACTCCTTTGTATGAATGTCTGTAGCACCACCTTCTTGTGTTTTTTTCATTCTGACACCGACATAAGATCTAATGAATAGCATGTGATTTCTTGACTTTTTTCTGGCATTAGATGTATATGATACTCCGGCATAAGATCTAATGAATAGCTATGTGAACTTTTTTTATGTCTGGTAATTTAAGATATTATATATATTCTCTCATTTTTGTCCTTTGTACTATATTGTTTGTGCCTGCATAATGACCTGTGACCTTCCTGGGTATTAGAACCTAGGTTTGCCTGGACCTACAGACCGTTTCATGGGTGATACCACCACAACCAATATAGAAAATAGTGACCATAAACACTCGGATGATGAGGAACACAGTTTTTAGGCCATTTTTATAGCTCCAATGCGATTGTGGGATAGCATTTTTTAGGTAATTTTTTATTGACAATAAATAATTAGTAAATGGAAATAGAAATGAGAATAAAGATAAGTTTTTTTAGAAGCAGTTAATTTTAGAAATAATGTGTTTTATATTTTATGAAGTTTATTTAATAGCGGCATCGCTCCTTGATTCCCTCCTACAAAACAAAAATAAGAAAGTTTTTTGTTAACATAACGATTTTGATAATTTTTCTATGCAATTCTTTTATAACAAGTATAGTATCATATTTTTAACAGGATAGTTTCATGAAAAAGCAGTCTATTGATCCTAAGGCACTGATATCAATGAGATAGTGGTGCTCAACATTAGTCACTTGAGAAAACAATGAAACCAGTAAATGCATGGGTTCTACTACCCTGAGGTTGGGTGACAAATGTTTTTTTTTTTTTTTCTCTTTGCATTGACAGTCTGGATATTTTAGCAACGTTTCCGCTGCAATTTTCATGGAGGTTTTTATATCACTCTACTGGTAGGATTTTTATGTAATTGTAGCAAGTGTTTTGAACTATTTTCTTGTTTTATTATGTTATTTGTGTAAAATTCCGCCAAAATTGTTGGCCCCTCCCCCAGTGATGACATCATATGTAAACAGAACACACCCATAATTGCTAATGTAAGGGGCTATAAATTCCCTGCTCCTATGGCTGATGTAATATCCCTGAGGAAGGTGCCAGGAAGGGCGCCGAAACACGTAGGAAGGAATAAAGAAGTATACTGCTACAACATCTTGCATCCCAGGTGATTTTGTGGACTCAGCAGCGCGGACCGTGGTACACCTTGCTTCCCATATTTTCTGGCTGTTTTTCCACGTTGGAGTGGTCGGTGGAGGTCCTGCAGCAGCTGATACTGTGATATGCTGTCAAACCAGTTGTGGGTCTCACAACTGGAATAGGTGAGTGTAACTGCATTACACCACTCACATCTGAGTGTCACTAGTGATAGGGCACTATTGCGCCTCTTGTTCCCCCACCTTTTTTGTATGGAGAGGGCAAGGTCAGTGATACTAATGTAAGAGAGGATCTGTAATAGGAGGCAGTGGTCGACTGTGTTGAATGCAGAGGACAGGTCAAGAAGGAGGAGGACGGAGAACTGTCTGTTAGCTTTGGCCGCAAGTAAGTCGTTAGTAATTTTGGTCAGGGTCAGTTTCAGTGAAGTGGTGGAGGTGGAAGCTGGATTGAAGGTCGTCAAAGATAGAGTTGGATGAGAGGTGGAATGCAGAGAACAGCCTCCCCATCCTCACAGCCTCTCTATCCTCACAGCCTCCTTCATCCCCTCTGCCTCCTCCATCCTCACAGCCTCCTCCAACCCCTCAGCCTTCCCATCCTCACAATCTCTCCATCCTCACAGCCTCCTCCATCCTCACAGCCTCCTCCATCCTCACAGCCTCCCCTCTCACGCCTCCCCATCCTCACAGCCTCCCCATCCTCAAGCCTCCCATCCCTCAGCCTCTCCATCCCTCAGCCTCCTCCATACTCACAGCCTCTTCCAACCCTCCAGCCTCCCCATCCTCACAGCCTCCTCCATCCCCTCAGCCTCTTCCATCCTCACAGCCTCCTCCAATCCCTCAGCCTCCCCACCCTCACAGCCTCCTCCATCCCTCACAGCTCCATCCTCCAGTCCCTTCAGCCTCCTCCATCCCCTCAGCCTCCTCCATCCTCAGAGCCTCCTCCAACCCCTCAGCCTCCCCATCCTCACAGCCTCCTTATCCTCACTCCTTACTCCTGTCTATTAGGTCTGTCAGTCAGTGTGACGCAGTTTACTCCTGTCTATAAGGCTGTCAGTCAGTGTGACAAACTTCATCTGTCTAAAGTGTCATCAGTGTGAAACTTCATCCTGTCTACAAGGCTGTCAGTCAGTGTGACGACTTCACTCCTGTCTACAAGGCTATCAGTCATTGTGACGTCCTTCACTCCTGTCTACAAGGCTATCAGTCAGTGTGACACACTTCACTCCTGTTTACAAGGTATTCTAGAATACCCGATGCGTTAGAATTGGGCCACCATCTAGTACATTACATAAATGGAGATGTACATTTATGCTGCAGTTACTTACAAAAGTAAATCTTGCATCTCTGTCCTCTCTGAAGGTGTCCTGGATCTTGAGTAATAGAGGCTGTGGAAGTGGGAGATGTGAGTGCAGCGCCAGCTCTCTGCTTCTATCTTCGCTGCCACTATAGCTTCTAACTGTTACAGAAGACGCCATAAAGGGGCAGTGTTAGTAATATTGGGTGACACCAGCATCAGGGTGAGGGAGAGCAAAATTATGTGCTTTGGCCTAAGGAAAAAAATGCTTAAATGTGGTCCTGGCTGTATGTCTAAATTGCAGGTGATGTCCCACAATGGGGTGAAATTACGACTGATAGATTGCACGGGCATAAGTGTTGTGCCTGTGTAACAGTGCCTGGGGTGGAGTTCATGGGTGAGAGGTTTCGGGTCTTTGCCCTGGCATGTTACAGACACATGTGGTGGTTGGGAACATGCAATATCCTCCTGCAACTATACTTCTAGGCTATAGGCACATTTTCCATCATCTGATTCACACTGAATCACACTGATTCTATGTTCAATGTCACCAAGAAAAAGTAAACAAGAGTCCAAAACAGCCCCCACTTTACTGTTAAGACTTTTCAAGCACCAATTCACTGTACACTTTATAGCGTTCACATTAGATATGACAGAGTTAAGAATTAGAAATTCATGAGGCATTAACATCTTAACACAGACCAGCCCTTAAGTTTCAGGTGCAGACTAGGTCGCACCAGCTATCTGGGATATCCAATGGGGGAAGGAGTGGTGGTTCTGTACTGCTTCAGCCCCAAGTATCCAACCGCACGTGTCAATGTGTTACGTTGCCATTAGAACACCCTGTATGGCTATGCTCTCCAGGGTTAAACCATGAGAACTCTTTCACATACTAACTCTTTTTCTCATAATTTCAAAGTCTGTTTCTCTGTTTTTCACCTGAAGAATTATATACCGATACTGTCACTTTTCTTTACTTTTATTTTGAAGAGAACAGGTCAATACTTTCTACCAACAACTGATTTCACTTGTTTAGTATACCTTGTTCTCACTAACAAATAAGATTTTTATGGTAAATCTAGTCAGTATACACCGAAACCCCATAAGAATGTATGGGTATCTTCTTAGGCAGCTTCCTATTCACTTTTTACATATCTGATTTTTGGAGACTGATTTGTGAACTAATCTCACCCATTCAAGTAGTCTGATAAAAAAGATTGGACTACACAAGATGCCATCCATGAAACCTGATGTGTGCTGTCCATTTTTGACTGACTGGCATATAAGAGAAGCAGAAAAGGGATGACACAGGAATCAGAAATGAATAAAAATTGGATAAGGCACTCTTATTAAATTGTTAAATTTTTGGTCTCATTTTAGACTACCCTTTAGGAGGGTTCTACACCCAAACTATAACTTTTCCAGAAAGGAGGCATGTTCCTTAACACAATACAACAAGGTCTATTCAGCCACAGATGGCACTCCCGGTTTTAGCGATACCACGACAACTCTTTTTCACAACAGTGAGATCATCGACCCCTAGTCATTTATCTGCTGTAGCTCCTGAATGGACTCATCAGCCAATTGGCGGCCGCAGGCGGCAAGTCATGGATGATCAGTAAAGTCACTACTTCCAGCCAGAGTGGCATTGATGGAATGGGTGCAGCTCAAGGGGCACCAGGGCTGTCATCAAGCACACCATAGCCAAGTGATTTTCTCCAAACTTGCAAAAGACCAGGGGACATTCATTACTAGTGGAAGAAAGGTGATTCCCGCAGCTAAATAAGGAAAAGGTTCTTTACAGTTAGAGCAGTCAGACTGTGAAATGCCCTATCAAAAGAGGCTGGTGGTTTTGCCCTAATGTAGGGCTGCCCCTTTAATGAAATGGGCCGGCCGACCTTAGTTTGCGGCCGCAGCTGCTGTTAAGACACAGCGGGAGCAGAGCGCGATGAGTGTGTGAAAGGCATCCCCCTCCCCGCTCCTCACCCGGCGGGCCTGACAGCAAAACCGAACCACCCCTCCCCCACCGCTGCTCACCAGGCAACTAAGGGCTGACAGGGTCAGGCATCCGCCCGGGATAAGTTCCACCAGCCAGCCCCGTCTGTATCAGAGTGTGCATCTTATAGATTCGGTAAGATGTAGCCACAGAGCTCACACTAGACATTGACTTTGTTTGTAAAATCTACATTTTGTATTTATGCAGGGCTCCAGTGTACTGACAGTTTCCGCCATTGATGGTGACAGGGAAATCATGGATGACATCTTCTATTACATAGAACGTAAGTATGTAATTTGTAGAGAGCTACATTGATAATGATATATATTTATCGAAGACACGTGATGTTATTTTTTAAACATACAATTCCAAATTTCTTTATATTTGCAGATGCTTCTAAGCCTGATCTATTTAACATAACTATGAACGGGGAAATCTGTGTAGCAGGAAACATAGACCGAGAAGCTCTGATAGAAGATGGAGAGCAGGTTATATTACAGGTGGTGGTGAGTATGCCAAAAGTGAGGGAGGCACACCTCCATTGTCCTTCTTGTACAATAAAGCAGATTCATTCATCAGAATCTAATTAACTGAATCTGCATGACATCTCAAAGTGAGATTGATTGTCTACAGCAAACACGATCATGTGACAAAGAATAACAGTAAAACTGGCAAACTTTCAATGACCACATCAACAATGTCACTATGTTAATTATTCTTTCAGACATTTTTGTAGGTCTCTGTAGTGGGGACTGTTATAAGTACACTAGCTGTGAGCCCGATGCAAATGCATCGGGATTCTAGAACGTGCATTAATTTGATTATAGTAGTTATAGCTGTTAGCCTGATGCAAATGCATCGGGTATCTAAAATATGTTTATTGTTTTTTTAAACATTTTTAAATAATAATCGCATCATCAATAGCAATAATATAAGCCATAGCATTATTATTAGCAGTAATAGCAGTATTAATAGCATTATTAGCAGTATTATGAGCATTAATAACAGTATTAATAGCATTAATAGCATTATTATTAGCATTAATAGCATTATTAATAGCATTATTAGCATTAATAATAGCATTAATAACATTATTAATAGCATTAATAGCATTATTATTAGCATTAATAGCATTAATAATAACATTATTAGCATTAATAATAGCATTAATAACATTATTAATAGCATTAATAGTATTATTATTAGCATTAATAGCATTAATAATAGCATTATTAGCATTAATAATAGGATTAATAACATTATTAATAGCATTAATAGCATTATTATTAGCATTAATAGCATTAATAATAGCATTATTAGCATTAATAATAGCATTAATAACATTATTAATAGCATTAATAGCATTATTATTAGCATTAATAGCAATATTAATAGCATTAATAGGATAAATATTAGCATTAATAGCATTAATAGCATAATTAATAGCATTAATAGCATTATTAATAGCATTAATAGCATTAATAGGATAAATATTAGCATTTAATAGCATTATTAATAGCATTAATAATACCATTAATAGGATAAATATTAGCATTAATAGCATTAATAGCATAATTAATAGCATTAATAGCATTATTAATAGCATTAATAGCATTATTATTAGCACTAATAGCATTAATAAAGCCATTAATAGGATAAAATTAGCATTGATAGCATTAATAGCATAATTAATAGCATTAATAGCATTATTAATAGCATTAATAGCATTATTATTAGCATTAATAGCATTAATAGGATACATATTAGCATTAATAGCATTATTAATAGCATTATTATTGGCATTAATAGCATTAATAATAGCATTATTAGCATTAATAATAGCATTAATAACATTATTAATAGCATTAATAGCATTATTATTAGCATTAATAGCATTAATAATACCATGAATAGGATAAATATTAGCATTAATAGCAATAATAGCATAATTAATAGCATTAATAGCATTATTAATAGCATTAATAGCATTAATAGGATAAATATTAGCATTAATAGCATTATTAATAGCATTAATAATACCATTAATAGGATAATATTAGCATTAATAGCATTAATAGCATAAATTAATAGCATTAATAGCATTATTAATAGCATTAATAGCATTATTATTAGCATAATAGCATTAATAATAGCATTATAGCATTAATAATAGCATTAATACATTATTATATTAGCATTAATAGCATTATTATTAATAGCATTATAATAGCATTATTATTAGCATATAATAGCATTAATAACATGATTATAGCATTAATAGCATTATTATGGATTAATAGCATTAATAGTATTAATTAATAGGATAATAGCATTATTAATAGCATTAATAGATTATTATAGATTAATAGCATTATAAAAGCATAATAGCATTAATAGCATAATTATAGATTTATAGCATAAAATAGCATTAATAGCATTATTATAGCATTAATAGCATTAATAGATATATTACATTATAGCATTATTAATAGCATTAATACATTATAATAAATATTAGCATTAATAGCATTAATAGCATAATTATAGCATTAATGCATTATTAATAGCATTAATAAATTATTTAAGCATTAATAGCATTATAGCATTATTAGCATATAATAGCATATATAAAGCTATTAATAGCATTATATAGCATTAATAGCATATTATAATTAATAGCATTATATTAGCATTAATTAATAACATTATTAATAGCATTAATAGCATTATATAGCATTATAATTAAATAGCATTAATAGCATTATTAATAGCATTAATAGCATTATTATAGCATTAATAGCATTATTAATAGACATTAATAGCATAATAATAGCATTAATAGCATTATTAATAGCATTAATAGCATTAATAGAATATTAATAGCATTAATGCATTATTAATAGCATTAATAGCATTATTAATAGCATTAATAGCATTATTATTAGCATTAGATTAATAGCATTAATTAGCATTTATTAATAGCATTAATAGCATTATATTATTAGCATTATGCATTATTATTAGCATTAATATGCATTATAATAGCATTATAGCATTATTAATTAATAGCATTATATAACATTATTATTAGCATTAATAGCATTTATTATTAGCATTAATGCATTATTATTAGCATTAATACATTATATACATTATGTATATTATTATAGCATTAATTGATAATATATTAGCATTTAATTCATTTTTAATTCATTATTATTAATTATTTATTATATATTAATAATATTATTAGCTTAATTATGCTTTATCATTTAATAGCATTAATTAGCATTATTATTAATTATATTATTAGCATTATTATCATTGAATTATTTAATTATTATTTATTATTTTTATTATTTTTATTATTTTTAATTATTTTTTTTATTATTAAATTTATTATTTAGTCTATACCAGTTTCTTTCAGGTCTAAGGGCTGATATAATTAGCTATATAATTATTTTTTTAATTATTATTATATTATTGATTATTTATTATTTTTTATTTATTTTTATTATTATTATTATTTTAATTATTTTTTTATTATTTTTTATTATTTAATTATTTTTATTTATTAAATTTTATTTAGGCTAACCCAGTCTCTTCAGGTCGCTGAAAGGCTATATAATTAGCATATATTTAATTTTTTTATTATTATTTTTATTGAATTATTATTATTTTTTATTTATTTTTTTATTATTTTTTTATTATTTTTAATTATTTTTTTTATTATTAAATTTATTATTTAGGCTGAGACCCAGTTCTCTTTCAGGTCCCTGAAAGGGCTGATATAATTAGCATATATTTAATTTTTTTATTATTATTTTTATTGAATTATTATTATTTTTTATTTATTTTTTTATTATTTTTTTAATTATTTTTTAATTATTTTTTTTATTATTAAATTTATTATTTAGGCTGAGACCCAGTTCTCTTTCAGGTCCGCTATTTATTACATAGATAATTTTATTATTGTTATCGATCTATTATTATTGTTCTTTTTATTTTTTATGTTCTCTAAATATTCGTTATACTTAAATTATTATAGGCATCAGACCCATTTCTATTAGGGCATTTGTCCATTGAAATTGAGCGTTCGGCCCATTTATGACTGGCAGCTGTCTACTTTCGCCCTAAATCGGGACACACCGCTAATGCAGTCTTGCATCGCCATTAGAATGGAAGCGCAATAAATTGAGTCCGCCATATTCTGATGGTTGAATTCCGCAAGAGCTGACATAGATGGGATGCGCATCGAGGAGCGGCTGGAAGTTGGCGGAAAGAAGACAGAAGATCCCCGGGGCCGGACGAAGAGGCGGAGATGGCGGAAAGAAGAGAGAAGACCCCCGGGGCCGGACGGAGGACTTGTGGATCGGACGGACGATCAGATGACTAAGAAGGCATGTAAGTGATCGACGGGGACGTTAGGGTAGGGGACGGCGGGGGCTTCGGGTGTAGGGCTTTAGGTGTTAGCGACAGCGGCGGGGGAAAGCGGCGGGAGCTTAGGAGGCGGCGGGGCTTAGGGGGTAGGGGCATAAGTGCGGCGGGTCGGGGCTTAGGGTGTAGGGGTGCGGTGGGCTTAGGGGGTAGGTGCTTAGGTGCGGCGGGTGGGGGCTTTTAGGTGCGGCGGGGCTTAGGGGATAGGGGCTTAGGTGCGGCGGGGCTTAGGGGGTAGGGGGTTAGGTGTGGCGGGGCTTATGGGGTAGGGGCTTAGGTGTCGCGGGGCTTTTAGTTGCGGCGGGGCTTAGGGGGTAGGGGATTAGGTGCGTCTGGTCGGGGGATAGGTGCGGCGGGGCTTAGGGTGTAGGGGCTTAGGTGCGGCGGTGCTTAGGGGGTAGAGGCTTAGGTGGGGCGGGGTCGGGGCTTAGGATGCGGCGGAGCTTAGAGGGTAGGGACTTAGGAGCGGCGGAGTTAGGGGGTAGGAGCTTAGGTGCGGGGTGGGTGTGCGGACATGGGGGGGCTATGTGTACGACATGGGGGTGGCTGTGCGGACATGGATGGGCTGTGTGTACGACATGGGGGTGGCTGTGCGGACATGGGTGGGGCTGTGCGGACATGGGGGGGGCTGTGTGGACATGGGAGGGGCTGTGCGGACATGGGGAGGGGCTGTGCGGACATGGGGGGGGTCTGTGCGGACATGGGGGGGGTCTGTGCGGACATGGGGGGGGGAGTCTGTGCGGACATGGGGGGGGAGTCTGTGCGGACATGGGGGGGGAGTCTGTGCGGACATGGGGGGGGCTGTGCGGACATGGGGGGGGCTGTGCGGACATGGGGGGGGGCGAATTGTGGGTAGCGGGTGGCACTGGGGCACAGAGGCACAGGGGCACAGGGGCACAGGCTCCGGAGCACTGTGTCAGCATGTGCTGACAGCAGCTGCTCCGGAGCGGGCACAGGGGCACAGGCTCCAGAGCACTGTGTCAGCATGTGCTGACAGCAGCTGCTCCGGAGCGGGATGACAGCGGCGAGAGGTCGCAATGCCCGCTACGCGGGCAATGCCTCGCACGACGTGGTGACGTCACATAGTGACAAAGCCACGGCGTGCCAGGGTCCGACACAAACGTGCCTACGGCAATTATATAGTAGATTGTGCACTTTTATTGGAGCTCTATGTCTGCCTGTAGTCAAAGAAGAACTGCTTAAATTTTTTGCCAGGAGTGGCATAAGGTCACCCAAAAGCAATGTGAAATACAGGTGGAAAGTATGTCAAGACGCATGAAAGCTGTGATTAAAAATCATGGCTATTCCACCAAATATTGATTTCTGAACACTGCCTGAGTTAAACAAATAGTATTTTTGTTTGTATATGAATAAGAACTTGTTTTATTTGCAGCACTGTTTCATTTTTTATTATTTTGACAATTTCTTATTTGCTGCAAATAAATACAAAATTTTTAGCTTTGAATTTTGGAGCCATGTTGTCAGTAGTTTATAGAATAAAACAACAGAGTACATTTTACTCAAAAATATACCTATAAAGAGAAAAATCTGAAAAACTAAAAATTTTGCAGTGGTCTCTTAATTTTTTCCAGAGCTATATATATATATATATGTCTAATATATAAAGCTGAATGTGTGTGTATGTACAGTATGTGTGTATGTATGTGTGTGTGTATATCCGGGATTGGCATCTACACCGTCGCAACTGCAGCAACAAAATTTTGCACAGTCACATGCCTGGACCCGAGAGCGTCATAGGCTATGTTGTGAGGTGAAATTTTAACCCTGCGCGTTCCAGTTCACCAAACAATTTTGCCTTTGCTACATAATGGGGAAAAAGTGAATGGAAAAGTGTTGGAGGAAAATCGACAGCTGTCAGCTATAGCCACAAAATTTTGCACAGTCACACGTCTGGACCTTGGGAGCATCATAGGCTATGCTGTGAGGCGAAATTTTAACCCCGCGCATTCCAATTCACCAAACAATTTTGCCCCTATCTACATAATGGGGAAAAAGTGACAGTTACCAGTTGACAGTTGTGAATGAGAGGGGCTTAATGACAGCGCCAAAGACTAACAGCACATGCCAGCATGTAGTCACTAAGGTGGGGCCCCAACATGAGAGATTCACCACGCACGGGGACATGTATACACACCACACGCACACAAAGAGTAACAGCAAGTGTATAGTCGCTAAGGTGCAGCCCCAACATTGGATACTCACCACGCACCCGAACAAACACACACACACCACAAAGAGACACACATAACACAGAGACCCCCCTCAAGGGGACACACACACACCATATAGCGACACATGCACTCACCCCACAGGGACACACACACACCACAAAGAGACACACACAACACAGACACACACAACACACAGACCCCCCTACAGGGACACACACACATAGCCACCCTATAGGGACACATGTACTCACCCCACAGGGACACACACACACACCACAAAGAGACACACACAACACAGAGACACACACACCCTACACAGACACCCCCCCCACAGGGACACACACACACATACACACCCTATAGGGACACATGCATTCACCCCACAGGGACACACACCACAAAGAGACACACACAACACAGATACACACACACACCACACAGACCCCTCCCACAGGGACACACACACATACACACCCTATAGGGACACATGCACTCACCCCACAAGGACACACACACACCACAAAGAGACACACAACAGAGGCACACACCACACAGACCCCCCCACAGGGACACACACATACACACCCTGTAGGGACACATGCACTCACCCCACAGGGACACACACATACACACACCCCAGGGACACACACACCACACAGACAGACACAGATGTGCACAAATCACCTCACACAACTCGCCTTATACGTGTGCTATCTTTAATTTCCAAACATAAACATCTGATTAAAAACAGCCAATGTGCAACACGTGCCATATAGGGAATTAAGGCAGATGTCAGTCACATGAGCTGTCTATCATGTGTATGTCTGAGGTAACATATACTGCCCGGCCAGGGGGAGGGTTTACTGTTGGCTGGAGATTTATTAGGCTGCCTATAGCAATCAATCACAGCTCAGCTTCTATTTTCTTACTGGCCATTAATATGACATATTCAAATTCTATTTTGTTATAGCTAACATCAGTTATTTACTAACCCAGGCGTAGCCAGGTACTACAGCTAGTGTATATCTATATATATCTATATATATATATATATATATATATATATATATATATATATATATATATATATATATATATATATATACACTAGCTGTAGAGCCCATTGTTGCCCGGGCATAGTAACTAACTGTTCTTACAAGCTGAGTATATGTATGTGTGTGTATGCATGTCCACTATACGCATCAATTCTGCCCCCCCACAGGTCCCCACCAAACCTACCCCTCAGCCCCCCACACTCCCAAACCTGCCTCCCGCACCCTCCTCGAACCTGTAGCCCCACCACCATAAAAAATGCCTCCCTAACCCCCTTAACCCGCACCCCTCCAAACCCACCCCCCCAAAATGACTTCGCTGCATCTGCACCACCCAAACCTGCACCCCAACCCCCCAAACCTGCACCCCCAAATCCACACCCCCCTACAAACCCTGAGGCACATGGGGTGTGTGCAAAATATTGTGATTGTAGATGCAACGGTGCTAATTCATATAGTGGACATACATACATTGTGAATGGCGGCCGGGCCATAAAGACAGAGCTATGAAAGGGTGGCGCTATGTGAAGGGGGTGTGGCTATGAACAGATTTTTGGCAGTTCCAATTCTTGAACAGGCCATGTAAAGTTGACCATGAGAAAAGCATGGAGATTGCAAATCCATCCCTACTACTTTCAAGGAATGTCCCTGAGCCTTGTTAATGGATATTGCAACTGGAGCTGGAAATGATTCTTACCTCCCTTTCTTCCATGGCCCTTGAGAAAGCAGCTCTTGCCTCCCTTTTATCCATTTCTGAACTCATTTCTGTAATTCTTGCCTCCCTTTCTTCTATTTCTGTTTATGTGGTCATGTAATCAGCTCAGCTTTTTTCTTAGCGACAGTCATTCAGTCACATTAATTTTTTTATGAGTCATAAAATCAGAATGATCTTGAAACAGAATTTTATAAGAATATAAAGTTGAGTGTATGTGTGTGTGTGTGGCAAGCCTTGCCCACCACATGACCATACCCACTCC
Organism: Allobates femoralis; assembly: GCA_033576535.1. Taxonomy (NCBI): domain Eukaryota; kingdom Metazoa; phylum Chordata; class Amphibia; order Anura; family Aromobatidae; genus Allobates; species Allobates femoralis. Next base: position 433,076,067 of record JARQOC010000004.1, on the reverse strand, counting down.
ACATGGCCCCACCCACTCCATACAGACACGCCCACTCCACATAGCACTCACACTCCATGTAGCCACACCCACTACACATAGTTATGCCCCATCCATATAGCCACACCCACTACACTTAGACATGCCCCACCTATTGTGATGTCACTATACATTCTTCATTGTGAAATCACAATAGATGGGGCGTGGCTATGTGTAGTGGGTGTGGCTACATGGAGGGGGCATAACTGTGTAGTGGGTGTGGCTACATGGAGTGAGAGTGCTATGTTGAGTGGGTGTATCTGTATGTAGTGGGTAGGGCCATGTTTAGTGGGTGTGGTCACATGGAGTGAGCATGGTCATGTGGTGGGCGGGGCTTGCCACACACACACACACGCACATACACTCAACCTTATATATTAGATATATTAGACTGTGGGTGGACCCGCTGTAGGGAGGACCTAGTCCCGTGGGAGGGCTGACAAGGTAGAAAGTGTGTGGGTGGGAGGAGAGCTCCATTGGGTAGTGAGGTGTGCAGGACGGCGGAGAAGCCATCAGGACAGATAGGGATCCTAGGGGCACCAGGTAGTGCGGTGCGCCCGAATCCGGACCCGGTATGTCTACCGACTGGAGGGATCTGTCCTGGGACTGAGGACCGGCTCTGAGTACATTGCAGGAGTCTATCCCCGAGCTGTCGAACTGGAGGCCTGAGCTTCTTGACGAAGCTGTGGCCGAACGCCCGGCGCTCCCTGAAAAAAGCCCCGAATATGGTCAGGGGATCCTGGAGAACAGTCCTCCATAGAAGGCCTGTGGGAGCCGGCCCGAGGCTCCCACCTAGCCAGAATCCTACTTCACACTGATGAGGGGCAACACCCCGAAACAGCTGTATGTGGATGGATACCTGGCCTTGGTATTCCCTTGTCATATCTGTAAACTTGTAAAACAGTTGGATATTGACTTATAGGGCCACTTATAGGGCTTCTCCCTGACACAGTCCCCAGGCAGCAGGCATCTCTGGTATGAGAACTATTTATTAACCTCTTGTGTCCCTGACATTGGTTCTAGTTGTATGTTTATGATGTTGTAAATTGGCTGTAATCACCTTGGCTGCAACTTATGCAAAAGACTGCAACTGTATTCTCTGTTGGGGGAATTTTACCTTTTATATTAACGTCATTACCATTGAGATGTCTGCAATGTAAAATTCTGGATCCTGTGTTTGATCTCTCTTTTCACCCTGCACTTTGTCCTTGAAACCCCCCCCCTTTTTCACTGATGCACTTTTTGCTTACTAGCTGTGACAATCACTTGTTTTTCTACAAATAAAACTGGTTGTAACGCATGAAGATGCATCGTGTGACTCTATGTACCTTAAAGACATTTTGGTTCGTTGGTTTTAATGGGTGTATCTGTATGTAGTGGGTAGGGCCATGTTTAGTGGGTGTGGTCACATGGAGTGAGCATGGTCATGTGGTGGGCGGGGCTTGCCACACACACACACACGCACATACACTCAACCTTATATATTAGATATATTAGACTGTGGGTGGACCCGCTGTAGGGAGGACCTAGTCCCGTGGGAGGGCTGACAAGGTAGAAAAGTGTGTGGGTGGGAGGAGAGTTCAGTGTGAGGAGAGTTGGAGAGCTCCATTGGGTAGTGAGGTGTGCAGGACGGCGGAGAAGCCATCAGGACAGATAGGGATCCTAGGGGCACCAGGTAGTGCGGTGCGCCCGAATCCGGACCCGGTATGTCTACCGACTGGAGGGATCTGTCCTGGGACTGAGGACCGGCTCTGAGTACATTGCAGGAGTCTATCCCCGAGCTGTCGAACTGGAGGCCTGAGCTTCTTGACGAAGCTGTGGCCGAACGCCCGGCGCTCCCTGAAAAAAGCCCTGAATATGGTCAGGGGATCCTGGAGAACAGTCCTCCATAGAAGGCCTGTGGGAGCCGGCCCGAGGCTCCCACCTAGCCAGAATCCTACTTCACACTGATGAGGGGCAACACCCCGAAACAGCTGTATGTGGATGGATACCTGGCCTTGGTATTCCCTTGTCATATCTGTAAACTTGTAAAACAGTTGGATATTGACTTATAGGGCCACTTCATATGGTGGTTATGGTGTTCTCCGCAAGGAGCCACCCCTTGGCTGGGTCCTTCCCTGGAGGGATATATGGCTAGTCCTGTGTTTGAGACTCCTAACCGAGGCTCCACAGACTCTATTTGCATATTCATATTTCCCAGGGGGCTATGTGCCTAGGGATTCACTGTGTTTGAGCGCTTTAGCCAGCTGCCCGCAGTGTTTTCTTGGACTGGTCTCCTTGAGATCAGTGAATACTTTGCAATCTTGGTCTACTAGGCCTTGCTCCCACCTAGCCAGAATCCTACTCCACACTGATGAGGGGCAACACCCCGAAACAGCTGTATGTGGATGGATACCTGGCCTTGGTATTCCCTTGTCATATCTGTAAACTTGTAAAACAGTTGGATATTGACTTATAGGGCCACTTCATATGGTGGTTATGGTGTTCTCCGCAAGGAGCCACCCCTTGGCTGGGTCCTTCCCTGGAGGAATATATGGCTAGTCCTGTGTTTGAGGCTCCTAACCGAGGCTCCACAGACTCTATTTGCATATTCATATTTCCCAGGGGGCAATGTGCCTAGGGATTCACTGTGTTTGAGCGCTTTAGCCAGCTGCCCGCAGTGTTTTCTTGGACTGGTCTCCCTGAGATCAGTGAATACTTTGCAATCAAGGGAGACAGGAGAGAGCGCAGTGAGGGACTGGAAAGGAATGGCAGACACCGAAGGTCCTAAGTGAGTTATCCCAGTTCCCTGGTGACTACCCAGGCCAGAAAGACCTGAAAGACTGTACCATCTGTAACCTGTCTGAAGTACTGCCAGTAAACCATCCAGAGTTAAAGATTGTGTGTCGTACTTTATTTGCCTAAGCCTGATGAGCTGTACACTTGCTGCAGTGAAAAGGACAAGTGACTGTACTGTGTGGTAAGCTGCCTCCCTGTGTAAAGACTGTACGTAAACTATAACATTCAGAACTGCCCTGGCGATCCCGCTCCACCTACGGGGAGCGTAATCATCTTGCTGCTCCACATTTAACCCGGAGGACTGTGACGCAGCGCTGGTAACATTACCGGAACTGTACGTGGCGTCACAAAACACTTTTATTTTCTTTTATTTTTATTGACTGTTTTTCCCCTTTTTAAGCAACCACCAGGGCCACGGAACCGGGCAATAGGCCCCAGTGATATCTCCCGTGAACTTATGCCCGGTACCGAGTATCCCATACCCTGGGGCGGGTCATATACAGTACAGACCAAATGTTTGGACACACCTTCTGATTCAAAGTGTTTTCCTTATTTTCATGACTATGAAAATTGTAGATTCACACTGAAGGCATCAAAACCATGGATTAACACATGTGGAATTAAATACTTAACAAAAAAGTGTGAAACAACTGAAAATATGTCTTATATTCTAGGTTCTTCAAAGTAGCCACCTTTTGCTTTGATTACTGCTTTGCACACTCTTGGCATTCTCTTGATGAGCTTCAAGAGGTACTCACCGGAAATGGTCTTCCAACAGTCTTGAAGGGGTTCCCAGAGATGCTTAGCACATGTTGGCCCTTTTACCTTCACTCTGCGGTCCTGCTCACCCCAAACCACCGTAGCAGCCCATCACTCTCCTTCTTGGTCAAATAGCCCTTACACAGCCTGGAGGTGTGTTTGTGGTTATTATCCTGTTGAAAAGTAAATGATGGTCCAACTAAACGCAAACCGGATGGAATAGCATGCCGCTGCAAGATGCTGTGGTAGTCATGCTGGTTCAGTATGCCTTCAATTTTGAATAAATCCCCAACAGTGTCACCAGCAAAGCACCCCCACACCATAACACCTCCTCCTCCATGCTTCATGGTGGCAACCAGGCACGTAGAGTCCATCCGTTCACCTTTTCTGCGTTCCACAAAGACACGTTGGTTGGAACCAAAGATCTCAAGCTTGGACTCATCAGACCAAAGCACATATTTCCACTGGTGTAATGTCCATTCCTTGTGTTCTTTAGCCCAAACAAGTCTCTTCTGCTTATTGCCTGTCCTTAGCAGTGATTTCCTAGCAGCTATTTTACCATGAAGGCCTGCTGCACAAAGTCTCCTCTTAACAGTTGTTGTAGAGATGTGTCTGCTGCTTGAACTTCGTGTGGCATTGACCTGGTCTCTAATCTGAGCTACTGTTAACCTGCGATTTCTGAGGCTGATGACTCGGATGAACTTATCCTCCGCAGCAGAGGTGACTCTTGGTCTTCCTTTCCTGGGGTGGTCCTCATGTGAGCCAGTTTCTTTGTAGCACTTGATAGTTTTTGCAACTGCACTTGGGGACACTTTCAAAGTTTTCCCAATTTTTCGGACTGACTAACCTTCATTTCTTAAAGTAATGATGACCACTCGTTTTTCTTTACTTAGCTGCTTTTTTCTTGCCATAATACAAATTCTAACAGTCTATTCAGTAGGACTATCAGCTGTGTATCCACCAGACTTCTGCCCAACACAACTGATGGTCCCAACCCATTTATAAGGCATGAAATCCCACTTATTAAACCTGGCAGGGCACAATTGTGAAGTGAAAACCATTTCCGGTGACTACCACTTGAAGCTCATCAAGAGAATGCCAATAGTGTGCAAAGCAGTTATTGAAAGCAAAAGGTGGCTACTTTGAAGAACCTAGAATATAAGACATATTTTCAGTTGTTTCACACTTTTTTGCTAAGTATTTAATTCCACATGTGTTAATTCATAGTTTTGATGTCTTCAGTGTGAATCTACAATTTTCATAGTCATGAAAATACAGAAAACTCTTTGAATGAGAAGGTGTGTCCAAACTTTTGGTCTGTACTGTATATATATATACTAAGCTCTCCCTGATCTATACCATGGCCAGAAAATTGGATTCTGTTTTCGTGCTGACAGACTCCCTTTAAACCTTATTGGTTTATTCCCATATTGTGTCTTGAGCAGCACTCATCTGTGCAATCTCCTCACTTCCTGGTTGTTTGAGGGTGGAGGAAAGGGCAGACACTCCTAGCTTTTGATGTTAGATGTTTTACAAAAGCGCTATAAAGATTGGATGGTACAGACACCCATTTTACACCTTATTTTAGTAATAGCAATAGATATTATCATGTCTTCCTGTTATAGTTATATTTTAAATGGAAGAATAAAAATCAATTCAAGCAGAAACTCTTACATTATAATTTCAAGGGGTATTCTGAAATTGTGTCTTGAGCGGTACACAGCTATATAGTATTATTACTTCCTGCTTGTTGGGAGGGTGGGTTCTCCTCCTTGAGTGACATTTCTGGTTAGCAGCTTTATCCTCTTTACTGTAACACATTAATGATCTGTCATTGCTCTGAAGTGTACAAAGTGATAATCATATCTACAGAGCATTGAAAAAGTATTTGTGAAATATAACAGAAATTATACATGGTTTTCTAAATATTTGAAAAATATAAAGCTGAAAAATGTGTGTAATTTATTCATACTATAACTATTGGTGTTCTATGAAGGCTGCAGAGGTTTTTTGAGAACATTAGGTATCAAACAGCATCATGAAAACCAAGAAACACACCAGACAGGTCAGGCATAAAGTTGTGAAGAGAATGTGAAGCAAAGTTTACCTAACATCTCACAGAGCGCTGTTCAATCCATCATCCAAAAATAGGAGTATCGCCAACTGTAAACCTACCAGGGCATGATCGTCCACCTAAACGGACATCCCAAGAAAGGAGAGCACTAATTACAGAAGTAGCCAAGGTGCCCATGGTCACTTTGAAAGAGCTGCAAAGATCCACAAGACAACTATTGGCCATATACTCCATAAATCTAGCCTTTACGGAAGAGGAGCAAGGGGAAAAATATTTTTGAAATCAAGCCATATGAAGTCCCATTTGCAGTTTTCAAAAAGCCATGTAAGGGACGCAGCTAGAATGTGGTAAACATAAGATGAGGCTAAAGTAGACTTTGTAGGGCTAAATGCAAGTTTCTTTATGTGGTAGAAATCTAACGCTGCACATTCCCCTAATAATACCATATACACCGTTAAACATGGTGCTGGTAGACGCTTGCTGTTGAAATATGTTTTCCTTAGCAGTGATAAGGAAGCTGGTCAAAGACGGATGGAGCTTAATAGATGTTAATCCTGGAGGAAAAAATCCTAGAGGCTGCAAAATACTTGAGACTCAAGAATTAGCAAAAATTTCTGACTCTAGCTGTGCAAAGCTGGTAGAGACAGACCCCAAAAGACTTGCAGCAGTAATTGCAGCAAAAGGTGATCCTACAAAAGTATTAATTGCTCATGGAGGTTGAACACAAATGCACGCAACAATTTTCAGATTTATATTTTTTTAAATATTTAGAGCACCTTGTATTATTTCATTTACACATCACAAATACCAGCTAATTGCTAGTATTGGTATATCACATTAAATCCTAATAAAATAATTTTAAGTTGATGGGTGTAATGTGAAAAAATGTAGAAAAGTTCAAGGAGTATGAATACTTTTAAAAATAACTGTAAATGTAGAGTTTACAATGAACAAGCACATGTTTTTGAAAGTGAAGTTTGTGATTAGGAGAACTGCTATGGAAACTGCAAATGGTCAGGGCCCTAATAATAACTAATAATGTCAAGCACGTGCGTGTGGACTCACTATGCCATGGTCCAGGCCTTAGAGGAATGTAACTAAGTGTCTATCCGGTATTCACTCTATTCGGTACGATACAAGATCATTGCGATTTTCTGGTATTGAAAAGGTTTCAAACTCTCCAAGAAATAGAGACAGAAAACGCAGACTTTTAAACCGCGAATCTTACTGGATATTCAAGCTGGGGACTAGAGTGCCATTGGGCCTGAACAAAAGACAAGATCTGATTTTACAATACTAGTAAAATATATGTGTCTCTCCTTTATTTTCATTCCTGATCTGCTACTATTATCCCTTGACCAGTTGTTCTTTATTGTACTTATGATTTGCTTTTGAATCACTATTTATTCTATTTTAACATGTTTTATTGATTTATTGTAAAAGTAAGTTTTTTGTATATATTTGTTGCTCTGCTGTGTTATCTTCAATCAGGTGTCAATGATTTATTATGTCACATGTGTGCCAGGATTAAGGAGGTATATATGGGTTTTCCCTCCAAACATCTTTGAACCACGACTAAGACAGTTCTCTGTCGAAACGCGTCGGTGTTAGCACATACTGCCTGTGTTAGATGGATGGCGTTCATGCTTGAATAAATCCTCATAATTGCAAGTTTATGAGTGCTGGATTTTTCTACATTATTTATTGGTGCCTGATTATTGAGTTAATTAAGTTTCTGCTTTGCTGGCTGTTGGTCAGGTCCCCTTTGTGCTCTCCTCCGGTAGAACCATTCCTGCTCTCCTGTACCCGGGCCCTGTTACCTCGAATCCTCCTTAGCTATACCATAGTATAGGCTAACCCTATGAGCCGCCCCCCTGGTACTAGCAGCTGTGGTATTTAGACCCCTGGGCTTGCCCCTGACAATCCCTGTATAGGGGTTGGTTAAACTAGGATCAGCTCACCAGGGCAGTTCGGTACCACGGCCCAGTGGATCCACTCTAGGGCTCCTTCCCCCGGAAGCGTGACAGAATAATCAGGCTATCGACCCCACTGGTACCACGTTCTCAGTGCAAAAGGAGCTGTCTTGTCTTCGGGAAAATCAGAACCGTATTATGGCTTTCCTTCTATCCTTGGATAACTGCTTAGCCTCCCTTCAGACTTCTGACCAATTGTCCGCCGCTCAGCTGGCGAGCCTACAACAGGAGTTTTCCGCGCAACGAGACGCACAATCTCACATGCTGTCTTATATATCTTCGGTGGACAATCGTCTGGTCTCCCTGCAGTCTGCAACCACGGCCTCGGCTGAAGCCCATGACCGGCCTCCGGGAGGTGCCTCGAATCCTTCGCCTTGCCTGGGAAAACCACCTAGATACAGCGGTGACCCCAAGATGTGCCGCGGCTTCCTCAACCAGTGTCGTCTACACTTTGAACTGCTGCCACAGCAGTATCCCACTAATCGGGCCAGGGTGGCCTTTGTGGTATCCCACCTGGAGGGCGAGGCTATGGTATGGGTTAACCCTCCATGGGAGCGTGATGACCCCGTAGTAGTCTCTCACATATGAAGTCAGAAGAAGGAGACAACATGTATACAGAGAGCAATCACCTAAATCAAAAGTTTTAAACTATTGTGCAGAAAAATCAAACTTTTATTACATGAACCACACCAACTGACAGGGTTAAAAACAATTAAAAAGCAACAAATGCAAGAATTCAAGGTGTCCACTGCAGATGTTATCCCTCAACAACCTTAATACATTAATTGCAATGTATGCAAGAATATATAAGCACTCATCCAGGAATAAAGATCTCAAAATAAATCACAAAATAAATGTATCCATTATAAACAGTATCCCAAACCTAACTTCCCAGATAAGTCCTTCTAGTGTACCTATAGTCCAAGGACAAGTCAGATGTCCAAGGGGTTAATGTCAAAAGTCCAGTCAGTCTGATCAGACAGTTTAATCATAAACAGGACCAGGAAAGGGCTAGGCTAGAAAGGATCCTGTTGAAATATATAATGGTTATGAGTAAGAGGCCATTAACCATGGATTAGTGCTGGCCAGATCCAAGAACCGTGATTGAAGTACTTTACCATGCAAATAATGCAGAGGAGAGAGGCAGGGGGGACACCACTGGACCCCATGCGTTCTGTCACCTAAGTGACTTCTGCAAGGAGTGTCAGCTAAGTGGAGTCCAAGCCACATATATATAATATGGATAATCATTACTAAATGATAAATATCTGGTGTGTGATCTTGTTGGACCAGGTGGTGATGTCAACGGAAGTGCGGCATCACCCTGGGCATGCGCAGAAGAGCGCTCTTACCTGGGTGTATGCGGCTTCATTAGGTGTCAGAAGATGGCTGCCGCGCATGCGCAGTTGTAATGGGAAGGCGGCACGGGAGTGGGAAACACACGATTTCACAAATGGGAGGAATGTGAAGGCGGTGGATCTTTTTTATGTGTTTCTATGCTTTTATTTGCACCATTTCTCTAAAAATTGATTATGCCAGCACAAATTGATATTTTATGAAAACAGTGGACACTTTTTGCTATGCTTTTGAGTTTTATTTCTGTTTTTTGTAAAAATAGCACCAAAATGGGCAGATCCACCCATTTTTGATGATGTGGATGACATCACTAGTAAACAAATGACACCTCTTTTTTGTGGAGCTAGGGGCTATAAAAACCCCTTCTGTAACAAGCAATGTAATATCCCTGAGGAAGGGTGCCGAAACGCGTAGAGAAGGAGAATAAAGGATGGAAATCTGACTGACTCTTTGGTGAGTTTTTTTAAGCCCTGGAGCAGCGCGGACCGTGACACACCTACACTCCCATCATCTTTCTGGATTAAATCACTGTTCAGTGGTCGGTGAAAGTCCTGCAGCAGCTTGGAATAATATTTCCTAAACGCCTTCAAAGCAGTTGTGGGGATCACAACTGTACCAGGTGAGTGGCTTCTCAGCACCACCCCATTACTATTATGATGACTCTCAACCCCTCACCCTGCCCGTGCAGGTGATACATCCGCAGAGACGCTTCTCTGAGCTAGCCTACGTTGATTGTGGGGCAGCAGGAAACTTCATTCGGAAAGAGGCGGTGAATCGGCGTGGAATACCCGTAATACCTCTATTGACACCTCGCATCATTGCGTCAGTGGATGGCTCACTTCCCGGTTCAGGAGGGCACTGTGCAAGCATATGGACATCACGTTGGACTTCTCCTCTGCCTATCATCCTCAGTCCAACGGGCAGGAGGAGCGCATTAACAAAGTCCTCACCACCTATCTTCGGCACTTCACCAACGCTCATCACAATAATTGGACCTGTCTCCTCCCTTGGGCGGAATTCACTTGCAACAATCACTCTAGTGAGTCGTCAGCGAAATCTTCTTTTGTCATGGTATTCGGACAACACCCTGGTTTGCCTTTTCCGTTCTCCTCAGTGTCCGGCAACCTGGCAGCTGATGCATTGTCTGTGGACTTCTCCAAGATCTGGAGAGAGACCAGAGATGCTCTTCCACAAGCGTCCGGCAGGATGTAGAGACATGCCGATGAGCGACGTCTGGATTTGCCATCTTTCCTCCCGGGCGATAAAGTGTGGCTTTCTTCCAGATATGTCAGGCTGAAGGTGCCATCCTACAAGTTGGGGCCGCGTTATATCGGTCCCTTCGAAGTCCTGGGATGCATCAATGAAGTTGCCTACAAACTGAAACTACCTGCCTTGCTTCGCATCCCTAACTCCTTTCATGTCTCGTTGTTGAAACCAGTGGTGCTGAGTCGCTTTTATCCCTCCTCCAGCACTGTGCCATGGCCTCTCAGCTCCGAGAATGTCTATGAAGTCAGGGACATCATTGCTAGGAAGAAAAGTAGCGGCAAGACCCACTTCCATATTGACTGGGTTGGCTTTGGTAACTACAAGAGAACATTAATGCACCGCGCATTCTTGTGAGGTTCTTAGCACACCTTCGGAGGAGGGGGCGTGAGGGAGGGGGTAGGTCCCCTGGCACTGCTCCCCCGCTCACCTCTCCTGGGTCTGCATCCTCTCCTCCTCTACCGATCGGGCATCCAGGGTCCAGGCATGCTGTGTCTTGGAGCCATCTCCAGGTCTCCTTCCTTTCTGCTGACTACCGGGCTCACACATCAGCACGGTCATGAATCTAATCAGCGGTGCACTAGGCGCAGCCACGCTCCTCCCCTGTGAATCTGAGGGCCGGCATGGCTCAACCAGACCCTCTCCTTAACCAATAGCTGTCCACCCTCCGGTATATCAGGCCACCTCCACTGATGGGAGGTGCCTGATTATTGAGTTAGTTAAGCTTCTGCTTTTGTGGCTGTTGGTCAGATTCCCTTCGTGCTCTCCTCCGGTAGAACCATTCCTGCTCTCCTGTACCTGGGCCCTGTTACCCCGAATCCACCTTAGATATACTGTAGTATAGGCTAACCCTACATGTCGCCCCCCTGGTACTAGCAGCTGTGGTATTTAGACCCCCTGGGCTTGCTCCTGACATTGCCTGTATAGGGGTGGGTTAAACTAGGACCAGCTCACCCAGGGCAGTTTGGTACCACGGCCACTCTAGGGCGCCTTCCCCCGAAAGCGTGACATCATGTGTGTCAGAGTGGAGTGTGAGAGGTATTCTCTGGGTGGATATCATGCAGTGCGGGGGCATTTTTTAGGGCAGTACACTCTATGGGCCATGAAAGGAGAATAGTAGCGGGTGAGACCACTAAGGGGCTCAACTTTTGGCATGAATTATATGTAGCTGTAGTAATAAGTGTTCTTCAAACTAATTGAAAAAAGTGGGAGGGATAATCCCTTATATTCAGTCAAATTGTGTTTTTTTTTTCTGGGTGGGCAATCATTTTACGATGGGGGCCCATAATTTCTATATATATCACTGTCTGCTTCCTTAGGGTACCTTCATGGACACATTGTTCCATTGTACACAGCAACACAATAGAACAATGTGTCCATGATTTCACTGCAACCAGCAAATTGCCAGTGAAATTGCTAAAAAAATTGCCGCGTGTAAAGGTACCTTAAGAGGTTGTAATTTCTATGTTGTCTCTATTCCATCATCGAGTAGGGTACCACTTTAAGTGTCAAAGGCCACACTCTAAGAATAGTAGAATAATGAATCGTCTTACAAGTGTGAGAGATAGACGATAGGGAAAGGGTTGTGTTATGCCTAAGGGGGTCATTGAGATATAGGGTTCAATGCAGGCCCGGACTGGCCATAGGGCATACCGGGAGTTTTCCCGTGGGCTGAACGGGAATTGGGCCGTTGCAGCCGGTCTTTACCTTTAAGAGGTCGCCGGCCCCTTAAAACAGCCTGCGCCTGCCGGCCAGGCACAGCCAGGAGCTGCACAGTAGCTGCCGAGGTGTTTCCGGCAGAGGAGCTTCTTTCCGACCCTGTTCCTACAGCCGCTTCTTGGAGGAGGAGTATGTCACCTCAACTCCTCAGCGGCTCCTGCTGCTGTATGCCTCCCTGACTCAGCCTGCTGTACAATCTGCTAACCGGGGGCCCGGGGCCATGCAGTTCCTGCACTGTCGGCTCTCCTTCATGTCCAGCTTCATCTCCTAAGTGGGCTCCTTCATCCTGGGAGGTAAGGGGAGTATTTTGCCTCCGGGCCAGAGGTTACTGCATAGTGAGCAGATGTCTGCATTAAGTCTGGTGGCTGCGGTCTCCATCCACAGAGGATTTATGGCAGTTGTTTGAACTTTCACTGCGAGCCCCCACCTTCCCCCCCCCATCTGTGAAGTGTCAAACAACTGCCATCAATCTCACAGGCAGAGCGACAGATCACTGATCAGAGTCCTGTCCTGGATGGATAACTGTGACCCAGGCAGCAGAACAACACTTTAAGACCATGTATCTCCCTCCCTCTCCATGTATATCTGTGTGTATGTACTGTATACTGTATGTGTGTACATACAACAGGTGTGTGTACTGTATGTTTGTGTACATATGGATGTGTGTGTGTATATATGGATATGTGTGAGTACATATGGATGTGTATATATATATATATATATATATATACATATATGTGTACATATATATATAGGCCCAGTTCGCATCTAAGGCTGGGCTGCATTGTACATTTGTCTTCATTTGCATTTGTATGCGGTTTTACAGCTAAAAACGCATCCAAACGCATCCCAAAATGTACCCATAGACTAGGGTCACACTTGGAGGGTGACCCACGTTTCTTGTGCTCTATTGAAAAGTGCGCTCCCAGGAGCTCTGTGTGCAACTGCTGTTAAGGTAAACAATGAGTTGCTATGGGGTTGTGTTGCCGGCCAGGGCTTCCCGTTATCGCTGTCCACTGCAGGTAAAATTTCTTAGTATCTAGCAGATACAGGAAATGTGGGTCACCCTCCAAGTCAGACCCTAGTCTTAGGGTTTATTGCAAAACACATTGCAAACACAGCCCAAAGTGTTGCAGCCCACGTTATTGGCTGCGCTTGCAAAAATGCATGCGTTTTACGTTTTTGCTATATGACATGCGTTTTACATTGCATTTGCAATGCGTTTTGCAATAAACCCTATGGGTGCATTTCAGGATGCATTTGGATGCATTTTTAGTGGTAAAAACGCATACAAACACAAATGAAGCCAAACGCAGCCAAAACGCAGATGTGAAAAGGCCCATACAGTATATGTGTACATATGGATGTGTGTGTGATGGACACTGCATAGTACCACTTCTCCTGTCCTGTATACTGGGTGTAATCCTCAGGATCTGTATTATTCTGTATATATACACTGCACAGTACCACCTCTCCTGTCCTGTATACTGAGTGTAATCCTCAGGATCTGTATTATTCTATGTATACACACTGCACAGTACCACCTCTCCTGTCCTGTATACTGGGTGTAATCCTCAGTATCTGTATTATTCTGTGTATACACACTGCACAGTACCACCTCTCCTGTCCTGTCTACTGGTGTATCCCTCAGTATCTGTATTATTCTGTATATATACGATGCATATATATGCTGTATATATACTCTCCTGTCCTGTATACTGGGTGTAATCCTCAGTATCTGTATTATTCTGTATATATACACTGCACTGTACCATTTCTCCTGTCCTGTATACTGGGTGTAAACCTCAGTGTCTATTATTCTGTATATATACTCTGCACAGTACCACGTCTCCTCTCCTGTATACCGGGAGTAATCCTCAGTGTCTGCATTATTCTGTATATATACACTGCAGAGTACCACTTCTCTTGTCCTGTATACTGGGTGTAATCCTCAGTATCTGTATTATTCTGTATATACACACACTGCACAGTACCACTTCTCCTGTCCTGTATACTGGGTGTAATCCTCACTATCTGTATTATTCTGTATATATACACTGTACAGTACCACTTCTCCTGTTCTGTAAACTGGGTGTAATCCTCACTATCTGTATTATTCTGTATATATACACTGCCCAGTACCACTTCTCCTGTCCTGTATACTGGGTGTAATCCTCAGTGTCTGCATTATTCTGTACATATACACTGCACAGTGCCACTTCTCTTGTCCTGTATACTGGGTGTAATCCTCAGTATCTGTATTATTCTGTATATGTACACACTGCACAGTACCACTTCTCCTGTCCTGTTGTCAGAGAGGCGGTATTGGACTTTGTGAATTTCAGCATTTAACTGTTGTTTAAATTAATTATCCCCAATATGGAGTCATCACGTCTCTTCTATACAGGTGATGACTTTCCTTCGCTCTGGATTTAACCGCTGGGACCCCACAATCCCAGGAAACGTGGCTTTGAAGATCACCATGTAAATGGAGCTGTGGTTGATTATTCCCTCTGCTGCACCATTCACATGTAGATTCTTAGATACCTTCTTTGAGAAAGTGGTGAGGGCCACGATAATGTAAAAGCTAAATTCACTGATCGGGGCTGATGGGTGATATAGTATGTGGGCTGGTGGGACTTGTCTTCCAGGGCTGCTTTTTGGTCCCAGTCCGGCCCTGGTTCAATGCCAAATATAGCTATGGGGCTCCTTGACTGTTTTCAGTCCCCCAGACTGAGTGGAAAATGTGGAAAACTATCGTATCTAGTGGTTTGAGAAATCATATAATTTAAAGCATTAATTTCTTCCCTACAGGCTCAAGAAGAGAAGCTAAATATCTATGGACAGAATGCAACATCTACAACAGATGTTACCATCCGCATCCTAGACATTAATGATAATAAGCCCCAGTTTTACGACTGTGATGGGACTGACTGTGATTTCACTGCTCCTCCTGTGCAAAGATTTCGTGGAGAAATAGAGGAACATTCCTCTGTCCGGGTACCAGTGTCAAATCTGTACATCACTGCTCATGATCCTGACAAGGTGGGTATCCAGCCCCGAGGGACATAGTGCGAATTCAGTGTCCCTTATTATAAAAATGCTTTCTCTTATCAACTTCACTCTAATTTTATTTCTGAACATATATAATGTCTCAGCTGTATTTGGTTTTGCAGGTTAGAGAAATTCACTTGAATAGGGTTGAACTACAATACCAGAGGTAGCACATAGATAAAAGAGGCACTATGAAGAAAGTAGCCATGCTTATTTAATCACTTATATGCACTTTAAAGGGAGTCCGTCACTCCAAAATGCAAATTCAGCTACTAAAAGGGAATTTGACGCCAGATTTTCGACACTTAATCTGAGAGTACAAAAATGAAGCGACAGAGACCTTGATTCCATTGATCTCACTTACCAGGCTGCTTGCTGTAGTTTTGATACAACCACTAATTTATGAGCAGGAGAGTTTTATAGGTAAACCTGCTGCCATCTAGTCCTCCATATTCATGTGTGCTGTATAATCCCAGCCCAAACACTGGTTAGCAGTTTTCTGCCTCTGCAGAGTGTACACAAAAAAAATTGCAAATCAGGGGTGTCGGTTGTGCATTAACACTGGAGAGTTTAGTGATGTGCTGATAGAGCGCTCAGTGTAGGGTTAGGCACTGTTTTTTTCTTTTAGTCACAGTCGCAAGGAGTTATAGTAGTTATAGTATAAAATGCTAGATGGTTTTGTGCGGATTGGGGGTTACAGATGGTAACATTTGATTGGAATATAGTGACAGCTAAAACTAGCCATATTTGGGTTATAGTTCTAATGGATGAATGTCTAGTTGTTACTTAGTATTATTTTGCCCCATGGCAGCACAGTTGTGTGTTAGGCCTTCTCCAGATGATGTTTTTTGGGGATCCGTGGCTATCCATTGTAAAACTGATAGCCACAGATCCAATTTGGCTTTCCATGTATCCCTATGGGCATGGATGGGCACGGAATGGCCATGCATGTGTGCCACTTTTATCAGGGATCCGATTGTGTCCGCTTTTTTCCCTTCCCAAAATAGGAGACTGCTCCGATTTTGGTCTGCCTTAAAAAAAACGGACACAATCGGACACAATCGGATCCGACGCTGTCCTATTCAAATAACATGGGAACCTATGGTGCCGGATCCGGGATAAGACAATATTGTTTAATGGATCCGGTTTTAGTGTACTGAGCATGTACTGAGTGTATCTACATACACTGCTTAAGTGAAATTAAAGCAATGTGTTAAAACTAAAAAAAAAAAAAAATATCACCTCTCCGCCGAGTGTTCTGCGATGTGAGGCATCCATGTCTGATGGCTGCAAGGACCTTAATCAGCTGACTGGCAGCAACCGATCAGCTGGTGTGTCACATGATAACATCAGCTGAGCGGTTTAAATCGCCCGCCAAAACCGATTGGCGGGCGGGTGATTTAAACCGTTCAGCTGATGCTGTCATCTGACACATCAGCTGATCGGTTGCCACTGGTCAGCTGATTAAGGTCCTTGCAGCTATCGGACGCTGACGCCTTGCATCGCAGGACAACGGCAGAGAGGTGAGCATTTTTTTTATTTTTAACTATTGCTTTCTTTTACTTTCGCAATGTATGTAGGTACATTGCGAAAGTGAAAGTACAGTCCCGACACCACTTGCCTGTTCTTTGCAGGCTCCACCCAGCTCTTTCTGTTTCCAGATCCCTCAAACTCCCGCATCTGGACACAGAAATGGCATCCGGAGTTACAAATCTGGTCCTGTCTGTTCTATCCGTGTGGTCCTGCAAAAAACAGGATCTCCACAGGCAGGAACAAAACGTTAGGATGATTTGTTAATTTTAGTGGCTCTTGCTAATATATAGGCTGTTGTGCACACGTTGTGTTTTATTGCAGTTTTCATGTGTTTGAGTGTCATTAAACCTGAAGGGAATTCTGATGCCAGTAAAGTCAATGAGAACCCTAAGATTACTGCACACGTTGTTTATTTGTGACTTGCAGGTTTGGTGCAGAAAATAATCTGCAGCGTGTCAATTCTTTTAATGTTTTTGCAACACTTTATCAATTATTGATTCAATTAAAGGTCAGTCAAAAATGCTTTCAAAACGCAGGTATAAAAATATGTGCTAATTTGCTGCTATATGCACAGGATAATGGTTATGTGTAGCTGTTATTTGAATATACACCTTGATCTGCTCATTTGTTTGCACTGGTTTAGCTCCTTGAGTGACTCCCACACTTTTACATACTTTCAGACCCGGAGAATTATTCACACACACACACAACATGCACATGCATGCATGCACACCACACTTTGTTTTCTTTTGTCCTTATAGATACATATTTAGCAATAAAGGATTGTTACATTGTTATGTCAGGTATTGACTGCTTTGCAGTCCTGAAGTGTTGCTGCTGTGCTTTTTAATTAAGTTTTATTTCTTTGGTCTGCTGTTTGCTATGGCTCTGCAGGTGGAGGAGTGAGTCGTAGCTCAGGTGGAGGTGGAGGGGTGTGTCTTAGCATTTGGATCTCCACTCCCCCAGCCTTGAAATCACTCCACTTCCTTCGACTAGGAGTCGCAGGTTATGTCACGTGTGGAGCGGATGAGGGAATGAAGCAGGAAGGAATAACAGGCAAGGGCAACTGGGAGGCTAGTCTGACCCTGGACTTGGAGTCCATGCCTAGCCCTGTTTCTGAAATTACCCTGAAGGTGAGGTGGTTTGGGCCACCACCTGTTCCCTCAACTCCTCAACCAGTCCCCTGCTAGGAGCCCCTACCTTCACCCACGGACAAGTAAAAGGACACCACTCCAATAGAAAGGGACAGGAGCTACTCCAGCAGCACATCTGCACAGCACGGTTCACAGATTGAGTTCATTCTCATCAAGGACCCGTGCTGTGCAGATGTGCTGCTGGAGCAGCTGCTGTCCCCTTTCATTGGAGTAGTGTCCTTTTCCTGGCCCATGGGTGAAGGTAGGGGTTCTAAGGAGAAGGTATGTTGAGGAGTTGAGGGAAAAGGTGGTGGCCCGAACCTCCTCACCTTCAGAAGTACCTTTGGGAACTGGGTTTGTCAGGGACCCAAAGTCCAGGGCCAGACTAGCCTCCCAGTTACCTTGCCCATTATCCCTTCCTGCTTCATTCCCCTCATTCGCTCCATGTGTGACATTTCATCATTGGAGAAGAGTCTCTCTTTTTCTGTTGAATTTATTGAATAGATAATAGATAGAAATAGACAGAGAAAGTGATAGAAAGTGACAGAGCAATATAGAGCAACAGAGAGAACAATAGATAGAACAACTGATAGAGAGAGAAACAGAGGGTGGCAGACAGAGTGAAAGAGACTGACACACAACAGGCAGAGAGATAGAGAGTGACAGAGAGAGCAACAGAATGACAGTCAGAGCAACGGAGAATGACAGAGAGAGCTAAAGACAGAGACAGAGAGTGACTGACCAACAGTCAAAGAGAGCAACAGACAGAGTGACTGGAAGAGAGACAGAGAGAGTGACAGAGAGTGTGACACATAGTGAGGCAGACAGAGCAACAGACAGAAAAACATACATATAATAAAATTGCACTCTGTAGAGCTTTTTATGATTAAATAAAGAAATGAAAAAAAAAAGATGTTTATTGAGCCCTCCCTAGCCTATTAATATCATCCAGTAGTTGCTTCAGAAGTGACGCATCACATTAGATGTGTCAATTCTTGTGATTTGCCTTAGCTCTTCCAGATTTCTGTGGTGTGTTGGTAATCGAGGTAATAGTAGTTTATGTCGGCTGTATAGTATCAGCTGGCATCAAGCTCTAGTGTTAGTAGTTGAGAGGTGTCTATCCCTCATCACGAACCCAGTAAATGAAAAACAAAAAACACAAGTACAAAATACTTTATTTAAATACTTCCCCACACCTTCCTTGTGCTTGAGGTCAACTGACACTACACAGCTGACATCAACCCCAACTACCATTAATTCAATTTCCAACACACCAGGGCAATCAGCAAGAGCCAAGGTATTTAATGTTCTGCGCCACTTGAGGGCTATTTTAAGGCTGGGAAGGGCTCATTAACCATAATAAAAAAAATGGTTAGGAATCGCACACCTTTTTTCCATCTATTTATAAAAAAGCTAACCAATAAGCTTTACAGGGCTATTATTTATTAGATGTTGGGGGAGAGGTGTTGTGCAATAATATATCTGTCTGTATATTTGTTTGTCTATATCTATTTATATCTATTATGTATCTCTGTAGCAGTGTTCTCCAACTCCAGTTCTTTAGAGCCACCGACAGTGCATGTAATTATCTTATACTAGATGGTGGCCCGATTCTAAAGAATCGGGTAGTCTAGAATCTATATATAGTTTATTTAGTAATAGGGAGTGCTGTGAAATTAATTGTGTGTAACAGGCGGCTCAGTGGTCAGCAGTGAGTGCGGTGGCTCAGTGGTCAGCAGTGAGTGCGGTGGCTCAGTGGTCAGCAGTGAGTGCGGTGGCTCAGTGGTCAGCAGTGAGTGCGGTGGCTCATGTGTCAGCAGTGAGTGCGGCGGCTCAGTGGTCAGCAGTGAGTGCGGCGGCTTCAGTGGTCAGCAGTGAGTGCGGCGCTCAGTGGTCAGCAGTGAGTGCGGTGGCTCAGTGGTCAGCAGTGAGTGCGGTGGCTCAGTGGTCAGCAGTGAGTGCAGCAGAGGCTGGAGGGGGCAGAGGAGGGAGGAGGCAGAGGAGGGAGGAGGCAGAGGACGGAGGAGGCAGAAAATGGAGGGTTAGAGGAGGAAGGGGTCAGGGGAGGCTGGAGGGCAGGGGAAGAGCGGAGGCTGGAGAAGAGCGAAGGCTGGAGAAGAGCGGAGGCTGGAGAAGAGCGGAGGCTGGAGAAGAGCGGAGGCTGGAGAAGAGCGGAGGCTGGGGAAGAGCGGAGGCTGGGAAGAGCGGAGGCTGGAGAAGAGCGGAGGCTGGAGAAGAGCGGAGGCTGGAGAAGAGGGGAGGCTGGAGAAGAGGGGAGGCTGGGGAGAGCGGAGGCTGGAGGGCAGAGAAGAGGGGAGGCTGGAGGAGAGCGGAGGCTGGAGGAGAGCGGAGGCTGGAGGAGAGCGGAGGCTGGAGGAGAGCGGAGGCTGGAGGGCAGGGGAGAGCGGAGGCTGGAGGAGAGCGGAGGCTGGAGGGCAGGGGAGAGCGGAGGCTGGAGGGCAGGGGGGAGCGGAGGCTGGAGGGCAGGGGGGAGCGGAGGCTGGAGAAGAGCGGAGGCAGGGGAAGAGCGGAGGCAGGGAAGAGCGGAGGCAGGGGAAGAGCGGAGGCAGGGGAAGAGCGGAGGCTGGAGGGCAGGGGAGAGGGGAGGCTGGAGAAGAGCGGAGGCTGGAGAAGAGCGGAGGCTGGAGAAGAGCGGAGGCTGGAGAAGAGCGGAGGCTGGAGGAGAGCGGAGGCTGGAGGAGAGCGGAGGCTGGAGGGCAGAGGAGGCTGGGGGCAGAGGAGAGCAGAGGCTGGAGGAGAGCGGAGGCTGGAGGGCAGAGGAGAGCGGAGGCAGGGGAGAGCGGAGGCAGGGGAGAGCGGAGGCAGGGGAGAGCGGAGGCTGGAGGGCAGAGAAGAGGGGAGGCTGGAGGGCAGAGGAGAGCGGAGGCTGGAGGGCAGAGGAGAGCGGAGGCAGGGGAGAGCGGAGGCAGGGGAGAGCGGAGGCAGGGGAGAGTGGAGGCTGGAGGGCAGAGAAGAGGGGAGGCTGGGGGAGAGCGGAGGCTGGGGGAGAGCGGAGGCTGGGGGAGAGCGGAGGCTAGGGGAGAGCGGAGGCAGGGGAGAGCGGAGGCTGGAGGGCAGAGAAGAGGGGAGGCTGGGGGAGAGCGGAGGCAGGGGGAGAGCGGAGGCTGGAGAAGAGCGGAGGCTGGAGAAGAGCGGAGGCAGGGGAGAGGGGAGAGCGGAGGCTGGAGAAGAGCGGAGGCTGGAGGAGAGCGGAGGCTGGAGGAGAGCGGAGGCTGGAGAAGAGCGGAGGCTGGAGGAGAGCGGAGGCTGGAGGAGAGCGGAGGCTGGAGGAGAGCGGAGGCTGGAGGGCAGGGGAGAGCGGAGGCTGGAGGGCAGGGGGGAGCGGAGGCAGGGGAGAGCGGAGGCTGGAGAAGTGCGGAGGCAGGGGAAGAGCGGAGGCAGGGGAAGAGCGGAGGCAGGGGAAGAGCGGAGGCAGGGGAGAGCGGAGGCAGGGGAGAGCGGAGGCAGGGGAGAGCGGAGGCTGGAGGGCAGGGGAGAGGGGAGGCAGAGGAGAGCGGAGGCTGGAGAAGAGCGGAGGCTGGAGAAGAGCGGAGGCTGGAGAAGAGCGGAGGCTGGAATAGAGCAGAGGCTGGAGAAGAGCAGAGGCTGAAATAGAGCAGAGGCTGGAGAAGAGCGGAGGCTGGAGAAGAGCGGAGGCTGGAGAAGAGCGGAGGCAAGGGAGAGCGGAGGCAGGGGAGAGCGGAGGCTGGAGGGCAGGGGAGAGCGGAGGCAGAGGAGAGCGGAGGCTGGAGGGCAGAGGAGAGCGGAGGCTGGAGGGCAGAGGAGAGCGGAGGCTGGAGGGCAGAGGAGAGCGGAGGCTGGAGGGCAGAGGAGAGCGGAGGCAGAGGAGAGCGGAGGCTGGAGGGCAGAGGAGAGCAGAGGCTGGAGGCAGAGGAGAGCGGAGGCTGGAGGGCAGAGGAGAGCGGAGGCTGGAGGGCAGAGGAGAGCGGAGGCTGGAGAAGAGCGGAGGCTAGAGAAGAGCGGAGGCTGGAGAAGAGCGGAGGCTGGAGAAGAGCGGAGGCTGGAGGAGAGCGGAGGCTGGAGGAGAGCGGAGGCTGGAGGGCAGAGGAGAGCGGAGGCTGGAGGGCAGAGGAGAGCGGAGGCAGGGGAGAGCGGAGGCAGGGGAGAGCGGAGGCAGGGGAGAGCGGAGGCAGGGGAGAGCGGAGGCAGGGGAGAGCGGAGGCTGGAGGCAGAGAAGAGGGGAGGCTGGGGGAGAGCGGAGGCTGGGGGAGAGCGGAGGCAGGGGAGAGCGGAGGCAGGGGAGAGCGGAGGCTGGAGGGCAGAGAAGAGCGGAGGCTGGGGGAGGCGGAGGCTGGGGGAGAGCGGAGGCAGGGGAGAGCGGAGGCTGGAGGGCAGAGAAGAGGGGAGGCTGGGGGAGAGCGGAGGCTGGAGAAGAGCGGAGGCTGGAGAAGAGCGGAGGCTGGAGAAGAGCGGAGGCAGGGGAGAGGGGAGGCTGGAGAAGAGCGGAGGCTGGAGAAGAGCGGAGGCAGGAGAAGAGCGGAGGCAGGAGAAGAGCGGAGGCTGGAGAAGAGCGGAGGCTGGAGAAGAGCAGAGGCTGGAGAAGAGCGGAGGCAGGAGAAGAGCGGAGGCAGGGGAGAGCGGAGGCTGGAGGGCAGGGGAGAGCGGAGGCAGAGGAGAGCGGAGGCTGGAGGGCAGAGGAGAGCGGAGGCTGGAGGGCAGAGGAGAGCGGAGGCTGGAGGGCAGAGGAGAGCGGAGGCTGGAGAAGAGCGGAGGCTAGAGAAGAGCGGAGGCTAGAGAAGAGCGGAGGCTGGAGAAGAGCGGAGGCTGGAGGAGAGCGGAGGCTGGAGGGCAGAGGAGAGCGGAGGCTGGAGGGCAGAGGAGAGCGGAGGCAGAGGAGAGCGGAGGCAGAGGAGAGCGGAGGCAGAGGAGAGCGGAGGCTGGAGGGCAGAGAAGAGCGGAGGCTGGAGGGCAGAGAAGAGCGGAGGCTGGAGGGCAGAGGAGGCGGAGGCTGGAGGGCAGAGGAGAGCGGAGGCTGGAGGGCAGAGGAGAGCGGAGGCAGAGGAGAGCGGAGGCAGAGGAGAGCGGAGGCAGAGGAGAGCGGAGGCTGGAGGGCAGAGAAGAGCGGAGGCTGGAGGGCAGAGAAGAGCGGAGGCTGGAGGGCAGAGAAGAGCGGAAGCTGGAGGGCAGAGGAGAGCGGAGGCTGGAGGGCAGAGGAGAGCGGAGGCTGGAGGGCAGAGGAGAGCGGAGGCTGGAGGGCAGGGGAGAGCGGAGGCAGGGGAGAGCGGAGGCTGGAGAAGAGCGGAGGCTGGAGAAGAGCGGAGGCTGGAGAAGAGCGGAGGCTGGAGGAGAGCGGGAGGCTGGAGAAGAGCGGAGGCAGAGGAGAGGCTGGGGGGCACAGGAGAGGGGAGGCTGGGGGGGCACAGGAGAGGGGAGGCTGGGGGGGGCACAGGAGAGGGGAGGCTGGGGGGCACAGGAAAGTGGAGGCTGGGGGGCACAGGAAAGGGGAGGCTGGGGGGCACAGGAAAGGGGAGGCTGGGGGCACAGGAAAGGGGAGGCTGGGGGGGCACAGGAGAGGGGAGGCTGGGGGCACAGGAAAGGGGAGGCTGGGGGGCACAGGAAAGGGGAGGCTGGGGGGGCACAGGAAAGGGGAGGCTGGGGGGCACAGGAAAGGGGAGGATGGGGGGGCACAGGAGAGGGGAGGATGGGGGGGCACAGGAGAGGGGAGGCTGGGGGGGCACAGGAGAGGGGAGGCAGAACACGCACCGGCTGTCGGCGGGGCTGTGTGGTCCCTGATGGAGGAGAGTGGGCGGTGCCGGCGGAGGCCGCACACCGGAGTGTGGGGCGGGCCGGTTCCCGGATGTTGGTGGGAGGGTGCATGTAGCCACCCTGCCGCCTGAGCCGATCGGAGGCCGGTGTCAGCCCCGCCGGCCCTGCAGCGTCCGCTCGGCGCCGCCGCCCTGCAGCCTACAGTGCCACAGGGCGCGCGCCCTCTTACAGCGTCCGTCTCTGCTGAGGCCGCCGCTGATGTAGGTGGCGCCGCCCCCTTATGTGATGCCGCTCCCCCTGGCTGCCGGCGCTCTGGACTCAGGGCTCACACTGTCCAGTGGACGGTGCGGCCCTGAGAGCACACGGCTCTGTGTGGGGGTGGCGGTGGCGCTTTAGCGCCCACTGCGAGCCGCTATTCAGGTTTGACAGCGGCTCGCGGTGAGCGCTACGCGCTCACCGCTCGTGGGTCTGCAACTTCCGGTTCCGGTCTGTGACACAGGGCGCAGGCCGTCACGGAAGTTGGCCAGATTCCACAGGAAGTGGCCTTCGGGTTTTATATATATGATGCGGGTGATGTAGCCAGGGCGGTAGGGGGTACTCGGTCACCGGGTCTGCTGAGTAGGGAGTCACAGGTGGACGGTATCCCGGTGCCGTGCCCTGGGGATCATTTGAAGGGGATGAGGGAATTATTTACAGGGGGACGTGACGCCACCTGTAGGGTCCGGTAAGGTGGTACCGGCGCTGCCAGCCGGCCGCTGAGGTGATGGAGGGGGTAGCAAAGTGTGGTACAGCTCCCCACAGGTGGAGCTTTACCTCAGGGCAGCAATAAAAGAAGATGGTGAGGGAGAGCAGTGAAGGAGGAAGATGGTGGGTTATAGCCGATGAACAGTCACACATACACACAGGGATAGTTGTTCCGGTACCTTTTACTGGTAGTCACAAAACAGGTACAGTTCTGAGTAATAACTGGGTCCCTGGTGCAATTTAGGATCAACTCCTTAGAAAGATATGAGGCCTCCTTTATCTCTATTCTTTCTCTTGAGGGATGAGTCTTGCCTGAGTTTGAGCTCTCCAATTCTCTATTGTCTAAAACTAACAATCAGGCCCTTCTGCGGGAACCCGGTTTATCCTGTGGCCCCTGGTCCTCTGTTTGGTTAATTTTTAATGTCTCTAATCTCTTCCTTCAGGGCTAAACTTCTCCTGAAATTGCTGGGCTTTTACTGTGGCTATACAAGCCCACAGCATCGGACTCCAGTGTCTGTGTGTCCTCAATGGGAAATATCTTTTAGTCCCTCTTCTTATTCCCTACCACTTCTCCTTGCCTCCGGCCCCTTCCCTGGGGTGTGAACAGCTGACAAAATGGTCCCTTCTGGTCCTGGCATCTGTCTTTTCCAGAGACCAGCAGCTCAGCCTCCTCCTTTCTCCTCTCCTCACACGAACTAACTGCCTAGCAACTGTCTCCTAGGACCAACTGTCTCCTCCTCTCAGCCTGGATCTCATTAAAGGGGAACTGACTTAATGCAGCCAGTAGAGCTCCCCCTTCAGGTCTGGAGTGGAAGGTGTTGTGTGCTGAACAAACCAAGGTGTCAATCCTTCCTTGCACCAGTGTAACCTGTGGCAATCCCCCGCAGGGGTGCCACACGGGTAATTAAATTGTCACCTATAAAATGCAAAGAAAATCCTGAAAACATGCACTATTGGTGGTTCTTGAGGACTGGAGTTGGGAAACACTCTTCTATAGCATTTATTGATGCTATGTAATTGAAAATGCTTCAAAACTCATGCTGCTGCAAATGACCTGTCAAGAGATGGAGAAATGGTGCAAAATTTCTGCAAACAAATACTTAATGTGTGCACATATCCTTATCCTGTAAGGGTTATACTTACAGTTATATACAGGTGCATTGGGATGTATATGTATCTTTTGCATGGATATTTCATTACGTATTTAAATATATGTTAATATGTTGCTATCAAATCTTATTTTACTGGGATAGTGATTTTTAAGAAGATAACTAAGCATTGGTTTAACTGATTTGTTTTACCCAGAAATATTCTTCACTGTACCTGTATCTTCTGTATATCCAGACTTTTACTTTCTGTTATAGGACCAGAATGGAGCATTTAACCTGTATCTAAGGGGAGAATTTGCTGAATACTTCACAGTAAGCCCACAACGAATCATAAATACTGGACTGGTTCAGATCCTGGTCCAAAATTCTGCAGCTGTAGACTATGAAAAGTTCAAGCAAATGAACGTGGAGGTATGCTATATGCAAAATCATTTTTAGTAAGTGTCATGCACTATGTAATACTAGTAGTTTACCATGTGGTAAATGTAAATACCACGATTATTGGACAAATAGTTTCATAGCAAAAATATTTATGAAATTGGGATCCCATGAGTGTATGGCATCATGTGAGAGGATCGGGTGTTATATGGTAATGACATACGGCGTAGGCTCTGCTGCGAATATGATCCGTGTCATCTACTGTGATCTGATTTTGTGATCAGGTCACAGATGCAGTGAGATTAATCTCTCCATCTCCTCCATTGCTTGTCTCTGAGTATATCGCACTGCACTCGGATGTCATCAGTGCAGTCTGATGTTTCACTTGCACTCATAGACTTGTATGGGTGTGAGCGATCTGAGACTCGCTGATAATCACAGCATGCAGCGATTTTATTCCTCAGTCCAATTAGGGCTGATCTGAGCTGCAGCATTGTCTAAGGCTGGGGTCAGACTAGTGTATGGCATCATGTGAGAGCATCGGATGTGATATGCTAATGACCCTCAGCTCAGGCTCTGCTGCAAGTGTGAGCCGAGTGTGACAAAGCTCTTGCGATTGTATCACAACTGTGGAAGAGACATTAACCTCTCCAGTTCCTTCATTGCCAGCCTTGGAGTATATATAGCACTGCACTCTGATGTCTGCCGAGTGCAGTGCAATGTTCCACTTGCACCCATACACTTGTATGGGAGTGAGTGATCCGAGCCTTGCTGACAATCATAGCATGCTGGAATTTATTCCTCCGACCATATTAGGGCTAAGGAAAAACTTGCAGGTCTGAGCTGCCTGATTGACTAACATGGGTCCGAGTGCAATGCATTGCATTCGTGGGAGTCACAGTTTGACTCTGGTCTAATATTGAGGCTGATTTCAATGTGAGATTTTCTCACATTACATTTGTGCAAGTCATACATCAGTGTAACTCCGGCCTTAGAGCAATTAAAAATTTGCCTATAACTTGCTTACATCAGAAGGAGGGAGATTCTGTCTGCATCACATGGGTGATATAAAATATATACTGTAGGTAATTAGATTTGGTGCTGACTGCTGATATTTCTGTGTCAAGGCACATCAGGACGTTAGAAACTCATAAGATATTCGTCTAAATAAACTTTGCTATTTATGGCTTTGTGATTTTTTTCTTTCTGATGTGTAGGTGGTAGCCAATGACACAGGTTTTGATAACTGATTGTTGTTCAGTTGCTTTTGTGACCATTGATCTAATAGACATAAACGATCACATTCCGGAATTTGCTAAGGGAACCTATCTACTTAAAATTAAGGAGCACAGTCCTAATGGAACTGTTCTTGGGACAATTAAAGTAAGTAAATTCTAAAATATTTTTCTATTTAATTAACACATTTAAAGAAGACATTATTAAAATATTATTTCTGTATATTCATAAATTTAAGAATTAAGGTTTCAGCAAATGAAGGTTGTTATTATATAATGAAAATACTGTATATACTATGTTTTGTATACTTTCTGTTTAAATTACGGGTAACAGAGTATTTAATCATTATCATTGGCTCATTCTGTACATACAATGAGTATCTGATCACTTGATAGGCCCAGAACTGTATAGCTCAATATACTGGAAAACTGATACATGCACGGGAAGTGCATGGCATATTACATTGCCCCCATACTGTATCAGCTCTTTTGGTGGGAGATTTTCTTTGCTTTATTATTATTCTTTTTTTCCCATTGTGAACATGCCTTAAGTTTCCTTACCATGAGTCCCTGTCTACCTCTGCACACTTTCTCTATCTTGTTAGTTGTGCGTAGTGGCCGTTCCTCTTTCAGGAGGAACAAGAAACACCTCAAGGGCCTTTCAGGGAGGCAGGTCGGAGTTGTGGTTTTTACTTGAGTGGCTTGGGATCATTTTGTCTCTACAGGAGCTAGTAGGGCATTGGTGGCTGTTGTGTTGTAGACTTTATTTCCCCTATTACCGTATTTAAGTTAGGTAAATGCATAGTATTTATGTTTTAGCAATCACGCTTGCGAATGCATAACACTTCAAAGTCCCGACATGGCGTAATGATGTCACAATGCTGGGACTCTGATGTCCTGTGCATGCAGCAGTGCATCACCCTGCCATCCTGTAGACTGAAGGCTTAAAGCAACATGCACTCTACGGAACAAAGAGTGATAGTGTATGGAGATCATGTCTCTTTGCACTACTGCAGAGCTTAACTTTATTGCTCCAGTTAAGAGTGATGGTAGCTCGGGGTGCCCCTTTACGATTTATACACTATTGGGGTGCAGACCATACAGTGGGTGAAATAAGATATGTCAACAATTTTCTAAGTACCAGTAAATATGTTTCTAAAGCTGCTATTCACATGAATTTCTCACAGTCTATCAAATCCACACAGGCAAAGAAATCAAGCCATAGATGTCCATAAATTATGTTTAATAATGAGAAATGGCAGAGGAGAACAATATTAAACGTGCCTACTGAAATGTATATAATACTTTGTACAAAAGTCTTTGTTGGTGATGATAACTTTAGTTTCTCCATGCAGGAGGCATCTTATCACATACATTGCACAGGTGTGATTTTGGCCTATTCTTCCACACAAACGCACTTTAAAGGGAACCAACCACCCCCAATGACCCCCCCGGACTATTAATATTGGGCCCTACACACAGCACATACATGTGCTGCAATGATTTTTGCTAAAAAAAACGGTTTTTAAAACTTGAGATAATGCTTTTTAAAGTTTAAAACGAAGGGACGGATGGGCGGTACTTATCTGTTTGAAAAGCCGGGTTGCATCTGTCAGTCATCCCCCCCGTGTCCCGCAGCAGCAGTAACGTCCAGCCCTTTGCAGCGTCACAGCCCTGTGCACGGGCTCGCATGCCCGTGCACACGTCATCAGCTACAGCCGGGTTGGGAGCGCGCGCTCTGACTTCCTGCGCTCGGCTGTGGAAGTCAGAGCGCGCGCTCGCTTCCCGGCTGTAGATGATGACGTGTGCACGGGCATGCGAGCCCGTGCACAGGGC
Organism: Allobates femoralis; assembly: GCA_033576535.1. Taxonomy (NCBI): domain Eukaryota; kingdom Metazoa; phylum Chordata; class Amphibia; order Anura; family Aromobatidae; genus Allobates; species Allobates femoralis. The sequence goes on along the minus strand of JARQOC010000004.1, from coordinate 433,047,378 downwards.
TGTGACGCTGCAAAGGGCTGGACGTTACTGCTGCTGCGGGACACGGGGGGGATGACTGACAGATGCAACCCGGCTTTTCAAACAGATAAGTACCGCCCAACCGTCCCTTCGTTTTAAACTTTAAAAAGCATTATCTCAAGTTTTAAAAACCGGTTTTTTTTAGCAAAAATCATTGCAGCACATGTATGTGCTGTGTGTAGGGCCCAATATTAATAGTCCGGGGGGGTCATTGGGGGTGGTTGGTTCCCTTTAAATTCTGTAGGTACTGTGGCCTCCTTCAATGAGGTTTAGAAATATATTTACTTAAAAAATTGAGGATGTGTTCAATACATATTTCACCTGCTGTATATGTGTATAACGGACAAATACTCAACAATGATGTGCTTGCTGATTGATGTCATTCATTTTCCCTTTTCTTTCCATTTGTCCCTGACCTACATGACCTATTCTTCCATCCATAATTATTTCCTGCAAAATGTAAGACACCGACTTCTTTGGCTTACTGCTTTTGCAGGACCTTCCTCACATTCTACCACGTCTACACAAAGCACATAGTGCTGGAACAGTGCTCCAGACATTGATAATGCCTCTCCTTTAGGCTGTACAGTATTCTCCTATTGATTCCCACACAATGAAAGAGACCCTCAGTGCCCTTCAAGACTATTAAAGTTTCCTCTGTACTTTCTCATAGTAATTGTGCTCACCTATGCTTCCTTATAGTTATACACCACCCAAGAAATAATATCCTCCTGTACCTCCTTATAATAATAATAATTGTTCTGTACCTGCTTTAATAATACTCCCTCTTAACTCCTTATAATAAAAAAAATACCCCTTGTGCTTTCTTATAATAATAACAATACTAATGCAACGTGTGCTTTACCTGTAACGATAATAATCCCTTAGTGTGGTCCCATATAATAATAACTCTCAATGACTTTATATTTTAATAATACTCCTGTGCAGGGGCATACATTGAAATAAAAGGAGCCCACAGCAACAGGCCTATCTCAACATCTAAGTGGAGTCACAAAAAGACATACCTCCCAACGTTTAAGAAAGGGAGAAGTAGATTTGTATTGCACTACTTGAATTGATATTTTGCCCATGGTGATACCCCTTTCATAACCCTTGTATAGAGATGGGCAATCCTGCAGATGTTCGGGGCTTAAACAAAAGTCTAGGTTCAGGACAGGACTTGACCTTGAACTTGAGCCCAGACCCTGAACTCTATATAACTCTATGGGGACCCCAACTTCTGCTATAAAATGATGGCTAGGGGCTGCAAAAGGAAGCAAAATGGAGATTAAAAGCAGTTAAATCATATTTACCAAGCTTCCACACGACTCTCTGCGTCCGCTTATTAAACCTCATGAATATTCACTTTATCCCTGTCCACCCTCTGTCACAGCATCTGTGATTGGTTGCAGTCAGTCTGCGCTTCCACCCTCTGGGATTGGTTGCCTAGTCTCACTGTAGTTGCCTGGGTCCCCGGAGTGTTAAAATACATAAATAATTGAAAAAAAATGGCATTGGATCCCCCATATTTGATACACAATGCAGATAAAACAAACAGCTGTGAGCTGCATCCCCCCCCAGCTGTCTGCAATATCTTTGCTGGGTATCAAAATTGGGGGCAGGGGGCCAATGAAGTTTTTATAAAAAAAAGTTAAATAAATAATTTTTAAAAAACAGCGTATGATCCGCCAAATTTTAATAATCAAGCCAAGATAAAGCACATGGCTGGAGGTTGGTATTCTCGGCATGAGAAGTCCCATGGTAATTGGTCCCCTCGGCTAAGAAATACCAGCCTCCAGCGCCCCTATTGATGGCTCTTCCCAATTGCCCTAGTGTGGTGGCAGTCGGGGTAATGTAAGGGGTTAATTACAGCTGTGAATTAACAGTTGACATTAAGTTCTGGATTGGTGATGTACTAGTCTTAATGGGACCCCCCTATATTACCAAGTAAATACTTAAAAAACACAGACACAAAGAAAATATTTTTTTTTTCAAATAAAAAATGCAGACGCCTTCTTTTACCCATTTATTAACCCCAAATATACCCTTGCAGCTCCAACTGTAATTCCCAATCAGGTCCCTTGAAGTTCCCTGACTCTGCAGCATTCAGAGTTTACACTTAGCGGTGATATTAAAGTGATGAGGAATACAGTTACTCTTGGTTGGTACCTGGATAAAATATGTTTTATCATGGTGACAATGACAGGATCTTGTTAATTCTGTTGTTGAACGCAAGCTCGATGGAGTCTAATTTGTGTTGTATATGATTGGCAAAGCATTTGATGATGTGTCATTTTCAGTGGTTTCAGGCAAGATAACATTTTTGTTTAAGCTGATTGGAGGGATGTTACCAAGAATTTCCTGGTCCATCAAACCTTAAAAGATTTTTGCAAGAAATATATGGCCAAGGACTGGAGATGTCCAGTATCTTTTCCTTTTTGAGGCAGCTGTCGGGTTGTCTTAAGGTTATTTATAGGACGGAAATTAAAGTTTGTTTTTGGGATGGCATCTGTTTTTGCCTTTTTTGACACATTCTGAGTGGGTGAGCTGGTGAGTAAAAACATTGTGTCAGGGGGGAATATTGTTTATGGATGCATAACGTGAGGCAGATGTTGTGCATTGTTTTTTGAAGACTGCCATCTTTGGTAAAGGTTGCTTGGTTGAGCTCTGGGGAGTTTAAGGTTTGGAGGATTTTTCAATGAAATGCGTTCCATCACTTTTGGCAACGAGAGGTTGATGCCCAGGTTTCTTTTTGGTTCATCAGGATGGGTCTGCAATGTCTATGTATCAGTTTGTGAGTATTTTTTGTTGGTGTTTGACACGGTGTTCTTTGGTTCAAATTTTAGGTAACACTTTTTTTGGATTGTGGATGGAAATGGAGGCAGCACATTGGGGCTTAGGTGTAAACGCTCAGTTTGAGTTGGTTAGATATCGGCTGTATGTTAGACCTAACATTTTATAAACGGGAATACCTATACTCTCTCCTTCCACCAACCCCATTTCTGTCTGTGTTTGTATTTTTACAGTATTTCAGGAACTCCCTTGTTGGTTTGGGTGCTAGGACACTTACATTTATTGTGGTTCTTTTCAGGTTGATGCATTACAGCCAGCACCTGAAATACTGGTGCTGCATGTGGGTGGGAATTAATTAGGTTCAAGGGCTTTGAGGGACTTGAACTGTAACATCAAGTATGACTGTCTTAGGATCTTAACCTCCTACCTGGGTGTATTGTTGGTTTGGTTGGACATCTTTACGGGCTTGAAATGGAAACACGTGTGTTCAGTGAAGAGAGTCAACAAGGTATGCATTAAAGTTAATTGGGAAGTTTGCGTATTATTGCACATAATGGAGCTGATTATCAAGCTTGCCAATCATGGTCTGATCCATGGGGACTTCAATGAGTTCAATCTAATGCTGGATGATGAGGACCACATTACCATGATTGATTTCCCACAAATGGTGTCTACATCTTACGCTAATGCAGAATGGTATGGCACCATGATCTTGACGTTCCTTCTCAAGAATTTTTGTGGTTGGATAGAGTTCATTTGAATGCCATCAGTATAGATATTTGGATGTTGGCCTTCATGGAAGGTGTATAGAAGGCCTTTTGTGTGTCATGGAACTTGCACTCATATGGGGTCATGTGTGTTCACTGTAGCTGGAAAAGAGGGGGATATCTGAAGGAGGTGGATACCATTAATGGATGGAGGTGATTTTTGTGATGCAATAGGTGACCCCCGGGTGGTGCTATGTTATTAAAACAATTGTGAACTTGTCCCTAATGAGCTTAGGTCTCAGCGGACATTTTGAACAGGCAACATTCAGCCGGTTGCCCTCGAGTCACTGTGGTGTGGCTGTTGACAGTGGGGAGGAGCTGTTTGTTAAAAAAGGTGGAATGGAGCCTTCAGATTCCCCCCTCGCTTTCTGATTCTTTTTTTATGCTATTTAAACACATGGACTTGTATCTAATGTTATATTTATTGTTGGTTCTTATTTAATACACTAGGCTGCTGTGGCCATTATATCCAGTAGTTCCCAGCGGCACTCAAATATTCACAGTGCTTGGGTCTAAGGAAGGCAACCACAATCAAACAAGGAAAATATATGATATCCTTATATTCCTTTTTAAAGTAAACCTTTATTGGTTCAATCCCATGTACAGAAAGGCATCACGTAACACGTTTTGAATTGAGCACAAGCCTTTCTAAAGCAGACAGGCTTGTGCTCAAGCCAAACGCGGTTACTGTGACCAATAAGGGTTTAATTTAAAAAGGAATACAAGGAGTGCGTCTATTTTCTTTGTTTTATTTTGTTTAACCAAGGGTCGTTTATTTAGTTGGGACTTGAGGTTTCATAAAAAGGGGAACTGTTGGTCATAACATTCCCAGAATCATGTAGCTGCTGGCATATTACACTGGTGAGCTCTGGTAGAGCTCTGATACTTATACTGGAGCATTGCATTGGAGAGCTCTGATGCACATACTGTCGCTGTGTATCACATTAAGCTGGAGAGCTATGATTACATATACTGCAACTGTAAACTGTAAAGAATATCCCCTATGTGCACTACATGATTTGTTTCTAAACAGCAAAAAAAGATTCAGTAATTATAGTGAAAAATTGTGTATCTTGTGAATAATTTTATTTCTGAAAATCGTCTAGGCTTTTGAAAAAAACATATATATTTTAAATAAAATGCCATGTATGATTACCTATATACTTTTATTTTTTAGGCACAGACCCTGATTCTGGAAGTTTTGGTTTGATTACTTACTCTTTACTGCCAGATTCCATGTAAGTATATCTAATATATAAAGATGAGTGTATGTGTGTGCAAGCCCACATTCCATGTGCCACCACTCCACATGGCCACACCCACTCTTGGGTCATGCCCACTCCACTAGTCCCCACCCACTCAACACAGACACATTCACTCCATGTAGCCACACCCACTTACACATAACCACACCCTCCTTATACACACCCACTATACATTGAGGGGTAGGTTTGGTGGAGAGGTGGGTGGATGAGGTGAGTTAGGGGGAGCTGTGGGGGGCCAGGATTGAATGCATATAGTGGACATACATACACACACACAAACATATACTAAGCTTATAAGAACAGTTAGTTACTATACCCGGGCAATGCCGGGCTCTACAGATAGTAAGTATATAAAAGTATGGAAACATTTGTTAAGGGAATAAAGATTAAAAAATAGATATGACAGAAATGGAGTTCAGTACAATTTTTCTAAGTTTGCAAATCTGAATAGTTCAATTTTATGGAACATATTAAATTAAATGACCACTCCTATGGTATTGATAGTGAATGACAAAAAAGAAGGATCACGTGACCTTAGGGAAAGACTAGTCTGCCTCCCTATAATGCCTTAAGGGCCTGTCTCACATAACGATATCGTTAGAGAGATTGTTGTAACTGATGTTACAACGATCTCTCCAGCGATGTCGTTCTGTGTGACACTTTGCAGCGATCAGGCCCCTGCTGTGAGGTCGATGATCACTGCAAAGTGCTGCGGGTCATTTTTTGATAGTTGGTTTGCCGCTGGTCAGCACGCATTGCTGCGTGTGACTGCGAGAAACCAGCGATCAGTGACCTCACTGGCTGGTAACTATGGTAAACAGCGGGTATCCAGGCAGCGCATGCTGCCTGGATACCCGCTGCTTATCATAGTTACCAGCGTTCTCTCTACTTACAGGCAGCACTAAGCAGGGAGAACGCTGGTAACTATGATAAATACTGGGTATTCAGGCAGCGCGCGCTGCCTGGACACCCGGTGATTATCATAGTTCACAGCGTTCTCCCTGCTTAGCGCTGCCATAAGGCAGCGCTAAGCAGGGGGGACGCAGACATCACCTTCAGCGATGTGGGAGGTGGCTCCCATGGCCTGATCGCTGGGGAGATCTGCCTATTTGATAGCTCCCCAGCGATCAAGTAACGACGCTCCAGCGATACCGGCAGGTCGTTATCGCTGTCGGGATCGCTGGAGTGATCGTTATGTGAGACAGGGCCTTTACAGTAGGCATCCATCTGATAGCACATTCAATGATGAAGGACTATTTATATGTATGAGGTCACTGATGAGTTTACAATTTTAAAAAGTTTAAAATTTGAATTTGCCAACTTTGCCGAATTTTCCCCCAAAAAATGTGAGAAATAAATTTGCCAACAATGGCAATGCTGTAAAGCCATCCTGCAAAATAAAAGTATAACACCATTTGGTCTCATAGTACTCTTTTAAATTCCATCTTTAACCCAAATGCATCCTTCTTAATGTCCAAGTTATTATAACCTATTTGGATAAGGCAAAACAGATGGTAACTGATCTTAACGAAAAGCCTGTTTGATAACACACTGAAGTATGAGATTTTTTTTACATTGCTAAAACTATAGAAAACTGTCCAAAAAATGATCTGTTTTTTTGTGGGCAGACAGTGACTTCATGATGTTCATACAGCAGTGATGCCAGGGCCGATTCTAGCATTTCTGCTACTTGAAGCAAAAATCTTAACGGTACCTCTCTGCACACTTTTCATTCCCAAAAAGATACATTGTCCTTAGGGATGGGCGAATCTACTCGCTAGGACTCGTTACTCGGCGAGTAGTAAGGGACTCGCAGGACTCGGTACTCTGCGAGTTTCCCAGTGATTACTCGCACGTAGTCCAATGCAAATCAATATCAATCCTAGTTTTGTCAGAAACGCTGACAAAACTAGGATTGCCATTGTTTGCATTAGACTCGGCTACTGTGCCAGTGATAGCAGGGAAACTCGCAAAGTAACTGCTGTTTCTTTGCGAGCCGAGTCCAGCTGTCTTCTCTGTGCAGCTCCAGGGTCCTAGAGCCCGCCTGCTCACAGACATGATGTAGCAGTGCTGAGATTGTTCTCAGTCTGCTCATTCCCTGTGCATAGACATCTATATCTAAGCACAGGGGATGTAGCAGAGAGGACATCGCGTTTTGGACTACGTCGGACGGAAGAGGATTTTTTTAATTAAAGATGGAGTCCCTAATGGCTTTTTTTTTATTTCAAATAAAATTTTTTCTCTGTGTTGTGTTTTTTTAACCCTTTATTGGAGATTCTTAGTGGCTGGGTCAAACGTGGCCTGACATTAAGAATCTCGGGCTTAATACCAGCTTGTATAACAAAGCTGGTATTAACCCCTTTATTACCCAGCGTGCTACCGCCACCAGGACCGCTGGAAGAGCGGGGTTCAGCGCCAGAGGATGGCGCTTCAATGAACGTGCCATCTTCTGGGGCGGCTGCGGGCTGCAATTTGCAGCGGGGGGTGCCCAGAAAGCTTGGGCATCCCTGCGCTGTGGATTCCAGCCCCCAGCTGCTTAGCTGTACCTGGCTAGACATAGAAATTGCGCGGAGCCCCAAGCATTTTTTTTTTCATTATTTCATGAATTTCAGAGTCAGAGTCTCAGAGTCAGAGTCTCAGAGTCAGAGTCAGAGTCTCAGAGAGGTCAGAGTCTCAGAGAGTCAGAATCTCAGAATTTCATGAAATAATTTAAAAAAAAATGCGTGGGGTCCGCGCAATTTCTATGTCTAGCCAGGTACAGCTAAGCAGCTGGGGGCTGGAATCCGCAGCGCAGGGATGCCCAAGCTTTCTGGGCACCCCCCGCAGCAAATTGCAGCCCGCAGCGCCCCAGAAGATGGCGCGTTCATTGAAGCGCCATCCTCTGGCGCTGAACCCGCTCTTCCAGCGGCCCTGGTAGCGGTGGCACGCTGGGTAATAAAGAGGTTAGGGCCAGCTTTGTATTATCAGCTGGCCCTAAGCCCGAAATTTATGGCGGTCACGCCAATATTAGACATGACCGCCATGAATTTCTATTAAATTGTTTTAAAAAAAACACAACACAAAGAAAATTTTTTATTAGAAATAAAAAAAAAAAGCCATTAGGGACTCCATCTTTAATTAAAAAAATCCTCTTCCGTCCGACGCAGTCCAAAACGCGATGTCCTCTCTGCTACATCCCCGGTGCATAGATATAGATGTCTATGCACAGGGAATGAGCAGACTGAGAACAATCTCAGCTCTGCTACATCATCTCTGTGCACAGACATTCATGTCTGTACACAGGGAATGAGCAGACTGAGAACAATCTCAGCTCTGCTACATCAGGCAGCAGGCGGGCTCTAGGACCCTGGAGCTGGCAGCCAGCACACAGAGCAGACAGGACTCTTATCTGTGCAAGTTTCCCAGGGATTACTTACAAAGTAAACGAGTCCAATGCAAATAAATGACAAAACTAGGATTGCTTCAGGCTGAAGCTTCCGAGACACATCTGCGATTTGTAAATCTCACACTACTCGCTATTACTCGCTTCCCCATTCATTAACATTGGACTCGCTAGACTCGCAACGAGTAGCGAGTCCTGGGCTCGGACTCGCTAGAGTCAAGCGATTCCGAGTAATTTAGGATTCGCCCATCACTAATTGTCCTGCATTCAAACTCCAGAAAAAATGAGATAAAAAAAGAATGATACTTTAATCAGTTCATGGTAAAAAAATCTAACAAAACAAGACATTCTGGCAATCAATTAGCACTGGCCTAACAGTTATGAACCGATGCATGTAAACGAAACATAGTCATACCCTACTAAGCAAGCTACTGACCTGCTTTTTAAATAACAGTACTTTTCCTAATTCAGGTAGTGGACATTTAATTTATTAGGGTGCACATTATTAAGTCATAGGGTATTAACCCCTTCACGACCAAGGACGTATATGTATGTGGCCTTTGCTATGTGCCCTCCCTTTGATGCAAACTCACATGCTGCATCACAAGCTACACATGTCACATGATCTGATCAGCTGACATGTGTAGCTAACAGGACTGATAGATCGCTGATCCAATTGGCACTGTTATCCCTTTGGATTGCGTTGTCAATCACTGACCACGCAATCTAAAGCACTGCAGCAGAGATCGCACTGTTCCTCGCTGGCATTGAAGACCCCTTGATGCGTTGCCATGACAGCGCAGGGTCAGCTGATGACCCAGATTCTGTCATGAATCACTTACCCGAGTGATGACACCGGCAGAAAGTGATAATTTGTACTATGCAGAGAAATGCTGAAGCATCTTTTTGCACAAGCAATCGCACTGTGCAGGGCTGGGGCGCCCTAAGGCACGCAAGCGCACTTACTCAGATGGCCACCAATTTTGAATACCTGGGTGTCCAAACATGGCGGCGGCCTGAGTAATTGCAGATGTGCACACCGGGTATGTGCTTGCGCACTTAGGTGGCCATCATCTTTGGATATACTGGGTATACAAACATGGTGACGGCATAGCACATAGAGGGGCAAAGAAAGCATACAGGGGCAGAGAAAAGTGCCCAGAATGCAGAGAGAGAGAGCGCACATATTTGCACTGTCCCGTCTTTCACTTCTGACGTCCGGATCTCCTGCTGTCATGCGCCTCCGCTCAAGTAATGGGTGTGAAATATGGTGCCCCTGGTGGTACTGATGTATTGCGCAATACCACTAATAGTGCTGCAACCATCTGCAACCGCTGCCACCCGAAACTGCCACCACCTGAAACTGCAGCCGCCGTCGCTAACACATCGCCATCTAAGTTAGTGCGGATGCATATACCCAACACGCATGTGCGCTTACTCATGCCACCATATTTAGACACCATGGGTGGAGAGAGCACAAGGGGGAGACATAAAGCATAGTGGCAGAGAGTGTGCACAGGGGGGTAGAGAAAGAGCGCATGGGGCAGAGAGAGAGAGAGCACACAGGAGAAAGAGAGTACACAGGTGAAGGGGTGAGCACACGGGGAGGCAGGCAGAGAGCGTGTACAGGGGCAGAGAGTGCACAGGGGTGCAGAGAGCGTACAGGGGAGCATAGGGAGCACACAGGGGGAGGGGCAAGCACATCGGGGGCAAGAGACAGCACAAACAGGGCCAGAGACAGAGCACAGGGGGGTAGAGAGAGCACATAGGGTGGCAATTACATAATTGCCCTTCCCGATCTGTCACTTCTGACATCCGGATGTCCTGCTATTTTGTACCTCTGCTATATTTGCACACTCAAGTGATGGGTGTGCAAATATTGCACCCACTAGCGGTACTGGCACATTGCGCAATACTACCATCAGTGCTGCAGCTGCCTGCAACTGCCGCCATTTGAAACAGCAGCCACCACCGCCACTGACTCATCACTGTGTGAGTTAGTGTGCATGCATATATTGGGTGCACAAGTGCACTTACTCATGCCACCATCTTTGTACACTACAAGTGAGAGAAAGCACAAGGGGGCGAGACAAAGCAGAGGGGGCAGAGAGAGCTCATAGGTGGACAGTGAGAGGGTACAGGGGGGCAGAGAGAGTGCATAGGAAGGAAATATTGTACAGAGGGGGCAGAAAGAGCACACAGGGGAGGAGTGAACACACAGGTGGGCAGAGAAAAGGCACAGGATAAAGAGACAGCGCACATGGAACCAGGGAGAACTCACAGGGGGCAGTTACATAATTTTGCTGTCCTGTCTGTCACTTCAGGCATCCGGGTGTCCTGCTGTCATGCGCCTCCACCATATTTGCACAGTGATAGGTGTGCAAATATGGTGCCCACTGAAGTACTGGCACATTGTGCAGTTCCACAGCCGCCTGCTACCACCACCACCTTAACCGCAGCCGCTGCCGCCAACACATCACCGCCTGAGTAAGTGCGCATGCTTATACAGTATTTGGCACTCACGCTGCCATCTTTAGACACCACAAGGGGGAGAAAGCACAAGAGAGGAGAGATAAAGCACAGGGGGGCAAACGCACATGGGGGCAGAGAGTGCACGGGGGCATAGAGAGCATACGGGGAGCAGAGAGAGCTCACAAGGGGAAGAGAGAGCACACAGGAAGAGGGGCAAGCACACATAGAGGCAGAGAGCACACTGGGGGCAGAGAGAGTGCACAGGGCAAGAGAAAGTGAAGGGAACAGAGAGTGAGCACACAAGGGGCAGAGAGAGTGCACAGGGGGCCAGAGACAGCACACTGTGGGGCAGAGAGAATGCACAGGTAGGTATATAATTGCGCTGTCCCATTTTTTACTTCTGGCATTCAGATTTTCTGCTGTCACGCACCTCAGCCATATTTGCCCACTCAAGTGATGGGTTTGCAAATATGCCATCCACTGGAATTACTTGCACATTGCGCAGTACTGCCAACAGTGCCACAGCCACCCACAACTGCCGCCACCCAAAACTGCTGCCACCTGAAACCGCAGCTGCCACCTCCACTGACACATCACCGCTTCAGTAAGTGAGAATGGGTATACCCGACGCGCATGTACACTTACTCACACCTCCATCTTTGGACACCGCAGGGTGAGAGTAGAAAAGGGAGATGCAATGCACAGGGGCATAGAGAGTGCATAGGAGGAGGGGCGAGTGCACAAGGTGGCAGAGACAAAGCCCAGGGAGGTGTTACATAATTGCACTGTCCCGTCTTTCACTTCTGGCATCCGGATGACCTGCTGTCATATCCCTTCGCCATATTTGTTCACTGGGTGTGCAAATATGGTGCCCACTGGAGGTACTGGCACATTGTGCAGTACCGCCGGTGGTGCCGCCGCTGCTGCCACCCGAAATCGCGACCACCTGAAAACGCAGCCACCTCCACCGCTGACATGTCACCATCTGAATAATTGAATATACCTGGCGCACATGCGCACTTTCTTACGCCACCATCTTTGGACACCATAGGGGGAGAGAGAACAAGGGGCAGAGAGAGCATACAGGGAAGCATAGAGAGCACACAGGGAAGCAGAGAGAGCGCACGGGGGCTGAAAGAGAGCAGCAGGAGGGCATAGAGAGCACACGGGGCAGAGAGAGTGCACAAGGCAGTTCCATTATTGCGCTGTCCCTTTTGGCATCCGGATGTCCAGCTGTCACACATATCCACCATTTTTGCACACTGGGTGTGCATACTGCCTGCTGTGCCACAGCCGCATGCAACTATCACCACCCAAAATCACCATTTGAACTGACGTCACTGACACTTTACTGCCTGAGTAAATGTGGCAGTGATGTGTCATCACACAGGGGAAGAACACATAGAGGGAGACAGCTCAAAGGAGATAGCATGGTGGAGAGAGAGACAGCACACAGGGGGAGAAAGAGAACTGACAGTGGGGAGAGTACACAGGGTGAGAGTCATTTCAAATGGCAACGTTATGGCTTTCAGAAACACTTAAAGAAATCAAGATTAAAAATGTGGTAGTCGGTAAGGGTAACTTTTTTCAGACCAAGCAGAGGGAAAAAATAATGGAATCACTCAATTCTGAGGAAACAAATTATGGAATCACCCTGTAAATTTTCATTCCCAAAACTAACACCTGCATCAAATTAGATCTGCTCGTTAATCTGCATCTAAAAAGGAGTGATCACACCTTGGAGAGCTGTTGCACCAAGTGGACTGACATGAATCATGGCTTCAACACGAGAGATGTCAATTGAAACAAAGGAGAGGATTATCAAACTCTTAAAAGAGGGTAGATCACACGCAATGTTACAAAAGATGTTGGTTGTTCACAGTCAGCTGTGTCTAAAATCTGGGCCAAATACAAACAACACGGGAAAGTTGTTAAAGGGAAACATACTGGCAGAGCAAGGAAGATATCAAAGCTTCAAGACCGGAAACTTAAAGCAATATGTGTCCGAAACAGGAAATGCACAACAAAACAAATGAGGAACGAATGGAAGGAAACTCGAGTCAATGTCTGTGACCAAACTGTAAGAAACCAGCTAAAGGAAATGGGATTTACATTCAGAAAAACTAAACAAATGCCATCATTACCACCTAAACAGAAAAAAACAAGGCTACAATGGGCTAAGGAAAAGCAATCGTGGACTGTGAATGACTGGATGAAAGTCGTATTCAGTGATGAATCGCGAATCTGCACTGGGCAAGGTGACGATGCTGGAACTTTTGTTTGGTGCTGTTCCAATAAGATTTATAAAGATGAGTGCATGAAGAGAACATGCAAATTTCCACAGTCATTGATGATATGGGGCTGCATGTCAGGTAAAGGCACTGGGGAGATAGTTGTCATTACATCTTCAATAAATGCCCAAGTTTACATTGAATTTTGGACAGTTTTGTTATCCCATCAATTGAAAGGATGTTTGAGGATGATAAAATCATTTATCAAGATGATAATGCATCCTGCCATAGAGCAAAAAATTTTAAAACATTCCTTGAAAGAAGACACATAAGGTCAATGTCATGGCCTGGAAGTAGTCCGGATCTAAATCCAATTGAAAATCTTAGGTGGAAGTTGAAGAAAATGATCCATAACAAGGCTCCAACCTGCAAAGCTGATCTGGCAACAGCAATCAGAGAAGGTTGGAGCCAGATTGATGATGAGTACTGTTTGTCACTCACTAAGTCCATGCCTCAGAGACTGCAAGCTATTATTAAAGCCAGAGGTGGTGCAACAAAATACTAATGATGTATAGGAGTGTTCTTTTGTGTGTTTATTTTTCATGATTCCATAATTTTTTCCTCAGAATTGAGTTATTCCATAATTTTTCCCTCTGCTTGGTCTGACAAAAATAACACTTACTGACTACCACATTTTTTATCTTGATTTCTTTTAGTATTTCTTAAAGCCATAAAGTTTACATGTGAATTGACTTTAGTTTTGTGCCATGTCTGTGATCTGCTTTTTTTCTACAACATTAAACAACTGAATGGACATCCTCAGAGCCAGGTGATTCCATAATTTTTCCCAGGGGTTGTACATACTCAATTATAAAATTACAACCTGATTTTAAAACCATGCTCCAGTCTTTGTCTGTGGGCTATACAGGAGCCACAGTACTGATTAAACACAGGCAGAATTACAAATAAACATTTATACCTAGATGCCTTAAAGGGACTCTGTCAGGTCATTTTTCAGTGTGATACTAATATTATCCATGTACCGTATATACTCGCGTATAAGCCGACTTTTTCAGCACAAAAAATGTGCTGAAAAGTCCCCCCCTCGGCTTATACGCGAGTCATATACTGGCTGAGTGGGGAGGGACAGTAACCGGGGGCTGGAGGTGGCTAGGGGAGGCTGGAATAGGAGCAGGAGGTGCTGTGAAGCCGCTCATTAAATATGCACGGCTCCCCCTGTCAATCAGTGAAAGGGGGAGCCGTGCATAATACAGTGCGCCCCCCCCCACCCCGCTGTCGCTGCAGGAGCAGCAGAAATCTCACCCTCCGCCGTCCTCTGGAGCCACCGGGTGTCCTGGGTCCTCGGTCCTAGTCTGTCCTCCTTCCTCCAGCCTCATCCCCGGTCCTCCGTGCTCTGTTCTCCCTGTATGCACTATGCACGCTTCCCGTGCTGTGGGCGTCGCGGCAGCATGACGTCATCACCGCTGCGTCCAACCCGCCCACAGCATTAGAAGCGTGCATACAGGGGAGAACAGAGCACGGCCACGGAGGACCGAGGATGAGGCTGGAGGAAGGAGGACAGACTAGGACCGAGGACCCAGGACCCGGTGGCTCCAGAGGACGGCGGAGGGTGAGATTTCTACTGCTCCTGCAGCAAGGGATCTCTAAAGCGATGGGGGGTCTGCATATCCCCTACTGGGGGCCTGTATAGCCTCTGCTAGGGGCCTGTATACATGTGTTGGGGGTTGTATACCAGTGCTGGGGCTGTATAGCACTGCTGGGGCTGTATACCACTGCAGGGGTGCTGTATACCAGTGACTGGGCCTGTATACCACTGCAGGGGAGCTGTATAGCACTGCTGGAGCTGTATAGCACTGCTGGGGCTGTATACCACTGCATGGGAGCTGTATACCAGTGATGGGGCCTGTATACCACTGCAGGGGAGCTGTATAGCACTGCTGGAGCTGTATAGCACTGCTGGGGCTGTATACCACTGCATGGGAGCTGTATACCAGTGATGGGGCCTGTATACCACTGCAGGGGAGCTGTATAGCACTGCTGGGGCTGTATAGCACTGCTGGGGCTGTATACCACTGCAGGGGAGCTGTATACCAGTGACTGGGCCTGTATACCACTGCAGGGGAGCTGTATAGCACTGCTGGAGCTGTATAGCACTGCTGGGGCTGTATACCACTGCATGGGAGCTGTATACCAGTGATGGGGCCTGTATACCACTGCAGGGGAGCTGTATAGCACTGCTGGAGCTGTATAGCACTGCTGGGGCTGTATACCACTGCATGGGAGCTGTATACCAGTGATGGGGCCTGTATACCACTGCAGGGGAGCTGTATAGCACTGCTGGAGCTGTATAGCACTGCTGGGGCTGTATACCACTGCATGGGAGCTGTATACCAGTGATGGGGCCTGTATACCACTGCAGGGGAGCTGTATAGCACTGCTGGGGCTGTATAGCACTGCTGGGGCTGTATACCACTGCAGGGGAGCTGTATACCAGTGACTGGGCCTGTATACCACTGCAGGGGAGCTGTATAGCACTGCTGGAGCTGTATAGCACTGCTGGGGCTGTATACCACTGCATGGGAGCTGTATACCAGTGATGGGGCCTGTATACCACTGCAGGGGAGCTGTATAGCACTGCTGGAGCTGTATAGCACTGCTGGGGCTGTATACCACTGCAGGGGAGCTGTATAGCACTGCAGGGGAGCTGTATAGCACTGCTGGGGCTGTATACCACTGCAGGGGAGCTGTATACCAGTGATGGGGCATGTATACCAGTGCTGGGGGCTGTATACCAGTGATGGCAGCGACTGTATACTAGTTATGGGCACTACTATATATACCAGTGATGGCCGCTATATACAGGGATGGTGGGCTGTATACCAGTGATAGGGGGCTTTATAACAGGATGATGGTCTGCTGCATTGGTAGTTTACTGTTTTTATTTGAACTAAAAGTTCAAAATTTCATTTTTGACAATTTTCAATACCGGTAGCTGCTGCATTGTCCACCCTCGGCTTATACGCGAGTCAATAAGTTTTCCCAGTTTTTGGGGGCAAAAGTAGGGGGGTCGGCTTATACACGGGTCGGCTTATACACGAGTATATACGGTATATTGTCTGGGCAGACTTTTTAAAAATATTTTTAAACTTTTTAAAAATTATACCATTTGTAGTTTCCTTGCTATAAGCATTTTCACACCATGCGGGCAGCTAACGCATTAGTTCAGCTCCATGTAAATTTTATTTAAATATCCACGCCTATTCAAGCTGGTGTTCTGTCTCTCCCCTCTGTGTTCTGGAGGGGGGAGGTGTTTTGTCCTGCACTGTGTGGTGTCTGTGAGAGATTTCTATTATATGAACATTGTTTTTCCTGCATACATGTATTGTGTGTATCTGCTGAGCAAATTCTCAAATGTTCTTATAATCACATACAAACATCTCAGACTGCACAAACTACACACAATGACATGAAGAGGTCAGACCTGCAGCTAAGATCACCCCTCCTCCCCCCTCCTTTCTGTTCTGTCTGCAATGAGTCACACAACATAACAGAACACAGGAGGGCAGGACAGTGTAATGATGCATGAATATTCATTCATAAGGGAGTGGGCAGCAGAGAACTCACTGTGGTTGACAGATGGAATTACCGTAATCTTTTATTTTGCAATTTATAGAGGATAGGTTGGAAGCATAAATAATAGAGATACATGAATAGAGAGATCTTAGAGAAAGTAATTACAAAATGATATCAGTTACATATGGATTTTTGACCTGATAGATTCTCTTTAAGCTTGATGTCTTCTTTAATTGGAGTTTTTTTCAGCCCATTCATCTTCAAGTGGTCCAGATGCCATGATCACTTTGCACATACACAGCTTGCCTCTGCAAATTTTCTTCATCTCTGGTCTTCTGCAGCACATTTTAACATGGTGGCCTTAATGGTCTTAACTAAAAATATCTGCTCTTCCTGTGCCCCTGAATAATACGTGTCCTAATTGTATCCATAATTCTACACTGTCCCACTCATGGAACATAGCCTCTACACTGTTCTGTCCTATAAAATATTGCCTCCATACCATCAGCCCTTATGTAGTATAACTTGCACACTGTCTGCCCTTATGAACTATATGAACTTATGAACTATAACCTTGACACCATATACTATTGTGAACTATAACCTCTACACTGTCTACCCTTATGAACAATAACACCCACACATTTTCTATTTCATGCTGTCCCTTCTACACTATTTCCCACCATGCTCTGCTTATTTCAGCACTGCCCCCTGTAGTCTGTCACCACCTTCAATGTGTCCACCCTCTCTATACTGTCTATTCTTTATAAAAACAACTTTGAAGTTCGGCACCAAAAGGTCTTAGTTCCAAAAAGATGTCTTTATTAATCATATATATAATAGCTTTAAAGAACTGTCGGGAAAGCCGGCTTATGTTACTGTCTATGGGGAGCTGTCCCCTCTCATGGTGCTGAAGCCACAGCTCACCATAGGCAGTAACATAAGCCGGCTTTCCCGACAGTTCTTTAAAGCTATTATACATAAAAATTAACTTCTTCACACACATGGTGTAATGACACCATGTCTGCAGAGAGTGAGGACACTCTCCACATACATGGTGTCACTACACCAGCTGCATATTAACCCCTTCAGCACTGGGTTTAGAGCCTCTCAGCATCCTCTGTGCACACATGCGGTCCAGAGGATGCTGAGGGGGTTAATCAGTAAAATAACCCCAGACTACATTATTTTACTACAATCATCATTGTCTTAGCTAAACATCTTGTACCGCTGCTGTCACAGTGGTACAAGATGATAGCTTACTGTACAGCACAGCGGGCAATTTAAACTTGCCGGCTTTGACAGACGGCGAGTTTAAAGCGTTTTTTGCCTGCACACTCACACAGTGTGCTGTATGGGGGCGAGATTTTCTCGTCCCCATACACTTGCATTGCCCTCACGCGCGTCAGAATCGCGTGCAATCGCAGCATGCTGCGATTGCACTCGCTTCTGACTCGCAGTGCGAGTTAGGTGCGGGGGACTCGCACCAGTGTGCCCTGCCTGATTGGGCAACACTGGCCCGAGTGCAATGCGTTTTTTTCACGCATTGCACTCGCGCGAGTCTCACGCCAGTGTGCCTCCACCCTAAGGATGGAGGCACACTATCATGCATCAAAAACGCCGCGTTTTTGATGCATGACAGTGATGCGAGTGTTGTGCGTGTTTGTGGGGGTGTGTGGTGCGAGTATGGTGCGTGTGGTGAGTGTGGCTGGCTGTATGTATGTTAGTGTGCTGTGATTGTGAGGTGTGAGTGCGTGTGTGCTGCGTGATTGTGATGCTGTCCACGGTCCTGAAGGACCGCAGACAGCATTTGTCGGGAATAGAAAATATCGCGCCCATACAGCACACTGTGCGAGTGTGCAGGCAAAAACGCTTTAAACTCGCCGGCAAGTTTAAATTGCCCGCTGTGCTGTACAGTTCTTTAAAACTATTATACATAAAAATTAACCCCTTCACACACATGGTGTAATGACACCATGTCTGCAGAGAGTGAGGACACTCTCCACATACATGGTGTCACTACACCAGCTGCATATTAACCCCTTCAGCACTGGGTTTAGAGCCTCAGCCTCCTCTGCGCACACATGCGGTCCAGAGGATGCTGAGGGGTTAATCAGTAAAATAACCCCAGACTACATTATTTTACTACAATCATCATTGTCTTAGCTAAACATCTTGTACCGCTGCTGTCACAGTGGTACAAGATGATAGCTTACTGTACAGCACAGCGGGGAATTTAAACTTGCCGGCTTTGACAGCATCACAATCAGGACTGTGGACAGCATCACAATCACGCAGCACACACGCACTCACACCTCACAATCACAGCACACTAACATACATACAGCCAGCCACACTCACCACACGCACCATACTCGCACCACACACACCCACAAACACGCACAGCACTCGCATCACTGTCATGCATCAAAAACGCTGCGTTTTTGATGCATGATAGTGTGCCTCCACCCTAAGAGGCATTTTAGCCTCAAAATATGTAAACCAAATGCATCTGTAATCATTGAACTAAAAGCATGATTGCACTCAGTATCCCAGAGCCTGTAAAGCACTGGCTTCACTTTACAGACCTAAATCCTGCTGGTTGGTTCCATTTAAATAATTATGGTAATCTTAATTGACTTAAAACAGGAAAAGTTTATTCTAATTTCATGTCGGATAGTGAGAAAAATACGCAAATGTGTCTGTTTATACATTGTATGTAAGCTTCTGGTTTCAACTGTATATACAATAGCCTGTCACAGTCCTTTTATACATGGTACACAACAAGTAAACCCAACATACAGAAATGTAGATAGACAAAAAGATATATATTTATTATTTGGTTTCCAAAATAGTTGAAATTAGGAGATTTCATTATTCAAATGCACCTAGGCTGCACACTTCATTTCTATGCCACCTGTGGGAGAAAATGGCTAATATTACCGATATGACACCACTCATGGGTTCAAAAGAACATATACCCAAAGAAAAAGGATTTACCTCTCGTTGCACTACTTACATTATAAGACAAAATAATCTGTTTTACAGAAGCGTCAGAATTTGTGTTCCTCCACATAATGCAAAACAATATCCTATTGAGACTTTAGCAACATAATAATGCTTATGATTTAAATTAATTACCTTATAGACCAGAGAACAATATAAAGTAATGAGGATATACAGTCATGGCCAAAAGTTTTGAGAATGATACAAATATTAATTTTAACAAAGTCTACTGCTTCAGTTTTTCTAATGGCAATTTGCATATACTCCAGAATGTCATAAAGAGTGATCGGCTTAACAGCAATTACTTGAAAAGTCAATATTTGCCTAGAAAATGAACTTTAACCCCCAAAACACATTTCAACATCATTGCAGTCCTGCCTTAGAAAGAGCAGCTAACATCGTTTTGGTGATTGTTCCATTAACACAGGTGTGGGTGTTGATGAGGACAGGGCTGGCGAACAATCAGTCATGATTAAGTAAGAATGACACCACTGGACATTTTAAAAGGAGGCTGGTGCTTGGTATCATTGTTTCTCTTCAGTTAACCATGGTTATCTCTAAAGAAGCACGCGCATCCATCATTGCACTGCACAAAAATGGCCTAACAGGGAAGAGTATCGCAGCTAGAAAGATTGCACCTCAGTCAACAATCTATCGCATCATCAAGAACTTCAAGGAGAGAGCGTCCGTTGTTGTCAAAAAGGCTCCAGGGCGCCCAAAAAAGACCAGCAAGCGCCAGGACCGTATCTTAAAACTGTTTCAGCTGCGGGATCGGACTACCAGCAGTGCCGAGCTTGCTCAGGAATGTCAGCAGGCTGGTGTGAGTGCTTCTGCCTTTGAGCAAGGCCTGGTTTCAAGGAGGGCAGCAAATAAGCCACTTCTCTCCAGAAAAAACATCAGGGACCGACTGATATTCTGCAAAAGGTACAGGGAGTGGACTGTTGAGGACTGGGTCAAGTCATTTTCTCTGATGAATCCTCTTTTCGATTGTTTGGGACATCTGGAAAACAGCTTATTCGGAGAAGAAGAGGTGAGCGCTACCACCAGTCTTGTCTCATGCCAACTGTAAAGCATCCTGAAACCATTCATGTGTGGGGTTGCTTCTCAGCCAAGGGAATCGGCTCACCCACAGTCTTGCCTAAAAACACAGCCATGAATAAAGAATGGTACCAGAATGTCCTCCAAGAGCAACTTCTCCCAAACGTCCAAGAGCAGTTTGGCGCCCAATAATGCCTTTTCCAGCATGATGGAGCACCTTGCCATAAAGCAAAGGTGATAACTAAATGGCTCAGGGAACAAAACATAGAGATTTTGAGTCCATGGCCTGGAAACTCCCCAGATCTTAATCCCATTGAGAACTTGTGGTCAATCATCAAGAGACGGGTGGACAAACAAAAACCAACAAATTCTGGCAAAATGCAAGCATTGATTATGCAAGAATGGACTGCTATCAGTCAGGATTTGGTCCAGAAGTTGATTGAGAGCATGCCATGGAGAATTGCAGAGGTCCTGAAGAAGAAGGGTCAACACTGCAAATATTGACTTGCTGCATTAACTCATTCTAACTGTCATTATAACCTTTTGGTATTCATAATATGATTGCAATTATATTTCTGTATGTGATATAAACATCAGACAAGCACAAATAAAAACCAAAGGGCAGCAGATCATGTGAAAATATAATTTTGGTGTTATTCTCAAAACTTTTGGCCATGACTGTACAGTTACCTAATTGTAGTTGGGTATGATGTCTCCTCATTCAGTGGACTATTCAAAATGAAACCAACTATTACCTGTTTTTCATTACATTTTCATAGGTCCCATAATATACTTTTAAAACTAGAAAAAACAAGCGTAATTCAGATAGTTAAGGTTACTATTAAATCCCAAAGCTAATTAACAATTTTGATCTACTTCTTTCCAGTTTGAACTTATTTGAGGTAAACGCATCTCATGGAATAATCTCAGTGGTGAATGGGGATCTTCTAGATCGAGAGCGCATCGCTTTCTATTACGCCACCCTAAGAGCACAGGATGGCATGAATGCCACTGGAACCACCCTTCTTGAAATTGAATTATTAGACATTAATGACTGTATCCCTACTGCTATAGGAGTATATAATATTTTTGTAAATGAGAACACAGAAATGTCAAGATCCAGCTTGAGGTAATAAAGTAGATAATCATTTATCAAACATATGTGTAATATCGGTTATCTGCGTTTACATATAAGTTATGTTCTCCGTAGGCAACTGATAACGATGAACCAGGAAATAATAACAGTGTAATTGAGTATGAGCTCCTACCCAGTGAATTCAGTGGGAATTTCAGTATTAATGTCACCACGGGGCTTATCACAAGCATTGCTCCTTTGGATCGAGAAGCTATTGATATATCACAGAATGGACGCATTATACTGCCTGTTAAATTGTATGACCTGGGAGTTCCTTCTTTATCCAGTAATGTTAGCGTTACCATCAATGTCGAGGTAAATTTTTTCTGTTTTATGAAATGAATGTAATGATCAATTTTCTTGCAAATATATCAACAGGGATCACTCACTAAATTGGAAATACAAGGTAAATACATTGTAAAAAGAGACCTGTGTACTTAGTTTGAAAATGCATGTTATAATGGTCATATTATGTACTTTAAGAATTTTCCTGCCTACCATTAAAATGCTCTGTTTACTCAGAGATAAGGGTTTTGGCCATAGATAAGTACACTCTGATGTAGACTATAAAAAGTAAGTTCACAGGGACGGTGCATCTGAACTAATTTTGTGTCTCCACTGTCAGCCCTAGTATTGTGATCAAAGGTTCCAAGGGTCATGGACATCATTGGAATTGTCAGGTCTCTCTCTATAGCCCCCAGCTGACTTTTCAAATTGCTTTCCTCTGAAATGCTGGGGCATTTGTAGCAATTGTGTAGCCAGGCCCTGATCCATGCTGCTCTTAATTTGGGTGGTATGAATTCAATGACAGGTTCACCTTTAAAATTATATACATCTGATGTACTGTGAATTACACTTGATAATATATGGTGGTATTTCATTATATTTCAGGATCTTAATGACAATGCACCAATTTTTATTCAAACTCAGTACAATTTTTCTGTAAACGAGAGCACACCAGGTAAGAAAAATGTCTTGTAAATAATTTAAATATCTACCAGTAAAAAAAGAAAAGGCCAGCCACTATCTTATAGCACACTCTTAATCCTTGGTGTCACGGCAAAATGCCTGATTCTTATCTCGTTAATGGACGGAGGAATAAAAGACACCAAGTCTTAATTTGCTGTATCAGAATATTCCTGAAGGTGAGGCGCCCTAACAGGTTTATTATATAGACAGATGCTAATACATGAGTTAATCAAGCTTCAAATTCATTGGTTACATTCTCAATTCTTAACAATGATTGGTTCCCCAACAATATCTGCTTCATGGTGATTGGCTCCTCATGATGTAAAGAGTTGGCAGAGTATATGGGGACTTTCCATGTCCCTCAATAACCCTTGGCAGGGTGTGTAGCTCTACCCCCTTATCTTATCTTGACCAGATGGGGGGGCCATGTAGACATGTCTTTACATGTTCTCACTTAAAAACAACTTACATAAGAGCTCTGGAAGCCATCTTAGGAGTTCAACATATATATGTATATACTTTAGTAAATCAAACAATTACTTATTATTAAACAATTACTCAGCAATGTCAGGTAATTGCCCTGACACTTGGGATCAATAGAAACCACCAGATTCAACCTCCAGATGTTGCTCTTATGTCTCCAGGTGCACATTCCCCGGTATAGTAATCTTTTGTCAAATTCATCCACTTAAAAGCCCCTTCTCACACTATGATATCATTAATGATATCGTTAGTATGTCACAAATTTTCAGTCGTACAAATTTTCAGTCATACAAATGATCAACGATAATTGGGCTGATCATTGATGGGAGGTTGGTGAACCGGACCTTAAACCAAACGATGAGCGTTCGTTCAACCTGCAGCATGGGTGTGTGTGACACCTCGATAACAATGTTGTTAACAACTTTGCCTATTCAGAACTGAAGGATGTAGGTGATCAAACAACCGCAAGTATTGTTCACTTGTTGCGGAATCGTTGCTGTGTTGTTAAAGATATCTGTACGTGTGGCACCTCACTAGTAATCAATTAAAGACGTTCAAGCGATCTAAGTCAAGTCGGATCATTGGTCGGTTCGCCGACAAATTGAAGCGTGAGACGGGGCCTTATGGAAACAGACAGCACTCACCGGATGACAGGCAGAACTTCATTTATTAGACCCTTGTAAAACACATGGACATGGGAACAGGAGGGAGAATGTCATGTGGTCCATGTGTCCGTCCGTGTTCATGTGGTTCTAGCCGTGTCTAATGAATTAAGTTCTGCCTGTAATCCGGTGAGTGCTGTCCATTTCCTTAAGTGACTAAATTTAAATATCTACAACATTATGTTAATAAGTGCTATAAAAGACTTACCATAAGTCTTTCTTTTGAGTTAATTGTAATTATATGCAGTTGTTTGGAACCATTATAGGACACCAATAGGATTTTTGGTGCACTGCACTACTATTATGTGATGTTTTCCATCTGAGGCATCATTATGGAGCTATTGTGCCATAAAAGCATTGTTCCTAAGGAAAATTAAATTGGTAATATGTTCATACATAAAGCACGACACAACATGAAGTACTTTTAGCTTAATAGTAGAGTTCCATGTTAAAGGGAGTTCGTCACCTCCAAAAAACAACATTTTAAACTTAGTTAAATAGGGGACTTAGCTTCCTCTAAAAACTGATCTCTAGAGTAATCCTTGTAGTACAGAAAATAATCTGAGTTGGTTATGAAAATTGGGGTTTCCTGTGCACTATTTTCCCCTTCAATCAGGATGACTTGTCTCCTCCCTGTAATTTGAATTGTGCACATATTGTGAGCAGCAGCAACCACACTGCACAAAGTCTTCTCTTTTCTCTGCTGCATCCACAATAAAAACAAATGGGTTTCCCGAATTTAAAGTCTCAGCTCTTTGGTACGCTAGAGTCCATATGTATTCCAGCAGGGGATCTGTTATGCTCATAAAATATAACTTTTATTATCTCAGAATAAAATATGGAGGTTGGACCTATGCCATCATTGTAAACAGACAATCACATAATAGAGTGCTCAAAGTAAACAAATGAAGAATAAAAAATGATTCGGTCTCACCACAGTCGTCTTCTGGAAAGGCCGTCCATAGGAAACAGAAGGAGATAATGACCAGAGAGGGTGGTCCTATGTACCCTGTCATGCACTTTGCAATAGGTCCCATCCTGACAAGGACTGTACCCAAGTGTGGTCTATCCTACTAATCGTGTCCCTATATATACAAACCTCATGACGTGTTTGGTCCAACCTGTGGTGGGGAACTCTTCTAAGGGGACCGATGGATGTCTAAGAATAAGGGTCCCAGGTAATGTGAATACCAATTATTTTACAGCAAAAAGATGGGATAAAGAAATGTTTCTTAATCAGAAAAAAAGATCCTTCAAGCTCACAGAGTGCAGTGCAGCAAATTAAATAGGTCATCTTGTCAGCAACCACCCAGCGAATAGCCTTCTTTTTTCTCTGCTGTGGCTGCAATAAAAACTAACAAGTTTACTACATTTAAAGTCTCAGCTTTTTGGTATGCTAGAGGTCATATGTAAAAGTACTGCAGAAATACAAATTTCCCAATTTGGCTTTATTATTTGCATTTCCCTTTAAAAACTATTTTGAATCTACTGCTGTTATAATATTGGGTTCTTAAGGGGGTTGTCCGGAACAACAAAATTCAGGACCTATCTTTAGGATTGGTCATCAATGTCTAATTGGTGAAGGTGCTACATTTGTCACCCCCGCCAAACAGCTGTTCCTGGTGCAAAGCTGCACAACTGTATACTGTCAGTTGTATAATAGCCGCAGCTGGGTACAGATTCAAATCAATAGAGAGTGAATATGCAGTACCCAGCTGCTGTCATTACTCTGTTGACAGAGCTGTGCTGTATAGCTCTGCAACTCAGTAGTTTCGGCAGGCAGGGGGCCCCAGTATTAGCTGATCAGTAGGGGGTGCCAGGTGTAGCACTGTCACCGATTAAGGTTGATGTTCTATCCTCAGGATAGTTCATCAATGTTAAAGTCCCAACAAACCCCTATTAATACATGGTGAATTTCTTCAATTAATCTATTGCTAATTATTTTTTTTAGGGGCTTATGTCGGGAATGTGGGTGCCGTTGATCTAGATCAGACTGAATTGAACAATCGTATAAGTTTTAGAATTTCCCAAGGTGGATCTGGGAATTTTATTATACGTGGACAAAGAGAGGCGTTGGGCCAATACCTTGGGTTCTTGATGTTAAGTGACCCTTCTCTGAAGCTGGATTACGAAACTCAGAATATGTATATGTTGATTATAGAAGCTGAAGACAGCGGGGCTCAGGATGTCAGCAATACTGCATTTGCCACTGTCTTTGTAGAAGTACTTGACCTCAATGATGAGCCACCATACATAGATCCATCTTCTCTGGTAGATTTGGACCTTTTGGAGAACACAACAGATGGACCAAAACAGATTGAACAATTAAATGCAACTGATCGTGATACCATACATGATCTTGAATTCCAGAAACTTGACATGACCTGCTTAAAAAATGGAAAGGATGTGGGCAGTATATGCTATGACTGGCTATGGCTCGCACCCAAGGGAGAGCTGTTTGTAAATCACACTGAAGACGTTGATTATGAAGTGTGTGATCTCATGGTGATGCTTTTTCGTGTGGAGGACAAGCTGACCTTTATTGGGAACAGATACAGCCAGAATGGTGTGTCCACCTAGATTTATTGTTAAAGGGTTATCCTGAAAATCAGAATGTAATCTAGTAATGTACATGTATAAAGTTATTAATTTGTGCCAATGTATCTTATTGTTAAATCTGTTCCACTATACACATATCACCCCTAAGGGTGCCCCTCCATGATCTATTTGCCCTTCTGTTATCATTGGATGTATGCTGCTCTAGATTCATTGCTCCTTACTTAGCATGCACAGTGAGTACAGTCTATTTCAGTGGCTTTCCAGCATAGCCCTGCTATGCCTCCACCACAGACATAAATTATATTTAATGTTTAGAATATGCTCAATTTTTCTTAACAAAATATGGTCATGTTCAATAGTCTATTAGCCCGATTTTATCTTCGTCCATTTACTTCATCATATTAGCATTTATGTTTTTATATAATTGATTTGTTGGCTAGTTTCAAGCAGAGATTTAAACCCTGTGCTCCACTATGCTCTGGTTGCACAATGGAGCACTGCAGAGCTGAGACCAGCAGCTGAGTTGTGATTCATATCTGCTACTGACATATTATTGTGAAATTTCAAATGCTGCTCTGTTGATGTATATAGAAGAAAATAATCTCTTCCCATATGCATCAACAGAGCAACATTTGTAGTTTCATATCACTTTTCTGTCAGTAGCTGACATCCAACTACAAATGCATATGGCAAGAGATTATTTTCTGCTGTATGCATCAAAAGAACAGCATTTGCAGTTTCCCATTACTAATATGTCCCCTACTGGTTTAAGCTCTGCAATTCTTCATTGTGCAGGCACGGCAGATGACATACAGTCATATGAAAAAGTTTGGGCACCACTCTTAATCTTACTCATTTTTTTTGTTTAAAATTGGGTTTTTGCAACAGCTATTTCAGTGTGATATATGTAATAACTGATGGACACAGTAATATTTCAGGATTGAAATGAGGTTTATTGTACTAACCAAAAATGTGAAATATGCATTATTTCAAAATTTGACAGGTGCAAAAGTATGGGCACCCTTCTGATTTTCATGATTTGAATACTCCTAACTACTTTTTACTGACTTACTGAAGCACTAAATTGGTTTGGTAACCTCATTGAACTTTGTACTTCATAGCCCGGTGTATCCAATCATGAGAAAAGCTATTTCCGGTGTCCACTTGCAAGTTGGTCTCCTATTTGCATCTTCTCTGAGGAGTGGCATCATGGGCTCCTCAAAACAGCTCTCAAATGATCTTAAAAAAAAGATTGTTCAACATAGTTGTTCAGGGGAAGGATACAAAAAGTTGTCTCAGAGATTTAACCTGTCAGTTTCCACTGTGAGGAACATAGTAAGGAAATGGAAGACCACAGGGACAGTTCTTGTAAAGGTCAGAAGTGGCAGGCCAACAAAAATATCAGAAAGGCAGAGAGGAAGAATGGAGAATGGTGAGAACAGTCAAGAACAATCCACAGACCACCTCCAAAGACCTGCAGCATCATCTTGCTGCAGATGGTGTCACTGTGCATTGGTCAACAATACAGCGCACACTGCACAAGGAGAAGCTGTATGGGAGAGTTATTATTCACCGAATGGACTTAAAAACAGACAAAAAAACTCACCAAAATTTGCCAGGTAAATACCCATTGCACTTAGCAGCGGCTGTCAGCTCCTCTGGAGGCAACACAGGTGTCTGTATGCCGGTACTCAATCATCTGCAACCCACAGTGGGGGCGGTTGTGGCACCAGCGTCCGGCCATGCTGTCAGGGAGGTGACTGGTGGTATTTAAAGACACGAGGTTACCAAGGGCTCTGCCATTCACGGTGCATGCAAGGCATAGTGTCAGAGCAGCCTATTGGTCACGCCCTTCTATTAGATCAGGCGGGCTGTTCCGCACTGATTACATGCCTCACAAAACGACAGACGCCCCCCAGAGGGCTCAGCCTCAAACTGCAGATGAAAAAATGCAATAAAACACTAAAGATGAAAAATGTGAGGTGTTTGTTGGTATTTTGGCCAAAAAACGTAAGCTGGTAACCCACGGTCAAGGGCCCTCACGCTTACCAGTCCTAACCACATGCCTTTTGAGACATGTACAATTTAATTTAGATTATTCACCGAATGGACTTAAAAACAGACAAAAAAACTCTCCAAAATTTGCCAGGTAAATACCCATTGCACTTAGCAGCGGCTGTCAGCTCCTCTGGAGGCAACACAGGTGTCTGTATGCCGGTACTCAATCATCTGCAACCCACAGTGGGGGCGGTTGTGGCACCAGCGTCCGGCCATGCTGTCAGGGAGGTGACTGGTGGCATTTAAAGACACGAGGTTACCAAGGGCTCTGCCATTCACGGTGCATGCAAGGCATAGTGTCAGAGCAGCCTATTGGTCACGCCCTTCTATTAGATCAGGCGGGCTGTTCCGCACTGATTACATGCCTCACAAAACGACAGACGCCCCCCAGAGGGCTCAGCCTCAAACTGCAGATGAAAAAATGCAATAAAACACTAAAGATGAAAAATGTGAGGTGTTTGTTGGTATTTTGGCCAAAAAACGTAAGCTGGTAACCCACGGTCAAGGGCCCTCACGCTTACCAGTCCTAACCACATGCCTTTTGAGACATGTACAATTTAATTTAGATTATTCACCGAATGGACTTAAAAACAGACAAAAAAACTCACCAAAATTTGCCAGGTAAATACCCATTGAACTTAGCAGCGGCTGTCAGCTCCTCTGGAGGCAACACAGGTGTCTGTATGCCGGTACTCAATCATCTGCAACCCACAGTGGGGGCGGTTGTGGCACCAGCGTCCGGCCATGCTGTCAGGGAGGTGACTGGTGGCATTTAAAGACACGAGGTTACCAAGGGCTCTGCCATTCACGGTGCATGCAAGGCATAGTGTCAGAGCAGCCTATTGGTCACGCCCTTCTATTAGATCAGGCGGGCTGTTCCGCACTGATTACATGCCTCACAAAACGTCAGACGCCCCCCAGAGGGCTCAGCCTCAAACTGCAGATGAAAAAATGCAATAAAACACTAAAGATGAAAAATGTGAGGTGTTTGTTGGTATTTTGGCCAAAAAACGTAAGCTGGTAACCCACGGTCAAGGGCCCTCACGCTTACCAGTCCTAACCACATGCCTTTTGAGACATGTACAATTTAATTTAGATTATTCACCGAATGGACTTAAAAACAGACAAAAAAACTCACCAAATTTGCCAGGTAAATACCCATTGCACTTAGCAGCGGCTGTCAGCTCCTCTGGAGGCAACACAGGTGTCTGTATGCCGGTACTCAATCATCTGCAACCCACAGTGGGGGCGGTTGTGGCACCAGCGTCCGGCCATGCTGTCAGGGAGGTGACTGGTGGCATTTAAAGACACGAGGTTACCAAGGGCTCTGCCATTCACGGTGCATGCAAGGCATAGTGTCAGAGCAGCCTATTGGTCACGCCCTTCTATTAGATCAGGCGGGCTGTTCCGCACTGATTACATGCCTCACAAAACGACAGACGCCCCCCAGAGGGCTCAGCCTCAAACTGCAGATGAAAAAATGCAATAAAACACTAAAGATGAAAAATGTGAGGTGTTTGTTGGTATTTTGGCCAAAAAACGTAAGCTGGTAACCCACGGTCAAGGGCCCTCACGCTTACCAGTCCTAACCACATGCCTTTTGAGACATGTACAATTTAATTTAGATTATTCACCGAATGGACTTAAAAACAGACAAAAAAAC
The DNA here is from genome assembly GCA_033576535.1 of Allobates femoralis. Lineage (NCBI taxonomy): Eukaryota > Metazoa > Chordata > Amphibia > Anura > Aromobatidae > Allobates > Allobates femoralis. The sequence continues at coordinate 433,017,283 of JARQOC010000004.1, read as the reverse complement.
TCACCAAATTTGCCAGGTAAATACCCATTGCACTTAGCAGCGGCTGTCAGCTCCTCTGGAGGCAACACAGGTGTCTGTATGCCGGTACTCAATCATCTGCAACCCACAGTGGGGGCGGTTGTGGCACCAGCGTCCGGCCATGCTGTCAGGGAGGTGACTGGTGGCATTTAAAGACACGAGGTTACCAAGGGCTCTGCCATTCACGGTGCATGCAAGGCATAGTGTCAGAGCAGCCTATTGGTCACGCCCTTCTATTAGATCAGGCGGGCTGTTCCGCACTGATTACATGCCTCACAAAACGACAGACGCCCCCCAGAGGGCTCAGCCTCAAACTGCAGATGAAAAAATGCAATAAAACACTAAAGATGAAAAATGTGAGGTGTTTGTTGGTATTTTGGCCAAAAAACGTAAGCTGGTAACCCACGGTCAAGGGCCCTCACGCTTACCAGTCCTAACCACATGCCTTTTGAGACATGTACAATTTAATTTAGATTATTCACCGAATGGACTTAAAAACAGACAGCCGCTGCTAAGTGCAATGGGTATTTACCTGGCAAATTTTGGTGAGTTTTTTTATGGGAGAGTTATGCAAAAGAAGCCGTTTCTGCATGCACGCCACAAACAGAGTCGCCTGAGGTATGCAAAAGCACATTTGGACAAGCCAGTTTCATTTTGGAAGAAGGTCCTGTGGACTGATGAAAGATTGAGTTGTTTGGTCATACAGCAAGGCGTTATGCATTGCGCTACAAAAACACAGCATTGCAAGAAAAACACTTGCTACCCACTGTCAAATTTGGGAGAGGGTCCATCATGCTTTGGGGCTGTGTGGCCAATGACGGCACCAGGAATCTTGTTAAAGTTGAGGGTCGCATGGATTCCACTCAGTATCAGCAGATTCTTGAGAATAATGTTCAAGAATCAGTGTCAAAGTTGAAGTTACGCCGGGGATGGATCTTTCAGCAAGACAATGATCCAAAACACCGCTCCAAATCTACTCAGGCATTCATGCAGAGGAACAATTACAATGTTCTGGAATGGCCATCCCAGTACCCAGACCTGAATATCATTGACCATCTGTGGGATGTTTTGAAGCGGGCTGTCCATGCTCGGCGACCATCAAACTTAACTGAACTGGAATTGTTTTGTAAAGATGAATGGTCAAAAATACCTTCATCCAGGATCCAGGAACTCATTAACAGCTACAGGAAGCGACTAGAGGCTGTTATCTTTACAAAAGGTGGATCTACTAAATATTAATGTCACTTTTCTGTTGAGGTGCCCATACTTTTGCACCTATCAAATTTTGAAATAATGCATATTTCACATTTTCGGTTAGTATAATAAACCTCATTTCAATCCTGAAATATTACTGTGTCCATCAGTTATTACATATATCACACTGAAATAGCTGTTGCAAAAACCCAATTTTGAACAAAAAAAAATGAGTAAGATTAAGAGGGGTGCCCAAACTTTTTCATATGACTGTAATTGCAGATCTAGCTTTAAACCAACTAACATATCAATTACAGTGTGTAAAAACACACATGCAGCAATATTGATGCAGATGGCAGTGACAAAAACATATTTACCCATTTAGACAACTATAAGGGTATGTGAATTTTCTGCACCATATCTGCATCCGCTGATAGTAAAACACACCAAAATTCTCTATGATTCATTTTTCTACATTTATGATGTGATGTCGGTGTGTTTTTGCAATGGTGCATTTTTCTGTCATGCATTTATGTTTTTAATTCATTAAATTGCCAGCTAGGCAAAAGGAGAGGGAGGGACTCTTTGAAAATCATCTTTGGTGGGCAGATTTATTTCAGAAAATTTTAGTAAGCAAGCATTTTTTGGTCAAGAATACATCAAATCTGCACCATAAAAAACGAAATGTGTGAACACTCATGCATATTTGCAGTGTTTTTTTCGTGACTACACTGATGTCAATGGGTAAAAATTGATGCAAGAAATGCATCAATAACTGACATAATTAAATTTTTTCTGCAACGAAATCTGCACCTTTTCTGCAAGGAAAAAATTAGCAAGGTGTGCACAACACTTCAGAATTCTCATAAACCTTGTTGGCTTCAAGAGAGGCTTTTTACTTCAGAGGTCTGTGGCTAATTTACATAAGAAAATGTAAGTTTCTAACTGCTTTTTTCAACTTTTACATTATACTATTAGCTAAAACAGGGATGGTTAGGTAAGGACTATGAACCTGCAGGGACAGATAGTGATAGCTTCGGGGGCATAAACAACCTGACAGGTTCCCTTTAATCGCATGCATATGTGAACAGCTCCATAGATAGAGTTTTTCTATCTGTGAAAATCCTGGACACACATACTTGATTCACGGACATCTGAATGAGGCCTTGGGGCTCGGACACACTCATCAGAGTTTCACTGAGGAGACTCTGAAAGGGCTGGAGCAGTGACCCTGAACGGCTTCTTCCTATCTGGACGGGGCTGTCAGCTGCTTGTGTTTTTGTGCAGCTCCAGACTCCCCGTCCAGACAGGGAGAGGCCGTTCAGGGTCACTGCTCCAGCCCTTTCAGAGTCTCTTCAGTCAAACTCGGATGTAACTAGGAAAGTGTGTCCAAGCCCTTAGGCTGGTTTCACACTAGCATATTTAAAAATCTAAGGGAATGCATGAAAAGCTAGCATTCCCCTTGATTCTACCGCAATGATGAAACTGGATGCACCTGCACCCCGTGCGGGAGCATTTGGTTCCATATTTTACAGGGAGTGGTTCTGCGCATGTGCAGTTAATAGAATACGGATCGGAAATTTGGATATTGAGTCTTGATCTGGGTGGATCCAGGGGATCCCCTTTTTTTTTCAAGGAGAGCAAAATCACGGATCAAATTGGTGGACACCTGCATCAACCCGGATTCGGGGCAGACTGTACACAACTGGATGCACCCGCAAGTGTCTCCGGCCCCATTGAAAGTCAATGGGGCTGAAAACTGATGCGGGCGCATCCAGTTTAGACCAGATTCATATGGATGCAAAAAATTGCAGTGTGAAACCAGCCTTCGATTGTGTTCTATTGAAAGCTGTAAAGTTGTAATATTTGCTAACTTTCTCCATCTACAGATTTCATTTTAAAAGGTGAATTTACTTTTGTAGCAGACTATTGAAACACCTTACCCAGACAAGCACTAATACTCTTTTTTTTTCTATCTAGTGAGTCAGAGAGTGGTGATAAAAGATGCGAATGATAATGTTCCTGAATTCATAGAAGTCAATAAAGCATTCGGTATGTATATTAATCAGTTACAGGTAAGAAGTAATTTTGGCAAATGGTAAAGTCCACAGGATGTTGAGTTAGGCTGGGGTCACAGTTGCCATGCGTTTTTTTAAGTGATTTACCAAAACTCATGCTTTTTTTCATGTCAGCATGAGTTTTGTAAGGTCTCTGATGGCTCCCTGCGTTTTTGGGTGCTTTTTTGAATCTGCACATAAAAATAGTGCTTGTAGTATTTTTTTGAGCGTTTTGAAAAACGCATGCGTTTTTGTAGAAAACGCATGCGTTTTTATAACATTGGTTCCTATGGAAAACGCATGCAAAAACGCATGTAAAGTTAGTAACTTTTAGTGCCATTCAAAAACGCATGCGTTTCCCATAGGAGCCCATGTTAACAAAAACGCATGCGTTTCCGGAAAAACGCATGCGTTTTTTTAACATGGGCTCCTATGGGAAACGCATGCGTTTTTGAATGGCACTAAAAGGTACTAACTGTACATGCGTTTTTGCATGCGTTTTCCATAGGAACCAATGTTATAAAAACGCATGCGTTTTCTACAAAAACGCATGCGTTTTTGGATATGCTCCAAAAACGCATGGGACAGTCACACATGCTTTTTGGCTATTAGGGCATGCGTTTTTTAACATGGGGGCCTATGGGTGCGTTTTTTACATGCGTTTTTGAAAACGCAGGTCTCCAAAAACGCATGTGAAAAATGCTACTGTGACCCCAGCCTTAATTCTTGTTGCTGAAGATTTTTACCCCATTAATTTGGCATAGGAGGTTCTTTTAGAAGGATATTTCTCATACACCCTTCAAATAATTCTTGTTATTTATGATTTTATATATTCAGTGTTCACTTTGTCTTCCACTTACAAGATTCTGAATGTATTCTATAGTTGTGTACCAAAATCAGTTTTTACCCCTTACGCCATATGACGGATATATCAATTGTAGAGAGGGTCGAGACATGTAGAGTGGGCACAGAATATGTCTAAATTAAAAAGCTGGCATCTGTTTCTAAGGGTACCGTTACACGTCGCAACATTGCATGCAATTCCACTGGCAATTTGCTGGTTGCAGTGAAATCATGGACACATTGTTCCATTTGTACACGACAACAAAATAGAACAATGTGTCCATGATTTCACTGCAACCAGCAAATTGCCAGTGAAATTGCATGCAATGTTGCGACGTGTAACGGTACTCTAAGGGTTGAAACACACTATCCTACTTACACGCAAATCTCTCAGACGATCAGTGACCCTGAACGGCCTCTCCCTCTCTGGATGGGGAGCGTGGAGCTGCATAGAAATACAAGCAGCTGACATTCAAGTCCTGACAGGAGAGAGTCCTTTCCAGGTGACTGCTCCAAAACTCGTCCAAGTGACTCGTATATCAGTGTGTTTCCAGCCTAACAGTGAGAGCTTAGATAAGCTCGCTGCTTTTAAACCATTTAGATCTCACTGTCAGTCTCCAACAGCAGCAATTAAAGGGTACTTGTCAGGTAATTTGGATCTTCTAACCTATCACTACCTGTCCCTGCAGCTTCCTACTACATCCCTAATCATCCCTGTCTGACGTAAATATGTAGTATATATGTGGAAAAATCGCTGTTTTTAACTTCTATTTTCCAGTTCTGGGTCTATGTTTCTCCTCTCTCATGGTGGGTGTGGTAATGTAATTCAGAAGCGTGGTCCCTGTGCTTGAAATCTTTGGCAGTTCCTTCTTGGTATGACGCCGCTGTGCATCAATTACAATCCGGTGCAGTGTGGGGGATTATTGGGTGTACTGGCCAGCTTCAGAACGCACAGTGGGCATGCTCCGGAGCCGGCCTTTATAACCAATACACCCCCACATTGCGCAGGACTGGAAATGACACACAGCGGCATCATACCTAGGGGAACCGCCAACAGTTTTCAAACGCCGGGACCACGCTTCTGAATTACATTATCACACCCACCGGGGGATAATACCACAGAGCAAGGAGGAACATAGACCCAGAGCAAACCGCCCACACGTCTATGCCCTCAGAACAGTGGAAAATGTAAGTTATAAATAGCATTTCTTCCACATTTATACTACAGATTTAAGTCAGACAGGCATGCTTAGTGATGTAGTAGGAAGCTTCAGGGACAGGTAGTAATAGGTTAGAAGGTCCAAAGTACCTGACAGGTTCCCTTTTACCTCTTCACCCCAAAGCCTGTCTTGACCTTCCTGACCAGGCCATTTTTTGCAATTCTAACCAGTGTCACTTTATGAGGTTACAACTCTGGAATGCCTCACTGGATCCCAGTGATTATGAGATTGTTCTTCGTGACATTTTAGTGCTAAATATATGATGATTATTTTTGCGTTTTAGTGTAAAAATATTAGAAATTTGGCAATTTTCAACCTTTTCATTTTTATGCCCTTATACTAGAGAGCAATGTCACACAAAATACATACTAAATAACATTTACCACATGTCTACTTTAGATCAGCACAATTTTTGAATCATTATTTTTTTAGTTATGAAGTTCGAAGGGTTAAAAGTTTATCAGAAATCTCTAATTTATCCAACGAAATTTACAAACTCGTTTTTTTAGGGACCACATCACATTTGAAGTGACTTTCATGGGTCTATGTGACAGAAAATACCTAAAAGTGACACCATTCCAAAAGCTGCACCCCTCACACTGCTCAAAACCACATTCAGAAAGTTTATTAACCCTTCAGGTGCTTCACATGAATTAAAGCAATGTGGAAGGAAAAAATGAAAATGTTACTTTTTCCTAAAAACATTTTTTTTTTGCCCCAAATTTTTCTTTTTCACAAAGTAACATGAGAAAATGCACCATATAATTTACATAGTAACTTAGTATTTAAGGTTGAAGGAAGACCTTAAGAGCCACTTTACACACACCAACTTCTGTGTCCAACCTCTGAACAGATCTCTGGTTGCAGTGAAATCATGGACACATTGTTCCATTTTGTGGCTGTGTACAAATGTAACAATGTGTCCATGATTTCACTGCAACCAGAGATCTGTTCAGAAGTTGGTCACAGATATCTGTGTGTGTAAAGCGGCCCTAACATGTTGATCCAGAGGAAGGCAAAAAAAAAATCCATGTGGCAACACTAAGCTCCACATTGGGGAAAAAAATTCCTCCTGACTCCACATACGGCAATCAGACTAGTTCCCTGGATCAACCTATCAAAGACTCTAGTATATATACTGGTAATATTATATTTTCAAGAAAGGCATCCAGGCCCTCTTAAATGTTAGTAGTGAGTCACTCATTACAACATCATGTGGCAGAGAGTTCCATAGTCTCACTGCTCTTACAGTAAAGAATCCGCGTCTGTGATTATGATTAAATCTTCTTTCCTCCAGACGTAGAGGATGCCCCCTTGTCCCAGCTCAGGCCTAAGAGTATAGAGATCATTAGAAAGGTCTCTGTACTGTCCCCTCATATATTTATACATTATTATAAGATCACCCTAAGCTCTCGTTTTTCCAACTAAATAACCCCAAGTTTAAAACCTGTCTTGGTATTGCGACCCTTAGTCCTCTAATAACCATTGTCGCTCTTCTCTGGACCCGCTCTAGTTCAGCAATGTCTTTCTTATACACCGGAGACCAGAATTGTACACAGTATTCTAAGTGTGGTCGCACTAGTGACTTGTATAGAGGTAAATTATGTTCTCCTCATGAGCATCTATGCCTCTTTTAATACATCCCATTTGTTGTGTAATTTCTCCTGGGAACACCGATAATTCATATGTGGTTCCTATTTGGGCATATGGCAGGGCTGTGGAAGTGAAGAGCACCATTCGACTTTTAAAATGCAAAACTGGCTGAAATCGATAGCATATGCCATGTTGTGTTTGGAAAGCCCCTGATGAGGCCAAACAGAGTCCACAGTAACTCAGTTTCGTCATCATAGTGAATAGACCCCTCGGGAGTGTCATTAAGCTGGGTCAGAGAGTATGTTTATGGGGTGGGGTAAGAGAGTGAGAGTTGGAAAGAGTGAGCGGAAGAAGCCAGATGGAGTTCTAGGGGAAGCTGGGCTGGAGGCTAGCGGGACCTATTGTTCCAGGTCAGCTATGAACCCCCCAGTTCTGAGGACCTCGAATCTAGAGCCCACTGTCCAGGTCGGGTAAAGAACAGGCTGCAAAGGGGTGCTGGCCCCAAATCAGTTTGGATCTGCAAGACCAACTGAGAAACCGGAGGTCACTGAACTGCATGTGCAGTGGCCACCACGTGGACTCTCCCAGGCTACAGGAATACAGAGGGTTGCTAGGACTTGCCAGGCAGTCGCTCAGAAAGGCCCACAGTCGCTTCCTTTGGGTCTAGTAGCACAAGGACACAGGGGAGGAAAAAGAGTAGAGTGGCAGTGCGGGCAGCACGGAAAGGCATATACCTGGTGTCTCAGTGGAGTGAACCTGGACTGCCTGTGAGCTGACTGACTTGCAATCTTGGAGGACACAGTACCCCGGCTGGGCAAAAACTGCTTAAGAACTTTAGTGAAAGAGCCAGTAAGAACTGCAACCCTTGTGTCCGTCTACTCCTTTCCATGCCACCCTTTTAAAATTCAGAGGGCCCACTCCATCTGTGGGGAGTGCTCCACCAAGCTGCGCATCCACCTATGCCCTGGGACCATTACAAGAAGCGCTAGTCATTCCCTTACCACAGATGGCGTCATGAAAAACTCTATAAATTATTTTCCCCTTGTAAATATCAATCCTCTTTAACTTGTCCGGTCAGGGCCACGGAGCTGGACAATCGCCACCGTGATACCTACCCCAACAGACTGCCTGCCCGACTACCAAGTAACCCCGGCCCTTGCGACTGTGACATATAAAGAGGAAAAAACTAGTAAATGCTTCATTTCATGCAAATAGTGGTGTCTTTTTATTATTACACCAATAAGGTACCGGACAAAGGTGGCAGGGCAAGATGATGAATGTCACTCCAGGTCACACACAATGAGGGCAAGATTACATGTTTTCCTTATTTACAGAAGTCATGTGTCACAAAAGTTCATTGCATAACATATAGCAGCAAATTACAATATAAGAAGCACAAGTAACATACAATTTATAGGTTGATGAACATCAAACAAACATTATATATCTTGTAGTTATGTACACAGTAAAGGTAAAAAGATGTCATACAACCTCTGACTAAAGTGCATGAAATAAAGTGCATGTGCTTATAAACAATAATACAGCTGCATATGGTGCAGAAACACAATCACGCTCTAGGAGATCTTTCAGGCTGGTTACAATTTTACCCATGTGTCGAAGGCCATGGAGAGACACAGATGCACCATATAGAGGAGAGGACCCGGGTGCATGGACCCCGATGTACATTTTGTGGCCTGGTATTTCACCTGCGGCCACTTCATCAGGGATCCCCAAAAGGGGATGATTTGAACATTTAGTTTTTTTTTCTTTCATATTTTTTAAAACTTTTTTCACTTTATTTTACTCGACCCCAAAGAACGCTTCAACACTGTACTGTCTCATCGCTGTTACAGTTGAGAGCCATGCTCATGCAGAGCTCTTCACTGCAGTAATGATCATCTCCTGTGAACGTCGCCACTCAGGAAGCGTTCACAGGAAATGAATCATGACAGCAACAGGAGTAATGATCTGACCCCTTGCTGTCATCGCAACACATCAGTGCCCCATAATCGCGTCACAGGGTTGCCGATGGAGGCGGGGTATTATAGCACAATTATTTCTATGGTGTGTTGGATCTTTGACAGCGCACTCTGGTGGGTTAACAGGAGCTGGGGGAGTTAGCTGCACATGTCGGCTGATCAGACTGCTCTAATCTGCTCTGTGCCTGTAATTGTTTGTCCATTTAATCGCTTGATTCTTTAAACAAGGGACCTGTGTATTTACCTTGAATCCCATACTATTTTTGAAGTTGTACTCTGTGTGTGGATCATTAAATGAACATGTTATCCCTTTTGCATTACCAACTACTGTCCTCTCATCCTTAAAATGTTGCTGTTGTAGTAGTGCACAAATTCTTTTTAGAATGATTGCTCGAAGCTGGAAATTTATTTCACCACATTTGAGCACATTTGACCTATCTAAATAATTAATGTGGCCATACTGGTTATAGGATGCTTGAAAAAGTTCTCCCTGTATGTGTGGCACCCCAGGGGTTAATGTGCCACAGCACCAGCACAAGGGTTAATCCCCCACACAACGCCTGACCACTGCACTAGCACCTCTAGGCCAGAAGGGGGAGCTAAAGCAGCTCCCTGATATATTCTGGTCTGAGGAGTCAGTAGTTAGTTAATAGTTGACAGTTGACAGTTCAGTTTAGTGCAGGGAGCACTAGGAGGAGGACCTGTAAATGGGAGCAGTGCTGAGCTCATGGCAGGGACCACTGACTACTTTCAGGCCTGAAGCCAGGGTCTGAGGAGAGGAGTTCACGAAACAGAGGAAGATATCTGGGAGACTGAGTTACCTCATAACTCGCCCCAGAGGAGCACAGAGACCGGATACCTATCCGAATCTGTGACTGAAACAAGCAGCACAGAAAACATCGGGATAGTGGAGGTTGTAGATCTACACTGTACCTCAGCGAAGCAACATGGCGGGGTCAGTGACACACGGAAAGACTCAAGTTGCCTAGCAAAGGGGATACCTGTGAGGAGAGATAGGGCGAGCAGCCTAGCTGAAGTGGCAGCAGGGCCACACACACAGCGCAGCAGTGGAAAGCTGAGGACCCGGACAGGGTGGGAGCAACCCGGCCCCGGTACAGACTCCGTGGACAGTACTCTACTGAATACCATCACCAGTAAAGCCTTGGAAAACTACAAAACTGTGAGTCTGTGTGATCCTTGCACTCCAGCCCTATTCTCCCTCACCAACTCTCATCATCTCTACTACTACCCCTACTCTGCACCAATCATAGACTATTACTATCACTGCCCCGGGGAACCAAGCTCTACCCGAGGAGAGCTGTTACATCACTGGCTGCTAAACATCATCACTTTTCTGTTGAGGTGCCCATACTTTTGCACCTGTCAATTTTTGAAATAATGCATATTTCCCATTTTTGGTTAGTACGAATAAACCTCATTTCAACCCTGAAATATTACTGTGTCCATCAGTTATTACAATATCACAATGAAATAGTTGTTGCAAAAAAACAATTAAAAAAAAAAAAAAGAGTAAGATTAAGAGGGGTGCCCAAACCTTTTCATATGACTGTATCTATCTACCTCTAAATCTATTTTTTTCCTTTGATCTACAAATCTAGCTCTACTTTCCATTTATCTATCATATATTCTTTCTATCTATCCATCCATCCATCCATTTGAACAGCTGATAACTTTAGTAATCTTTAAAATTTTCAAATATTTTTAAATTTTTTAAAAATTAGCAGGCCACAGCTGCCCCTGGAGTGATGCCTCCATTACATGCGCCACTCCTGGAGCTTTGCCTTGGCTCTCTCGCTGCTCTGGTGTGTCGACAAACAGGGTAATAGTATTAGGAGTAGATGCCAGCTGGGTAATGTCAGCATCAAGACCAGAGGTTAGTAATGCCAAAGCATTAGTCAGATACCCAATGTTATTACCCTAATCTGTAAGGACACAACCACATCAATAAATATTTTATTTGAAAATTAACCCAACACATTCCTCTTTCACCATTTTTTTCATTAATATCCACTTATATAAAGTCTCCCATTCCACCCAAAGCCCCCCCCCCCAAAAAATGTAAAAGATAGAAAAAAGAAATAGTCCCAAATAATTTCTGATGTAGTCCCAGCATATGGGGCAAGATCAATGACTGTATACCTCATATGGTGGGACAGCAGGCACTGCACGGCTCCAGGCAGTGTGACAAGCGTGACTTCACTGAGTTTGTCTCAGGTTGCATATCAGGTATCACGCAGCAGACAATCCCACAGTGTGATCTGAGATAACCTCAGTGGTGTCAGCACGCATAACACTAGCTGTCTTGGAAGAGCGGCAAGATGTAGCATGTATATCTCGCCGGTATTGTGACACAGTGTGTTTGAAGAGCTGTGAAGTCAGGGAGTTCAGTGCAGTTTAGACTTGAGGGATAGCCCCTGTGTGACCTTGAGTTTCAACTGCAGTAATCTTTGTGATGGCACCGCTTGTCACACTGTCACCAGTGCTTGCATGCATACTGTCATAGCACATGGGGAAGCATTCGGTGAACGTGAACGCCATATGCTTGCAAGAGGGTCCAGGGAGAGTCACAGTTGTGGTGGAAGGGCTTGTGGATTCCTGTTGCCCCCTGGCTACATCCACAGACACTTCTAAGGCAGGGGTGGGCAACTCCAGTCCTCAAGGGCTGCAAACAGTGCAAATTTTCAGGATTTCCTTAGCATTGCACAGGAGGTAATTTAATCAGCTGCACAGGTGATGATTCCAACACCTTGTGTAATGCTAAGGAAATCCTAAAAAGCTTTACTGAAGCAAATTAAAAAAAAAAACACATGTTGGTACATGATGTAATTTTTCACATTTTATGTTACCCAAACACTGATCATTTTAAAATAGGCACTTAGCACAGACTCACAACAATCTTTTTTAAGTTTATCAGGAGACTGGTCTCATGCACTCCTTCCAGTGTGCTCACTGATGTTGTTGATATGACAGGAAACCGGTCAGTCCTCCTAGTTTCCCTTTTACCACCTGTCTGTGCTCTTGCTCAGCTTCCTGTTGAGTGACATCACCCTATGATAATATAACTCATCCTTCTCACATACATATCAAATGCTGTATATATTTAATACTGTCAAAGTCTACAATCTATCAATCATGCCCTGTAAGTATTACGCTTAATTAGATGTACCCTTTTTGTGGATCCCTGTGTGTCCTCCCCCCCTTTTTTTTAGACTCAAAAGGATATTTAGGACTTATCACAGACTATAAAACTCTAAAAGATACACATATATAAATATACACAGTATATAAGTCCCACAAGGATCAGCAGACTCCATTAAAATGAGGTACAGGCCATCAAGATAATTGCGCACAGTCCATTAAGGGATTTGAAGTGTAGCCGAAGGCTGCAGTCCCGCTAATTCAGCAGGGGGAAGCACAACCAGCACTAAAATTGAAAATGGGATAACTAAAAAATAACAAAAAAAGCCTTGCTCTTCTTAGGAATCCAAACAGTCCTTATTCGGCCAACAGGGCAACTCCAGGATGGGTCAGCAACTCAACAACAGGTCTTTTTTAGAGCAGTTCTCTTTAATCAGAGCAAAAAGACTGTAGCAGCTTTTTGAACGCTACCAGGGATGGATGTAACCATTCCACATAGTAGTCTGCTGCCGGACAGACGATCTCAGGTGGTTGCAAGGGTTTCTCTATCAGGGGCATCTCTACCTCCACCACTCCCCGTAATGGCCACCACTGGAGAAGAGGATGGAGGAATTAAGGAATGGCCGCCTCCTCTAGCACTCACTGGAGGAACTCGGGCAACCCCGCCAGGCCCTTCAGGATCTCTTGCCCCTGTGGGTTTCACTGCAGCTGGCTGGCTAACATGGTTAGGCTTAGCCAGCAGGCAGTGCTCCATCCTCTCCATGTTGGCCTCCTGTGGCTAGTCTTAGAATTCCTTTGTGGAGGCGACTTGACGCATGGCACTCCTTGCTGCCCTTAATCTTAATGAAGGTGACCACCTTCCCAACATAGAGAGTGCTGAGTTGTGAATGCAGATAGTCATGCAGCAGGGTGGACCGGTTTACAGAGCACTTGTCACCAAACCCGTTTAGCTAGAAACCCTGCCTCTGACCTGTCGTTGTCCGACTCCCGGCTGGTATATGTAACAGCTTACCTCCTGACCTTGAACTCTGTTCTGGCAGGACTTCTTCAGGCATGCGGGAATAACACTGTATTTTGAGTTTGCTGCATATCAGACCCAATATGGGTAGCATGGCCATACACCAAGTAACAAATATAGGCATCTCCTTTGCAGACTGCCCTGGTTGTAGTGAAGCACCCTTGGCCCCTGGGGTGGTGAGAAAGATTAGGCATCTCTTGGGGTGGATCCATCAGGTCTCCAAAGTGCGTACTGCAGGCACACAGTAGCACAGTGTTTCTGTGTTGTATGGCGCTGATTTCTGCTGTGAAGCATCTTTCCTTTGCCTAGGGCCCTGCCTCTTCCAGTGCCAGGGCCCAGGATATTATTGTTTACCTAATCTTGCAGCAGAAGGCACCTAGTTTACAAATCTCATTCCACCTGGGATTGCGGTTAGGGGGAGTGATTATTGAAGCCTGACATATTTGGAGGAGAAATAAGAAAAAGAAAATAGTTTTTTCAGCTCACCACCAATTTATCTAGAATGTTGAATAAGGCTAGTAAGCAATGCATGAACAGTTCCAAGATTAATGCTATGATAACACACTTGTGCACGTGTCAAACATTTGTATTCTAAACATATGGAATGAAAGAAAATAAAGGGATTGCACATTTTCAAAAAGCAATATCCATATTATAGTGTTTCATGACTGTGAACAGACCTATGAGGCAATCTATATTAAGCATATAACAGACGTATGCTATTTTTATCTGAATAGAGGAGGTTGACTAACACGCTGCTGACCCTCTACGATAATAAAGGTTTGCTAAATAAACAAAATAAAATATTTATTTTAACATACCAAACTTTTTCCTCCCAACAAAGTCATATTCGCCGATTTTTTATTATATTGCTTGGGGTTTCCAATCATGAACCGAATTGTCAACATTCATGCCAAATCTTAAATTAGAGAACATGTTGGGGGAAAGTTTGTTCATCTCTACTTGTCTCACATTGATAACTGGAGTTCAGGCAGTCTATATCGTTTATGACCAGCACTCAGTGGTGGGAGGTTGATGGTGCTATGTAGGAAAGGATCTGGTGATCTCTATCGTAGTTATAATAGAATCCAAGGACTCATCTGGTTCAGTTTCAAGTGATTTATTGTGAAGCACACATGGATGGTGAGGTGACAGCAGCAATAACGTTTCGGCCCCCTATTAGGCCTTTCTCAACACGTCACTGCTAATGATGTTAGGGGAGTATACATGAGGTATGGAGCACTGTATGGTAAGACGAGAGCCCCCTGCACCATGAAACAGTACATCTGTTGCAGGCCTATTAGGCAGTGTATCTGTGCAGGCTTTGTGCTGTACCCATAGGTATGTGGAATGTTCCAGAATGCTGGAGAATCGTCTTAGTATGTTTCTGATAGCCCTGATGTGGTAGCTCCCAGTGTGTGACCCCTGGTCTGGGGAAGTACCGTTAGTATCGTAGTCTTGGGAGAGCCAGCACCGTCCGTGCCTAGGCCTATGGGTACAGCACAAAGCCTGCACAGATACACTGCCTAATAGGCCTGCAACAGATGTACTGTTCCATGGTGCAGGGGGCTCTCGTCTTACCATACAGTGCTCCATACCTGATGTTTACTCCCCTAACATCATTAGCAGTGACATGTTGAGAAAGGCCTAATTGGGGGCCGAAATGTTATTGCTGCTGTCACCTCACCATCCATGTGTGCTTCACAATAAATCACTGGAGTTCAGGCAGTGTCCCCCTATAGCCTGGAACAGCTCATTTATATAAATTGATAAAAGATTATTTATCCAGAACAAGGTATCTGATATGAAGCATACAGGTAGGACTCTTTTCAGCATTCTACAACCTGTATGCCCATATTAATAGTTTAGCTAGGTCAAATATGGTGACAGATTCCCTTTAAAATGGGTCTGGATGCCTTTCTTTAATAGAAACCTGACTTCTGCACAATGGATATCTTTTCGTCTTCTACTGGATCAGTTTTTCAATTAGGTTGAGCTAGACTATATGAAACTTCTGTATTTGTTTCAGGCTTATAAACTTATACAATGATACTATAAAGTATGGTTACTGTTACTCTTATATCTTTTCAGTGGTTATTCCTGAAACGGCTGCTATTCCTTCTGAAGTGGCCTATGTGGAGGTAATTAGCATATATTTTTTATACATGTCGTTTCATTTCATATTGAGTTTTAATAATTGACTTTACTGAGTAGTAGTCAAATCTATAATGAAAAATGGTGCCTCAAATTTATTTAAGAAATTAGGTATTGTTTATTTATTTGTATGACACCATTGCTCCCTTAACAATGCTCACATTATGTGATATGATTGAGTAAAAATACACAGCAATGTGTCTGATCCTAAATAGAGATGGGTGAACCCACTAATAATCGGGTTCAGCGGACCCAGCTGGACTTATTTTTTGAAGTCCAGGTTCAGGACCTGACTTCACCAGAACTTGAGCCTGGACTTTAATGTAATGAAATGGTGGCTAGGGGAGCTGTAAAGAAATACAAAACAGTGGTTAATCATCAGCATGATTACTTACCGGGCCCATGTGCTTGTACTTCCGGGGCCACTCATTGACTTCCTGGTCATTCAATGCATGGTAGATTCTACAATGTATGGGTTTTTTCCAGGTTAATGCACTTACTCCAACAGCCAATCACAAATGGCCACTCTTTTTGACAGCATCTGCTATTGGCTGTTGTGCCCCTCATCCATTGTGCTGACCTCTGTGATTGGTTGCCATAGTCAATAAACCGATTTCTTAGGCTGCTTTCACACAGCGTTTTTGTGCTGTCTGAGGGGATCTGACTTTTTGCAGCACCCCTCGGACAGCAACGGATCCAAACTGATGCCTGCAATCAGATGCCAAATAGGCATCCGTTTCCGATAATTTGCAGCATCAGTTTGGATCCTCTCTCCTCCTCTCCCTGCTCCTCCTGTTACCTTTCTCCCCTCCTCTCTCTAATCCCTCTTTTGTCCCCTTCTTTGTCGCCTTTTTGTCCCCTCTTTCGCCCCCTCTGTCCCCTCTTTTGTCCCCTCCTTTGTCCCCCTCTTTTGTCCCCTTTTTGTCCCCTCTTTCGCCCCCTCTGTCCCCTCTTTTGTCCCCTCCTTTGTCCCCTCTTTCGCCCCCTCTGTCCCCCTTACCAGACCTTTAAAAATAAAAAAATCTTTATTCTCACCTATCCACGACTTCCGCAGTGCTTCCAGCTGTCTTCTTCTGATCCACAGGACCTGGCGTGATGTCACAGTCACATGACCGGTTACCGCGGTAATCGGTCATGTGACTGTGACGTCAGGCCAGGTCCTAGAAGCATCGAGCTCTGGAGGCATCGCTGGATCACGGGACAGGTGAGAATAACGTTTTTTATTTTTAACCCTTTCTTTTCACTGGATGTCACTTCTGCAATGTATGAATATACATTGCAGTGATATTAGATGGCACAGAGCTATTTTAGTGTACTGAGCATGCTCAGTACACTAAAATCGGGTCAGAGGAATGATCAGCTGTTTCCTTGGACCCGCGCTCCATAGGCCCCATGTTATTTGGTGTGGATCAGGTTGGATCGAATTCAGTCCAATTTGATCCGCTGTGCCCAAAATCGCAGCAGTCTGCGATTTTGGGCACAGTTAAAAATCGGACAGAATCGGATCCAACAAAAATCGGATGCCAATAAGGCCAAATCCGATGTGATCCGTGCCCATAGCATAACATGGGGCCAAAATCAGATCCGTGGCTGTCCGTTTTACAACAGATATTTTACTAATAATTCTGTTAAATTAAACTTGTCTATAATATAACATTCATGTATTTGTGATCCTGTTACTCTTTTTCACATTTATTCAATTTATATTGTGTTTTTTTTTCCATGAAGGCCCAGGATAAAGACAGTGGAAAGAATGCTGAATTAGACTTCCTAATTGAGAAGGTGGAGTTCATTTCCTCTAATGGTGAAACTCATCAACCGGGAAGCATCTTTAGCATAAGCAATAGTTCTGCAAATGGCATATACACTGGTTTTGTCAGGTCTGTTGTAATAAGGCAAATGATCAGCATTTTAAATAAATTGCTTTATATGAATTTCATTGTTTTAAGCTCATTGATTTGTTTACTTTTAATGTACAGAGTTGCTAGTAATCTGGATAAGACATTGAAGGGTCACTACCAAGTCACAATTAAAGTTGAGGATAGAGGGATCCCTCCACTCAGCGCTATCCGCACTATAATGGTAAGACTCAATGTGTGCTATGAGTATTTGCATATTCTGATGAGGAATAAAAACATGGAGCAGATAACCAACTTTGCATTGGACTCTTGTCACTCAATCACAATTATTGTATTTTAATAAATTCTGATCTATTTATCTTTTGTCCATACAGTCATTTTCTGCTTTTTTATGTAAGCCGATATAAAACGTAAAAAATGAAAAGTTATAGATTATATTTTTACCATATATTTTTTTAAATCTTTTAATTTCTTTTTGCTCATGTGGCAAAAACCATAGGTACAAACCTATTTGCTTCCCTAAACCTAGTGTCAACCCTAAAACTCATCCTTACTGTAAGAATAGTGAGAAAGCACACTAACACTCATCCTAACCCTAATATATAGACCTATAAATATACTGTATATCTACATATATATGACACACACAATGATGTAGCTTGAAGCTCATGGGCCCCAATGCAAACCCTTCAACAGAACCCCCAATTATCACACTTGTTTAATAGTAATGGTCCTTTTGCTCCCCCTAGGCTCCAGGGCCTGAGTGCAACTGCAATCACTGCACCTATTTTCGTTATTCCCCTACACACACACACATACACAGACACTATTTAATTTGACTTGTAAAATTGTTTATTTACCTTGTATCTTTCTTATATAATTTGCTTTCACTGTTTTCCCCTTTCCAAACTTGTAGATATTTACAATAGATGAATCTTACAGAGTGGTACTGCGGTTCTCTAAGTCTGTTGATGAGCTGACTAAAGCACAGCCAGAAATCGTTACGTAAGTGTCCATAGATTTAATATACAATGCGGTTTAAATGGGTATTTGAAATTGCATGAGAAATATACTTCTGTGATAGATCATTGGGGTAACAAATTGTAACATATTGGAAAAATACACCTACTCCATTAAAAGGTGCACGTCAAGGACAACATTCTTTTCTACTGTGTAATATTGCTTGATTGTTTGGTAACCATATCATTCTCCAGGTATTCATTCAACCTTTTAGCCACATCTTTCGAAAAGGTCCACGATTTATCATTTATGAATGTACTGTCTGTAAGTGAAATGCCACTGTAATCTGGTTTCACACTGCTAGCCCTCTAAAGCCATGCTTGTTCTATTTTTCATGCTTTGCTGTGCAAACGTAGTGTGAAAATTACATAGTCATGCTACTCGGTGCTGCTCCAAAAATTCTGTAGTCCAGGGATCCCAAGGACCTCATTTATGAAACTTGTCTAAATGTGAAATTGTTTTTTATTTTTTAAACTGCTTCGGTAAAATGAAAACTGTGATGAGATTAGTTACCATAGGAAACAAGGGCAGATATTTATTAACATACAGTCAAAAGATTTTTGTCTCAGGGGAAACAAGGGTGACATTTTTTGATGGCTGCAAAAATTACTTTTTTTTCACATGGTGATTTATAATGGCCTTGAAGTCATGTCACAATTGCTTATAATAAACTGTATTATCATTAGCATAGAAAAAAAAGATGTTTAGGTCCCTGGTTCAGTAGCCACATTGGTAATTTGTGGCCATTAGATGAAACTCCTACAAACCTCCTTCTACCTGCTGGCATTACCACAACCTTTTCTGATTAGTAAGTCTATAACTTGTGCATCATGTCGCAACGATTAATGCCAGAACTGCTGATCAGAAGAGGTACCCCCAGAAGGAGGTTCTATGGGATTTGTTTGATGGACATGGATTTCCGATGTGGCCACTAGACCAGTTTCCTGCATATTGTTTTGTTCAACTCCAATATCCATTTATTGACATTTTATGTAAAAAAATTTTACAACAGGAGTATCATAACAGCAACTAAAGCTTCAGTGTTTGTGGTCGGGATTGAAGCAGCGGAAGCCTCAAAAAGAGCCATACGGTGAGTACATAAACAGCAGAGCAGTGATGTGATGATTCATTTATTCTACATAGAAAGTAGATTTTGGTACTATATGTATCATATTTTTTTGCTTTCAGTTAACTACATCAGTAATAGATGAAATTTGATATTTGTACACTTCTGCAGACATTAATTGTAACAGAGGTATCATCTAGATTTAATTAGATTTAATATGAACCATATTGTTTTCAACATTTGAACAAGAACAGTTGGCAGTACAAAGAACGCAAGATTCAGTCAATAGGTTACAAATTGCAAACTGAATTAAAAAGGAATAAAGTTTCAGAAAAATAACAACTTTGCCACCATCTGTTCATGAAGGAACTGTACCTGAAAAGATATTGTGGTCTACTATATGTGCATTGCATTAATAATAAGTGGAAATGTCGGGTTGCTTGGTATGGATAAGTCTTATTCACAAATATGTCCCAGAGACAATATGATTTCAAGGCATCTCACTGAAATAACCTTACACACATTTAGTGGATATTGCTGGTGAAAGTGTAAGAAAATGGACATACTATCAACGTTCCCCATTTGAAGACGCCAGTGTTATTGTGAAGTGTAATGTGAACCGTGACGTTAAAAACGGTGACGAATTCTTGTCAACAGTGCGGGTAGTGAGGATTTAAGGTCTGACTACAGACCAGTGCCGCATGATGTGGGTGTCACTAGAGGAGAGGAGACCGATGTAGAAGATTGTGTGATCACAGAGAAAGAGAGTTGAGGAAGTAACAGGTTCTTGGATAGGACTCCTAGCAGTAAAGCCCGAAGTTTGTAATTCAGAAATGAATAGACCAGGATGGAACAGTACATGAGATAAGGAGAATGCCCCGAGCGGAAGTTCCCTAAGACATCATAGCTAGAGAAGCTAAATCCTGCCATATTGGCAACCTAACGCCTTGAAAAGGAAGATGTGGAACAACACCATGAGAATAGGACTCTACCCTCTCGCTAACTAGACTGTAGTACTGAGCTGGGTTGTGGTTAAGTAATCAAGATTTGTAGAAGCAGTGAGAATGGAATTCAAGGATATAAGAAGATTGTGTTTAAAGAAGTAAAAGACTATGTATGAGAATGATCCATATTGTAAAGGAAATGTTTGTGGAGACGTGTAACCCACTATATATACTCCCCACAAAGTTAACATTAAGAGTTTATTTTTGCAGTCTCCTTCATTAAACTTTCCCATATCTGTTTTTGGCCAGTTGGACTAATGCAGCGTTATGTGACCTGCAGGGGACTGCTAATGCCTGCGGGTGTCAGGAGTCATACACAGCTTTCAACTGTGGGATTTTTGCCCATGGGGGGCACTGTTCTCTTATTCCTTACAGACATTTTAAAACAGCAGTAAGGAATAAGGCTAAAAAAACAGCCAGTAAGTATGCATTAGAACAAAAAGAATCCAAGGAATCCCTATGGACATGATTAGTCAAGAGGTGCAGCTCAGAAACATACATATAAACAAGAGATATGGAGCCCATGCACACTTAAAACCCCGGTCTGAAAATAATGGGTCCAACCAGTAATGCAAGTGCTTAATGTTTATTTTAACACTAGTTAGACAATAATAAGGCCAAGGCAAGTTACATATATTACAAACCAGGACAAAATTGGTGCTGAGAGGGACAGACAGGGGCTACACAACACCTAAGCCCTTGTTAACATGGGTACATAGTAATAAAGTGCTAAGCATAACATAATCTAGTAGAGTAGTACGGACAATCCGGCATACAAAGCATTCAGTATAAAAGTATCACAGTACAAAGACAGTAAGAGTAAAATAATACATTGTAGTCCATTTTGTACCATAAGGTGCTTAGTCAGATCATGTCTGCTAACCCACTCACCCATAGAGACACTTGGCTAGAGGTATGCAGCCCGTGTCTGGGGCAGACCCTGACACGTGTTTCAAATACCTTCTTCAGGGTACTGTGACATGGGAGTGCTGAGAATCGGTGCTTAAATAGACCAACCATGCCACCCAGATTGGCTCTAATTAGGTGCAGGTGTGTATGGAGCGGATGACGTCACCACACCGGAAGCCACGCATCAAGCCATTCGCGAATGCGCTATCAACGCTAACTCACTGCGCATGCGTCCCCGATCGCAGCATCATTTTGGTAATGGGCAAAGGATGTGGACAGCACACAAATGTTTCAAAACCATGCAGTTTTTTTTTTTTTTATAGCAGATCATATGACAGGAGGCCTCCAAATGTCATAAATATAAAGCCACAATGGCCTTTTACTTGAAACCAAATCCATAAGTAAATGGTCACAATCCAGGTCCATAGTTCAGGACAGCAGTGTTGCAAAGGTCCCCGTGGAGATGATGCCATACATCGGAAGGCTTGTCCGATCCACTTGTATCGATACCCCCAAAGGAAATCAATTAATTACAGTGTTAGCCACAGATTCCAAGGCCAGTGGACCAGAGCCAGTTATTTAAGACACAGAGGGCTGTGAGATAAGTGAAAAAAACATGTAAAAACACTCCAATGAAAAGTTTTTTTAAAAGGCATAAAAATACTTAGGATCATAGCAGCAAGAGGAAGTCCAACACTATAGAGGACAAGACAGCACGCAGGCCCAGGACAGGCTCTCACTATAGAAATGCGGCAAAAGTCAGCTTCTTATTGAGACGATACGGTCTCACTATCTACTGTTTCTCCAGCTGGGCAAGGCGATTTTTAAGATCACCACCCCTACTCCCCAGATGTACCACATCTATGCCACGAACCTGCAGACATTTTGGGTTACAGCTTGTAGTTTTTGGGGATGGTTTGCAAGAGGGTCTTTGTCATCGTTGTCAACAGCACCTATAATATCTCTATAAAGTTTCCTCACATGAACCCTCAACTCTCTGGACGTCAAGCCCACGTACACAAGGCCCAAGTCACAGGTGGCATAATAAATTACCCCCCTGGAACTACAGGAAATATATTTCCTTATAGTGAACTCTCTGACCGTTCACTGATTTAAAGTTTTGGCTCTTATGATGTTCTGACACGCCAGCCAGGAACCACAGGGATAGCAACCAAGCCTTGGTGTAAAAGAACCAAAGGGTGAAACAGTATTGGGTACAAAGTGAGTACGCACCAGCATATCCCTGAGGCTCCTGCCCTGTCTTGCCATCATCAGCGGACGGTCAGAGAGAAAATCACATAACGTGGGATCTTTTTTTGGTACGGCCCAGTGTCGGGTGAGAATGGATCTTATTTCATTCCATTGACTGTTATACGTCGATATGAATCTCACCTGTGGCTTACTGGTCTTGTCCACTATGGCCCAGCCCCAAGAAGCCGAAAATGGGGGGTATCCCTTGCATGTTTATATCACCGCTGGATGCAGCAATTACTATAACCACGAACCCTAATCTCTCCCGCATGTCCACTGCCCAACACTCAAAGTAGCCATCCTTTGAACAGACCCGTCGCTATCGCAAAAACTGGCCCCCGGGATGGCCCTAATGGTGGAGATTGAGTGTGAGGACGTGGCATGCAGGAGAGAATTAATTGAGGTATCTTTTCAAAAAATATCCATCTCTACCCTCCATCAGGAAGAACAAAAATCTTGAGATCCAAAAAAGTCGATATCACGACCTCCCCACTTATATGTAAGATTAATGTTGTAGCCGTTGGAGTTCAACCGAAACATGAAAGTCTCAAGTTCAGCGCCGGTTCCACCCCACACAACTAATACATCGTCAATATAACGAAGCCAGCACTGCGCATGGATGGAGACATATGCGCGCTTGCCAAAAGCCTCCCACTTCCAATACCCCAGGAAGAGGTTCACGTATGAGGATGCGCAATGCTCCTTCATCGCAGAGCCACGCTACTGGAGGTAGAATCGGTCGCTGAAGATGAAAAAATTATGTGTCAGTATGAACTCCAACAACTCCAACACAAGTCTCCACAAATCTTTATCCCAATTACTTATCCTGAGGCAGGGCTGCCACTAGGAATTTCAGGGCCCCTTATTAGCAAAATTTTGGGGCCCCCCTGAGACTCCACCCCATTTCTGCCTCCACCAAGCTCCGCTTCCGTCCAGGCTCCACCTCCACCCAGGCTCAACCCCCCCTCAAATCTTCCACATTTTCACTGCCCACTATTGGAAAAACTCCACTTCTGCACCGCGTCCTCACCAATTACACATTAACCTCTTTCTATACATTGTTCTTTATTAGAGCTGAGGAGGAATGTGAACAATAAATGTTACATGAGGCAAAATAATACTGCTGGTGTTATTCATCACCTTGTACAGGGGTGGGGAACCTTTTTCTTGCCGGGAGGACATTTGGAAATTTCTACCATCATTGAGGGGCTGCACATCACCATGAAAATGATCCGGCTACATTTAATTAATTACCTCACCTAATTTGATGGCTGCAGCTGCTTCTCTGTGTCCTGTGATGTTCAGTGATATCTGATCTTCCAGATTTGCGTTGGTCTGGAGCGCAGTTGACTCTGTGACAATAAGTTTTGTAAATCAAATACATCATGTAGGAGACTGCTATATATACAATGTACAAGATACAGAGCATATACAGCACTGCAGAGGACTAGGGGGCACATTCCCTTGCAGACCCCATCATCCCCTTGCAGTGCACAATACTGTTTCCCCCATCATAATCCCCTTGCAGCCCCCATCATAATCCCCTTGCAGCCCCCATCCTCCTCCTCTTCCATCCCCCTCTTACAGCCCCCTGCCTCCTCTTCCAGCCCCCAGCCTCCTCTTCCCGCCCCAGCCTCCTCTTCCAGCCACCATCATCTCTATGGAGGAGGGACATATGTAGCTGTCAGTCTGTCCTGCCTCTCCTGTGAGCAGGTCGTGCTCCAGCTCCCACTACACAGTTACCTTCTGTCTGATCCGCTGCTCACATGTAGCTCTATGGACCTACAGCCTGAACCTGATGAATAGACATTTGAAGCTGGAACTATGGAGCTGGAGTCAGGGAAATGTGCCACTCTGAGCAGAGAGATAGCGGGCACTGACAAGTACCCCAATCACCTATGAAGTCAGTTTCGTACCCACATCCGTATAAGGCAGAGGTACCACTCTGACACAGTGACAGACACTAGTGAGAGCGGGTGGGTGGGCTCCTGGGCCCCCTCTATGCAGATGCTGCAGAAAGCTGCACAGGGTCAGTCAGAGAGAGACTAGCTGCTGGCCAGGGTGGGGTGGGGGCAGGCCCTGCTCCATGATGAAAATAACCACGACCAGTGGTGTAACTAGAGTCTGAAGGGCCCTGATGCGCAATTTGGACCTGGGCCCTCCCCGTTCCCCCGCGCGCCTACGTTGGTCAGATATACAGGTCCCATGTAATGTTCTAAATCCTATAAAGACTCACGAATTGATCTCTCTCCCCTTCATTATGTATTGATGTCTCTCATCCAGGTATATATGATCCTCCATTATAGTATAATGATTCCTCACAGCCGCTCCAGATAATATAATGCCGCCTCACAGCCGCACCAGATAATAAAATGTCACCTCACAGCCGCTCCCAGATAATATAATTCTGCCTCACAGCCACTCCAGATAATATAATGCCGCCTCACAGCCGCTTCAGTCAAATAAAATGCTGCCTCACAGCCGCTCCAGATAATACAATGCCGCCTCACAACCGCACCAGATAATACAATGCCGCCTCACAACCGCACCAGATAATACAATGCGGCCTCACAACCGCACCAGATAATACAATGTCGCCTCAGAGTCACTCCAGATAATATAATGCCGCTTCACAGCCGCTCCAGATAATACAATGCCACCTCACAGCCGCTCCAGATAATATAATTCTGCACACACAGCCTGCTCACTGCACACACAGTCACATCCATACATTGCAGACACCGTCACATCCATACATTGCACACACTGTCACATACATAGATTGCACACATAGTCACATACATAGATTGCACACACAGTCACATACATAGATTGCACACACAGTCACATGCGTAGATTGCACACACAGTCACATATATACGTTGCACACACAGTCACATACATACATTGCACACACAGTCACATACATACATTAATTTGCACACACACTGCACCTTCTCTCCTGTGTGCTCCATGCTCCCTGAAGGTCTTCATGCCAGTGCCAGGAAGCAGTGGCTCAAGCGGTGCTGTGTGAGGAGGAGGAGAGCAGGCCAGACTGGAAGACTCTAAGCAGCTCCTCTTCGGCAGAGAGGTAGGAGTGCTTCTGCATGCCTCCTGCAGTCCCCAGCCTGCTCCCGTGGTCTGCATGTGAGAGGAAGAAGGGGGGCGGGGTGGCAGCAGTGGCAGCAATGAGTGCCAGTAGTCCTTCGGCGGCCGTGATCAGCCGCCTGGGGACTGGCCAGGTAGAGCGCCACACAGCTGGGCCAGGGGTCAGCAGGCTTCGGGCCCACGCCCCCTACAGTCATAGCCGGGCCCCCTCTCGCTCATAAAAATGGCCACGCCCCTTGCAGGGAGGCCCGGGCCCCTGACTCCGGTCAGCCCGTCACCCCCTGATGGCGGACATGTCCGGAGGTAATGCTCAACTGCTTGCAATACATCATTGTGTCCTATGTTGGTGTAAAAGGACTCGATGTCTATAGTTACCAGTAACATCTCACTTTTCGCTGTCAAACCATCCAACCTTCGCAGGACATCAGTAGTGTCTCTGACATAAGAGGGCAGCGTCTCCACTAGTGGACGGAGATAATACTCAATAAATTTACACTCCGGTTCGCATAGCCCTTTGATGCCAGAGACAATCGGATGAACCGAGGGGATGGTAGCATGTTTGTGTATCTTAGTTAAAGATAGAAAGTGGGTATCACTGGTGACTTGGTGAGCAAACTGTCCCAGACTTTCTTTGTAATAATAATCCCCTGCACCCTTGCACTTTACATAAATTTGAGAGCCCTGATTGTGTGTGTGGACTCTCCCCACTGAGTCTGAAATCACACTGACCACAGGGCCTCAGTGACTCAATGAGTGATGTCACTGGGACTCCCCATGGCCATGAACTCACATGACCCCGCTGCAGGCAGGTCATCTGAGTTCACTGCCGTGGATGACATCACTCAATGAGTCACTGAGGCTCTGCGGTCAGTGTGATTGAAGACTCTGCAGGAAGAGAACACTTAGTGTCTCCCTGCAGACTCTGGATGAAGGATCATTGAGGGGTATGTAGGAGTAATAAAGATGGAGTTGAGATGTGTTTGTGTTTTTGTTCTAATAAAATGATTGTTCTCTGTGTGTTGTGTATTATTTACTATTTACTAGAATTCATAATGGTCGGGTCTAACATTGCCCTGACATTATGAATCTTGGGCTTAGTGCCAGATGCCAGTACACAGCTGGCCTTAACCCCTTTATTACCCAGCTTGCCACCGGCACGAGGACAACTGAAAGAGTTGGGTACAGTGCCAGAAAATAGCGCTTCTAATGAATGTGCCATTTTCTGCAGAGACTGCGATTCACAGTTGAGGGCAGAAAATTTGGGCTTCACCACGCTGAGGATTCCATTCCTCAGCTGCCTATTGTACCTGGCTGGCAATCAAAAATACTTGAAGCCCCACATCATTATTTTTGTAATAATTTTTTTAAATAATCACAAAAAAATTATATGAGGCTTTGCTGTATTTTTAATTGCCAGCCAGGTACAACTAGACAGCTGGGGGTGGTTGGTAGCCTGTAGCTGCCTAGTTGTAAACAGCTGACAACCAAAACTATGGTAAAGCCCCACATCATTTTTTTTAATTATTTCAAATAATTTTAAAAAATGACGTGGAGCTTCGCTGTATAGTTGGTTTTCAACCAGGTACAAATAGGCAGCTATGGGCTGCTAACCAACCCTACCTGCATAGTTGTACCAGCTGGTAATACATATACAGTGGAGCTCTTTTTTTTATTATTTTTGAAAAAAATTATGTGGGGCTTTGCAGCATTTTTGGTCGCCCGCCAGGTACAACTAGGCAGCTGGGGGCTGGAATCAGCGTGGGGCGGCCCAAGCATCCTGGGCCCCCCATGCTGGAAATTGAAGCCTGAAGCTGCCCTAGAAAATGACACATCCATTAGAAGCACCATTTTCTGGCTCTGTACCCCGACTCTTCCGATTGCCCTGGTGCTGGTGGCAGACTAGGTAATAAAGGGGTTAGACCCGGCCATTAGGAACCTCTAAGTAAATATTAAATAAAACACCACACTGTGACAAATATTTTATTTGCAAATGTGAACACACACAGAAAAATTATTTATTAGGCTAAAAATCAGAAACACATCCTTCATTAACTATGTTTATTACCACCAGAACAACTCTCCACGTGAATCCTCTGTAATGTCTATCAGCTGGAGAAGCCGAAACACACTGCAGGGTGATGTCACAGTACGGTTCACCTGAGTTCAGCACCAGCGATGCGGCTGAGCTTTGACCTCTGGTCAACTTTCCTGTCTCACCCCGCTTGGTAGATGCTAAAATGTATGGCCTGTTTCCAGATTACAACAATAGCCAATCACAGATGCCCACTCTCTGTGAGAGTGTCTGTGATTGGCTGTTTCTCTCCCCTCAGCAGTGAATATCCAGAGAGTTAATAAGCGGCCCTGGAAGTCCAAACGGGTATATGCCGATAACTATGAACTTAGGTTTAATCATTGTTTTCTTTCTTTTTACAGCCCCCATCTCATAACTTTAAAGTTCGAGTACGGGGTTCAGACTCAAGTTTGAGTCACATTGACCCCAAACTTTAACTTTAAAAAACGTTTGGGCTGGTCCGCCTTACTTGAACATCGGCGGCTTCACTCATCACTTCTATTCACTAAAAAATAAAAAAGTTGCAGAACTCAGAACATGGCGACCAAAAAATTATTTATTTTAATGTGTGCTATCAGAAACATGTTAAAAAAAACTATATAAATATGGTATCGCTGTAATCATACTGATCTGAAGAATAAATCCATCTGATCACTAATACTGCATGGGGAACTATGCAAAAATAAAAATAAGAACTATTCTTGTATTGCTCCCTATTTGCTTATTCCACTTCCCAAAAATCGGAATAAGATTTGCTTCACATTTATCCTGCGCTCTCTGATGAGCACTGTGAGACAGTGCGGGGGATCATATGCGAGGGGCGCTAAGTCTCCCCCAGAATGCGCACTGTCACATATTGAACCCGGTATAGGGTGTAGGAAAGAGGGACAGTCCATTCCCTCCACTCCAGGTCTTGCAGGTTTCCCCGGAAGGAGACAAGGGGTTAAAAGCCTGGTTAGGAGACAGGGCAGGGTTCCATGTGGACAGTTTTTGGCCTGAAGCTGAAGCAGCAGCATCTATTGACCGGACAGATCAAGAGCTCCAGGGGCCGTGTGCGGTAATAACACGGCCTAACCCGGGAGGGCTGGGAACTCGGTGCGACCTCAGCCGGAGAGCTCATAACCAGAAGGGACCGGGTTACTATCTGTGAACTGTATCCATTGTACCCGGCTGCGACCCGGATTCCGGCATCTTGTGCCACCGCTGTGTTTCCAGCAATA
The DNA here is from genome assembly GCA_033576535.1 of Allobates femoralis. NCBI lineage: Eukaryota > Metazoa > Chordata > Amphibia > Anura > Aromobatidae > Allobates > Allobates femoralis. The sequence goes on along the minus strand of JARQOC010000004.1, from coordinate 432,988,540 downwards.
AGTCCGGGTACTGTATGAACTACTACCGGGTTCAACGTTTTTCCGGTCTTGCAATCCCGGCGCTGCCCCACAGCACTTACATTAGGGTTACCATGTAACAGAGATTCAGACAAAACTCTTGATGGAATCACTCACTATAATGATGCAGATGGAGTCACTTTGGACTCTGTCTGGTATGTTTGGGCGGTGTCCAATCATTTTAGGTGTTGTTTTAGTGCACAAGTGTGGACACCTAAAAAGATGGATACCACAGAAACAGAAGCCAAATGGAATCCAATGTGTCTCCTTCTGCATCATTACAGTGAGTGGTTCCATTCGGGTTTCATCTGAATTACATTTTTAGGGGATTTACACGGCAACCCCGCTGTTAGTCCTCAGCATAGAACACAAGTATGTGATCCTAACTTCCTACTGAAAGCAATCAAAAAATGTTATGAACCTTTAAATATTGCAAAAAAAACTACCTCACCCTGTATGAAACCAGCCCCCTCTCAGGTCTGTTGTCTGTCAACGGGAATATCATGGGTTCCCACACTACTAGTGAACAAAACCATTGGAAAAATGACATGGTTCCCAACCCTCAAATAAAATTCTGTGAATCTTCACTGCCAAATCCAAATGCCCCCTCCTTCTGAACCCTGCCGTGCCTAAACTGCAGTAAGCGGTCACGTGCTTGGCATTTTTATAGTTGGAATAGCGCAGGTAAAACTTTTTAGGGTGCATGTCAACAGAAGCACAAGCTGGGCAGAATGTATAGTGGAATTATATTTTATGGGGGCATGCTGTATGGGCACTAGGCTTGCATGTTTGCAATTCTCCAGGAAAAAAGCATGGTGTGGATGTTACAAAGTAATATTCAATGCATCCACCAATGAATTCACTAAGAGATGCAATTTCTACTATGGGGTAAATGTTGCCCAAAAAATATACTAGCAAAATCTGTGCTCCAAAAACCAAATAGTGCTACTTCCTTCTCAGCCCTGCAATGTGGGCAAACAGTAGTTTCTGATAACATCAAGGGCATCACTACTTTCAGGAGAAATTGCATAACACGTTCTGGCTACATGTAAGGTATTAGCAATATCAACTGGAATTTAAGAAAAAGGTGCAAACATAGGGTTTATCCGTGTTATATATGTGATTATTAAAAGATTCATGTATAAATTAAAGAAGCTTTAGCTTTTGAGCGGATGAGGCATTTCTGTGCCTGAAATCGTTGAAATAAATCACACGTCTTTGGTTGACATTGTGGAAGAACCATTTATTGTTTTGTTGACGAGAGCGCGGTTAATAATCCCTTTTTCTTCTCCTGTTTGTTATTGGATGCATGTAAGGTATTGCCAGAAGAAAGTGGGTAACAAAGTGTATGGTACAAGTGAAAAATTTGGGGCTAAAGCAACATTTTGATGGAAGTTTTTCTTTTTTCAATATGATTACCTAATATTATACCTGTGGGTTCAAAATGTTCACTATACCCCTGGATAAAAGCCACGAGGAGTTTAGTTTCCACAATGGGGTCACTTGGGGGCTTCTGCTCTTTAGGTAACTTAGGGACCCTGCAAATGTGACATGGTGTCTGCAATCTATTTTAGCCAAATTTGTGTTTGAAAATCCAAATGGTGCTCCTTCCCTTCTGAGCCCTCTCATTTCTCCAAACAGAGAAGTGTGTTAAAAAAGAGTGTGTTAAAGAAGCCTTAAACTAAGTCCCTTGCCCCTGATGTATACTCACCTGTCTTTTATATATCAGAACTTCTTCCATTAGTATTGTGCAATTTGTAGCCTGATGGCTGTTCCTGTGTTTCATGAAGTCTCCGGAGGTCACAACTCACTACAAGTCTATGAGGGCCTCATTCTGGCCTCGTTCTAGCTCTCATAGGGATGCATTGAAAGCTTGTGCTGTAATGTGTGTGACTTCCTGCAAGTCAAAAGTTGCAATCACAAGATGGCGCCATGGGTACATAGCAATTCCAAAAAAAGGTGAAAATGCCAGAGGGTGAGTATAAAACAGTGACCAGGGAACTTAGATTTAAAGTATCAATGCTGAAAAACCTCCCAACTGAAATGTTGCTTTAAAACCCATCTCCCACCTCCAAGAGCACTATTGAATGCAGTTATCATTATTAGAGTAAAGCACCTAATACCTCTTATTTGGTGGCACTCATTTCTTGGTGTAGAATAGAATGCTACTTGTACTTTTTTAGACACTATTTCATGTGGGTATCAAAAAACACAACCTAGGGCTCTGTGATGTAATAGTTTTCAGGTAGTTGTTGCAGTTTGGAATAATTTATTAATTGCATGAAACAGGGGCTGGCTGGAGCCTCTGGCCCTGGGTGGCAGGTCCGGCCATCCAGCTCCGATTGAGGACCGGTGAGGGGGGGTGTTGGGGGTGCTAGCAGATATTTTTGATGACTGGGGGTGGGTGAAAGCTAGCAGAAATTTTTGATGACCGGGGGAGGGGGGGGGGGTGCTAGCAGAGTTTTCATACCGCTCGCTCACCATATCAGCCGGCCCATTCCTGTGGGGGGGTGGCCCTGTATGTGGGCTATCCCACCAGCCCAGGGGGCACTTGCCCCCCTGCCACCTGGGCCAGTCCGCCCCTGGCATGAAAAATTCTAAAAATGAAAATTGAATCTATGAAAATCCACACATTTTAATGTTTAGGACAGATTGTTCCATAGGATTATCTTTGCACCTAATGTCTTCCTTTTAAACAGCTCAACTGCTTTGCATAAAAAAATAGAAAGGAAGCAATAAATAGCATATTCTAAAGTCATCAGATCTTACAGGTGTTTTTTCTGATAAATACAATTATGGAATATTATATGGCAATCTGGATAAGTCAAGTGGGTCTATAATAGAAAGCAAAATGTTTTGAGTGGATGCCAAACTGTTCTTAATGCTAAACAGTACAATACAATAATGCAATAAAATACAGAATAAAACATTGGCTGACCTTTGTCTATCTTTGGCAGTGCTGATGAACAGAGCATCATGACAATATACTGCGTTTACACTAATGGCACCGCCATAACACCACTGCAACTCAACAGGTTAGTGAGCAAGAGAATTTTTGTGTTGAAAGAAGTCATTTATATAAATAACCATGCAAATACAAATATGTTTCCAATAAAAATCAGCACAGTTCTTAAAGTGGTATTCCTATCTCCTAGATCCTATCGCAGTAGCTAGTAGGGGTAATATTATTTATAATAATATTAACAAATCCCTCAATTAGAAATGTAGTATAGTTCTCCTGATTAGCTATATCACTTCGCTCATATGCAGGACATTACAGCTTAGGTATCCATGGTTATGACCACTAGCTGTCAGTATATGAGTGGTCGTAATCATGGATACCTATGCTTCTGTAATGTCTTGAACAGGCGGTAAGAAACAAGCTAATCTCAAGAACGTTACTACATTTCCAATTTGAGGCATTTTCTCATATTCTATTATTATTATTATTATCGTTATTACATCTCTTACATATTGGGATAGGATCTTGTAGATGGGAATAGCCCTGTAAAGACCGTCTCACTTTTCTAGTATTTGTTGATACTGCAAGAATAAGGCCAGAGTCACACTGGCATGTGACTCATATGAGTGCAATGCGAGAAGATCTTGCATTGCACTCAGTCTAATGTTAATCAGTCAGGAAGCTGAGGCCTGCCGGTTTTTTGTTCAGCCCTAATCAGGCTGTGGAAAAAATTGCAGCATACTGCGACTGTTAGTGAGTCTCAAATCACTCGTAACCCATACAAGTTTATGACAACTGAGTGTAGTGCGATATACGCCGAGCCTGGCCATGGAGGAAATGAAAGATTATTGTCCCCCTCTCCGCAGTATCGAAGCACAGTGTAATGACACTCGGATCACGCTGGCAAAAGAGACTGAGCCGGGTGTCATTAGCATATCGCATCCAATTCTCACTCATCGGATATCATACACTAGTCTGACCCTGGCCTAAATCTGGGACTACAAGGAAGCATTGTCTAATGCGTATGTACAAGTTGTTTCACGGCAAAAGACACCATTTACCCCCTGTGTTATGCTTTTCAAGAAATTGTATTTATAAAATGATAATTGGGTAAATGAGAGATGAGAAATCCACCAGAGGAAAAAAAGGATGGGGGGGGTAGAGAAGAGAAAGTAAGGCGGGAGGAAGGAAGGAAATTGAGTGGTAAAGAAGATCTCACCACTCTAGGTGTGAGGAGGTTTCTAATAGTTTAGGTGGCAAATCACTTATTAGTATAGAATTATCTATCTGATGAGTTCCATTATGTCAAGTTCTAGTCATCAGATGCTTAATTGTGACTCTCAGTATTACATTTTAGCTATCCTAAGGTACTATTCTATGTTCTATATGCCCATATTATAACAAGAGTATGTTACATTATGTCTGCAATCATTCATGCTCACATAGTTTTAGGCGTTTTATGTAGATATCAGCTATAGACTAAAATTATAGCCAACTAAATAACAGTTATGATCTCGGCATATACATTCTACACATGGCCTATAGATATATTGAAACATGGCTGCTTTTCCAGCTATGTAAATTACTTTGGATACAGTTGCATTCAGTAGACATTTTCATTACAACAGCGGCCATAGAAAAAAAATCCCTGTGAATAGAAAATAGCATACGGTACTCTTGATAGAATCTACAGGTTAATTCAATAATCTTTATACAGAGAGAGTTTACCAGGAATAGTTGTTCTTTATGCTTCCCTGACATTAGAGATTTTATTAGGATTACCCACAATGATCTATATGTTGGAGAAACGTATATCACTCAGCTGAAGTGATAAAGGAACTTGTTTGATGAAATGCCTTTAAGACCCAGGTATTTTACCTCCTCTCTATACTGAAATAAGTATTGGACAAGTCATCAATTTGCTAAGTAAATATATTTCTAAAACTGTTATTTACATGAATTTCTCGCCTGATATCAAGAACAAGTCATCCAACCCACACAAGCAAAGAAATCAATTCATACATATCCATACATTTAGTCATGTGTAATAATGAGATATAACAAAAGAAAAAAGTATTGAACACATGAAGAAACAGTGTAACGATTTAGTCGTATGGAACCTAATGGCATGGGACTGAAAATCGAGACTGAGACAAGGTTGGAATTCAAAGTCTGTATTCGCACAACTGAGCAAGGGTGCAGAAATGTTAAGTCCAAACACAAGTGGAGTAGAAAAAGTCAAGCAAGTCAATACAGTCAATAGTGTAACTAATCCTTAGTACGTACATAGTTCGATACACAGCATGGTCTGCGCTGTAACAGTCTTGCAAAGAGTAGTTCACATTTGCAGTGCAGTGCAGGTAAATAGCAACAAGTCTGTAAAGTCTTTAGCAGTGCAGCCCGCACTGCAACTAAAATCCACAGAGGCGTGTACACATTACACCACAGATGCTAGCTTACGTGAAGGGAGAGCAGACTGTAGGGGTACAGCTGGCAGGCTGAATCGATCCCTCTCTGTAACAAAGTTGTTGATGAAAACAACCAGCAAGCTGCAGCGAGAATCAGCAGAACAGGCTAACAGGGAGCAGCCAGAGAGTCCTGAGAAGCAGACAGGAATAGTCCAAGGTGCAGAGGCACTGGAAGCAGCCAGATTGGATACAAAATACTCAGGCAAGGCATGGATGAAGAACCAGAACTTAAATAGGCAAACAGCAGGAGCCACAGACACCATCTTAAGTAAGGTAACAAGGCACAGGAAGTTTAATGGAAAACCAAGAATCTTGACAAAGATCATGACACAAGCTGAAATCCACCAGTAATTAGAAACCAATCCTACTACTTAGTTAAAAATGATATCAACTGGTTCAACTGATGGCCTATAAAAAGGTGTCTCCTTACTAAGGTGCCACATAAGGAAGATATCTTGATGGTAAAACCAGTGAGCTGTCTCAATACCTTCACAACCTAATTGTTGTGAAACATACTGATGGCATTCGTTAAAGAAGTTCTAAACTACTGAAAGCTCCAGTAAACACTTTTGGGGCCATAATGTGGAAGTTGAAAAACATCACATGACCATAAACTGGCCACTATTAGATTCTCCTTTAAGATTTTAGACAGAGGAGTAAAAATAATTATTAAAAGAGTTGTCCGAGAGCCAAGAACCATCAGTGGATAGCTACATAAAGACCTGGAATCAGCAGGTACAATTGTTTAAAATAAAACACTAAGTAATGCACTCAACCTCCACTGCACTGCATGTGTCCTCACCATGCACTACGTTCAAGCATGCTTAAAGCTGGCGGAACAACAACTAGACAAGCTTGTTAAATATTGGGACAAATATTTAAAAAATTGAACTCTTTGAATGCTGTAATACACACCATGTTTAAAGGCCAAAAGGCCTTCATATCACCTCAAAAATAACATACCAATAGTGAAGTTTGGCTATGAAAACATCATGGTATGGGGCTGTTTTTAGCATAAGGCACTGGCAAGCTTCATATGATTGAAGAGAGGATGAATTGATAAATATACCAAAACATTCATGAAGACGAAACGAGGGTGGACATTTCAGTAAGACAATGACCCATAGCCAAGGAAACTCAATTGTTTTCAGAGAAAGAAATGCTGAATCCAAAAGAAATTTTATTGAAGGAACTAAAGTTCAGAGTTCATAGGAGACCACAGAATCTTCAGGATTTTAAGAGTGTTTATACACTCCCTGACAGAAGTTATGTCGGTTATCCATGTTATGTAAATAAAAGCTTATAGCCTGACGTTAAATTAATCCATTGGTTGTATAAATTACTCTTTTGAAAGCTGAAACCCTCTGAAATGTGGTTTAGGTTAACAAAATAAATTGGCATCAATGCTAAAATATTGATCATTTAATGAACACAGGATGGTCAGATTTTGGCAAGACAACATTTTTGTCGCCTGGTCATATAATGAACCCAATCCTAGCTTATATCCTCGCCTGTGCTCAGTAAATGATTGGTTAATTAGTGGGTGTGTATAAAAGAAATCCAGCACCCCAGACCTTCACTTGAACTGCAACTTGAGTTCTGACAACATGCCAAAAATCCACCCTGCGACCAAAGATTATCAAGAGGCTGAAGACCTGATCCACTGCAGAGGTGGCTGACACCTTTAATGTGTCTCAGCGTCAAGTACAAAGAATTAAAAAAAGATTTGAAGAGACTGGAGATGTGTTTGACAAGCCCAGGTCCGGCAGACCACACAAGACAACTGCTCAGGAGGAACGTTTGTTGGTTAGAAAATCCAAAGCAAGCCCCTCTTCCACTGCAGCAGAGCTCCAAAAGGTCTGGTCACCTCAAGTCCCTGTGTCAACTAGAACAGTTTGTAGGATTCTGTCTCGAAGCCTCCATGGTTGAATCAGTGCCCAGACGCCAGCACAAAATAAAAGGCAAATAAAAAACTGAGTGGCATTTGCAAAGTCCCACAACCTGCTAAACAGGTGAACGCTGGAAAAGTGAAAGAAGGTGGATTTCTCTGATGAATTTTCAGTAGAATTACACCACAGCCGCCGCAAATACTGCAGGACACCTACTGGAGCTCGTATGGATCCTAAATACACCAGAAAACAGTTAAATTTGGGGTGGAAAGATCATGGTTTGGGGTTACATTCAGTATGGGGTGTGCGAAACATTTGCAAGGTGGAAGGCAATATCAATAGCCTAAAATATCAAGAAGTATTAGCTACCTCTTATATTCCAAATCATAAAAGGGGTCAAATTCTGCAGCAGGATGGTGCTCCCTCTCATACATCCATCTCTACAACAAAGTTCCTCCAGGCAAAAAAGATCAAGGTGCTCAAGGACTGGCCAGGCCAGTCTCCAGACATGAACAACATTGAGCATGTTTGGGGTAGGATGAAAGAGGAAGCTTGAGAAGACAAAACCAAAGAATCTAGATGAACTCTGGGAGGCATGTAAGATTGCATTCTTTGCATTTCCTGATGACTACATTAATAAATTGTATGAATCATTGTTGAACTGCATGGATACAGTCTTTCAAGCTCATGGAAGTCACACAAAATATTAATTATGACTCTAATAGCACCACAACTTCATTCACCAATGTTATGCAACATATATTTGTATTTTAAGTTAATTATTGGTTTGAAAACCACATTACTTTCTGTGAGCGACAAAGCTTTTGTTTTGCCAAAATCTGACCATTCTGTGTTCATTAAATGATCAATATTTCAGCATTGGTGCCAATTTATTTTCTTAACCGAAACCGAATTTGAGAAGGTTTCAGCTTTCAAAAGAGTAATTTATGCAACCAATGGATGAATTTAACGTCAGGTTATAAGCTTTTATTTACATAACATGGATAAGTGACATAACTTCAGTCAGGGAGTGTATGCAAGAATGATTTAAATCACACCTGAGCAATGCATGCAACTAGTTTCTACATACAGTAGGCATCTTGTTGCTTTAATCACCAACAAAGGCTTTTGTACGAAAGATAAATTTCAGTAAGCGTGCTCAATACTTATTCCCTTTGTCATGTCTTATTATTACACAAAACTGAATTTATGGATATCTATCATTTGATTTCTTTGCCCATGTGGATTGAATGGGTTGTTACCAACATCTGGTGAGAAATTCATGTCAATAGCACCTTTAGAAATATATTTACTTTGAAAATTGGTGACGTGTTCAATACTTATTTCATCCTCTGTAGTTTTTCTGTTTCTGTATCTCATTTAAAACATTGCAGAGCCTTTAATTTTTTTTTATTCTTTTTAGCATTATACAGGGCAACACTGACGTTTTGAGTATCCTTTTACGTCTTGGTCTTTATGTAATCGTGAGTATAAATCATTCAGTGCTGATTAACTATTATAGTTAGAAATGTTATCAATTTGCTTCTTTTCATCTTTTCTCAATTAAAGATAACCAGTCATCACAATTTTGTCCCCAAAACTAAGGGCATGTATGTAAAGGCACTATATTGTTGATTGAATCCATAAATTTAATGGTGAAGAAAAGATGGCACTCACCGAAAGGTTTCTTGCAAATAGGACTTTAATCCAAGTGGAAGAGGGTTACATTGTGCAGGGAGGGTTCAGCAAAAGGGGATGACGGTCACCGTTTCACGCGGTTGCGCTTCTACGGGTCCACCTTCCATATCCATATATTGCTTATAGAAATCCATTTGGCTGTTTTAGTTGAAAATATATTCTAATGACTGCAAGTGCATTGGGGTAGGCACAGTACTTACACCTCTCCTAACTTACTGCCTTTTCTGTCCCTGCTTTTGTCTTTCACTGACAGATGGCTGAAATGTTGAGGGGCCGGTGCAAGGCTCCGGTAGTACCTGGCTCCCCAGTGCAACAGTTCCTCAAACAGTCTTGATCTTCTAGAGACAATGCAGATACAGAGTCTATAATCTTTGCAAACAGTCTTTTACATGAACAGTTGTGAATATCACAAGCACATATCGGCAGTGCTACTTTCACGGGGAGATTTGCTTCTGTATAATTTGAGGCAAACTGCTCCCTTCATTCCAACAACTCTATGGCTAATGCTAGCCACTCTATCTCTTTTTGCAGCACCAAGACTGTGTAATCATACAGTCACTTATGGCTCTAGCCTTCCCCCACCACAGTGATCCATTGTCACGGGTGGCACGGATGACAGGGTAGAGGCCACGCGCAGACGGTCCCAGCGTTTGGCCAATCAGCCATAAGGTTTGAGGACGGTCCGTCTTTCAGGGGCATTTACCTTCTGTGTAGATAAAGAGAAGGTATGATAAGATCTCCCTATCATGGGGAGACGGCTGGGAAGGTCTTGTGCTCGGTCTGGTTTCTACACCAGTATTCTGGGTCTCTAGGACCCAGCAGGTTCTTCCCACCTTTATAAGGAGTTTCATTGCCCTCCCTCGGTGCAGGTGATATTTCCTTGTGCACTCATTATCCTTGCTCCAGCAGAAGCTGAGGTTGTGGAGGTTGCTGTGCTCTGCTGCAAGATAAGTGTTTTCTTTCCCCATTGTCTGTTTTTTCCTTGTGTTTGTCTTTAGTTGTTAGTGGAGGGGTCTAGTGAACCTCTCCATCTGATCCTTAGATAAGGTAGTGCTAGGATCAGAGAGGGACGAGGTTCGTGGTCGGCGACAGTTGAGGAAACTGTATAGGGACGTTAGGGCAGACAGGGTCAGCCCCAGTAAGACTAGGGTCACCCTCTCCCTCTTGTGCCCATAGCTTTAGGGACTCCTTATTCCCCCCCCCCCCCCGTCGTGGTCCTACGCTGAGTGCCTCTCCCGCTCCCAGCGTGACATTATCACCTGCCAATACTGTAACTGAAGGACAGGGGAGGAACCGATTTTTCTTCCTTTCCTTATGGATCCTGTGTCTGCTTTGGCCCAGCAGCTGCAGTCCCTGTCTTTGGAGGTTGCGGACCTTCGGTCGGCTTTACAGGGCCCGCAACCGCAAAATGGTGTCTTGGGGAATCAAGCATTGGGTCAGGCCAGACCTGAACCTAAGGTTGCCCTCCCTGACAGGTTTTCAGGAGGTAGAGATAAGTTTACTGTGTTCAAAGAGGCCTGTAAATTATATTTTAGGCTTAGGCCTTATTCCACTGGTGATGAGCAGCAGCGTGTAGGAATTATTATGTCGCTACTGCAGGGAGATCCCCAGTCCTGGGCTTTCTCTCTGCCACAGGACTCTACTTGTCTCCGCTCTGTGGATGAATTTTTTGACGCCCTGGGCCTCATATATGATGACCCTGACCGTGTCTCTTTGGCTGAATCCAGGTTACGCCATCTCCGCCAGGGGACTCGGTCGGCGGAATCATATTGTTCTGAGTTCCGCAGGTGGGCTACGGACACGAAGTGGAACGATCCGGCGCTCCGGAGTCACTTTTGTCAGGGTCTTTCGGAGAGGCTGAAGGATGCTCTGGTGGTTTATGAGACCCCTCCGTCCCTGGAGGCGGCTATGTCGTTAGCTATTCGTATGGATAGACGCCTCCAGGAGCGGAGGGGTAGACCTCCTGTTACTGGGAGCCATTCTCGTGGTGATTCCTGGTTACCGGGAGGTCACGCGGAGGGTGAGTCGTTCCTCCCGAGTGCGGAGGAACCTATGCAGCTAGGAGAGCGGCGGCCTCGAGGTTCTCCTCCGGTACCTCCCGGGGCAAGGGGAAGGGGGTCTGTTTTTTCTGTGGGAAAAGGGACCATTTTATTGGGGCCTGTCCCTACACCCCTAAACGGACTGGGGGGCCTGGACCTTCTGTGACTATGGGGGGTGTGGAGGTGGTCGAGCGGGAGGTGTGTGTATCCTCCATTAGTACTTCCCGTTTCCTCCTAAGTGCGGAGGTGGCGCTGGAGGGCACAACGGAGGGTATTTCTGTGTTTGTGGATAGTGGTGCGGGGGTCAGCATGGTGGATGCTCATTTTGTAGACGCTCATGGGCTTAACTGCTGTTTATTGTCTCGCCCCATCCGTATCTATGCCATCGACTCAGCACCTCTTGCTCAAGGTAGTCTCACACATATCGTACATGACATTAAGTTGACGGTTGGATCCCAACATCAAGAGACGATATCTTGCTATGTTCTAGACGGTCTCCCCGCTCCCATTGTCCTGGGCTTGCCATGGTTGATTAAACATAATCCCGTAGTGGATTGGCAGTCCCGGGACATTGTGGAATGGAGTGATTTTTGTTCTGAGAATTGTTTGGTTACCTCGTTTTCGGTGGTGTCTGCTGTATCTCTGCCCCCGTTCCTATCGGAGTATGAGAATGTGTTCTCAGAGAAGGGGTGCCAAGACCTGCCCCCCCATCGGGCATATGATTGCCCAATCAACCTCGTTCCCGGAGTTAAACTGCCCAAAGCTAGGATGTTTACTATATCGGGTCCGGAAAGACAGGCGATGAAGGATTTCATTTCCGAGAGTCTGCAGACGGGTCACATCAGGCCCTCAACCTCGCCGGTTGCGGCTGGTTTCTTTTTTGTTAAGAAAAAAGATGGGGGCCTCCGTCCTTGCTTGGATTTCCGGGAGTTGAATCGGATTACTGTCCGTGATCCGTACCCCCTCCCTCTGATTCCTGATTTATTCAGTCAGGTAGTGGGTGCTAAATGGTTCTCCAAGTTGGATTTGAGGGGGGCCTACAACCTGATTAGGGTCAGAGAGGGGGATGAATGGAAGACGGCATTTAATACCCCGGACGGCCATTTTGAAAGTCTCGTAATGCCGTTCGGGCTCACTAATGCCCCTGCGGTTTTCCAACACTTTGTCAATGACATATTCCATCATTTGGTGGGTAGATTTGTGGTTTGTTTACTTAGATGATATCTTGATCTATTCCCCCGATTTGGAGACGCATCAGTCCCATGTCAAGCAGGTGTTACAGGTCTTACGGGACAATAAGCTGTATGCTAAACTCGAGAAATGTGTCTTCGCCGTTCAGGAGGTACGGTTTTTGGGGTACCTCCTGTCGCCGTTGGGTTTTCGGATGGATCCGGAAAAAGTCCGGGCGGTGCTGGACTGGGAACAACCGGACAATCTACGGGCATTGCAACGTTTTTTGGGGTTTACCAACTTTTACCGTAAATTTATTAGGAACTATTCGGTGCTGGTGACGCCTCTTACGGACATGACTAGGAAGGGGACAGATTTTTCCGAGTGGTCGGAGTCTGCTCGCCGGGCTTTCTCCTCCCTAAAGCGTTGTTTTGTTTCCGCACCTATTCTCCGTCAGCCCGATCTTTCTCAGCCCTTCGTGGTGGAGGTGGATGCGTCTGAGGTGGGGGTGGGGGCTGTATTGTCGCAAGGCCCTTCGCCTGGGAGATGGGTGCCCTGCGCGTTCTTCTCCAAGAAGTTGTCGTCGGCCGAGAGGAATTATGATGTTGGTAATAGGGAGCTGTTGGCTATTAAATTGGCTTTTGAGGAATGGCGTCACTGGCTGGAGGGGGCTGTCCATCCCATCACGGTTATTACCGACCACAAGAACCTGTCTTACCTTGAGTCCGCCAAGCGTCTCAATCCCCGGCAGGCTCGGTGGTCCTTGTTTTTCACGAGATTTAATTTTACCGTCACTTACCGTCCGGGGGTTGAGAACGTGAAGGCTGATGCGTTGTCGCGTAGTTTCCCGGGTGGTAGTGCTCATGAAAGTCCCGTTCCCATCTTACAGGAGGGGGTGGTTGTTTCTGCTCTTTGCCCTGATCTGGAGGGGAGGTGTTGAAGGTCCAGGGGGGCGCCCCTGCCTCCTGTCCTTCTGGGAGACTTTTTGTGCCATCATCTTTGCGTCTCAGGGTGCTGTCAGAGCATCACGACTCCGTATTGGCAGGGCATCCCGGCAGTAGGGCCACCTTCGATCTTTTATCTCGCCGCTTTTGGTGGCCGGGTTGAGGAAGGACGTAGTGGAATTCGTATCTGCCTGTAGTGTGTGTGCACGGGCTAAGGTTCCGCATACCCGTCCGGCTGGTTTCCTCTTGCCATTGTCTATTCCTGAGAGGCCATGGACGCATGTGTCAATGGATTTTATCACCGATCTCCCGGCGTCGGCAGGCAAGACGGTAGTGCTGGTAGTGGTTGATAGATTCAGTAAGATGGTTCGCTTTGTGGCACTGCCCGCACTTCCTAATGCTCGGACACTGGCACAGGTGTTTGTAAGTGAGATTGTGAAGCTTCATGGAGTTCCCTCCGAGGTGGTTTCTGATCGTGGTACTCAGTTTGTCTCCAAGTTTTGGAAGGCTTTTTGTGCACGTTTAGGAATTGCTTTGTCCTTCTCTTCTGCTTTTCATCCTCAGTCTAATGGGCAGACCGAACGTATGAATCAGAATTTGGAGACTTATCTGAGGTGTTTTGTCTCTGACAATCAGGAGACTTGGGCGAGTTATCTGCCCTTGGCCGAATTTGCCCTTAATAATCGTCTTCAGGAGTCCACTGGCAAGTCACCGTTCTTCGGTGCATATGGGTTTCATCCTCAGTTTGGTACTTTTAGTGGTACTAGTCCTTCCGGAGTTCCTGAGGAGGACCGATTTACCTCATCCCTCTCCTCGGTTTGGCGGGGGGTACAGAGTAGCTTGAAGCTCTTAGGCGACAGGTACAAACGTATGGCTGACAGGAAGCGTGCGCCAGGTCCGGACCTGTGTGTGAATGACTACGTGTGGTTGTCTACCAAGAATGTGAAGTTGAAGGTGCCCTCTTGGAAGTTGGGGCCCAGGTTTATTGGCCCTTATCAGATAACCGCCGTTATCAATCCCGTGGCGTTTCGTCTTGCGTTACCTTCCGCTCTTAAGATCCACAATGTATTTCATAGGTCGCTCCTCAAACCGTATGTGCCGTCGTCTAACCCGTCTCCTTTGCCCCCGGAGCCCATCTGCGTGGCGGGGAATTTGGAATTTGAGATCTCAAAGGTGGTTGATTCTCGCAGGTTGCGCCGTTCTCTTCAGTATTTGGTGCACTGGAGGGGATACGGTCCTGAGGAGCGGATGTGGGTGCCGGCGTCGGAAGTCTCCGCCGCTAGGCTGGTCCGCGCTTTTCACCGTTCCCATCCGGATAAGCCTGGTCCTGAGTGTCCGGGGGCCACTCGTGGACGGGGGGTACTGTCACGGGTGGCACGGATGACAGGGTAGAGGCCACGCGCAGACGGTCCCAGCGTTTGGCCAATCAGCCATAAGGTTTGAGGACGGTCCGTCTTTCAGGGGCATTTACCTTCTGTGTAGATAAAGAGAAGGTATGATAAGATCTCCCTATCATGGGGAGACGGCTGGTTTCTACACCAGTATTCTGGGTCTCTAGGACCCAGCAGGTTCTTCCCACCTTTATAAGGAGTTTCATTGCCCTCCCTCGGTGCAGGTGATATTTCCTTGTGCACTCATTATCCTTGCTCCAGCAGAAGCTGAGGTTGTGGAGGTTGCTGTGCTCTGCTGCAAGATAAGTGTTTTCTTTCCCCATTGTCTGTTTTTTCCTTGTGTTTGTCTTTAGTTGTTAGTGGAGGGGTCTAGTGAACCTCTCCATCTGATCCTTAGATAAGGTAGTGCTAGGATCAGAGAGGGACGAGGTTCGTGGTCGGCGACAGTTGAGGAAACTGTATAGGGACGTTAGGGCAGACAGGGTCAGCCCCAGTAAGACTAGGGGTCACCCTCTCCCTCTTGTGCCCATAGCTTTAGGGACTCCTTATTCCCCCCCCCCGTCGTGGTCCTACGCTGAGTGCCTCTCCCGCTCCCAGCGTGACATCCATTTAAAGAACAACCAAGGCAACCATTTAAACAAAATTCATTAACAGCTTGCACCGTGATGACCTATTCACCAGAGTCTATGTTGAAGTCCACTACAAAAGGTACTAGAGGGGTCAGATGCATCCTGGAGGCCCAACAAAGATAGGGGTATTGCACCAACGCAGCGAGGATTACACTCACGTTCATCCTGGGTCCATGTCTCCAAAACCGGGGGTAACCCAAAGGATGCAGCCAAATTAAATACTGGGCTTTTCACTACTGCGTTCTGCAGTATACTTCCACTTTTTCTTCTAGGGTACCCTACTACTAAAACCTACACTCCATTCCCCACCCATAAGTGGTGTAATATTATTCTTAAGTACTTCCCTTCCTCAAGAAGGCCAGGGAGCAGTCCTAACCTCGGCCACTAGATCACCACCAACACATAATTTCACATATCAATTCTACATACAAATGTATGCAACACATGTATGTATAAACAGTGCCCTCTAGAGCAGGGGTGAGGCAGAACCCTGTGTTTTCCACCTCCTATTTTTTGCAAACTGTACTTCATAGATCCGTTATATCAAGCTACCAGGGCACAAGAACGAAGGGGACAGTCCATAAGAAAAAGGGTAGTCCATAAATACACAGTCTATCAAACAACAGGAGCGTTCATGGGCCATGTAATATGACCAACCCCTCCAGGGCCATTTCCTGGAACCGCTTTATAGTCGACTGGATCGCTCTTTCCAGAGGCTGTGCTCTCGCCCAATCAGTTTTAGCCTCACTCATGTTGCAACTGCTTAGCTTATGCTCTACTTCTTGAAAAGATGACAATCCCGGACTCTTCTGAGTCCTCCCGGACCACACACTTTAGTGCTCCTGGTGGGTGAGAGGCGCAACCTTCAGCCACCCCAAAAGCCTCCAGGCAGGTTGTCTCCATGGCCTCAGACTCTTGCTCCATTTCTCTGTTTCTTTGAAACAACATTGGCCACGGCCCGGTTTTCGGAGGCATTAGACATTTTTAAAAACAGGAGAAACAACTGGAATTTTTGTGCGAAAATATCAAAAGATCCTTTATTAATTTACAAAAAGTAATTAAATTTATTTTTGATTATCGAAAATACGAATCAGATAGAACATGTAACATGCAGGATGACGCATAAGGAGATACTACAATCAAAGTACAACAGCTGCAGAAAAAAACAAGGAGCTAGCTATCAAAAAATGGACTCATAAATTTACAGCCGCCAACTGAGCACAAATGCAAAATAAGAAAGGGAATAAAAAAACAAATGAAAAAATAAATATGAAAATCAAGAGTTCCACTTGCGGTAGGAGATCTTAAATAATCTACTGGAAGTTCGCCTTTTAATTGAGCCTCACCAGATCATAGTTTTGTATATAAACAAATGATAAACAAGCATAAAAATTGGCAGAAAAAATTATAAATATCCTCATAGAGACCACTAGTTAGCAAAGGCTTTACTCACAATTGCAGTGTCTGTTGTAAGGCTTAACAACAGGGCAGCCCCATTTCAATGATCATGCTTCATAGCCATACTCAGTGCCAAAAATCACAACAAAAATATGTACATTCTCTAATTGAATAGAATGTCTTTGACTTTTTTAAATATTAAAATTATATTTTGATTTTTAAATAACAGGACCTCAAGATCCATAATACAAGATGATAATAGACGTTTTTAGGAATAATTGCTGGCCTAGCTGCTGTGATACTTGTGATTCTCATCATTATGATTTCTACCATAGTCTGCATGAGAAAAGGTAAGTCCCCTAATCATTAATTATGTACAGTAAGATCAAAGTTTGGACACACCTTCTCATTCAAAGAGTTTTCTGTATTTCATGACTATGAAATTGTAGATTCACACTGAAGCATCAAAATTATGAATTAACACATGTGAATTATATACTTAACAAAAAAGTGTGAAACAACTGAAAATATGTCTCATATTCTAGGTTTCTTCAAGTAGCCACCTTTGCTTTGATTACTGCTTTGCACACTCTTGCATTCTCTGATGAGCTTCAGAGGTATTACAGAAATGGTCTTCCAACAGTCTTGAAGCGTTCCAAGAGATGCTTAGCACTTGTTGCCTTTTGCCTTAACTCTGTGATCCAGCTCACCCCAAACCATCTCAATGGGTTCAGGTCTGGTGACTGTGGAGGCCAGGTCATCTGGCGTAGCACCCCACACCATCAACCTCTCCTCTATGCTTCACGTGGGAACCGGGCATGTAGAGTCCATCCGTTCACCTTTTCTGCGTCGCACAAACACACAGTGGTGGAACAAAGATCTCAAATTTGGACCATCAGACCAAAGCACATATTTCCACTGGTCTAATGTCATTCCTTGTGTTCTTTAGCCAAACTAGTCTCTCCTGCTGTTGCCTGTCTTAGCAGTGGTTTCCTAGCAGCTATTTTTCCATAAAGGCCTGCTGCACAAATCTCCTCTTAACAGTTGTTGTAGAGATGTATCTGCTGCTAGAACTCTGTGTGGCATTGACCTGTCTCTAATCTGAGCTGCTGTTAACCTGCAATTTGGTGACTCAGATGAACTTATCCTCCGCAGCAAGGTGACTCTTGGTCTTCTTCCTGGGCGTCTACATGTAAGCCAGTTTCTTTGTAGCACTTGATGGTTTTGCAACTGCACTTGGGACACTTTCAAGTTTTCCCAATTTTTCAGACTGACTAACCTTCATTTCTTAAAAAATGATGGCCACTCGTTTTTCTTTACTTAGCAGCTTTTTTCTTGCCATAGTACAAATTCTAACAGTCTATTCAGTAGGACTATCAGCTGTGTAACTACCAGACTTCTGCACAACACAACTGATGTCCAAAACCATTTATAAGACAAGAAATCCCATTATTAACCTGACAGGCACTCCTGTGAAGTGAAAACATTTCCGTGACTACCTCTTGAAGCTCATCAAAAGAATGCCAAGAGTGTGCAAAGCAGTAATCAAAGCAAAAGGTGGCTACTTTGAAGAACCTAGAATATATAGACATATTTTCAGTTGTTTTACACTTTTTTTTGTTAAGTATATTATTCCACATGTGTTAAGTCATAGTTTTGATGCTTTCAGTGTGAATCTACAATTTTCATAGTCATGAAAATACGTAAAACTCTTTGAATGAGAAGGTGTGTCCAAACTTTTGGTCTGTACTGTATTTATTTGTACATACTGTCAATGTAAGTTTTTTTTTACTCCAATATCACGGCTTCTGTTATAGCAATAGCCTTGAAGAATATAAAGTCTCTCCCTTAAAAGTTCCCCAACTTGGGAAGAGGGACAGTTATTGATATAAAAAATGCATATACTTAAACTTTATTTAAACAGAAAATTATTGAGAAAGAGAGTTCTTAAAGTGATTCTCTGAGAATGAGATAAAATGGCATCCTGAACCTGAAGACCCACCTCTTCCGACAAGCCTAAAACCTGCATTGAGCCTCAGTCTACTAAACCACCACATGACCAGCTCTTCTCTCTCCTATTGTATCCTCACCCATACCTTGTAGACTGTGAGCCCTCGTGGGCAGGGTCGTCTCTCCTCCTGTATCTGTGTGTGCCTCTATTGTTCATGGAGAAACTGTGGAGAATCAAGAAATACACTGGAATGTGTTACACTGATCCTGTGCTGCCGACAGAGGAGACGTCCAAACCGTTGTTGGTAGCAAGTGGCTTTTTATTTCATACGACGTGTTTTGGAGCCAGACCTGACTCCTTCCTCAGGGAGCACACATGTGTGCTCCCTGAGGAAGGAGTTGGGTCTGGCTCCGAAACGCATCGGCTGAAATAAAAAGCCACTTGCTACCAACAATGGTTTGGACGTCTCCTCTGTCGGCAGCGCAAGTTCCGGTGTAACAAAGTCCAGTGTATTTCTTGATTCTCCATGGTTTCCGTTGATGTGTGGACCCTTCAGCAGCCATTTTGCGTGTATGCCAGTTGTGTGCTACACAACCTATCCAGGTGAGCAGTAACCACCTATATCTTGTGTTTCTCATTGAGGATAAGACCCTATTGCACTCTCTTTCCTTCCAGTTTCATGTATTGCTATTGTATTGTTCATGAATATTGTGCTTGTCTCTTATGTAGGCCCCTTTTCAAATGTAAAGTGCCATGGAATAAATGTCGCCATAATAATAAATAATAATAATAATTTCTGATATATTTTAAACTGAAGCTTGTTCTAGTCACATGTTAGGTTGGGCTGCAAGCTCCCAAGACCTGTCAAGAACTGTGCTGCATATACCTCAGTCAACGGCTGGGAGCACAAGTTGTGAAGAAATATATCTTTCTTGCTGAGCACTTTGGGTTATCTCCAGGTTCATTCTCCTCAATGTTTATGTTTTTCATTTGGGCCCAGTCAGTCTGCATGCACTGCTATAAAGCTGTCACACTGATGGAGGAGGAAGATGGAGATCTCCTCCTCAAGCGCTACATGGGTTAAAGTATTTTGTCACACATCACAGCCTGTTACTGTCTGAGGTATTTGCGATACAACTCTTATGAGTTGACACACAGGTTATGAGAGGTATATATCTCCAGTCTGCAACTCGTATGGACACATGACTAGGACGAGCTGTAGTTTGAATGATACCATGGTTGCCAATTTAGGTCATTCTCAGAGAACCCTCTTTAAGAACAATCATTTCACGATAATGATTAAGTGTTAACAGGCTGGTGATCACCCAATGCATGGCAAGTAAAACACTTGTTCTTCAGGTGAAATTACTTTTCCTACACAGACTATTAAACGATCACCAGTTGGTTTATGTAAAGTGATCTAACCTTTTTTATGTAGGGGTAAGAATAAACCTCATCTACAAAACTAGACTGTCATGACGTATAAGATGTGGATATTGACTTCTAAGGCCGGCTTCACACCATGTTTTTTTAGGGTCCGGGGCTGTCTGGTGTGAACCTGACAGCTCCGGAACCGATTTTGGACATAATGTAGCCCTTTGGTGCCTGATAGGGCCGGATGGCAGTGATTTGCCATCCAGTTTTGTCCCTGTCCGGCAGCATCAGGCTGCTTTCGATTTTTGCCCCATACACAAAATCGGAGCTTGCAGCATTTTTGTGTCTGGAGCAAAAGGTTAATCAAAACCGGATTCTCCTGGATCCGGCGCCCATTAACATGGGAGTCTATAGGCGCCGGATCCGACAGAAAATCGCATCCGGCTGCCGGACACTGGGGGCTGAAGCTCAGCGGCGGCCGGGGCTGAACTTTATCACCTGGAGAACTTCCGACTGAGATTTCAGAACCACGGCTAGCTACCCACAATTCTGACATTTCAGCAAGGGACAGCTCCAGTAGCCGCACACTGCTGACTCCGGCAGAAAGCAGGACCAGAGGGCATATTTGCCCTCCGTTTTTGTTTGTCCGGAGCTTTCAGGCTTTGTCCGGTGCTTCCTGCAGAACACGGACACAGCCTAATAGCTCAAAAACTGTGGTGTGAAGCCGGCCTAGTGTTGCATATCATGTTCAGCAAGTTTACGAAGACATGGTCACTTTCCTCTATATTTTTTGGTAGATGTGGAAAAAGCACAGTAAGTGCATACAGGATCCAAAGCAGTCCCACTAATCAGACTCCTCGAGATTAAAGTGGTTGTCCAGATTTGGCTCGATAGTCTGCAGTCACTTTTTGTGACTACAGACTTGTGAATCCTCACAGAGCACACTGTGTGCGCTGTTAGCAATCTCTGATGCTGATGGCAAGACCAGGTGCTCATGTGACCACAAGTATGCAAAATGCATACATATGGCCACATTTGGACTAGACGCATGTGGCCTTGCATAATTTACTTGCACTGTGTGAGGCCATGCACGTCTTGTCGGAATGTGGCCAGGAGTATGGATATCACATACTTGTGATCACATGACTTCCTACTCCCAGCCATGGAACCGGAGAATCCTTACCGCACCATGTGTTGATTTGTATTCCAAACCTGGACAATCCCTATAAAAAGTTATGGTAGATCCAGTTGAAACACAATTTACCGCACTTTATTTGTTTTTTGGAGAAAACCAATTATTACAATGATGCCCACAAAAAATAGCCAAAGTGTAAAGCAGTAGGCTCTTGGACTGTTAAAGTTATAGATCCAATTCATCATTTGTGATTTATTTTAATTCACTTTTCTGTTTTTGTTGTGTGGAATTCAGTGATATTTGTTATGTTAATTTCTTCAAACGAACACATTTTATGAATTTTGTGCATCTAAAAATGGTCTTACTATCTGTGTAACTGTTTTTGTGACTTCTTAACTCAAAAATTCACACGTTTCATGTGCAAGACTTTATTTTGCAAATAAATTCACTCTGGGATCAGAGAACTAGAGGATATTTGCAATAAATTATTGTAAACCCCCTGCTTAAAAATGTGCTACAAAACCCAGGCACAAATACAAAAAAAAGAGAAAGTTCAGAATGGAAAACAAATCTCTATGTTCTAATCAAGCTTCTCTTCATCCGGCTGCTGCTTTTTCTGCTTTTGGAGTTTTGCGTAAGAGATGTCGTTGCCCTTCTTTCCTAAAGCAGATAATCCTTATAAGACTCCAGTTGCAAAGGCGATCGCATTGCCAAAAAGTGTGGTCAATGTTAAGCTAAGAAAGATGGGAAATAGTAGAAAAAAGCCTTCTGTCAGAGTTTTAACTTATCAACTTTATCTGCCACTTTGTTTGCAAACTCAATAAACTTGCAACAGAACGGCGCCTCACACAGGAACAAGACAAGCATGTTCACCGTCATGAAGACGCCGGCTGCAATGTTCAGGGGGTTGACGGTGACAAAGGTTGCACAGACCGACGAAGGCACAGGAAATGCCCCAAATGACCCTGGCAACCTGACACAACAAGCAGAACCACAGGTCATACCATCGTCCAGAGGGGTGCTGGCAGCTGCTTCCCCCTGCATCGGGGCCTCCAGCTCTACTGCGCTCATTAGGAAGGAGACTCGGAGGTTTGTGCTGCACAATATGGGAGAGTTGAATGGATGGGAGCGTCTTGTGTTATATGCCGAAGTCTACATGCTCCACACAAGAGCACAACGCCCTCAGTATAAGCCCCTTAGCCCTGCTCCTCCAGCATTGGAACACGGGATCCATCCGCTGCCCGGCGCCTCCGGCCGCGACTGAGTCGACAATAGAGAACACGGCGAACACATCACGTCCCTAATTGATTGGTAATTTCACTATTCAGATAGCATACTAATAGGAATGTCTGACAGCCTAAACATTCTTTCGAAGTCTTATTGGTGTTGTGGGATTAACAAAAATATTTTCTTTTCTAACTTTATTCACTTTTCTTTTATACTTTATGTAACAATTGGAATTTAAAGCAGATTTGGCACTAAGTATGCAAAGTACAGTTGAATATTCAGTCATACCCTTGTGCAGTT
The DNA here is from genome assembly GCA_033576535.1 of Allobates femoralis. Taxonomy (NCBI): domain Eukaryota; kingdom Metazoa; phylum Chordata; class Amphibia; order Anura; family Aromobatidae; genus Allobates; species Allobates femoralis. The sequence continues at coordinate 432,965,947 of JARQOC010000004.1, read as the reverse complement.
AAATAGAGCTGCAACTTCTGACGACTAAATCCCATTAAAAAAATTATATTTTTTATTTAACAGTCATTCACGAAAGATACGAGCTGTTACTGCTTCTAAAGTAGCAAAGGCCTTACCTGGGGAAATTACACAAGGAGTGGAAGCCATACCTGGGACCAATAAATTTAATGCTGAAGGGTGAGTAAGCCTAAAAGTGTACAAGTGGCAGCTGTCTGTGAAGAAACAAAATCTTTCTTGATGGCTTTTAGTATATTAGAAATGTAAATTGCAGTTGCCTACAGATTTCACAATCTTTTCAGGCAGGCCTCACATTTCTGTAGAGATGTTTTTCGTGACATGCTCTCAAATGCATTCACAGGCACCTTCGTCACATTGACTCTGCTGTGCTCACCAGCAATAATGTGAAGGCCTTGTAATTGCTGTGACAGTACTTACTGGAAATTTCAGGGGGAAGGGATTGCAAGTGCCAGACGGATATATTATATTTTTGAAGGATATAACATAGCACTTCTCGGAAAAATGCTTCATTAGTGATGTTACATACTTGTTTTGGCGCTACATATTTTTCCTTTTCATTACTGCTAAAGCATAGTCTCAACCATCATAGATTCATTTGGACAGTTCCGAATTTTGGGAGCTGTCCTGCTGTCATGCAAGGTCGAGATGAGTCTTGACTTCAAAGGCATATGAGTCTTCAGGAGACAGTCAGATCACTGCTCTATTACTCCATCTCATGACTAGGCATCAGAGACCAGCTCAGTTGCAGTGGAATAAGGATATGACAAAGCACATAAGCAAGTGGGGATATTTGAATGGTTGTGTGGGTAATACTGTGGGGCTTCATACTGTGTGAGTGACATCATAGGCTATGAAGGATATCATATTGTTTAGCGTAGACTGTGTAGACATCACATTCCATGTGGGGTACTTGTGCAGGGCATTATACTGTATATGGAGGTGAACTGTGGGGGTATAATACCAGTTTAGTTGCATCAGATTGTATGTGGGAGGGGAATACTATGATGGGCATATTACTGAGTATGTGTGAGGCTTATGGACATACTACTATGTGAGGGGTATTGTTGGTACATCATTGAGTGGCATTGTACTGCGTAGGTGTAGAGACTGAAGGACCAAAAAGGATCAAGGAAGTGACCTGATACACAGCCATGTAAAATGCTTGTGTGGGGTCCACTAAGGGGTTTTCACACTGTATGTGTGGGGGACATCATGCTGTAGTGGGGCACCATATGAACATTATTCTTTAGTTTGATGCACCTTATAGCTCTTCAATAAGTGGGAAGACTGTAAAAAGCCTCATAATGTATGTGGGGCACTTTGGGGACATAATACTGCATGAAGCACTAAGAAAAGTACTGTAGTTAGTGTGAGTGCACTATAAGGGGCTTCATTTTGTGTTGGGGGGATGCAAGGTATTACACAGTGTATGGGGTGGACTGTTGACATCATGTCTTGGGAGGGGCATGTGTGACCCTAAAATTTGGGACGGCGTCATACCCTATGTGTGACCCTAAAAGTGTTGTTGTATTCGGGGGCCTGTTATTGTGTAAAATCCTAAACCAGTGCCACGCACGTTTTTACCGTGACACTGACTTAGGCTGCGTTCATACACAGCATATTTTGACATTTACGCAGCGCTATTTAGCGCTGCGTAAATGCAATGAAACACAGCTCTTTAATGAATCTCAGCAAAAGCAATGGCTTTTGCTGAAATCCGTTCACATGGTCCGTCTTTTTGCGGATGCACTTTGCATGTCAAAGCGCATCTGCAAAAAGAATGACCATGTTAATTGTTTGCGCCTTTTTCAGTGCGCTTTTTACTCACCTCGCCGTGCTCCTACATTGATCTTTCTTAATCCCAACGGCACAGGACCTGGTTCAGGACACTAAACAGGACCATGTGACCGGGTGACGTCACCGGCCACGTGGTGCTGCAGGGTGGTAGAGAGCGCGCTCACTGCGGGCCCAGTTGGCGTCAGAAGACACTGCCGGGGGTCACGATGGTTTCTGTGAAGATCCATTCTTGGTGAAGTTTTGCAGCAAAAATGGATCCTCACAAATACGCTGTGTGTGAACGTAGCCTTAGAGAAATTTTTCCCACTCTTCTATGGGAATTTTTCAGCAGTGCAATGTCACTTACATAAACTGCCTATTTGACTTGTTCTCAATATTTAGATCTGAGCTAAGACGTTTTAATTGATATTTTTTATCAAAAATATTAAATGTTTTATCAAATTTGATAATTTTCTGGTATTAATGGATTTATAGTTTACTTCATTGTCATGGAAAAAGAAAATTATTATCCGTTGGTATAAAATCTTGAAAGGCTTAATTATAAATCCAAAAATGTACTTGGGATGAAGACAAGAAATCATCCAATGCATTTTGTACTGCAATTGATCCTTAGCCATAGGATAACATGTAACAAATAGGCGGTCATGTATATGTCACCTGTTTGTTCCATCTTTGATGTTTTTATGTAATTTCTTGCAGTGTTTTTCTGGCAGTTTTCACTCAATCTAAGGGTATGTGCTCATGATCTGGAAGCGCTGCGTCTTGAACCCAATGCCTCCTGACCTAATAGAACCTGCAGGTGAACACAGGGAGACCGCAGCCACCCTGTACTCACAATCTGTGGTGGGTGCAGGGCAGCTTCTCCCTACATTCACCCAATGGTGATCGCTTCCGACTCCGCAACATGAAATTAATATGCTGCAGAGCTGCGGGAGCGTGGCAACCCACACCGCAGCTGAAATAATGCTGCTCTTGGGAGAGGCATAGTGGGCATGGGATTTCTTGAAATCCCATCCACTATGCTGCTAATGTACAACACAGCGTTTTGGACACAGTGGAAATACAATGCGTCCAAAACGCTGCAATTCCGGATCGTGAGTATGCACCCTAATAAGTGGAAAAAAACCACAGCAAAACGAATGTAAAAAAAGCAATAAAAACACATTTTTGCAGCATCTTCCTACCAACACATTATGATTTGCTTCAGATAATTCTGAAACATGTGCACAGATCCTTAGGATCATTTGTGATCTGAATCGCATCAAAGTATGGACCTTTTGTCCTTGTCCTATGTATGATTTTTGATGTATAATAAAGACTTTCAAGGTTTTATAACAACTGATGCTGTATTTTTCCTTTGATGTTATGGATCTATTAACCTTTGCATGATGAGTAAGTTGAACATGACCTTTTCTTGTATTTCATCATTATCATGTCATAAGGTTCTCTCTGGCTGTTCGTTAATTAAGATAGTCATTGTAACAGGTTAGTGTCTACCGAAAGTCAGAGGGCACAATGACGACCAAATGTATATATCAAAAGAAAGTCTATTGGTTTCAGTGTAGGTTGTCTTCAGAGGGACTTTTTGGGGTCTTATTACATCTGGGCCTAATTATAACTAGATCATCTGATGAGGCTCGCTAAACCTGTTCCATGGTACTAATTAGACTAATGTTTGTATTTTTCTAAGAAGCTGGCTATGTTCTTAGAACTGCTTCTGTGGAAATACCATGGTACAACATTTGAATACTGTGACTAAAGGTTTTACATCATGAATCAATTCCTTTTTATTATCTTTTGTCCTTAACCCGAATGTTCTTGATTAAAGACTAATGTGGTAGAGAGACTTGTAAAGGGATATTGTGAAATGGTGCTCCAGCAAATAGGCGAGTGTTGTTATCAAACTATATTAGAAAATTACTTTATTAAATACTATACATTTTTGAATCATTTCATTATAATATATTACCAAATGCATCATTAATTTCCTGACCTTTTTGCAGAGCCAATCCTATTTTGAATATCGATATAGACCTTGGCTTGGATCTGTCAAGTGATAGCAGTGACACCGGCAGGTAAGACTTAACACTGTTATTGTACAGTGAATTCTGCTAATTCAGAAAGTCATTTAACCATCCTAATTACTCTGTTTGTACGATGCATTTGTGTTATTATCACATAATCATGTTTAGTCTCAGCTAGTAGATTGTGTCCAAAATGTGGATGTGTTGCCCATTGTAACCAACCAACTCCTTCACTTGATATCTTGATATTTTTCTTAGATAAAAACTTTTCTTTTGGTTCATATTCACTCATTAAATTATTCAGGATTTTGCTAAAACTATTTCTACAATGTTTGTTCCCTGAAGATTTGTGAGAAAGCACCAGCCATATCAGAATAAGAAAAACTCTAGCTGACGGGGGAGATATAAGATATAGGAGGGTGGTGGTGGTGGGGGGGCACTATAAGTTTAATTCAGGGGTTGTCATAAAGATTACAACTAAGTATTCCTACCAAGAGATATTCAATTCAGTGCAAATGGATTATTCTGATAATTATTGGATGTCAGTGGAGAAATTAAAATTAGTATACTTTATATTTAATAGTGTCATTTCCATAATTAAATTCTCCACTATCCTGCTTTTCTTACGAAAATGTAATAAAATGTAATAAAGTTTTGCCCTTATTCTTAGGATTTTTGGAGATTCACAATAAAATAATATTTGTGTATACTATAATTGTCTCTGATTGCTTAGCAGAATATCTGTTATTACGGTAGTTTTCTACATTTTTGGACTAATTCTGAATCATTGATATATATTAGTATATAAACAGTGTTGTCACACTATGTATTATGTTTTACAGTGTTAATTCTAACTATGCCAATATACTTCAAGGGAAAAATAATAAGGTGAGTCACACGATATATTAAAACATCTAATTATCTACTTTTCTTTCTATTTTATTGTATGCCTATATATTAGATTTCCTATTGATCACAGTTTGAGTATTTTTGCTTTCATAACTATTAAAGGAGTTATTCAGCATTGGACTACCCCTTATAGGTCTTGTCCAGTCCTTTACATTCCTTCGTTTTACCTTCTTCCTGGTAGAAGAAAGCAGATTAGCAAGAATGTCTTGGTACATTTGTCCATTCATCCTTCCTTTAATAAAATTAAGTTTGCCAGATCCATATTCTGTAAAACGGCCCAACACTATGATGTTGCTACCACCAAACTTCATCCAAAGAGCTCATTCTTGGTCTCATCTGACCACACTATATTGTCCCAGTATTTCAAAACGTCTAAATATTGTTTAGCAATGTTTAAACACAGTTAAACATGCTTTTTGGTCAGCAATGGAATCTTGCGTGGAGTGTGCATACAGACCATGATGGTTGAGTGCATTACTTATTGTTTTCTTTGAAACAATTGGACCTGCTGATTCTAGGTAGCTCTTCACAGGTGGTCCTTGACTCTTGGACAACTCTTCTGATAATTCTTTTCATTCCTCTGTCTGAAATCTTGCAGGGACCACCTGGTCGTAGCCGGTTTACGGTGAAATAATGTTCTTTCCACTTCCAGAGTGTGGTCCCAAAAGTGTTCACTGGAACCTTTAATACATTAGAAAATCTGAAACCAATGCCACTAGTATGTTTTGCAACAAAAAGGATGCAATGGTCTTGAAACAGCTCACTGGTTTTACCCAACATGAGAGGTTTCTTGTGTGGCACCTTCGTAATGAAACCTCTTATCATAGGCCATCAATTTAACCAGCTGATATTATTTTTCATTAAGTGTCAGGATCGATTTCTACTCATAGATTTCAGCTCGTGTCATAACTTTCCAGGGCTTTTTGGACCTCTCTTTTGTCATGTGTTGAATAGTTTTCCCTGGGTCATTTCTCATTATTACAAATCACTAAATTTATGAATAAGTAAAGTTTATTTTTATTGCTTGTGTGGATTCGATCTATTGTTTCTGACATTGGGTGAGAAATTTATGTCATTAGAACCATTGGAAATACAGTTTATGACTTAGAAATTGGTGACATGTTCTATACTTATTCATTAACTGTGTCTGTAACTGCTATATTTTATGGACATAGGATCCTCAATGCTTTTTTTTTCTGCAGGACATCAAGGAAGATACAAGTTCCTTTAGAGACAGCGGAAATTGGGAAGAGCCTTTGGTGGCTGCTCTTAATGAAAGAGAAAATATGCCCTTCACCTCTAAACAGCTAAAAAGCACTAAACCAGCTTTAGACACCACTGATTTGTGATGCATGATTGTAATGGGACTCTAATCCTAAAGTCTATATCAATAGTTTAAAGCAATCAAAGCACAATCCATTTTTAAAACTACTTCATGCTGTGAAGAGACTGACTTCAATTTTTCTCAATACAATTACTGACGAAATGTTTACCACTGTCTGTGATCACTGCATAATCTCTCATACGTCCTGTTCTGAGAACATCCAGTATAGATATGCATGAGAATAATATTGGCAGAATACCTGAACTATGTACCACTATACAAAAACTGTGCATAAATATGACTTCTATCACTTTGCAAATACTTGATTTTTACCAATACCACAAAATAACTAAATAAAATAAATAATATGAAGATATTGAATTAGCCTTGAAAAGGGATAAAGTAGTAGTTGTAAATGGACATAAACAAAAATATTACATGACATTAATTATTACAAGAATGTCATATGAATAATTGCCTGTGTACATCCAGATGCAGTGCTCACACTCAGATTGAATGCTCACAATCAGGGAACGCAGCATTTTGGATGCAGCGAATTGCCTCTGCATCCAAAACGCTTTGTTGTACAGTAGCAGCATAGGCGATGTGATTTCAAGAAATCCCATGCCCACTATGCTTCTCCCGACCACAGCATTATTTCAGCTGTGGTGTGCTCCATATAGCATGTTAATTTCATTCTGGAAAGTCAAAAGTGATCACCATCGGCTGCACGTAGGAAAAGCCGCCCTGCACCCACCACAGATCGTGCTCACCCTGTGCTCACCTGCGGTTCCTCAAATCCAGAGCCGCTGCGTCCAAGATGCAGTGCCTCCGGATCATGTGTACATACCCTCAGGATATGTTCACATGCAAATATACAGTTATGAGGCTGTTAGTTCAGGTCAGAAGATTTATTGTCTAACTGGGTATTGCGGTTTATACAGACCAAATAAAACATTTGTGTAAATGAAGCTGTACCCTTGAAGGCGTTGTCAACTACTAGGACAACTATTTCTATATTCCCATGTGTAGAATAATAACAGGCAATACTCACCTCTAGTGATGAGCGAGTGTAATCGGTAATATTCGCACGGATAGTATGGTATTCACAATACTCATTACCAGCAAGTATCACTGGTGCTCGTGAGTGTGTCGCTCTTTATCGATCTGAAACAGATTGGCAGCTCCCTTCAGTACACAAAGTGAGCTGGAACCTCACTGAGAGCAGATTGAATGTTAGGATCTCTTTGGGGGGCACAGCAAGGTGTTTTAGGCATTGAAATCGTAAATAAGCCCACCCTCCTGCCCTGCCCCTCATAAACTTATTTTTAGCCGGAAGTGTGTGGGTGGAGCCAATCACTAATTAACTAACAATAAACTCTATTCAGACGAATATGCAAGTATTAAAAACTACTCGTTACGAGTATAGCGAGTATGAATATTTCACTAATCGCTCATCACTACTCACCTCCAGTATCAGCACCTGGTCTCCTTGGGCTTGTATGACTTTGTTCTGCCATTTAAGCCCTGCATTCAATCAGTGGTTCATGCTCACTTTCTTTGAGTGTAACTGATATTTGGAGAAAGTCAGAATGCAGCAACAGCTCTCAGCGCTTACAGAAATTAGTTTTGTCCAAAGGAAGTAAGAGTGAAGCATTTCATTAGTGGCTGCTAATTTGACTGCAGGGCTCACATGGGATATCAATGTCACTCAAGCCCCAGGAGAGTAGAATAGCTTGTTTTATTTTACATGGGGAAACATAGCAACTGAGGAGGTACATCTTTATGAATCTCCTGATGAAGGGGCATGAAGACCCTGAAACGTGGTGAGAATAAATTACAAAAAAGGTTTAAATTCTGTCAGTGAATTTATTGACTGGTCTGTACGGTAGCACTTTATACAAGCCCCCATTTGTACTCGGATTTCTGAACTGAGAAGGGGTTGTCAGAATAGTGGACAGCCTCCTTAAGCACTTCATCCCCAACCCTGTTTTCACCTTCCTGACTATGCCAAATATTGGAATTCTGACCAGTGTCATTTTATAAGGCAATAACTCTGGAACGCTTCAATATTTTCTAGTAATTCTGATATTGTTGTTTTTTTTCATAGCACATTGTATTTCATGCGAGTGGTAAATTTTGGTTGATATGATTTACTTTTATTTATTAAAACATCGGAAGTGTAACAAAAAAATTGAAATTGTTGCAATTTTTTGAATTTTTATGCCCTTAAACCAAAATGTTATATAACACAAAATCCATAATAAATAACATTTCCCACATGCCTACGTGACATATGCATCAATTTTGAAACATAGTTTTTGCTTATGAAGTTGGAAGGGTTAAAACTATGAGCAATTTCTAATTTTTCCAACAAAATTGACAAAATCAGTTTTTTTAGGGACCACATCACATTTGAAATGACTTTGAGGGGCCTATGCGACAGAAAATACCCAAACGTATTACCATTTTTAAAACGGAACCCTCAGACTGCTTAAAACCACATTCTAAGAAATTATTAACCTGTTAGGTGCTTCACATGAAATAAAGCAACATGTAAGGAGAAAATGATAACATATCTTTCTCACGCAAACATATTGCCTTAGCCCAAATTTTTCCATTTAGACAAAGGTAACAGGAAAATATTGACCATATACTTTATTGGGCAATTTCTCCTGACTTCTGGGATATCCCATATGTGCTGGAAAACTACCATTTTAATGTATAGTAGGCTTGGAAGGGAAGAAGATCTATTATAATTTTGGAGTGTAGAGGGTGTTTGGAATAGTTAACGGTGGTATGTCACATTTGTAAAGCCCTTGAAGTGCTTAAATAGTGCAAACTTCCTACAGGTCAAGAGATAGACAAATGGGGGAAAGGTTAAAGTCCACCACTTGCAGATAATTAGAAAATCCTCCTCTTGATAAAATCCCAAAAACTTTATTTCTGCATATTAAAGCAGTAAGATGTGAAGAAAACAATGGTCTTGCGCGTTTCAAGCAATTATACTTTTGTGAAATTAGATAATGTGTAGGATTAAGCGCAACAGTAATGGTTCTAATAGCTTGAATAAATACTAGTTTTCATTTTTAAAACCAAATTTATTCATAATCGTAATAAAATAAGTGTACAATTTCGACTGAGAAATTTCAAATAGTCTAACAAAAAGCAGGAAGACTACACCACTCAGCAGCTACTCTCTCATCATTAAGGATTTTTTTTTTAAATTTACAATATAAATTTTAATGCAATTCATCAGTTAGACTATTTGAAATTTCTCAGTTGAAATTGTACACTTATTTTATTACGATTATGAATAAATTTGGTTTTAAAAATAAAAACTAGTATTTATTCAAGCTATTACAACCATTACTGTTGAGCTTAATCCTACACATTATCTAATTTACAATATTTATAGTCCTATAAGGTCTATTATAGGACACTTCAGAAGAGTAACTGCACGGGGCTCTTTAGGATTTCAAAGCAGCATCAAGGCACCCCATAGAAAGGATTGAAAGGACGCCTTATTTATTTCTGCCAGCTCCAGTGCTTTCATAATTAAATAAACTTAAAATTAACTAATTTAAGAATTATACTCTTTATTCATATGTGTGGTCGATATGTGTGGTCCAAGAATAAGAGCATAATTACTTGAAACGCATTAGACAATTGTTTTATTCATACAGTGCTGTGCAAATTAATTGGGACAAAGCATTTTTGTAAGTAAAATCGTAAGTTGGTTACCAGTCAGTGATTCAAACCAGTTTTAACTGCTTTGAACAGGTGTGAGTGTACAACCTTGAGTAACAAAATGTGGTTTGACTGGTTTTAGTCAGAAAATAACACCTAGCTGCCCCCTCAGCTTCAGTTGAGAGCTTGTTTCTGTGAGGAGTGGTTTAGTGTACTTTTTCTCTCAGTGTGATTCGTGCCTGTAAAAATGGATGTTACTCCACGGAAGAGGTCTAGAATTATTACTCTTAATGAACATACAAGTCTGACTATAAGAGAAATCGCTTCCACCGTTGGTATTGGAAAATCTACTGTTTCAAGAATAATTCGCACACAATGAAACTGGATCATTTTCTCCAAAACGAAAAGGGAAACGTGGATGAAAAAGGAAAAAGACACCAAGAACCAATAAAACACTTATCAGCAATAGTAAAACTAATGCAATGAAAACAAATAAAGACTTGCTTTGTCCCAATTAATTTGCACAGCACTGTATCTTACTATTTTAATATGCACAAGTAAAGTTTTGCTTTCCTGTTACACTGTTTACTGATTTAATTAATTTATTTTATATTTTGATAGATTGGACACTTCTGAACATAGTGATACCAAATATGTGTATTGCTTTATTGTTTTATTTTCAACTAGATGGCAGCCCGATTCTAAAGAATCGGGTAGTCTAGAATCCATATATAGTTTATTTACGAATAGTTAGGGGAGTGCGGTGAAATTAATTGTGTGTATACAGGCGGCTCAGTGGCTAGCACTGCGCGCGGTCGCTCAGTGGCTAGCACTGAGTGCGGTGAGAGTGGTCAGCGCAGCGGCGTGGGCAGAGTGGTCAGGACATACACACACATACATATACACACACACACACTCCGCTATACTTACCACCGACCCTGCGTCTTCTCCGGCGCCTGGATCCTGAGTCAACATGTGGCCACCCCCGGACGACTGGAGAGGGGCAGGGGACGGCTGGAGGCGGGGCAGGGGACGGCCGGAGGGGGCAGAGGACGGCCGGAGGGGGCAGAGGACGGCCGGAGGGGGCAGAGGGCGGCTGGAGGGGGCAGAGGACGGCTGGAGGGGGCAGAGAGCAGTGGGGGCACACAGGCTGGAGGGCCGGAGGGCAGTGGGGCACACAGGCTGGAGGGCAGAGGGGGCACACAGGCTGGAGGGCAGAGGGCAGTGGGGGCAGACAGGCTGGAGGGCAGAGGGCAGTGGGGGCACAGAGGCTGGAGGGCAGAGGGGGCACACAGGCTGGGTGGCAGAGGGCAGTGGGGGCACAGAGGCTGGAGGGCAGAGGGCAGTGGGGGCACACAGGCTGGAGGGCAGAGGGGGTACACAGGCTGGAGGGCAGAGGGCAGTGGGGGCACACAGGCTGGAGTGGGCAGAGGGCAGTGGGGGCACACAGGCTGGAGGGCAGGAGGGGGCACACAGGCTGGAGTGCAGAGGGCAGTGGGGGCACACAGGCTGTAGGGCAGAGGGGCAGGCATGAGGCAGGGCATGGGAGGCGGCAGGGGCAGTGGGGGCACACGGTGGAGGAGAGAGGAGGGCGGGCATGGCTGCAGACTACGAGTCCCGCCCTCCCCTCAGGCTACACGGAGGAGAGGGTAGGGGGGTGGCCTCAGGAGGGGCAATGGTCCCCGCCCTCCCTCCCTCCGAGTGCTACACGGAGGGCAGCACGGGTATGGGGTGGCTGGGGCACACGGGAATGTGGCGGGCATCCCCGAACCTTCCGGTTGTAGCTACAGGTGGCATGTGCGGGGGCAAGAACCAATCGGCTACAGGGGGGACACTGGATGAGCCTGGGCGAAGACCATCACGGAAGTGGGCGTGGCCTTTTCCGGAAGTGGCCTTCGGGTTTTATATATAAGATGGGGTAAAAAATGGTAATTTGAACTTTTGTGTTTTTTTTATTTTTCATATTTTTAAAACGTTTTTGTTCGTTTTGCTGTTTTTACTAGTCCTCTTAGGGGACTTAAATCTGTGATCATCCGATTGCTTGTGCTATACAGAATAGTGCATTAGTACTGCTCTATACAGCACAAATCACAATCTCCTACGAACACCGACTCACAACCGGTGTTCACAGAAGAATCGTAATGACAGACACAGGAGTCATCAGCTGACCCTTGGTTGTCATCACATCACAGGAGCGCCAATGGTAGTAGAGAATGACGTGTCCCCCTGCTGGCATGGGTTAAATCCAGCTCTCAGAGACTGACAGTAGGATTTTCACAGGCAGATCTCCGATCCACACGCGTCTGTCAGAAGCACATATTGGCTGATTAAATCAGCCACTGACGTACAGTGAAAGATACAGGCTTGGTGTGGAAAAGAGCAAAAAAAGGTAGGGAGATGAACATGAGTGACAACATCATGAATAATTAAGGGAATTGTTATGAGAAAAATGCCCTATTGTTTAAATCAGGTTTCCATGTTACATGCAGATATGAGTGAATTTATTCGCAGTACCCTGGTCAAATACCTAGGACAGTAGTATTCCATGGCTGTTGGCCTGGCAGTTTCTTCTCTGACGCATGCAGGGGAGGAAGCAAAAGAGTATACAGACATTAAAGCCGGAGATCACAGCTGATTCTTTCTGAGATGTAAAACAAGTTTTTAAACAAGTAATTAAATGTTTTACATCAGAAAGAATCAGCTGCTATCCCAGGCTGTAATGTCTGTATACTCTTTTACTTCCTCCCCTGCCCAGGAGCTGTGGTATATCCAACCTGTTCCTGCATGGGCGGACACATTTATTAAATGGGGGCACATTTATAAGAATATCTCCGGACAGGAACATTTTTTGAACACATCCAATTTTGGAATTTATTTTTATTCTAAGATTTATTCATTAAAACGTACAATTGTTTGCATTATAACTAAAGAGATATATGAAACAATTAGACAGCATAATGCTATTCTATATTCTTTTAGATTCAGATTTCTCCATTTGCAGGTACCTACTCACCCATTTAAATTGAGGTTTTTAAACTCAGAGAGTGTCATTGACTTAGTGTAGGTTTTCAGTAAGGAGACCAAGCCTCAATATGGCTATTGTGCAGGTATAGATATGGCCATCATTATATACTAAGTTTCCCATTTTTTTCATACATCACCTTAGCTATAATGCTATTCTATATTTTTTATATTCAGATTTTCATGTCTTAGTATTTCCAAGTGGAGCTGTTTGTTTTGTTACAATATGTCACGTTCAGCATTGCGCCAGTTCACATGTTGCGTGTCAGGGACTGCTGAGTTTTTGCTTTTTTAATTTTATTATATTGTGAACCTGGTAAATAAAATGAAATTGCACTTCTATTGTAATTCTGCAATTTCTACGCACTTGGAGTTTTTCCCCCTTTTCCAGTAAATGTACACATATAGTAATATCGTAAAGTTAATGATGTCATTCAAAAGTATTATACAACTCATCCTGCAAAAAACAAGCCCTCATGTTTTTGATGAAAAATAGAAAAAGTTATGGCTCTTGGAAGAAGGGGAGGGAGAAACTAAAACAAAAAACGGAAAATTGACGGGTGGTGAAGGAGTTAATTGGAGCAAGATATATGCAATAAATGTATCTCTGGGAAACTCCTTAAACAGGCATGCCGTCTAATCAAATCTGTTTCTTTAAATTATAACTACTTTATAGTATGTATGTCTTTGTCTGTGTTATTTAGCATTGAACTCTAGCAGTTTAACATACAGCCTTTGGAGTGTTATGTACAGCCATTTGAGTGTTATATATTGTCATTTGAGTGTTATATAAAGCCATTTGAGTGTTATATACAGTCATTTGATAGTGATTTTGCTCATTTTAATCCTGTCCAGATGATCATTGATTACCATCAGCTATAATGACACTCATGTAAAATCTGTGTTTATTATAATCTTCGTTACCTTTTTTTATACTTTTCTTGTCAACTATTGGTCAGGGTCAGACTACCTTTTTATCAGATGTCACGGACATCCGCTAAAAACGTACTCTTTTTTTCAGCAGCGCATATGCGCTTTCCAGCGCATATGCTGCTGCTCAATGCTGTCCCTGGTTACCCGATGTTGCTCGTGGTAACCAGCCAGACATCCAGCTGAATAGCGGCTGCTTTTCCTCAGCGCACAGGGTTTCCCTGTCCGCTCTGCTTAAGCCAGTGATGGCGAACTCCAGGCCTCGAGTGCCGCACACAGTGCAGGTTTTCAGGATTTCCTTAGAGTTTGACAGTTGGTAATTTGATTGCCAACTGTCAAATGCAATGAAAATCCTGAAAACCAGGACTGTGAGTGGCACTCGAGGCCTGGAGTTCGCCATCACTGGCTTAAGCAGACGCAATTCAGCTGGATGTCTGGCCGGTTACCACGATCAACATCGGGTAACCAGGGACAGCATTGAGCAGCAGCATATGCGCTGCTGAAAAAAAGACTAAGTGTTTAGTGGATGTCCGTGACATTTGCTAAAAACGGTAGTCTAACCCTGGCCATTCTTTATTTTGTTCAGCTGATGGCTATCTATCCCAATTCCCTTACCCCCTTTATATACATACAGCATTCACTTGTTTTCAATGAAGAGAGGGGAGTGAGAAACCATCAGACATCTCTGGCAGCTGTGTTATCTTTGTGCAAACAAAATGATCCGGTGTTGAGTTCAAACTGTCCGATGCTCCTATGTCATCTGGTGGTGGAGAATCTGGAAGCCCAAGCATGTTAGTTGCCCAAATGCTCCTGCTGAAATTTGTGGATTTCGACAATTTTATTCAAGAGTCTATGGTTGCCTTTATGCCTATCCCGCAATATTAGCACACATAAACCATCTGACAGATTGCTTTTAAATGGCATTGGATTTCAATCTTGTTCTAATGCCTGTACCTGTGGTCTGTGTAGGAAGTATAATCAAAAAAAGTATAACATCAACTCACCGGTTACAAGTAATGGTACCTTTACACGCCGCTACGGAAGGTTAGAAACAACTGGGTGTCGGAGACAAATGTATCTTGCACCGTCAAAACAACCCGAGTTAGCGGCGTGTAATTCAGGTTGTTGCCACCCGTCACTGTCGACACCTGTTTTTCAGCAGTGCTCTAAAACAGGTTGGTTTCAACCCGATGGTAGCGGCATCTAAATGAGGTACAGGTAGGTTTTTTTGTCACCTAGTTAACTCCCTGGGGCGTGACACAGCCTCTGGGATACCGGCCCCCCTTCAGCGATCATTGGTGACAGCTCCTGCATTACGATTGGTTGTCTCTGCATAGGGCGGCATATTTAAGGAGCTGACCAGTCACACTATACAATTGCAATAGCATCATGTATTAGCCAGCCTTCCTGCGCTGGCAGGCCAATCATGATGCTATTGCATTGTCCAATCACCGTACGAGCGTCGCGTAATCCACATCTCTGGCACGCCTATGTGTTGTCCCTGCTGCCCCAGGTCCTCCCATATTACCTTCTGTAGCGGCGTGTAAATGAGACAAGGTGCTCTACAGAAGATAAGCTGCGGCACCCGGCGGTGCCTCCAGAGATGGATTAAACCTTCTGTAGAGCACTTTGTAGCGGCGTGTAAAGGCGGTATCGGGTCTGGTCTTTTCCACCCCTTACAGCATGGATTTCCATGATATAAAAAAGATTTTCCACAGGAATATCTCAATATTATATCAGGATGATTCTCTTGTAGATGTACTTCAGTCTGGGGTGAAAGTCATTACCAGAAAAGGGAAAAAAATATTGGGAGCAGCATTTCCCCAAGTATTTTTCCAGAACAATCTGAAAAAACATACACATGGCTGACTTACACAGGCATGTACAAGTGCGGTGGACATAAGTGTGGTATGTGCAGATACATAACAGCAGGCAAATCATTTGTGAATTTGGCCACTGATAATGAACATCTGATTAAATCATACATAAATTGCAATACCACACATGTGGTATATCTAGCTACATGTGTGGATTGTGCTAAATGTTATGTCGGCTGCACAACCCGCACTTTAAAGGTGAGGATTTCTGAACATCTCACTGCTGCCAACCCAAATTCTAAATACTTGAGAACAGGATTGTCTGCATTATCCAGACATTCCAGGGATATACATGCAGGCAATTTTAAGTCCCTAAAAATCATGGGAATTGAAAGAGTTTCCTCACCATACCGAAGTGGTAATTGGGAAAGGAAACTACATGAAAGAGAAAAACTATGGATTCTGCAGCTGAATACACGATCACCAATGGTCTCAATTTCAAGAATGATTTGTTTTATTTTTATTAAATAGAGCAGTGGTGATAAAATATTCATAATAAGTCATGATTCTATTGATGTATTTATTTATTTCTAAAAATATGCAACTGTTCTAATTATATTTGTATATTTGTATTTATATGAAGGTCTCTCACATTTCTATACTTAGCTGGCAATACAGGAGTTAAATTTCCAAGATGTAATAATGGTAAATGGAATACAGGTGCTATTATGACTTGTGCTTTTACTTGTATATATGTGTGTGTTTTATTGTAGTTTGATGAGCTAACGAATAAGGAGTATATATCCGAAACGCGTATAGCAGCCCCACAGGGGCATCTGAATGTTACACATTTAAGAAAATAAAAGGAAAGAACCGCAAGTGGCAGTGGATTTTATCTTTCTCATTCATTGATGGACGTCTGCCATTAATTCACTGCCTGGGAATCCTGGTGGATATAGGGTGGAGGAGCTTGACAGCCATCTTCTGGTATCGGGTACCGTTTGCAACCGTTGGAACGTGCTCGTGCACGTGAGACACCCGGTTGTTTCTAACCTTCTGTAGCGGCGTGTAAAGGTACCATAAGGATTCCAGGATGGAATAGTGTGAGGTGCACAAAACAGTCCCAAGCTGCTTCACAGGTGTAACAAGATTATCCACAGAAAAGGAAGAAAGTCCAGCACCACAATGCATAAAGAAGTTGGAGGATATTACGGTAGGCAATATTCATAATTAATCAATACGTCCAATACATAAAAACAGTCACATATGACTGTATTTTATGGATTCCAATGAAGTCAATAACTTCTTTATGCATTACGGTGCTGGACTTTCTTCCTTTTCTCTTGATAACCCTGTGGAGGAAGTGGCTCATAAGCATTCATATATTCATTGCATTGCACTCCTTGGTACTGTGTCAACCAGTCACAATGCAGTGATGTTAGAATAAGTCAGTCGGGGACTGACAATATGAATATCAATAAGTTATTAATAAGTTACATCAACGTTGTAGCATACTATACACCAACGCAAGGAGCAGCACCCATTCTGGCAACCAATAAAGGTGTACTAACCTGTGGAAATCTGGGTTTGTGAACAATTTACAAACTATAGAACAAAGAAGAAAAAGATAACACTCTAAAGGCCCAGTATATCAAGACCAGTGATTTTCTCACTGGTTTTGATAAGTGGGCATGGTTGGTGTCAACTGCTCCTTATTCATGAAAAAGGTGCACATCTCCTCATGAATCTGAAGTGTCTGACAAGTGGCGTGCACCTTTCTGTGTCTTACTCTAATAAGGGACTGAGTGAGATTTCTGGGGTACGGAATGCCACAGCTCATCATGAATTAGAGACCCCCTGTTCCGCCCCAGTTTGGCTCATTTTGTTGGACTGGATATAACTGGCATGAAAAGGCCAAAAGGCAACACATTGGCGCATCTCCAAGTTGAGCTAAAATTTTGTGACTTTTTAAGATTTCACAAAAACTTTTTCCTTGATGAATTGGGGCCTAAGTGTGGTCTAATCAAGCATTTGCTAGTAAATAAATCACCTCCGATATTTAACAAATTTGAAGTGCTGCTGTCCTTTTCTTTGAACCTAATGTTTGCAATTAGGAACTAATAATCATTACCATGAGGAATCTGCTATAGACCTTGTAGTGGTTATCCGAAAGGATTGTAGGAATCATTGGTCTGGTAAAATAAAAGAAAGCCACACACACGATAAAGAGAGCATAAATAAAGTTTTTTTCTTTCAGATTTTATTAATCAGCATCATTTCTACAACTTTTACCCAGAAGAAAATGGATAGTAAAGGAAAAAAGACAAGAGTACAGTAAATCACTATTTCACATTTAAATAAAAAGTCTATGGCACGTGATAGAACTCCACATCATAATTAGACCAGCGAAAAAGGAGAAATGTGTAAAGATTTCTGAAACTACACGAACATCAGAGAGAGAGAGGGGGACAGCTGCCCGGCTGGTACCAATCTGTCACTGGGGCTAAGGCAAATTGTAAAGAAATAAACCAACATGACCAAGTTGATGTTACACTATGGAGCAGACAGTGAGGCTACACCAAATGAAAACCTTTGAATACAGTTCATGGAAAAAACTTGTGCTTTGCTCATGCCCCATAAAATAAAAAGAAGGGGGACATTCTCATCATGTAACATGTATTTAGTAAATTAATCTTTATTATAAGATGGAAATAATGACTATTTTTGTAGATTTCCTCATTTTCTTAGATTGCAAGTAGCTATAAACATACATTTAACATTAGTGCAGAACCTTATCATTAGGACCCAAGGCGTTGATAGTTCCTTTTCATGTGGTATAGTAAGGGCACTTTACAACTTCTTATGAGCTAAACCTGTGATGCTTTGCATGAAGTTACCTGATCGGTTAATATATAGAGGCACATTAGGGTTTGACCACCTTTATGTGTCTCAGACAGGTGACCCCACCACTGATTGTCTGTCTCTGATATTATTTACATTAAACTATAAAAGACACAATCTATCGTGTCTTTTGTGAAATTAAGATACTGCACCTATGCAACATAATATTGCAAGTCGCGGGCAGAAAGGCATACATGCAAAGCTTGCAGAATACGTAGGCGCACAATCCAATACTGAAATCGTGTAAGACACAACTATTAGCAAGAGGTCAAGAGGTAATAGTACACCTAACAAATATTTGACCTCAAACTACTTACTCTTGAGATACATGGCTTTTACCGCTTCCTGTGATTGCCAGCTTCTCCAATGACAGAATGATAGGTGCCAACTATTGGCATGTATTCAAAGAGACTGCACAATTAATACAAGAAATAGCAGAAATCACATCTAAATATAAAAAAGCAGTATCTGTCTGGTGGATTCATTGTTCATCATTATTCCACCTCTTTATAGACAGCATGAGTGCCGGGCATCCACTGGGTTTAATAAGAAAAACATAGGAGGAACCCAAGGACAGCAGACAATTCATAGAAATGAAAAGATCAGGTTTCCAGGTACAATGATTCTGCTTAGCCGCATTGTAGCTAGAATCTATGTCTTATATATACAGCACAGTTTCTGTAACACTGGTTTGATCACTACTGTCGCTTTTGTTATCCAGTAATAAATTTATTAAATCTTTCCAGTTCCTGAGATATAACAATAAAGGCCTGCAATGTCAGAGTAACCTCAGTACAAACACAAATTCCGAAAAAGGTAAAGTATTTATCTTCACAGTTTTATTTCTCAGATTCCTCTTCATTTTCTACAGCCAAGAAATCTCAATATTGCGGTCTACAGGACTGTGAATATGAATAGTAGAAATCTCTATATACACTATTTACAGTATACTTATGTAGTACTATTGATATGGCAGCAGACCTTGCACTTGGTTGTATTTTCATTCTATCCAAGCAATGCTGAAATGAATTTTAGTACTTCCATGCTATAAGTCCATGTAGTTTATTCTATGTCATCCTTGTAGTTTTTCTGTATCCTTTCTTTAATAAAATGGTAATTTTGGGTTTAGTACCCCCTTCTTATTTTCAATTGTCATAATCAAATGCTAAAGTTGAGCTAAGCTGAATAATATTAAAGTAACATTGAGAAATGTTTCCATCTAACTATAGGTGTACCTATAGACCAGAGGTCCCCAACTCCTGGCCTCGAGGGCTGCCAACAGGTCATGTTTTCAGGATTTCCTAAGGGACCCCTTTACACGCTGAGACTTTCCAGCGATCCTACCAGTGATCCGACCTGGCCGGGATCGCTTGAAAGTCTCTATGCAGTCGCTGGTCAGCTGTCCAACAGGCAAACTCACCAGCGACCAATCAGCAGTGAGATCGCTGGTAACCAGGGTAAATATGGGGTTGCTAAGCAGCGCCCTCTGCTTATTTACCCATTATTACCAGCATCCTCCCGCTTACAGTCTGGGCTAAGCAGGAGGACACTGGTAACCAGGTAAACAATGGGTAACTAAGCAGAGAGTGCTGCTTAGCTACCCATATTTACCCTGGTTACCAGTGTCCAGCATCTAATGTGCGGTGCTGGGCATTGGCTGGGAGGTCGCTGATCGTTGGTCTCTTGCTGTCACACACGCCGATGCATACTGACCAGTGGGAGATCAAGGACCAAAAATGGTCCTGAACGATTTGTAGCGATCAGCGAACTCACAGCAGAGGCCAGATCGCTGATGCGTGACACACACTGGAACATCGCTGGAGAGGTTCACTATTCACATGTTAGCAAGTGTGTGGAAGTACCCTTTAGTAGCATGGGTGATAATTTAATTACCTGCACAGGAGATTATTCCAAACCCTGTGCAATACTAAGGGATTCCTGAAAAAAGATCTGTTGGCGGCCCTCGAGGACTGGAGTTGGGGACCCCTGCTATAGACTATGTATACCTTCAGATAGAATTTTTTTTTGTTTATTTCCTACATTCAAAGAAAAGTATCTGTGTAAGTAGTCCTGGAATACAAAAGGAGAACTGATTGATCTATTTTTATTATAAATTTGTCAACAAAAATTAGGGAAATGTAAATCAGGGAAAAAATAGTAGGATGTCTAATACAGACCACATAGCAGAGATAGATACAGCTGCTTATTTGAGTTAATATATAAAAGGAGGGCATAACTGCTTATAAAGGATTATTCTGTAAAGAAGAAATCAGTTTTCTGTAAAGGTCTATCTGCAAAAGAAAAAAATCATATGTCTGGAAAATCTCTACTTACAATCTGAATTTCCAACAACATACTTAACACATAGTAGGCTTGGTGTTGTTGTTTCCATCCTTATTCTCCTGCTAATCCATAACACAAAGGAATCAATCTTACAGTACATTTTTACTTACCTAATTATATCTAGTATGACATCATAGCACCTCCCATGTGTATTTAAATAACAATATCTCTGGTGTTCACATGCAGTTCACTCCCACACATTGGTATCTCCTAGCTGGGAAAGAGAAAGTCTCACACAGCTGTTATATATTGAGACAGAAGAGGGCCAATTTAGCAGACCCCAATCTTGAAATTCTTTCACAAGAATTTTTTTTCAGCTTTCCTAAGTGTATATATTGGGGATGAATTTTATATTTTAGTCTCCTTTTATAACATAAAGGAGGGGGTAACGCCTCTTTAATAAAAACTTAATTAGGAAAGGTAAATAGATTTACCTACAGAAGCAGAGCTTGATACTCATAGATCCTATTTCAAAATCTTTAGCAATTATAATACTGGTGTATTCCTATGTGGTATAACATCACTGTGACCCATCATGCTTAAGGGTCCAAGTAACTGCATCTTGTGCATCTCCTATAGTCTTTCCATGTACAGTAGGTTTCACAAACCTACAAATTACTTAATGAGGACTTGTCACAAAGTCAAAAGTATCCAGTGTTTCTTGTATTGTATTCTGACTGCTCCCTTGGGTATTCAGTTTATTTTTGATGTTGGCTTTTTTTCTAGTGTCTCTTTTTAACAAGTGGCCATAGCATACAGGGCACTGGCGGACACAGACAGAAGAGGGTCTCTGTGCAAGAGCAGTACATGGGCCCTTTACACTTAAATAAATCCCCAAAATGCACAATTCCACCTGCTTTGGAGGTAGAAATCAGCCCTTTACCTCTTGAGATTGCACCAATGATATGTCCACCCCCGATTCAGGGTAATAATGCAGAATAACCTAAAGACATTTCCTTAGAGAATATTGTGAGCCATGCCCCCATGTTATACACCAAATATTTTTTTCCATATCTCTAAAACTGTATGATGGATTTGAAAAGAATCATATAATGGTTTCTCTTGTTCTTACTAAAATTATCCACATTGCAGATTCAGACTATAGTAAAAAAAAACACAAAGGAAAATATCTGGACACAAGAAGTTAAGGAACACAGGTGAAACAAACCAGAATATGTGTTAAAGTGTAGATTCCTCAAAGTACCACTCTTTTATTCTGATGACCGCTTAACACCTCTTTGGCATTCTCCCAAACAACCTTGAATGAACAAGGTATCCCTCATCATGAGTTCATGTGTGAAATCAAAAGCCCCAGTAAGTATTTCCAAGCATCAGATTTATTGCACAGTTCTAGTTCACAACTGTTATAAGCCAGAATATATAAAGAAAATGGTAGTCCTATATTATTTTAAGACATAAAGATCAATCAATCTGGTAAATTGCTAGAACTTTGAAGTTATCCTCAAGTGCAGTAATAAATGCTAAGATGAACCTGGCTCTCATGAAGACTGTCCCAAGAAATGAAGACCAAGAAGTTCCTCTGCTGAAGAGTATAAGTTTGTCAAATTTCCCAGCCACAAAGTCACAGCCCTTCAGATAACAACCCTAACACTGTATATGCTGCACAGTCTATCAAGTAGACACATCTCAGCATCAACTGAAAAGAGGAGATTGCGAGAAGTAGGACTTTAAGTGTGAATTGCTACAAACAAGCCACCACTGAAAACCACAAACAAGGATAGATTTGTTTCGGAGAAACAGCACAAGGACCAAGCATTAGATAAGTAAAAATCTGTACTGTGGTCTGATGGGTGTAAATTTGAGATTTTTGGTACCAACCACCAAGTATTTGAAATTTGCAAAAAAGGTGAGCAAATAGTTTTACATGTGTGGCGACCAACATGAAGCATGCAGGCATGTTGGAAGGGGGGTTGCTTTGCTGGACACACTATGATATACAAGACACCCCCATCATGTTTGTCACAACATTCTGCAAAGACATACCATCCTATCTCGTTTGCACTTATTGGGACCATCATTTGTGTTTAAACAGGAAAGTGACATAAAACACACCTCCAGGCTGTGTAAAAGAGTAAAGACAAAGCAGAGCAGCAAACAAGTACTCAGCATTTCTTGAAACTCCTTCATGATTGTTGGAATGTCTTTTTAGGTGACTAACTGATGATGCTACGTGAGAGAATGCTAAAGGGATGTAAACTAGTCATCAGAGAAAAAGGAGGTTACTTTAAGGAATGCAAGGTTTAACGCATAATCTAGTATATTTTACACATTTCTTTATTCCTTGCTATGTTTTCCTTAATGATTTTTCTTCCTTTATTATGAATCTGCAATGTGCATAGTCCTATAAGAATAAGGAAAACCAATGCATGAACAGGCAACTCCAAATGTTTGTCTGCAGCTGTATATTTTCATACGGGACTTTATAATATTGTTCACAACAAATAGTATCAGTGTAGAATTGTAGCTATACTATCTCAAGAGTAATATAAATTATGAGGAGGATATGAAGTACCGTATATACTCGTGTATAAGCCGACCCGTGTATAAGCCGACCCCCCTACTTTTGCCCCCAAAACCTGGGAAAACCTATTGACTCGTGTATAAGCCGAGGGTGGACCCCAGCACAGGTATACAGCCCCCAGCAGTGTGGTATATAGGCCCCCCCAGTGGTAGTATACAGCAGCCTCCCCAGTGGTATGCAGGCCCCAGCAGTATATACAGCAGCCCCAGTGGTATACAGCAGCCCTTAGGTAGTACACAGCAGCCCCAGGGGTATACACAGCAGCCCCAGGGGTATACACAGCAGCCCCAGGGGTATACACAGCAGCCCCAGGGGTATACACAGCAGCCCCAGGGGTATACACAGCAGCCCCAGGGGTGTACACAGCAGCCCCAGGGGTGTATACAGCAGCCCCAGGGGTGTACACAGCAGCCCCAGGGGTGTACACAGCAGCCCCAGGGGTATACACAGCAGCCCCAGGTGTGTACACAGCAGCCCCAGGGGTATACACAGCAGCCCCAGGGGTGTGCACAGCAGCCCCAGGGGTATATACAGCAGCCCCAGAGGTATATACAGCAGCCCCAGGGGTTATACACAGCAGCCCCAGGGGTAGTACACAGCAGCCCCAGGGGTATATACAGCAGCCCCAGGGGTGTACACAGCAGCCCCAGGGGTAGTACACAGCAGCCCCAGGGGTATATCAGCAGCCCCAGGGGTGTACACAGCAGCCCCAGGGGTAGTACACAGCAGCCCCAGGGGTATATACAGCCCCAGGGGTAGTACACAGCAGCCCCAGGGGTATATACAGCCCCAGGGGTAGTACACAGCAGCCCCAGGGGTAGTACACAGCAGCCCCAGGGGTAGTACACAGCAGCCCCAGGGGTAGTACACAGCAGCCCCAGGGGTATACACAGCAGCCCTAGGGGTAGTACACAGCAGCCCCAGGGGTATATACAGCAGCCCCAGGGGTGTACACAGCAGCCCCAGGGGTAGTACACAGCAGCCCCAGGGGTATATACAGCAGCCCCAGGGGTGTACACAGCAGCCCCGGGGGTAGTACACAGCAGCCCCAGTGGTAGTATACAGCAGCCCCAGGGGTATATACAGCAGCCCCAGGGGTAGTATACAGCAGCCCCAGGCCCCCCTCACTGTTTGGCGCCCCCACCTCAGGATGGCCCCCCCCCGCACGCAGCGCTGCGCTCATACATTACCAGCCTGTCAGCTGTCATCCTCCGGTGGCGGATCGCGGCTCCCGGCTCCGGCTTCCATCTTCATCTGTGTCTTCCTGCTTTGTGACCGGGGCTCATCGCGATGACGTCATCGCGACGCCGGCCGGTCATGTGACATGCAGGAAGACACAGATGAAGATGGAAGCCGGAGCCGGGAGCCGCGATCCGCCACCGGAGGATGACAGCTGACAGGCTGGTAATGTATGAGCGCAGCGCTGAGTGCGGGGGGGGCCATCCTGAGGTGGGGGCGCCAAACAGTGAGGGGGTCCCGTATATACTCGCGTATAAGCCGAGGGGAGACTTTTCAGCCCAATTTTTGGGCTGAAAAACTCGGCTTATACACGAGTATATACGGTATATGAGCAATGTAATATTATTACATACAAGAAACTTTGTGAACTTTTGTTTTGTTGATTGTTTTGTTAAAAAAAAACAGTAAAAGACTATTAAGTTCTTAAATTGCTTTAGTTAGCATGAAAATAAGCAAGCTTGCAATTGACTTGCTTTTTCTATCTGCTGCAATTCTCCTGCATAACAGCTTTTATCATTTATAATGTACAGCCCATTTTAATGGAGATTGACCTCAAGACCCTGGTAAAAGTGTGCAGTAGTTATATTCCAGGAGAGAGGTTAAAGGGTTGGTCCGAAAGCAAATGTAAATTTCATTTTACATCCCTATCTATTTGGTACTATTGAATTTAAGCTATTTTCTAATATACTTGTGTTAAAAAATCCCTACTGTTTCCTAACTAAACTAAGCTTTATTCTATTTTTTTTTCTATTGCCTGTCTGTAGATGATCGTTTGAGAACCCCAGTGCATGCTGAAATTCTCAAATGAAGTGTCATCAAGGGGCAGAGTCTGTGGCAGTGACCTCTGCCCCCTCTCTGAAACAAAGCGTCATGGTCTGTACCTGCTTTCCCTCCTCTGTCCCTCCATGCACTGTGCACAGATAAGATCTGTAATTGGCTCCAAACAGTAATAGTCATAGTGATGTCTAT
Organism: Allobates femoralis; assembly: GCA_033576535.1. Lineage (NCBI taxonomy): Eukaryota > Metazoa > Chordata > Amphibia > Anura > Aromobatidae > Allobates > Allobates femoralis. The sequence continues at coordinate 432,940,423 of JARQOC010000004.1, read as the reverse complement.
ACCTGACATGCTGGAGACCATTGATGTCTCTAGTGAGAGCAGCACTGTTCTCCTACAGGCGAGTACACACACTGATCTCTGATTATTACTGTTCTGAGCTGATAACAGAGCTTGGCTATGTACAGTGCAGATTGCACAGTGTAGGGGGGGACAGAGCAGGAAGGGACACAAAGGAATAGACCATCACCTGAAATAAGCATCAGTGACAATGCTTCATTTCAGAGAGGGGACAGAGGCTCCACAGACTTTGCCCGTTAATGACACTTCATTTGAGTATCCCAGCATGCACTAGGATTGTCATCAGACAGGAAGTACTGTAAAAAGAAAATTAGAATAGCACTTAGATAGTTTAGTTGGGAATGGTATGGAATTTTTAATTCAGTATGTTAGAAAATAGTTTAGATTATAGTATCAAATAGATAAGGATGTAAAACCAAATGTTCTTTTGCTTTTGGACCACCCCTTTAACTCTTAACATCCCTATCAGCGCTCTCCAGCCTATTGATTTATATACAGCAGTTAGGTTTTCACCCATCTCCATCTCACTCATCTTCTGAAGAGATAAAGTAATAAAATCACTCCCTCACTTGCAGCTTTCAGAGTAGGTTTCCTAATCTCAGCTCTTGTGCACTTGTTCAAATGATTTGTAATCTCTATGTGTAAATATAGCGATAAGTGTTGACTCCAAAACAAACCACTGATAGCTGAATGTGTTCCAGCAGAAATTGTGCTGAGCGTTCTAGTTTTACTAAAACCCATATTACTATTTACCAGAGCTGTCACTAAAAGAGGAGTGCCCATCCTGCCAGAAATCAGGAAGGGAGGAGATGGTAGAGGGGCTTCTCCTGAGTCAACTAAGCAATACCCCTTTAACCATTTTTAGACACCACATTGTTACCTCTGAGTTAATAGATATGCAGACAGCACAGCGCTGATGGTAATATTTTCAGGTGCATTCTTATGAAATTATTATGTAACTAGATGGAGGCCTGATGCTATCACATTGAGAGGCTAGTGATGTCATGATAGGGAGAGGCTTTATGGCACTGGTGGCCATTTCTCCCCGCTTTGCACTTTCTCTCTTCCCCCTACACTCTCCGCTTTCTCGCTCTGTCTCTCTCCCCTCATGTGATCTTTCCTTTGAGCTGTCTTTCTCTTGTGCACTCTCCCTTCTTGTGCTCTCTCCTTTGAGTTGTCTCCCTATGTGCGCTCTCTGCCCTTGTGTGCTGTCTCTCACCTCTGTCTGCTCTCTTTCCCCCCTCATGTGCTCTGTCCATTGAACTGTCTTCCCGCTCTGTGTAATATATGTAAATAAATGTATTTTTTAATTTAAAAACCTGTTTCTGTGTTTCCTGGTAAAAAAAACATTCTAGGCCCCCCATGCTGAAAATTGCAGCCAGCCGCCGCCCCAGAATTGGTGCCTCCATGAGAGACACCAAAACTGGCAGTTACCCCGCTCATCCAGCTGCCGTGTAGCGGTGGCAGACTGGGCAATAAAGAGTCAGCTTTTTTGACAACTGACATCAAGCCCTATTACTAATGTCAGCCGTCAGTATGACAGGTGGCCATTAGCAATACTTTCAGTAAATAGAAAATAAAAAAACAACACAGAGAGAAATCCTTTATTACATACAAAATAGACATAGAAACCTTGTTATCCACTTTGTTAGCTCCCACCAGCTGCATGAGTTAGTGTGCATAAGTGTGTGAATATGTGTGTTTCCAACATGTCATGTGACCCGCCGTTTGTGTGTATCTATGTATACAGTGCTGTGCAAAATAATTGGGATAGAGCATTTTTTAAGTAAAATCGTAAGTTGGTTACCAGTCAGTGATTCAATCCAGTTTTAACTGCTTTGAACAGGTGTGATTGTACAACCTTGAGTAACAAAATGTGGTTTGACTGGTTTTAGTCAGAAAATAACAGCTAGCTGCCCCCTCAGCTTCAGTTGAGAGCTTGTTTCTGTGAGTAGTGGTTTAGTGTACTTTTTCTCTCAGTGTGATTCATGCCTGTAAAAATGGATGTTACTCCACAGAAGAGGTCTAGGATTATTACTCTTAATGAACATACAAGTCTGACTGTAAGAGAAATCGCTTCCACCGTTGGTATTGGAAAATCTACCGTTTCAAGAATAATTCGCACACATAATGAAACTGGATCGTTTTCTCCAAAACAAAAAGGGAAATGTGGAAAAAAAAGGAAAACGACACCAAGAACTGATAAAACACTTATCAGAAATAGTAAAATTAATGCAACAAAAACAAAGACTTGCTTTGTCCCAATTAATTTGGACAGCACTGTATATGTGTGAATATACATGTGTGTGTATATATGTGTTGACCCGCTGCATCACGTGACCCACCATGTGTGTGTATACGTGTGTGTTTATGTGTGTGTGTCCCTGCTGCCATGTGACCTGACTCGTGTGTGTATGTGTGTATATGTGGATTGCTGCATCCTGTGACCCACTGCGTGTGTATATGTGTGAATATGTGTATACCACTACTGCATCACGTGCGCCACCACATGGGTTTTGTGTGTGTGTGTCTCCACCTCGTCATGTGGCCTGCAGCGTGTTTATATGTGTGTGTATGAGTGTGTGCATGTATATATGGATCCACTGCATCATGTGAGTCGCCGAGTGTGTATATATGTGTGTGTATAATGTGTGTCTGTATGTGTGTATATGTGTATGTCCCCACCGTGTCACGTGACTCGCCACTTGTGTATGTGTGTTTATACATATGTATGTGTATGTGGAACCACTATGTCACGTCCCTCACCGTGTGTGTGTATATATACACAGTGTGTGTGTGTGTATAATGTGTGCATGTGTGTATGTCCCTGCCATGTCACATGACCCGCTGCGTGTTGGTATATGTGCGTGTATACTGAATATGTGTACATGTGTGTGACGTAACCCGCAGTGTGTGTATTTGTGTGTGTATATGTGTATGATGTGACCCACTGCGTCACGAAACCCACTTCGTGTGTATCTGTATACGTGTATGTGTGTATATGTGTATCATGTGACCCGCCGCATGTGTGTACAGTCAATGAAAACCCAAAGGTCATTATCTCAGAAAATTAAAGTAGGAAGGATGAAGGATTAAAGGGAACCTGTCAGCTGTTTTAGCCCTTCTAACTTATCCCTACCTGTCCCTGCAGCCACATATTACTGTCCTAACCATCTCTCTCTGACCAATCTTGCATTTATAACAGTGGAACTGAACACTTTTTAAACTTACAAAATCTCTGACGATGGGGCGTTCCTGACGGGTAGGCGGTGTCTCCAGGGCCACGCTCCCTCCGCCTCACTGTTCTAATTTCACCCTGATGGATGGCATCTTTCCTTCAGGACCGATGTCCTGATTTAAATCTCTAGGCCCGTACTTCCTGGTGTATGACGCGATGCTGGGCGCCGCATCATGCCGCGTCATACCCGGGCATGCGCAGTGCGCCGAGTGTGGAACGCCCAGGCCGCCTTTAACATGCGATCTACGCATGCGCTGAAGGCAGCCTTGTGTTGGCGCAAGGTTGCCAGTTAACGATCCTCAAGCTTTGCACACCCGGTGCACTGCGCATGCCTGGGTATGATGCCGCGTGACGCGGCGGCCGGCATCCGCGTAATAAGCCAGGAAGTGCAGGGCGTGAGATTTAAATCAGGACATCGGTCCTGAAGGAATGATGCCGCCCATCAGGGTGTAATTAGAGCAGTGAGGCGGGGTGAGCGTGGCCCTGGAGACACCGCCTACCCATCAGGAACGCCCCATCGTCAGAGATTTTGTAAGTTTAAAAAGTGTTCTGTTCAACTGTTATAAATGCAAGATTGGTCAGAGAGGGATGGTTAAGACAGTAGTATGTGGCTGCAGGGACAGGTAGGGATAAGTTAGAAGGGCTAAAACAGCTGACAGGTTGCCTTTAAAAACCATGCTGCCTTATTTCACAAGATATCAAAGGATGAATATAATATTGATTTATTGGTCAACGTGTTTCAGAGCTCCCAGAAGTGCCCTGAAATATGGCAATATTAGGCCCCTTTCACGTCAGCGGTTTTTTCAAACCGCGGCAGATGCGGTGAAAAAAAACGCATCTGCCGCGATTACCGCATACCGGCTGCACTTGCGGCACGGTTGCGGCGCGGTTGCAGCAAGCCCCATACAATGTATATGCGGGCTTGCGGCAGGTGACCGCGGGTTTTTTCGCGGCCGCACCTGCCGCAAGTGCCAAAACCGCACTTGCCGCACCTGCCGCAAGCCCGCCTATACATTGTATGGGGCTTGCCGCAACCGCGCCACAACCGTGCCGCAAGTGCAGCCGGTATGCGGTAATCGCGGCAGATGCGGTTTTTTTCACCGCATCTGCCACGGTTTGAAAAAAACGCTGATGTGAAAGGGGCCTTAGATAGATTTTTGATAATATTCTAATTTATTGAGATGCACTATTATATATATATGTGGGTGACGTGACCCGCAGTGTGTGTATATGTGTATGATGTGACCCGCTGAATCACGTGACCTGCTGCGTGTGTATGTCTATACGTGTGTATATTTGCGTGATGTGATCTGCCACATTTGTATGTTTATATATTTGTGTATACGTATATATGTGTGTGTGTATGTGTATGACGTAACCCACCGTGTGTGTGTATATGAGAGTGTGAATATATATACTAGTGCATCTCAATGAATTAGAATATCATAAATAAGTTAATTTATTTCAGTAATGCAATACATAAAGTGAAAGACATATATTAGAGTCATTACAAACTGGGTGATCTATTTCAAGTGTTTGTTTCTGTAAATGTTGATGTTCATGGCTCACAGCCAATTAAACCGCAAAGGTCATTATTTCAGAAAGTTAAAGTAGGGAGGATGAAGGCTTAAAAACCACGCTGCCATATTCCACGAGACATCAAAGGGTTAATATAATATTCATTTATTAGTCAACGCGTTTCAGGGCTCCCAGAAACGCCCTGAAATATGTCAATATTAGAAAGTTTTTTGACAATATTCTAATTAATTGAGATGCACTAGTATGTATGTATGTGGGTGACGTGATCTGCAGTGCGTGTATATGTGTATGACGTGACCCATTGAATGTGTATGTGTATACATGTATATGTGTGTGAATCTGTATATAGTGATCTGCCGCATATATATATATGTATACATGTGTGTAAATGTATATATGTGTGTGTGTGTATGTGTATGACATGACTCTCTGCATGTGTGCATATGTATGTGTGTGTATATATATGTGTGTATGTGTATGACGTGACCCACTGCATGTGTATATGTGTGTGTGTATATATATATATATATATATATATATATATATATATATACACATGCGTGTATATATGTGTTGACCCGATACATGTGTATGTGTGTGTGTCCCCGCTGATTGTGTGTATACATGTGTATATGTGTGTGTTTATACGTGGACCTGATGCATCATGTAACCCACCATGTGTGCATGTATATATTTGTGTATATATGTGTATCATGTGGCCTGCCGTGTGTCTATATGTGTAGATATGTGTTTATGTAAATGTGTATATGTACTGTATGTGTGTGTATATATGGACTCACTGCATCACATGGTCCACCACATGTATGTATATGTGTCTGCATATACCGTATGTGTGTATATATATAATGTCTGTGTATCTATGTGTGTCCCCACTGTGTCACGTGACCTGCCGTGCATGTATGTATATATGTATGTATATATGCATGTGTATGTGTATGACATGACCCACCACATGTGTATCTGTGTGTGTGTATTTGTGTGACATGACCTGCTGTGTGTGTGTTTGTGTATATATGAGTCTGTATATATATGTATGTGCATGTGGTGACCCGCCGTGTCATGTGACATGGCGTGTCACGTCACACACAGACACATATACACACATATATAAAGATACATACATACATATACATACATATATATGTATATATATATACACACACATACATATACAAACATGCACGCACACACATTGGTCTCTCCCCGCCACTCCGTATTACCGCTGCAGGCTGAAGGACCTGAGTTACCACTGCAGGCTGAAGGGCATGTGTGATGCACTGGGGTCACGTGACTGAGTGGCGGGGAAAGGGGGAAAACCAATCAGCAGGAGAGGGGGAGACCGAGTTACAGGGAGACTGGGCAGCGGGGGGGAGACCATTTGGACAGCTGGGAGCATGCACCAGACTGCAGTTGGTAGAGGCAGGGGGCATGCAGCGGGGGAGTGTCGGCCTGCTGAAGTGCGGAATTGGTAGCAGCGATCGCCATATTGGGAGACCCATCGCTGGGGTGTTGCAGTATGGTGTTTGGTGTATTTCTGGCCATCCCAGTGGATTGTAGGATTCGGCCTCATCCCAACGGACGTCAGTGATGGACAACATAAGGCAATTATATATAGAGATTTATTTATTTATTTATTTAGAGGGGTAATGTTTCTACATGTGAAGAGCACCAGGTTGGCATAGGGAGACTCATAAAACATGTAATGCTCATATATGAATTTAAGTAAGCAAATAACCTCTTCTGGGAAGAAGAGAACTGGTGCTCTCCACAAGGAGAAACCTTATTCTTTAAATTCCCAGAGGCCTCTCACCCAGCCAAAATCAGATGCCCTACATTGAAGGGTTGGTTCGCAAACAAACTGAAACGCATGTCTGAAAATGGAGGTTCCCTTTGGCTTCTTATCCTAAATCATATGGCTGATATTGACATTAAGGATGGCTGCGTCTCGTAGGTGACACTAGAGTTCTTATCCTCTTCCTCTTGGCAGAGGCAATTTGCAAACATAGTGTATATTCAGTTTATTAATATCTATGGCAGGTATCAAGTGGGCATTCATGTTTTGTAAAAAATAATAAGAGAAAAAAGGAGTACATTCGAAAGTGACCTACAAACTTCCACTTTTGGCAGTGCAACTTAGTTTAACTCAATGGAACTACCGTATATACTCGCGTATAAGCCGACTTTTTCAGCCCAAAATTTGGGCTAAAAAGTCCCCCCTCGGCTTATACGCGAGTATATGTATATATATACAGCCGCAGCCCCGGAGGTATACAGGCCCCCCCCATCAAGCTCCAGGGCCCCCCCCTTGAGCAGCGTCCTGTAAAGGAATATCATACTTACCAGTCTCCTGTCGCGCCGTCCGCAGCTGCCGACACGCGATCCCGGGCTTCATTCAGTGAGAGGTGAGTTCAGTGAGAAGACCTGTGGTGACGTCAGAGGGGGGGCGTTCCCGGGGCGTTCCCAGCGCTGATTGGCTGTTCGCGGTCATGTGATATGTATCACATGACCGCGAGTGCCCGGGAACGCCCCTCTGACATCACCACAGGTCCTGTCAGAAGAGACCTCACTTGGAACTGGGGATCGCACAGCGGCAGAAGGCGTCGGACAGGTGAAGTATTGATTCTTTTTTATTTTTCAGACCTCAAGGGGGGGGCCTGGAGCTTGATGGGGGGGGCCTGTATACCTCCGGGGCTGCGGCTGTATACAGCCCTGGGGCTTCTGCTGTATACAGCCCTGGGGCTGCGGCTGTATACAGCCCTGGGGCTGCGGCTGTATACAGCCCTGGGGCTTCTGCTGTATACAGCCCTGGGGCTTCTGCTGTATACAGCCCTGGGGCTGCTGCTGTATACAGCCCTGGGGCTGCTGCTGTATACAGCCCTGGGGCTTCTGCTGTATACAGCCCTGGGGCTTCTGCTGTATACAGCCCTGGGGCTGCTGCTGTATACAGCCCTGGGGCTTCTGCTGTATACAGCCCTGGGGCTGCGGCTGTATACGGCCCTGGGGCTTCTGCTGTATACGGCCCTGGGGCTTCTGCTGTATACGGCCCTGGGGCTTCTGCTGTATACAGCCCTGGGGCTTCTGCTGTATACAGCCCTGGGGCTTCTGCTGTATACAGCCCTGGGGCTGCTGCTGTATACAGCACTGGGGCTGCTGTATACTACCTAAGGGCTGCTGTATACTACCACTGGGGCTGCTGTATACACCACTAGGGCTGCTGTATATACCTCTGGGGCTGCATATACCTCTGGGGCTGCATATACCTCTGGGGCTGCATATACCTCTGGGGCTGCATATACCCCTGGGGCTGCATATGGGGCTGCATATACATATGGGGCTGCATATACATATGGGGCTACATATGGGGCTGCATATACCTCTGGGGCTGCATATGGGGCTGCATATACCTCTGGGGCTGCATATGGGGCTGCATATACCTCTGGGGCTGCATATGGGGCTGCATACACCTCTGGGGCTGCATATGGGGCTGCATATACCTCTGGGGCTGCATATACCTCTGGGGCTGTATATACCTCTGGGGCTGCTGTATACTACCACTGGGGCTGCTGCTGTATACTACCACTGGGGAGGCTGCTGTATACCTCACTGCTGGGGGTTGTATACCTGTGCTGGAGTCCACCCTCGGCTTATACGCGAGTCAATAAGTTTTCCCAGTTTTTGGGGGCAAAAGTAGGGGGGTCGGCTTATACACGGGTCGGCTTATACACGAGTATATACGGTATTTATTTATTTATTAGATTATTTCAGAAATTCTGTAATATAAGAGATACAACTCTATGTTCCTATGTTGTTTTTTTACAAGATCTGCTTGACATATACATGAAATTGGCTTCTGACAGATCTATTTCATTTTACCGAGGAAGTGAAGCTTTGGTCCAGACATTGTGATCCATTGTCATCCAAAATTAAAAAAATAAACTTTAATGCATATGTCATAATTTCACCAGCATTTCACACATTACAGATCTGTAAAACTGGTCAAGGTATCTGTTTATACACGTCAGAGCTATGCAGACTTTAGAGTAAATCTACTGCATACAGTAATGATCAACAGTCTGCTTTCCTGATCTACATGTCTCACACCGGTAACTTTTTGTTCACTTAAAATTAGAGCTCTGGTGGCAGATTCTTGGGGAGATCTATGTCCGGCCCATAGATCTTAATGGCTAATTAGAATATTAAGAAAAATGTGACTTTCGTGGGATGACATCGAATCACATATATCAAGGTATTATCTATGAAACATTCTATGACCTACATGCCATTTGTAGATCGGTTTGAGGGCTTGATCCTACTGACAGACTCTCTTTAAAATAATGTAAACATAAAACTCCTTAAAATGTATTTATATACCCATACCAAAACTGCACTGTGTGAACGTAGCCCTATGTAAATTCTTACTAATCAGTCAAATGAAGTAGACGCTTTATTAAAAGTACAAAAAAAATTTCCACTGTAAAATTCAATTGAATTAGAAATTTGCTACCCTACATGAACTTTTATAAATTCACTCCTTTGCCGCCGCCCCCCACCGTGCATTTAAAAAATCTAACTTTACTGTCCTTATTTCCAGGTTAAACTAAATAATCACAGGACTGGGAGATCATATATATAAGGTTTCATGATTCAGGCCACCGTGTCCCATATATTATGGTCTAGTGTCAGATCGGAAGTGATGTCATTAGGAAGAAGAAGCTGCCATCATGTTACACTGTATGTATCACATGCAGTCACAGTCTTTCTTTCTTCTTGTAGACTATTAAACGTCATGAATCATCTAGTCTCTAGTCAGGCATGAGGAGACAAAAGCAGGGAGTTTCGAAATTAACAAATAAATATAAAAAAATCTGTATACGTGCATAATATAAACAGTAGCAATTTTAAATTACAATGGTAAAAAAGCAAAATGTATTTTAATGATGGTGTTTCCAATGTATTCTCTAGAAATATATCTGCATGTAAACTATTTTTAAAGCATTTGCATAAAAGCAGACATATTTGTTCTGAATAGAACCTTCACAATATACACAGCTATGGTTACTTGCAAAAGCTGATTGCCATGGCAACAAGGAAAAAAGGAGCAGAAATTACGAGCATATGTTTTAAATGGCGAATTTTAAAACCAGGGAGAATGCCTGAAGCAAGCGCCCTTATAACATTAACACATTGTATTTTGCGTTTTATGGTACATGCACAACTAAATTGGACATATGACATGTAGACAAAAGGTCACTTACTAATACTCTAGGGTGGTCTTAAAGGGGTTGTCCAGTCAAAGCAAGTCCAGTGAAAACAAAGGATAGGTGATAACTCATTGATCAGTGGAGGTCCTACTGCTGAGTCCTGAACTGATCGAAAGAACAAGGAATTTTTTCTCTCTGACGGGGCACTTTGTATTCTTTATCGCCCACCATTACATACTATGAGGATGCTGGAAAAAGCTAAGCCCAGGGCTCGGCAGACCCATAAAGAATAAATGGAGCAACTATCACGCATGTACACTGCAACTCCATTCTAATAGGATAAGGTTGCCCTGCTCTGATGATTAGTGTGGGTCTCGGGCAGTGATGTAGCTTGAAGCTCATGGGCCCCAATCCAACAGCTCCAAAGGGGCCCCCAATTATTGCAAATATTTAATAGCATTAGTCTTTTTCTATAGGCCAAAAGAACTTTTGGGGCCCCCTTGGCTCCAGGGCCTGGGTGCGATTGCAACCCCTATATCTATTGTGCAACTGAAGAAAAAGGCAGCACTCACCGGTTTGCGCAGGGTGGTCTTTTTATCCAGGTTTTCAAGGATAGACAGGGTGCAGGGAGGTACCGCATGGACCTATGTCCTATATCTATTGTAGTTACACCCCGATCTCAGGGACAGGACCCCCACCGATCAAGTTATTACCTATCCTGTTGTTAGGAAACAACTTATTTCACAGGATAAGCCTTCAAATAGGACTTAATTACTCAAAAGCTTTTAGAATACAAGTATTCTGTCTGTGCTTTACCCAGGTATGATGTAAGTCCAATCACTAATCCTTATTAAGAGATAAAACTGGCATTGTGCTTATCAACCAATCGGAGCTCTTCTTTTATTGCTTACAGGGAATCTTTCAGCAGGGTCCAATTACAAACTAATTACTGATATGCACAGGAGACTGTAGATCTGAAGCCTCTGTCACTCCAGTTCTATCCTAGTACCGCCTTTTCCTGCTTCACTGATGTCTTCTTTGTCTAGAGTCCACTGAGGCCATCATTCAAGCAAAAGGAGGCAATGCTGCAGGAGGAAAAGAGCTGCAGTGATGGAGGCTTCAGATCTACAGCCTCATTTGCATCATAGTTCAAACACTGATTTCTCAGTTACAAAGGAATGGACTGGTCATGTAAAGGTATTGCTGGACTTATCTTTGAAAGAGAAACATACGCATATAAATGTTTGAGGTGTGAAATCCTGCTGAGAGTTTCCCTTTAAGGGGTACTTCACACACTGCAACATCGCTAGCGATGTCGCTGATATGTCACAGGTTTTGTGACGAAACAGCGACCTCTCCAGCGATGTCACACTGTGTGACACATAGCAGCGATCAGGCCTCTGCTGTGAGGTCGCTGATAGATGTACATCATTCAGGACTATTTTGTGGTCCTTGAACTCCCGCTGGTCAGCATGCATCGCTGCGTGTGACAGCGAGAGACCAACGACCAGCGACCTCACACCCAGTGCCCAGCGCCACACATTAGTGCCCAGCCTGTAAGCGGGAGGACGCTAGCAACCATGTGCTGCTTAGTTACCCGGTGTTTACTTTGATTACAAGCGATGTCGCCGCTGACTGGTCGCTGGTGAGTCTGCCTATTTGACAGCTCACTAGCAACTGAGACTTTCCAGCAATCCCGGCCAGGTCGGATCGCTGGTGGGATTGCTGGAAAGTCTCAGTGTGTAAAGGGGCCCTAAGAATGAGTTGAATTCTGATGTTTGCTTTACTAAATAATTGTATTGATTAAGTACATTGTGAATTTTCTTGGCTATTCCTTCTGGAAATGTATTAATAAATTGTAACCTAAATATTTCCATTTGGAGGTTTGTCCCTTCACAGTCGGACACAATCCTATAAGTGTTGGAAATGTTATATTTTATTAGGACAATCCCAATGAGAATAGTAACAGCCACTAGTCAACTTATTTATGAGCTTCTCTTAGTAATAACAGATGAGTTCTAAGAAAAATAAGTCCATAATTTATTGTATGGAACACTGAGCCAATGTGCAACAATTGTGTCCAATTGTGCTATCAGGACACCTCCTCAAACAATTAGTTAAACACTAGGGGAACCCAGGCAGACATTTGTTGCCTATTTCTTGAGTGATGGCTGATTGGCTGTACATATATTCACACTATCCCAAGTAATCCATTATATATATCATTATAAAAATAACATTTAGACATTTACAATTGACAGGGTGTGGACTTTTTTAGACAGACACATCAACAGTAATAAATATACATTTTCCAGGTATATAAAAACAGACATATAAAAACATCATACCCCTTCGCAGAAGAGCTTCAGAGCAAGGTTGTATGTTACAGGGTGAGATCTATACGTTCCTCATGAGCTCACAAAATTACAGATTTGTATATCCCTGTATGGGAAAAAAAACACTACAGCACCTATTTACATGTATTTATCCACAAATATTCCCAGATGGGCTATATGTTGTAAGTACTAAATGTATATGCAGATAGCTTTACCAACCATATTCATGCATATAATATATCCGAATCTCATTTTGCCCACCAAAATTCATCAATGGAAACATAAAAGTGCAAGGGTGTAGAAATGAATGGACCAAGGGAGCTCCCTCACAGTGGAAGCAGGCACGATAACATCAGGAATGGGTGAGCAATAACATTGCTTTCAGCCCTAGAGCCCATGTACAGTTTATAGTAGGACCTATGTAATCTCCCTGGGTCCATTAGTTTCAACTTTGCTCTGAAACTCTGAAAGGGATATGATGTTTTTATATGTCTGTATTTCTACACCTGCACATGTACAGTATATTTATTACTATTGATGTGTCGTCTAAAAAAGTCCACACCCCATCATTTTTGAATATCTAAATGTTCTTTTTATAATGATATAATAAAGACTGGAATTTTTATGACTACTTGGGGTCATGTGAATATATGTACAGCCATCACTCAAGAAATGGGCAAAAAAACTCCATCTAGGCTCCCCTGGTGTGCAACCAATTTATTTTATGGGAAATACTAGCAGTATTTAGTAAGACAGACATCAAAAAATAGTTTACAGAACCTTTGCAAATTACTGTTGATTATAATTTTGATTGGTTGCTTTGGGCATCCCATGCCAGGTTTCCATTTTCAACACTTGACAATGAAGCAGAAGCATTTGCCTGAGACATTTTTCTGTTCACAATAACTAAGTATCTCTTTGAATTCAAGCCACCTGACAATAAGTTATATCTTCCTTTTAAATTTTAGAACAATATTTCTGACCAAGTCCTATCATTATAAGAAAACAAAGATGATCCAGAATTAGCCCATACAATCAGATATTGTAGCAATTAGCATCATAATCATCACTGACACCATGTGTAGCGCACAGTCACCTCTACAACTTTCTACTCAAGCACACTTGCTAAATGTTCTGTCAGTGGGCAGAGAACATACTGAAGGTATTAGAGCAGAAAAATGCAATGTTACATGGCATAACACTTTACCTTGCCCTTGTAATGTCTTATCATAAAAAAAGATATTTCGACATTAGAACAGGACATTTACCTGTTCAATAAAATAAAATTGTAGTAAACGTAAATCCAACTGCTGAGCTCTTAAGACAAGAACTTTCACGTGAAGAATCTAATTTTTCTTTGCGACCATACTCATTTTCAACCAATAATTTTGTATCAGTTTCAGAATAAATCATTTTTTGTATCTTTCTTTCAAGGGTTTAAATGGCTTATTTCTTCTAGGTTCATTCGGCAGTTGATCCACCACGAGAGCAACAACGTGATCTTCTTCGAAAAAAGGTGCGGAAAGCACTAGGTTGTCTTTTTTTGCTCTCATTCTTTTCTACAACACCTCGAATAGAACTACCTCTCACTGTATTTTGAGGAGTCATCACCTTCTGTCTGCCATGCTCCTCAATCTGCTTCTCCAGGTGCTTCTGTATGGCCATCCCCAAAACTTCAACTTCCATTGAAGCACCATATACTTCCCATGTCATACCTTTCTCATCCCAGCTGACCTCTCGAACAGGTTCTGGGTGATCTGCTTTGGCTTCTTTTACTTTGACCTCAGGATAGGAAGCCTGTGGCGATTTTCCTTTGGGAGTCATTGGGTCAGTTGCAATAGATCTTGTTTCTACTGGAAAGGACACTTGCATCTCTGCATCCTTTGTCTCAGCCTTTTCATGCATGTGTGAACATGTTGTGCAGGCCTGATTGGCATCCTCTGTGTTGAACATAAAAGAACATGATCCTTGCAGTGGTACCATTGGACTAATAGCTATTGAAGTACACTGTACTGTAGAATCAACTTGGATCCCTACATCATGATAAAGGGGTGTTGGTTTTTGTAATGTGTCTGGAATGGCACTTATGCTGCAAGCATCTAGCTTTTGTGTCTGGTCATGGTACAAGGCAGTTTTCTCCCCTTGGAAAGGAAAAGATGATGATTCCTGTGAAATAATAATGGGGCTCACAGCTACTGACACATATTCCACTTTCTTATCATCCTCATTAGGAGGTGTCAGCTCAATAGAACATGTCTTAGACAGTCCATCTACAAAGTTTGAGTTCTTCTTTTCATCAGATTGGAAAGAAAAAGAAACTCCATCTGGGGGTATAATAGGACTAACTGCCACTGACTTATATTCTACTCTGGTACTAGGACCTGGCTCATCATCAGGAGGAGTGAGCTCAAAGGAATACGTTTTGGGAAGGTTATCTGTAGTTTTAATATTGACATCTTTATTTGGCTCTGCAGCATAATTTTCTGCCAGGAATGTGAAAGATGATGATCCACCAGGAAGCACAATCGGACTGACGGCCACAGATACATACTGCACTCTTGTACCACTTTGTGTGCTGACATTATCTGATGTGTTCTCTCTACCAATTCTATTGAGTAGATCTGACTGGAAGTTGAATGAAGATGATCCATCTGGGGTATAATAGGACTTACAGCAACTGAAACACACTCAGGTCTTGTATCTGCCTGAGTGCCTACATCATGATTAGGGGGTGTTAATTCAAAGGAATATGTTTTGGGGAGCAATTCATTATTCTGGGCTTCTTGTACACCTGATATGTTGCTAGCAACAGTTCTTAATGCATGAAATGTAAATGAAGAAGATCCATCAGGTGGAATAATTGGACTGACTGCTACAGATTTATACTCCACTTTGTTTTCCGACCCATCATTGAGCTTCTCTTGTTTTTAGTGTCTATAGTTTGATTCAAACAACAACATTTACTATCTTTCTGAGCCTGATCCTTTTGAAATGAGAATAATGATGTTTCTCCTGGAGGTATAATGGGACTCACAGCCACAGACCTATACTGTACTTTTCCTTCAGCCTCTGCTTCAGCAGGAGTGAGTTCACACAAATAGGTTTTTGGTAGATCATCATTCTTGCCAACATTGATTTTTTCACAAAGATTTTTAGCGAATGGTGTTATTCCTGTCTGAAAAGTAAAAGATGAACTTCCGTCTGGTGGAACAATAGGGCTTATTGCAATAGATCTAAACTGTTTTTCTTCTACCTCGCTGCTTGAACTTGAAGGCAATAAGTTAGCTGCATATGTCGTTGAACCCATTTCTCCATTGGTAACCTTCTTACATTCTGCCATTGCCTCTGCCAAAATTTCTTTACTCGCTCGATCTCCAAGACTACTGGCAAGGTGTATTGATTCTGCTTTTCCATTAACATTTTCTTTGTCTCTGTCTGATGTTTCTCCTTGTATATTATGAACTTTAGAAACAGTATCAGTGTTCATTTCTGAAGAGATACACACATTAGGTACTCTGGGAACATCTAATACTTGTCCCTTAATATCCAACTTGTTCTCTGAATTACTTAGGTCTGTTCCTTTTTCATCTGACAGGGAGACAATATTTGTGCTCTCATCATGTGATTTAATAGAAAGTACCTCAGTTTGTGGATTATCAGACTTACAATTCCAATCTCCTTGCTTTGATGAACATTGATCTTCCCTGACTTCATGAAAAGAGTAGGCACCGTCAGCATCAACAGAAAAGTCCCTACGTACTTCTAAGATGTCATCTGCATCTCTATCAAAGCTAAAACTTCCTTCCATAAGTTCATGGTCTCCATGTACACTGACACAGAAGTTCCTCATACATAGATCCTCTCCATCAAACCCTGAATTGCGTGTTGGGTCTTCAGCCTGCCATATTCTTGAGGAAATAGGTGAACGAAGGGAAAGGTTATCACTGGCACCATCTGGTCTTGACAGTTGCAATCGCTGAGGCTCTTTAGGGCTGCCCATGTTTGGACCAATTCTCTTCCATAATATTTCAAACTCCTTTCTGAGAATATTCTAAAATAAAGTACAAAAAATGAGAACATTAGTGTTTCCTAGGGTATTGAAATGTATCACAAAATTGATGTGTGACAAAATAAAAGGAAACATTTCTATGCTTGAAATCCACAAAGTAGTTTAATAACAATGATCCATCAACACTCGTATGTTTATATGCTTTTATCAGATTCATCCTATCAAAGTCTCTTTTCAGGAGATTTATCTCTTAACCAGAAGGGAGAATAGTTGTGAAGAACATCTCTTGCAACTTATTGATTGTAATACCTAATTTCTACCTGTGGTGGTGTGTCAGGGCAATTACCACCATGTTTCCTCACAGAATACAGTTGATCATTGAGTAATCGGTTTATTGTCAGGGGAACCGATTGTCAAAAATTGGGACCTCTATAGCCCTTTCCCTTCATAGCCAATTTTCATGGTTGTACTTTCATCCCCTCCTCCTTTTCCAATAGCCAGACCTTTCATAAGCGGCCGTCACATGCTACGATATCTTGCAAGATATCGCTTGAACGCGCCAGATCAAACATCGCTTGAACGATGTCTGTGCGTGTGACGGCAAGATACGACGAGCGAGAATTGATAAAATCGCAAAATCGTGATCTGAGCTCCGGAGCTCAGATCTTGCGATGAACGATTTCACGATCTGTCTCATCGTGGTGTATAATACCACGATGAACGATCTCCCAGCGGCAGAGCCTATGCTGGGAGATGGTAACTATGGTATACGTTGGGTTACTAAGCGACGCGTGGCGCCTAGTAACCCGATGTGTACCATAGTAACCAGCGATCTCGCTGGTCCACATCGCTGGTGAGTCTGTCTGTGTGACATCTCACCAGCGATGTGAGCGATATTGTAAGCGATCGCGCGTTCACGTGATCGCTTACAATATCGCTAGCGAGATCGTAGCGTGTGACGGCCGCTATAGACGTATGAGAACTGAGTGGGAAAAATATTAAGTGTGATAGAAAGGTAAACATTAGATTAAGCTATTGTTTTTGTGGTATTTTTTTACTGCAAAGTGCAGTAAAAATGACCTTGAAATAATTTGGTAAGTCAGTCTAATGTTGGGGATATCAAACTTATAATTTTTAAAATATATATATGTATAAATTTTTTTTTTTCTGTTTTTTTTTTATAAAATCCAGAATTTTCTTGTAAAAAATGGCTGAAAATGACACTTTTCTATGAAGCTCAGCTTATGACCTGGCTTCATAGGAATACAAATATGGCATTGATAGGGGCCCCCAATAAGCCTCTGGCAGCTATAACCCTTTGATGTCCCACTATTGGAATAAACAGATCCCCCTCAGAAATGAGCCATTTAATTGTCAGTGGTTAAAATAACAGTTGGCACCTGCTGTGAATGGGATGAATTCAGCTCTTGACTTTTGATGTACATGTACCTCACATGTCAATGAGAAATTAAAAGAACTTAGGCTACACATAATGCCAATGTTTGCGCTGCTACTAAAGTGCAATTTAATTCTTGAGTGACTGTTAAGTTGAAACTCTGTAGCGTCTCAGAGGAAAACATAATTTAAGGAAGCTAGAGACTGAGCCATGCGGCAGACAAGTCAGACAGGCTGGTCTCAGGTGGACTCACCTTGCCTTCTGCCCTGGAGTGGGCAGCATGTATCAGCTGTCTGTTTCCCTTCAAATATATTGTAACCTGAGCTCATTCTTACTTAAAGGACCACTGTGCTTCCTTGGTGGAGCAAATGAGAGAGAGTACTTTTAGGCAAAGTAAGTTTAAATATGGGAATGTATTAAAAGAGATTTTCAGTGGTTTTGCATCAGAATCAAAGTCTAAAATCTAAAACATGGTCCTAAAACAAAACACTGTAAACTTGGAAAGCAATAATAAATCTGACCAATTGAAGGGGCTTATCTAGGGAAAACTAACTGGAGCTTGTGTCCTGGGTGCTGAATTTCCAGAGTACTAAAAACCTACTTTTTACCCACATAAGGTTATTTAGATATACAGTAGGTCAATGGTCATCGAATTGAAAAGCATAACTACAACACTGTCCTTTGTATGTGTATATTTAGTCTTTGTCTGGCCTCATGACAAAGGTACAGTACTTTGGACATAAAAATAGTACATACCCCTGTTAAAATGCCAGGTTTTTTTCATGTAAAAAAATTATGCCAAGAAAAATAATTTCACGACTTTTTCCATCTTTACTGTCGCCCACAATCTGCAAAAATATATTGAAAAACAAATTGAAATCAATTTGAGAAGGAAAATCTAAATTGCAAGCTCGAAATAATATGGCTGAATACTTGTGAACACCCTTTTATAATTGAAGATGTAGTTGTGTTCATAATTAGTTAATCACCTCTTAATGGATGTTAAATACCAGATAATACACACATTCCACATTTAAACTGATTCTGATTTATCACATATAAAATTTAGCTGTTCCAGTAGGATTTTCCTGATATTTTCTTATCTGCATTTTATAACTAAAAAAATGATCCACTAACAGCTTATAACACAGCAAAGGAATCGCATTGTTGAATGTTTTCTATCAGAAGAGCGGTACAAATCTAAGAAATTAGATATAACATGGAACGCTGTGAAGATGGTCATCAAGAATTGACTCAATTTTGGCAGAACAGTAACATTATCTAGAACTGGACCTCCCTCAAGAATTAATGAAAAGATAATGTGAAATGTGTCTGCCAATAGACCTACAGCAACATTAAAGGAGCTGAAGGTATTCCTGGCGAGTGCTGGTTATGTACTGTATTTGGCAACAATCTCCTGTATTTTTCATTTGTCTGGCCTAAGTGGCTGGGTGGCAAGATGGAAGTGGTTCTTACAAAGAAAAATATCCATGTCCTGTTTTGCCAAAACATACTAAGCATATGAGAAAAAGTTGTACGGCCTAATGAGACCAAGGTTAAACTTTTTGACCATAATTTCAAATGATATTTGGCATAAAGTGAACACGGCACATCACCAAAATAATGCCCACATGATACATGTTGGATGAAGCATTATGTTTGAGGCTATTTTTCAGCACCTGGTCCTTTAGTCAAAGTAGATGTTATTATGAATTCTTCCAAATGTTCATTTTGCAACAAAACCTTCAGGGTACGTGCACACAATCCGAAGGCAATGCATGTTGGACGCAGTGACTCTGGACCTGAAGGAAGCCACCGGTGAAAACAGGGAGAACAAATCCGCCCTGTGCACACGACCTTCATTCGGTGTAGGGTGACCTTTCCCTGCATTCACTTACTAGGGCTCACTTCCAACTACGCATAATTAAATTAACATGCTGCGGAGATGCAAAAATCCACGTGAAACCATGCTGCAGTGGAGAGAGGCACAGTGAGCATGGGATTTCAAGAAATCAATGCAGCATTTTGGATGCAATGGTAAGACAATGTGTGGTGCCCCTGCAGATCCAGTCGCTACAGAGGTACTGTACCCCTGTTAACCCCTGTTAGGGTGTAGTATCTCACTCTCTGGTAAGAATGGCAAAGACCAATTCTGGGACACCCAGACCACACACCAGGCCAGGGTAGTGGGGATGTGTGGAGAGGAAGTATTTAGAGGGAGCACCTGGGAGGATTGAAGTTAGGAAGCACAAAAGTAGATGACGTGGGACACGTGATAAAGGGTATAAATAGAGTGGGAAAGATCTAGAAAGAAGGAAAGACAGTTGAATAACAAAGAGGAGAGTTGCTGCAGAGAGAGAAAAGTAGAGTGAAGCAGATAAAGTTGAGTTGGAGGGAAGCTAGAGAAAGAGAGCCTGTCATGGAAGGAAATGAACTTGAGAGAAGTTTCCAGAGGCCAGACTGAGGAGCAGAGAAGGAGAACCAGGTGGCTCCAGGAGGAAGAGAGGGTCCCAGAGGCACAGGCAGTGACCATTCCACCCGTGGGACTCATATCCATTGTCAGGCACAGGCAGTGGAGGGACTAGGCCAAAAAAAGGGTCACTGGGACCCAAAGACTAGTGGAGAAGACAGACAAGGCTCAGCTAACAACCCGAGACTGGTACTTCCATGGTGACACAGTCGACAACCGCGCATATCTGCTGAAAAGGTGGAAACCATAGGGCTAGGGGGAGATACTGCAGATTTACCCCTAAGAAAAGCCCACGGCTACTGGCTCAGAGCTTTGTGTGGTGAGGTGCAAGGCAGGAGGGCGAAGCAAGCGCAATGTGAGACGGCAGAGAAAGGACAGAGAAGAGGTGCCAGTTACAAGTCATCCTACTACCTGAGAGTAGCTGGGTCCCTGCCTCGGAGAACCCAGTGCTCAACGGGCTGTTGCACAGTGACTATGACCTGAAGACTGCAGCCCGCTGTGTCTGTGAACTTTCTTGACACGTTGTGAGCACTAGAAACAAAACTACCAACTCACTCATGTACCTTCTGCTACCCTGGTGGTCAGCCCTACCCGTAGAGGGCTTAACAACACTGCTGCCTCCCTACCATCGGCCCCCAGGGAAACTGTCGTGCAGCGGCGGCCATGTATAGCTGCAACTTGCAGCTGGCGTCACGTAAAAAATTAATAAGTATCCCCAAGACCGGTTATCCCTTCCCTAATGAACCCTACACATCACTTGACCTTCCCTAAGAGAGAGAGCCACCCTCACCGAACTTTTAATGACATCACCAGGGTTAAAGAGCCGGTTCTCGGTCCCTGTGATTCCCGTGATGAAGCCTGAAAGCCCGGTTCCATGTATCCTAAGGCCCTGGAGGAACATGTCAACCGCGTCCAAAACGCTGCTATTCCAGATTGTGTTGATGCACCCTCAGGCCTCTGCTAAAAAGATGAAGAACAATTTTACCTTTTAGTACAACAACGATCCTAAGCATATCTCTAAATCAACGAAACAATAGCTTTACCAGCAGAAGATTAAACTTTTGGAATGACCAAACTAGTGCCCAGACCTGAATCCAATTAAACATCAGTGGGTTGACCTGAAGAGGGCAGTACACAGGAGATGCCCTCACAATGTGATACAAGTAGATTTCAAATGATTTTAGACGAAGAGTGGACAAAGATTGCCATTTCTAGATACACCATGCTGCTAGACTCCAACCCTGAAACCCAACACACTGAATGCTGTCATAAATGCAAAGGATACTTGAACAAAGTACCATAATAGTATAAAAGTGTGTATTTTTTGCAATCACATTATTTTTTTTTTCTCCCCAAAAGATTTCAGTTTGTTTTTCAACTAAATTGTACAGATCATAGGTGACATTAAAGGCGGAACAATTCTGAAATTTATTATACTTGGTATGATTTTTCTGACATTTTAACAGGGGTGTGTAAACTTCTTGGTATGATTTTTCTACAAACACCTGACATTTTAACAGAGTAGGTATGTAGACTTTTTATATCTGCTGTATGTAGCAATATTGACATTTAAATTTATTTGAATATGAAAAAAGGTGGTCTACTTAATAATTAGTTTTGCATTCAAGAACAATAGTCATTATAGGAAAGAGATTATTAGTAGGCCGTAATATGACTGAAAATCAGCTCTGTAGTTTGACAACGAATGTGTACAACCTTGTGTCAATGATTATAATTAACAAACATGTTACCAGAGACAATGGAGCACAGACCACTATTTACATAGAGATTCATTCTAACTTTCCATTCTAAGAGGCAGAATCTAATTTGTTGTTCAGTGGCCAAGAGAAAATAAAGCAGAATGAAAATTAACATGAGAAAAAAATCCTCCTCCACAAAAGTAATTCCAGTCTCAAGGCTGTTTCTATAGGAACAAATTCACAGAGCTGAGCGGAGCTCTGATGTTCACTACACTGTTAAATGCTGAGGCCTGTGATCACATATTACCATCATGCCCCTTTTAATATGTCAGCCTCCCTCCATCTCCCATCTTTCTCAAAGTGGTGGTCTGGTCAAGACAACCCCTTTAGATATGCCTTTGTGAGCACACTCTACCGGGCAAAGCAGAAATCTGATATTGAGAAAAGATTTTACATATGAAGATCTTGTCAATGTATACAATATATGATTATATATATACACCATATATTCTTTGAAAATCTCTGGGTGAGTCCCTCCATAATAATCACTTTGATGGATGGACACATGCAGCGACGTGCAGTAGTGATGTCATCGCGCCCTGCTGTACTGAGACGTCAGAGCGCAGGCACAGGGTGTGAAAGATGAGCGAGAGCACTCCATGCTCTCTATTACCTCATTGCCCTCAATTGTATTAGCATCAGAGATGTTGATACAATTAAAAGTGTGATGATGAGTGGGGAGGGGCATGGTGTCTGGGCTGGCAACCGACCCCCTTGATTGATGAACCAATAGTGGACGCGTGGTCTGCTGCCATTGGCGGTGCACCACTGGACACATGACAAGCAAAAATTTACTGCCTGCCAGTGGATAATCTTTTTAAGAAATCCATAACCCTTCCCCTCAGCTTTTAATGACAGTTGTAATATCCATCCATGATGCACACAACAACCATCACTCAAAATGGAAAGGAGGGGTTGTGTATCATAATGATTCTCAAACTGAGGCAGGACTCATCAGTGAGCTGTTGGGGACATGCAGATGGGGGTTTTTTTTTTTTACAAAACCAGTAAAAAAGTAAAGGTACCGTCACACGGGGTGACGGGGCTGGGGATGTCGGCGACGACTGGCGGGTGCGCGCACGTTTTTGGCGCCTGCCAGCGTCGCGTCCCCCATTTACACGGGGCGACATCTCCAGCCCCGCGCCGGCCAGCTGTCAGGTGGCATCGCCGCCGGGGTGTCTGAAAACCCCAGCGGTGATGCAGGACAATGGGAGCCTATGGCTCCCATCGCCTGACAGGTCTCTGGCGGCCGGTTACATGGGGCGATGTGTGCACATCCCCCAGATCGGTCCCTGGTTTCAGAGCACTGCTCTGAAACCAGGCGACGTCCCGGCGGCGCCGACATCGCCCCTTTACATGGGGCGACGTAGGGGCGATGTCGCCGCCGATAGGCCGCGCCCCTACATCGCCTATGTAATCGGCAGTGATATCGCCCCATGTGACGGGCCCTTAACAGTTTTTGTCTGGCTCCAGAAATATTGGGTCTATTAAGGTTCCGCTAATTAACACTTAAGAATCCCTTGTTTAGCACTTACTGTAGAGATTACACAGCATCTTAAGGTACCTTTACACGCGGCAACTTTTCTAGGAATTTCACTGGCAACTTACTAGAGTTCAGGAGGGTCTACAGAGCATTTTTGGAACAGCATTGTAAAATTGTAGTTATTTTTTCTGTACAGAAAAGATATCGAAGTGTTCAATCTATCACTGTCAAGTTTTGCCTGGTCATTTTCCATTTAATTTACACTACAAATGATCACTCATTGGCAATATCAACTGATCATGGCATAGCCATAACTACATAGGAGAAAATGCAATCAAAACTCTGTATGTACCCCAAAAATGGTAGCAATAAAAACCATACAGAACACCCCCACACTGCCTAATCAGTAAAAAAATACAAAACTCATTTAAAAATGACAAATTCTCTGAATTTTATTTCATTGCTAAAATAAAATATAAGATTGGTATCACTGTAATAACGTATAATCATATTCCCTGGCCATTTTTATCTTGCATTTGGTAAAATCCACTATCTTAGGCCCCTTTCACATCAGCGGTATTAGAAAAATGCGCAGTTGCGGTGAAAAAAAAACGCATCTGTCGCATTTACCGCATAACGGCTGCACATTTTTTACCCAGGAATTAAGAATTTTAAGAATGAATTCTCAGTTCTGGAGGAGAAAGAAGTAGATTTCTCTGATAAGATATATAACAAAGTTACAAAGTTATTATTTCAATTACTGTATTGATTTATGTGCAACCAAATATTGATCCAGATCAAGAGGCAAAAAACCTGTTGCACACTTAGCTCCACACTGGGGAAAAAAAATTCTTTCCTGTGTCCACATATGAAAATCAGACTATGTCACTGGATTTACACCTTATTAAAGAAATTAGTATATATAACTGTTAATATTAATTTACAAGTAAGGCAACGAGGCCTCTCTTATATTTTAGTAGTGAATCACTCATTACAACATCATGCAGCAAAGAGTTCCATAGTCTCACTGCTCTTACAGTAAAGAATTTGCTTCGTTTTGTTGGTCTACTAGGCATTGCTCCCACCTAGCCAGAATCCTACTCCACACTGATGAGGGGCAACACCCCGAAACAGCTGTCTGTGGATAGATACCTGGCCTTGGTATTCCCTTGTTATATCTTTTAACTCGTAAAGAGCTGAATATTGACTTAAGGGCCACTTAATATGGTGGCTATGGTGGTCTCCTCAAAGAGCCACCGCATGGCTAGGTCCTTCCCTGGAGGGATATGTGGCTAGTCCTGTGTTGAGACTCCTAAACGAGGCTCCAAAGACTCTATCTGCATATTAGTAAAGAATTTGCGTCTGTGATTATGATTAAACCTTCTTTCCACAAGATGTAGAGGATGCCCCCTTGTCCCCGTCTCAGGCCTAGGTATATAACATCATTAGAAAGATTAAGTAACCCCAAGTTTAATAACCTGTTTTGGCATTGCAGACCACCCAGGCCATTAATAACCTAGGTCACTCTTCTCTGCACTCGCTATAGTTCAGCAATGTCCTTCTTAGACTTTGAAGACAGAATTGTACACAATATTCTAAGTGTGGTCGCACTAGTGACTTGTATAGAGGTAAAATTATGTTCTCCTCATGAACATCTATGCCTCCTTTAATGCATCCCATTATTTTATTAGTCTTAGCAGCAGCTGGCCTCCAAGTTTGCCATCTACCCATACACCCAACTCTTTTTTAGTGACAGTTTTACACAGTGTTCTACAATTAATTCCATAATTATATATTTATTTCCTCTGCTCAAGTGCATGACCTTACATTTATCCACATTAACGTTCATTTGCCATTTCTCAGCCCAAGTGTCCAGTTACATAAATCCTCCTGTAATATAATATTGTCCTCCTCTGTACTGATTGCCCTGCAGAGTTTAGTGTCATCTGCAAATATTGAGATTTTACTCTGTATGCCCCCTACAAGGTCATTACTAAACTTTACAAAGTAGCGGGCCCAATACTTACCACTGTTAACTGTGACCTAGGCTGTGTTTCTGTTAATAACCACCTTTTGTTTCCCATCACTGAGCCAGTTCTTAACCCAGTTTCACATATTTTCCACTATCTCAGTTATTGTCATTTTATGTATCAACCTTTTGTGTGGCACCGTATCAAAAGCTTTTGAAAAGTCCATATACACCACATCCACTGCATTTCCCTGGTCCAGTCCGGAACTTGCCTCTTCATGGAAGGTGATCAGATTGGTTTGTCATGAACGATCTTTCATAAGCCCATGTTGATACTGGGTCATGAGATTATTCTTCTTGATATACTCCAATACAGCATCTCTTAAACAACCCTTTTACCAACTTTTGAGGTTAAAGTTACCAACCTATGATTTCCAGGCTCAGTTTTTGTGTTTTTGTCCCTTTTGAATATTGGCAAGAATCAGGGGCGGACTGGCCCAGGTGGCAGGGGGGCAAGTGAAGTGCCCCCTGGGCTGGTGGTATAGCCCACATCTAGAGCCCCCCCCCCCCCCCGACCCCCACACAAATGGGCCGGCGCAGTCATATAGCAGAATACGGCGTATAGCAGCATACCGGACATGGTAAGTGAGCTGCGGTGGCCTGAAAGCACCAAACCCCCCCGGTCATCAAAAATTCCTGATAGCAACCCCCCCCCCCCCCCACCAGGCATCAAAAAATTCTGATAGCACCCAGTCTCCCCCCCCCTCCCACCTGGTCATCAAAAAATTTTGACAGCACCCCGCGCCCGCTTCTCAACTCAGGGCTGGCAGACCATAAATGCCACCCGGGGCCAGGGGCCCCAGCCAGCCCCTGGCAACAACTTTTGCTATGCACAAGTCATTTGGTGCAGCCCATGTTATTTTGGAATCTTTGAAGATTAAAAATAATGGTCTATCTATGATAGTACTTAATTCATGCAGTATCCGAGAGCGTATGCCATCTGGGCCCGAGGAATTGTCAGCTTTAGAGATTTTTAGTTGCCACTGTACTTCCTGCTAGGTTAAGCAGGCGACATTTAAAGGAGAATTTATGGTATCACGAATTATGTTGTTTCTATGTGATTTTCTTGCATAAAAACTTGAAAAAAAGGCATTCAGCATATTGCTTTTCCCTCATCCTCATGCACTATTTCAACCAGACTATTTTTAAGGGGGCTTACATTATTATTTTTCAGTTTCTTATTATTTATGTAGTTTAAGTATATTCTTGCATTATTTTTTACTAGCAATGAGTCTCTCTGTCTCAATCTTTGCTACCTTGATTTGCTTTTTACAGAATTTATTTAATTTTTTTTTACAGTTATTTCATGTCTCCTCACTATCTACTTTCCTACTTTCTTTAATTCTCTAAATGCTTTCTTTTTGTTACTTATTGCACCCCTTGCAGCTCTATTTGGACATAGTGGTTTTCTCCTATTTCTAGCTTGTTTATTCCCATAGAGTATGGCTAGGGTCACATTTCCGTTTTGACCCTAGCCTGCCGGATTCTGGTTTTAACTTAGAACTTTTTCCAGCACCGCATAGCGTTACCGCTATGCGGTGCTGGTAAACGCAGTCCCTAGTTACCCTATGTTTACCTTAACTACCTGTCACACAGGCAGCTGCTCAGAGTGCGCTTTACAGCGCTGCACAGGAAACGCTGTCTGCAACGTTTCCTGTGCGGCGCTGTAAAGCGCACTCTGAGCAGCTGCCTGTGTGACAGGTAGTTAAGGTAAACATAGGGTAACTAAGGGCAGCGTTTTCCAGCACCGCATAGCGGTAACGCTATGCAGTGCTGGAAAAAGTTCTAAGTTAAAACCGGAATCCGGCAGGCTAGGGTCAAAACGGAAATGTGACCCTAGCCTATATCTTGTGCACAGGTCCTATTCAGGATGCTAATAAAGTCTCCCATTTACTTTGTGCACTTTTATCTCTCAGGACATTGTCCCAATTTACTGCACTAAAAATCATCTCTCAGTTAGAAATTTGCCTTCCTGAAGGTTAGTGTCCTTGCAGCCCCAACCCGTATATTTGATATGCAGTCTGGCCTGTTAGTTAATATTAGGTCTAGCAGTGCCCTCCGTCTTGTTGGGTCCTGAACCAGTTGTGAAAGGTAATTGTCTCTCATAGTTGTCAAAAACCAATTTCCTTTACTAGAACTGCAGGTTTCTGATCCCCAATGTATTTCAGGGTAGTTGAAGTCCCCAATAATAATGACTTCTTTGTGTTCACTGCTTTATCTATTTGCTTTATGAGGATTTTCTCTGCCTCTTCCATTATTTTTGGAGACTTATGTCACGATGGTCTGTCTTACTTTGAAGACTCGTAACAGTTTTGGGACTTGTGTCTCATTCCTGTACTGAGGCTTCATATTAAATGTGTTTCTTTCCTTTGGCAGTTTGGGAGTTAATGTCAGTTTCTGTTGCTAACAAGCTAGCTTGTTCTCTGCCAGGTGTGGCTACTTTGTGATCACCCCCATCCCCTTTATATGGTCACATGATCCAGTTTTCCTTCCTGATGATTAAACTCCATTCCTGGCCTGGCTACCTGTGGTGAAGGTGCTATTCTGGAGAGCAGGCTACTGCCAAGCTGTCTGCTGCCAAGGAGCGTGGCAGCAGGCGTGAAGTTGTTTGTTGTTCTTCTGTCTGTCTTTACTTCCCCTCTTGTTGATTTTAGTGCAGAGATTGGGACTAGAGCTATTTATGTAAAGAGCCCCTTTATGCCCTCCTGTCGTCACCCAACCATAGCCCAACAAATGTACTATAATGTATGCCAAAAAACCTCGTGCTTATCATAACAAAAATGTATGTCAGTCTATGGGTATGTGCATTCATAGAGTATTTGCAGCAGATTTTTCTGCACCACGAAGAAAAGTGTTTGTATAAAAAATGTACCTTTTTACTTACATCTTTTTCCAAATTTATTTGTCATTTCTTTCATGCAAAAACACTGGAAAAAACTCAAATTCTGCAAATATGGTAAAAAGATACTTTTGATAATTCATAAAGCACTGTTGTTTGCAGATTTCAGAAATCTCATTCTCTTTGCTGATACAGTAAAGAGCAGTATTTTTTTACCCTTCAAAATGGGAGAAAAAATGTGGCAAGAACTCAGCATTTAAAGAAGTCCTGAAGATGGTGCAGATTTCATTTTCTGATGCACTGACAGCCTTACGGTAAGTTAAAAAAAAGTTGGCAACTCTTGTTTTGGCCATTATAAGTGACATTGCTGTTTGAATCTGTTCTGCACACCCTT
The DNA here is from genome assembly GCA_033576535.1 of Allobates femoralis. Taxonomy (NCBI): domain Eukaryota; kingdom Metazoa; phylum Chordata; class Amphibia; order Anura; family Aromobatidae; genus Allobates; species Allobates femoralis. The sequence goes on along the minus strand of JARQOC010000004.1, from coordinate 432,911,690 downwards.
TATCTCCAATTATTCGATTAGTGAATATATACAATCCATAACTGTATATTTATTATATACTTACCTTGTGGCATCCGTCATCAACTTCCGTCTGGTTGTCCTATCATGCGCCAGTGGCAGCTGTATTTGCCCACCCAAGGGATGGGTGTGGAAATATAACACATGCTGGCGGTAATGGCTCCTTGCACAAGACAGCTGACAACCAAAAGCGCCAACACCCAAAACTGATGCCACACATCGCCATCACTTCTCTCCTCCTGCCACGGTTAGTGCTCCTCAGTTCCACACATGCCAACGCCAACGCCAAGGTGTCCAAAAATGCCGATTGCGTGACCGTTCAGAGGCAGCTCACGGGGGTGGGGTAGGAAGCAGAGAGAGCACACAGCAGGGGGAGCAGAGAGAGTGCACAGAGGGCTAGAGAGAGAGCACACAGGGGGCAATTACATAATTGCATTATCCCGTCTGTCACTTCCGGCATCCTTATGCTCTTCTTTCATGTGGCTCCATCATATTTGCACACCCAAGTGATGGGTGTGTAAATATAGCACCCACTGGCAGTACCGGCACATCGCACAGTACCGCCAGCGCTGCTGCAGCCACCCACACCCGCCGCCACCCAATACCACCACCACCTGAAACTGCAGCCACTGAAAAAGTAGGCTGAAGCCCATGAAACTGATAGATATTAAAGATCTTTTGGTACAGTTCTCTGTATCTTGACTGCTCCTTTGGATCCATTATCAGCAGCGGGTAGATATAACCAATTCCTCCATCTCCTTTGTTTTAATTATCACTTTTATGACCTGGTGAATGATGTGAAAAAAAAACAAAGCAAACAATTCCTGAATTGCTGTGTCTTCTTGATTTTGCCTAACAAAAAGCAGATTAGATAGAGATTAAAAAGCACTATGTGCCCCAAAATAGTACCAATAAAAACTACAACTCTTCCTGCAAAAAAACAAGCAACAAATCTTTACATAACTCTGTTGGAAGAAAAATATAAAAAACAATAGCCTTCAAAGTTCGGTTAAGCTGCTTTAACAGCACGTTTTTCTACAATCCGACGCTGTCTGTTGAAAACCTGAAACACACACACACCTGCATTCAACACCCATCCCGACTCCTGGCCACGAGATAGAGGGGGCAGAAGTGACCTCAATTGAGGAGCCCTATCTGCTGGCAGGAGGAGGGAGTAGGCAGAGGGGGTGGGGTCAGAGAATAGAATAGCATAGAGGAAGAGGAGGAGTTAGACAGTCATTAGGTCAGTTGGAGGATGAAGTCTGTGAGAACAGTTTGATGGAGTAGACTACCAAAAAAGATGGAGTTCTAGGAGAACTCTGGCTCTGGGGAGGAGTGGGGACCAGTGGGTAGGTCGCTTATGGAACCAGGCCAGTGTGAACCCCTTATTCACCCTGAACCTGTGTTATGGTGGAGGAACTAGTTGCAATAGGGGACCGGCCCAATCTGTCAACAACACTGCAAGGTTGAGCCAGGAAACCGGGGGTTATTGAGCTACAGAGGCACAGTAGCCAACTACTATGGACAATCTGCAAAATGGTTTCTATACCTAGAGTCAGAGGACGAGTCAACCGTCACTCGACAGAGCCCGCAGCCACTTGGTTGAGACAGTGTAGCACGAAGGCGCTAGAAAGGAGAGGCGAAAACAATAGTGTGGGAAAGACAACCTGGAAAGGCTTACAGAAAGGTATCTCAGAGGAGTGAGCCCAAATTGTCTGGGGGTTGTCCGAACTGCTAACCCAAAGGAAACGGTGCACCTGCTGGGCTGGAACTGCTGAACTGTGAGTAAAGGTAAAGAAACTGCAACTTTTGTGCCCTCCCATTTATTCCTTATGCCCTCCTGCACCTCAGCTACAATTACTATCCTCCCAAAAGACTCATATTATATGCCAGGGCCCTCTCCACCTGTATCATCCCAGCTGCCACAATACCATTATATGCCAGGGCCCTCTCCACCTGTATCATCCCAGCTGCCACAATACCATCCCCTGGGGCTGACCCAAGCAGTGTCGGCCACCCCTGACCGAACACCACAGGTGACATCACAAAAAGACTCATATCCCTGTAAATAACCCCCATCACTGCACAGCCAGGGCCACAGACCTGGGCCACAGCCACCATGACCTCCAAGAAAGTCAGCAGGCCTGGCTACAGAGTACCCCCTGGTCCTTGCGGCCATTGCAAATATATAATTGAAAAAATTGTTATGGGGTCCCCCCAATTTTGATACCAGCCAAGATAGAACACATGGCTGAGGGTTGGTATTCTGGTATTCTTACTCAGGGGAGGCACATAGTTATTGCCACCCACAGGGTAAGAATAGCAGCCCAGATCCGCTCCAGAATATGGCACATTCAGTAGAAGCACTATATCCTGGCGCCTCGTCCTGGCTCTTTCCACTACTCTGGTGCAGTGTCAAACAAGGTAATAGAAAGGGTTAATGACAGATGAGTATTATCAGCTGTCATCAATCCCCAGATTGGTAATGTTGATACGTCTATTATACCTTAGCATTAACATTAGCAATCTGGTGAGTAAGTATTTAAAAACCAGAGACACAGAGAAAAATCTTTTATTAAAAATAAAACTAACAGACAACCCGCTTTCACCTATTTAATAAGACCTAACATACCCAGCTCTGCCAGTAATACATACAGCATTATACCCACTGAAGCAAACTCGACATGGCTACATCGCTATGATAGGAGCGTGCAGCTGCATGTATTTCTATGGAGCTGCAAGATTCTGTCCAGATAGTGGGTGGCTGTGCAGGGTGATGCATGTGAGGCTCGATCGAGTTTCGCATATCTGTCATCCAGTGTAACTCCAGCCTCACACTAAATTGTGGCTGTGAGTGGTGATGTCAGACAGTTCCATCATTGCTACCACGGTAACTAAGCTGTAATGGCAGATGGACTGCCTGAGATCACCACTCACAGCCGACTGTCAGTGAGAAAAAGCTGCAGTGGTGTGCAGATGCTGTAATAATCTCTGCTCACTTCATGTAGCCATGCTGGCACATTGCTGTGGATTATAATCGGAGGGTATGTTAGAGCTTAATAAATGGGTAACAGTGGGTTGTTTGTGTGTTTTATTTACAATAAAGGAATTTCCTCCTTGTGTTTTATTGCTAATAAAGGAATTTTCTCTGCATATGAGTTTTTTAACAATTTACTCACTGGATTAGTAATGTGAGGGTATCATAGATGCCTCAACATTATCAATCCAGGTGTTGATGACAGCTGACAATACTCATCTGTCATTAACCCCTTCTATTACCAACTGCTACCGCAGCACCACAGTGGGAAAAGCCAGAGTGAAGCACCAGGATTGGTGCATCTCATGGAGGTTCCAGTTCTGGGGTGGCTGCAGCCCGCTTTTTTTAGGGTGATGAGGCCCCATGAAAGATGGCCCTTCCACCCTGAGAATGCCAGACAACAGCAGTCAGCTTTACCTTGAGTAGTAATCACTAATGAGGTGAGAACCCTGAGCAGTTTTTTTGTTTTCTTTCCTAAATTATTCTATTATTTACCAATAAATAATTTTAAAAAATAGCTTGAGTTGACCTCTGTTTTGGATTACCAAGGTTAACCCAGCTGTAGTCTGCAGGCTGCAGCTGTCTACTGTACCCTAGCTGGTGAAGAAAAATAGGGGATACCCTATTTTTTTATTAATCAATTATTTTTAGCTAAATACAAGGCCAAAATACCCTTTAGTGCAACATGAAAGGCACTAAAGAGTCCAAGCTTACAATATAGAGGGGGTGGGACATTATATAGCTGTTTGTAATCTACCTATCTATATTTTCTATCTATCTATCTACACCAAAAATGAAAACTGCAGCGCTCCTTCCTTTAAGTACCTTAAGGTATATGATGCCTTCATTTGGCCTTCAGGACAAGATGGCAATGTTTTGGATTCAATCAACCTTCTTCCAGCACCTAACTGATTTTTGCACCCTATGGAAGTGGTTGTGCTGCTCTGTTTTTTTTCTACATCTATCTGTCTATTTGTCTGTCTGTTAGGGATGAGCGAGTCCTAAATTACTCGGAATCGCTAGACCCGCACGAGTCCGAGCCCAGGACTCGGTACTCGTGGCGAGTCTAGCGAGTCCAATGTTAAAGAATAGGGAATATGGATTCGCGAGTCCCGAATAGATAATACAGGACTCGGAATCGCAGACTCGCTAGGATTCGTAGCATAGGACTCAGGGGCTGGCTGGAGCCTCTTCCCCTGGGTGGCAGTTAGGTATCCCCGGCCCTGGTTGAGAACCGGGGGGGGGGGGGGTGCTGTCGGGTCCAGGGGTCCAGGCAGCCTTGAGAACCGGGGGGGGGGGGGGGGGGGGGTGCTGTCGGGTCCAGGCAGCCTTGAGAACCGGGGGGGGGGGGGGGTGCTGTCGGGTCCAGGGGTCCAGGCAGCCTTGAGAACCGGGGGGGGGGCTGTCGAGCCCGGCGGCCTTGAAAAGCGGGGGCTATCAAAGCTGACCTTACCTCCTCCAGCCGCGAAGCAGCCCGCCTGCCGCAAACCGACTCGCCGGCCGCAAAGCGACGCCCGATTTGGACTCGTTACTGAGCGAGTATTCGCTAAAAGACTCGCCGATTCCCGAGTCCAGCGAGTCCCTTAAGAATCGCCGAGTAACGAGTCCTAGCGAGTAGACTCGCTCATCCCTACTGTCTGTCTATCTATTCTTTCTTTGTACCTATCTACCCATCCATCCACTTGAACAGCTGAAAACTCAAGTAATCTTTACAATTTTAAAAGATTTAAAAATGTTAAAAAAAATTAGCAGGCCGCAGCTGCCACAGGAGTGGCGCCTCCATTACAAGTGCCACTCCTGGTGCTTTTCCTCGGCTCTCTCGCTGCCCTAGTGCGTTGGCAAACTGGGTAATGGTATTTAGAGTTGATGCCAGCTAAGTAATGTCAGCTGACATCAAGGCCAGATGATAGTAATGTCTAGGCATCAATCATATACCCGACATTACTACCCAAATCAGTAAAGACACAAATAATCTCACTAATAAATATTTGCTTTGAAAATAAATTCTCCAAATACATTTCTCTTTTACCATTTTGTTTTTACATTAAATTCCATTTTTTTAAAGTCTTCCATTCCATCAAACTACAAAAAAAGTATGTAAAAACAATTTGAAAAAACAAAAAAAAAACAAAAATAAAACCCAAATAAACCCTGCAACAAAACCCTGTTCTAGTATATTGGGTGCAAGATCAATGACTGCATCCCGCATACGGCGGTACAGCAGGCTCTGCATGGCTCCTGGATGTGTGGCAAGCCATGACTTCACTGAGGATGTCTGAATTTACACAGCGGGTATCATACAGCAGGGAATCCTATGTGACCTGAGATAACCTCAGTAGGCATCAGTGCTTGTAACACTAGCTGTCTCATGAGAGGCAAATATCGCGAGATGTAGAAGGTATATCTAGCCGGTATTATAAGACATTGCATGTGAGTAGCGGTGATGTCAGTGAGTGCACTTTAAACTTTCAGGATAGCCCCTGTGTGACCCTTAGAACCTGAACTGCAGTAATCTTTATGACAGCACAGCTTGTCACACTGTCACCACTGCCTGGGTGCCTCCACTCACAGCATATGGAGGATACTTTCTGTAAATGTGACTCTTTAAACTTATAAGAAGATCCAGGGAGAGATGCAGTTGTGATGGAAAAGTTGAAGGATTCCTGTTGTTCCCTAGCTACCCCCACCGAGACTTCTAGGGCAGGGGTGAGCAACTCCAGTCCTCAAGGGATGCAAACAGTATAAGTTTTCAGGATTTTCATAGCATAGCACAGGTGGTGATTTAATCGCTGCACAGGTTATGAATTCAACACGATGTGCAATGCTAAGTAAATCATGAACACATGCACTGTTTGCGGCCCTTGAGGAGTAATGTTGCCCAGGCCTGTTCTACAGCAGTGTGTGAAGTGCCTTGCATTTCCATACCTCACACATTCAGGTCTCTTGTTATCACTCTTAGACATCCTCTGTGGTGACGACCCAGCTAACCACTACAGCGTACCATCCCTGGCAGCCCTTTACCTTCATGAATATGACCGCCTCCCCAACATAAAGGGTGTGAAGTCGTCAAGGCAGATGGACACACAGCATCTGGACTGGTTGAAATGGCACCAGTCACCAGTCCCATCTTCGATCAGGAACCAAAACCGATTGCCTTCCCGACTCTGGGTACATTGCTTCTGAAAGTCATTACACTTAGACCCCTGCAACCACGCTCTGGTGAGGGCATCCAAGAACCTGATTTTTTCCAGAAATTACAAGGACCATGGAAGTTCATGTCTAGAAGGATACTTGCTGGGAGGGGGGAGAGGGCCCAACATGGCATACTCCCAGTTTAAGGCCTCTGGTGGAAGTTCTATGAAAGGCAGGGAAACAGACACTTTGCCATCAATATCTCCTTGTTGTACTTCTCTTCGATTTTCCGATCCTCTGGCTGCAGCACCAGCTGCAGATATAATAAGGCCAGGCATGCTGCAGAATCCTGCCTCTGACCTCTGGAGGTCCTGGCTAGCATACGGAACAGCTCACCTCCTGGCTCTGAGAACCGTTTTGGTGGGTCCTCTTCAGGCATGAGTGACCTGCACAGGATCCTGACCTCGCTGCAAATCAGGCTCAATGCTCACTGTGGCTCTGTGATGGTTGCGGGTGAAGCACCCTTGGCCCTTGGGGGAAAGGATAAAGAGGGAGCAGATGCACGGGCATGACGGCGCCGGCACCCAGAGGAGAAGGGGGATCATTGTTGGCCCTGAAGGCATCCCAGGGCTGATGAACTGATCCTTGTGACTTCATCTATATAAGTGACTCCTGATGAACCCCTATATATTTATAGGGGGATACGCGTTGAGTGGTGGACATCATGTATCAGATAAGTTAAACATAAGTGAAGTGTACTACCCCTGACCTGTTTATTATCTTATCCATGCTTACTTACACAATAAGGAGGATTGGTGTCTATAGTGAACTAAACTGTTACCATATGTATATGGTGGTGGGCTACTATAAGTGTGGAAGGGGGTGAATTCTAGTCCCCTGGACTAACCTTACTACCTTCTAATATATGCATTACTAACAGTGTGCCAAGGTGTCATTTGTGGACTATATGACTTGTGTGCCAGGAAAGGTCATAAAAGCACTCACTGTCCTGGTTGGATATCTGGCTAGTCCCGTGTTTGAGACTCTTAATCGAGGCTCCACGGACTCCATTTGTATATTCAAATTTCCAGGGGGCTATGCATCATGGATTTCACTGTGTTTGAGCGCTTTAGCCGGCTGCCCGCAGTGGTTTCCTTGACTGGTCTCCCTGAGATCAGTGAGTGCTTTGTGATGTTGGTCTACCAGGCATTGCTCCCACCTAGCCAGAATCCTACTCCACACTGATGAGGAGCAATACCCCAAAACAGCTGTCTGTGGATGGATACCTGGCTCTGTTAATTTCCTTGTCATATCTTTAACTCGTAACTGAGTGTGATATTGACTAAAAGGGCCACTTAATATGGTGGTTATGGTGGTCTCCGCAAGGATTCCACCCTAGGGCTAGGTCCTTCCCTGAGGGATATCTGGCTAGTCCCATGTTTGAGACTCTTAATCGAGGGTCCACGGACTCCATTTGCATACTCTGGAAAAATGACACACAAAACTGTTTGGTCTTCTTTTTTTAGTAGCCCTTATGGCCACTTTACACGCAGCAACAGGAAGATAGAAACCGGCAGGTGTCGGAGACAATTGTACCTTTTACCTTCAAAACACCTTGCAGATACCTGAATTACACGCAGCCACTTCAAGGTGTTTTGAAGGTAAAAGGTACAATTGTCTCCGCCACCTGCCGGTTTCTATCTTCCTGTTGCAGGTGTAAAGTGGCCATTATAGATAATAAAAACTTGGGGTTAAAACAACATTTTGGTGGAAAAAACGTAATTATTCTTTCTTCACTGCCTAATGGTACAAAATTGAATAACACACAATGGTGTCAATATGCTCATTGCTCCCTTACATTAATTTATTGAGGGATGTAGATTGTAAAATTAAGTTTCACACACACACGCACACACACACACTAGTCTGCTTTTCTGGCTTGCAAGGGGCTCGGCTAGCCCTCGGCTAGACATGGCAGCCCCAAACCCTTTCAACTCAATCTGAACTCCACTATGGCATTCCTTCCCTTCTGAGCTTAGCACTGTTCCTCAAAACAATTTTTGACTACATATAGGGTAATGGCAAACTCAGGAATAATTGTGTATTACATTGTATGGTACACTGTATCCTATTTCCCTTTCTGTAAATTTCATAGCCCAATGTTATACAATTCTGTGAATCACCTGAGGGTTAAAATGCCCACTACATCCCCTAGATTAATTACTTGAGGTGTAAATTGCAGAATGACTTCTTTTGTGGGGGTTTCTGCTATTTTGGCATTTCAGGATATTCAAATGTGACATGACAACCGCAGTTCATTGCAACCAAAATGGCGCTCCAAAATTCAAAGAGCGCTTTTTTCCTTTCCGAGCCCTGCCATGCGCCCAAACTGATTTTCCACCATATATGGAGCATTGGTGTTCTCAGGAGAAATTGCATGACAAATCATGTGCATTTACTGAAAATATCCTATTTGTGGCTATAACATTTTGGGGGGAAAAATAGGATTTTTTATTTTCATGGTTCAACATAATACATTTTTGTGAAGCACTTGGGGTTTCAAGGTGCTCACCACACATCTAGATAATTCCTTGAGGGATCCTTGTGCTTCTAAAATGCGGTCACTTGTGAGAGTTTCAACTGTTTAAGCACATCAGAGGCATTAAAATCACGACATGGCATCTGCTAACTAAGCAATTATACATTTGGGTTATCTATGTACTCAGAAAAAATTGTGTAACGCCCCAGAATCCAAGTGCCATAGTGTCATTATCGCCTCCGGGTGGTAGTGTCACACTTGAGAGCAACTAAGGGTATCTGACATGCCCACTCCAGGGCTGGGGAAGACTCGGGATCCGGGCGGTTACTTGTTCTCTTCTCCTCTTTTGGTTCTTTTCACTGAAACAGACGAATGCCGAGACCCAGTCCCGTGACCCTGGTGGTGACATTGTTAATAAACAGGGGAAGATAGCAAGGAAAGTCTGAGGGGATTAGGGGTATTCGTGACGCCACCTGTGGCATGCGGCCAGGGTGGTCACCTCTGCTTCAGAACCTCTGGGGATGGTGACCGGCAGCTTGAATTGTTCCGCTCCCCACAGGCGGAGCGTGGTCCCCAGGGCAGAAAGATGTAGGAGTCAGATCGTACCTTGGCAGATGTTCACTGGGACATCAGTACCCCAATGTCTCATGCGCCCTCTGCGGCCGTGGTCGCTGCTAATAAAAGTCTCACACACCACAGCTAGAGTTCTGTTACTTTTACTCAGTGCTTTTCAGCATGGCCGTGGGGTACGTCCCTTGCCAACCTACGGTTCAGCGTTGTCTCGAGAACCAGGTTACTGCAGTCAAGCCATGGTTGGTACACTTTCTTTCCTCTCTAGGTGTTCCTGTCTCTGGTGGTCTGTCTTTCTCTCCCACCGCTATAAGGGGTAGTTCTCTTCTGGGGCAGCGCAACTCTTGCCCAGACTTCACACCACGCAGACAGAGCTAGACGACAGCCGGTGCTTTGTGTCCTCTCGGGCACTGCTCCCTAGTTTAGGCCATTTTCCCCAAGTTGTGTCGGGTGTTCAGCCACAGCTCCCATTAGAAACCTGGGGCCTCTGATTCAACGGCTCGGGCATAAAGCTTCCGCACCGTGTTCAGGGACGGGTCCCTGTCCATCAGCCCCTCCGTTTCATCAGATTCGGGCATATGGGGATCGATGTTTCATCCACGCCCCAAGGGCTCTCGTCTTCTCCCACCTGTCGGTTTTTCCCACCCGTGGATGAGAGTGGTAGTGCTCCAGCTCACAGGAGTTGGCACCACACCGCCATTACACTCCCGACTTCACTCCACTCTTGATGGTCTCTACTCTCCAACTCCTACTACTCTGTCCCCCTTTTTTGACTGGGTCCTCCCTCAGGGTGCACCCACTGTCTCAGGGCCTACGGTTGGGTGTGTGTGTGTTATGGGCTCAACTGCACCACCCCGCAACTGGTGAGCAGAGGCACTACTCCCCTTAACCTCAGGAGTGCAGTACCTCTGGTGGCAGCCTGCCCGCTGGGGCACCGAATTCCCCTTTGGCAAAGCTCAGCTCGTCCCCGAGTGACCTGGCTCTCAGACACTCACAAAAAGGTTTTTCATTTTTATACATGCATTTTAACAATAACATGAACATCACTCAGTATTTTTCTTCCCTTTCTGGTGGCTCTTATTCTTAACGTTCATAACAAAATAGTCCAGTCATTCAGAGTTGTCATAGGGAAAAAAATCAAAAGTAAAAAAGGTCAGTAAAAAGTGCTCATTAAAAACAAAAACACAAGTCCAAAGTCTCGTAACAGCTTACTCTACTGAGGCTCAAAAACAGTTCCTGGTCAAAGTTCTCCGCCCGAGTGCACAATTATTATTTATTATTATTATTATTACTTATTTATATAGCGCCATTGGTTCCATGGCGCTTTACATAAGAAGTGGGGGTAACAAGAACAGGTACAGTACATATGAGCAGTCAATGCTTGCTGATCGGGCCCCTCCTGTCACTACACATGCCCAGGATGGGGTCTGAATTCCACCTCTCCCCCATTCCAGGCTGGAATACGAAGGTATAATATCCTCAGACCTAAACTCCCAGTGTGGTTCAATCCTGGTGCCTCTGATTCCCCTAACTAGCTTGATCTGCACACAGATCGTTACATGTAACTTCAATGTGGGGTATTTCCACTCTGCAGTGCATTGGTCAGTACTGATTTATTGGTTTATGCATATTGGCAGAGCTTTTGACAGCACTGTGCTGCTGACTCATATTCATATATGAGGTTTATATTGCACTTATTTGTTTTGACTGTGTACTCCTGTATCCCTGTTATCATAGATGCTGGATTTCTGATTGTACGAGTTTACTGGGTTTGTACCTTATAGTGCTCTACAGGGATACACTTGTCATTACATGGATTTTGTCCTTTTTTTTTTTTTTTTTCATATTAATTTCTGACAATGTTTAACCTCTTGACTAGATCCTTGTGTTTTCTTATCTGCCAGTAGCCAGCCTGCTAATTAGCCTGGCTCTGCACTGCCTCAGGGTGTCCAGGTATTTTGGACCCTTTAATTTGATAATACACTTTGATATATCTTTCCTCTGTTTCAATACCGTATCAAAGATCTGTTGATTATTGTACAAACTGTTGAGGAATAATATACTTGAGTTCTAATTATCCACTTTATCTATATGACATCATCCACACAGGGTATTTTGGGTCTGTATTTTTGGCAACCCCATTTCATGCTGACAGTGAATTTTATCCATGTATGAAAGTTTTTGACCATATCACCATATATTCAGGTAATTTGGCTGGTACTCCAGCCACATCACCATATATTCAGGTAATTTGGCTGGTACTCCAGCCACATCACCATATATTCAGGTAATTTGGCTGGTACTCCAGCCACCTGGTGGTTACCATTCATACTATCACACTGTCTGAATGTATATTGATAATATATTATTAATTGGCACACCTATGTGCATACCTGCTTTAACCCTTCTTTCCTGAGCTACCTTTGTGATAGTGACATGCTACCGAGTCATCGTAACTCGTTTTAAATGTTTTTAGAATTGTCTGTTTGACCCCACCTTATCACTATGTCAAAGCAAAAGAGAAAAAATTGAATAAATAATAACCACTTTCTCACATGATATTGTGTGCACCTATCCTTGCAGTGTCTCTTTCTCTTGATTAATTTTGACACTGTTGTGCAGCACCATTCTTTCTTTCTTGAGGACTGCGGTGCACCCTGCTTTTTGTCAATGCTTGCTGATATACGACGGGAGATGATCCTGTCCACGAGGGCTCACAGTCTACAGGGGTGGGGGGGGACACGATAATTATCAAGGCGGGTTAACTATCTACATTTGCAATTTTACATTTGTACAGCTTCCTAGTACCTAACCATTCTACAAATATTATTTACACACTTTAATACTCTGACTGCTATTTACATGGCTTTCTAGCTCTTACTTCAGGGGTTGGGGCCGCTTTCCTGCATATCTTCCTCCCCTCTGGAAATTCCATCCAGCTCTGCGCACGGGGCTTGAGGCTGCAGGATTTTGTACACCCTTAACACGTACCAGCCCCACCATCCCAAGCACCAGGTGTAGCCAAACTCCTCTCCAGGGCAGAGGTCTCAACCGGGTTGTCCTTTCGGGAGATATGACTCTACACCTCCCGAACACCTGTCGGTATTCCCATTGCACCAGTAAAAGGACTGAGGAACCAGCAAACCGCGGGTCTGTCTGTTGCTTTGCTCCCACCATCTTGCACCCTACACCCTTACCACATCCACTACCCTGGGAATCCGCTCTGACCGTGGGGAGCCGCTCCATCCCAGCTACCTGTCCATCATCCTCAGAGGTTCTGCAGTACCCATCCCCATCTACCCATAGCCGCAAAACACGAGTGGCGTCACAAATAACTTTACCTTTCATCACCCCCTTCCCTATCAAGCCAAGAACTCCCTTAACAACTGAACCCCGGGGTCACGGAGCCGGGTCTCGTCCCCTGTGACTCCCTAGAACTGTTTAACAGCCTGATTCCGAGTACCCCATGGCCGTGGGGCAACACAATTGCCCAACAAATTGTATGGAGCATTTCATTCTGCTACCCTTATGAAAATGCAAAAACTGGCCACTTTTGTCCTGGTTACAGGTCTCCTTTACAATAAAGTTAAAGTAGAGAACCCCTTTAATGTAGCATTTGGCTTATCACATCTAGTAAAGACTATCAAATAAGAACAATAATGCTTATCAGCAAATCACACATCTAAAACCTCAGTCTTGCTTTTACAGGCTCTGTCTACTAGAAAAAAGTGGAAAAGCTCCTTGAATTGCCACAAAATGGCACACAGCAAAGTTATCACTTGTTAGCACCCCACTCTGACTTTTACCCATATGACAGTAATTAAGAATTGTTGGTACAGATGGTGCAGTGTTTATTTAAAAAAAAAAAAAGTAGTGAAATTGTCCTTTACTAATAGGATAAATTGGCAACTCCACTAGATATAGCCACTAAAATGACACCTGGTGAGCAAATATTAATTGGCTTCTGGCTCAATGCAGACCATTCCAAGGGTATCACTGCTAAGAGGGAATAGAGATTATTGTCACTGTCATCTTTATTTATGAATTTCTAACTATTAGATGAATCTAAGCTGATGAAGCAGCAGGTTTAGATTTTAGCCAAAAATCTGCTATATTATTCATTTGCCAATTCTGTCGCCATTTTGCACCCATTTGTGGCTACTTCTGGAATCCATAGCACAATGCACAAACTGTACAGTGGGTATGGTGCCAATCGACTAATAGTTATTATACAGATGGTAGATGCAATTCTAAACCTTTAAAAGAAACTACCGTAATCACATTGAACATGCAGTTCTTTCTATGAGCAGTATAGTAACAGTGCAGGGTATGATAAGTGTCTTAATTTTTAGGTTTGTGGTACAAATTTGAACATAATTTTATTTATATTTTCTGAAATCATTCCTTATTCTCATTTTAGGCTTAGCAGTCAGGTGGGTGGTTCTAATCAGATACTGACAGGTATATGCAGATTTGTATAGGGAAGGATGTCAATTCCTGATTAGGACCACACATTTGACTGTTAAGCTGAAAATGAGCAATCATTTCAGTTAATAAAATACAAGTTGTTCTGGATTTTCCCACAAACCTATACATCAATGTGCTCAGCTTCTTCTACTCTATAGAGTAGTGCCCATAGTTTGTACAGCATTTCTGAGCTGGCAGGTTCCCTTTAAAAAGAATCAGAAATTTCTTAGGCTGGCTTCACACCACAGTTTTGTACATCAGGTTCTGTCCAGCTTGAACCTGATTCGTTTTTGCCTCCCGTGTATCCCTATGGTGCTGGATTGCTACTATTTTGCAATCCGATTTTGAGTATCTGTGCCGGATTGTCCGTTTTTTCACCATGCCCAAAATCAGAGCTTTCAGCATTTGTGGGCTCCGGTGAAAAAAATCAGACACAATCGGACAGAAACGGATCCAGGGTGATCCGGTGCCCATAACATGGGAGTCTATGGGCGCCAAATCCGTGAAAAAAAATCAGATGGTTTCCCAGATCCGATTTTTTGCACAGTGCATGCTCTGAAATTCTGCCATTCTAACTTCAGCACCATGGACAGCAGTATTTCATGCATAGGCTGTGAATGCAGCACCAAGGACAGCAGCAGAGCAGACACAGGCAGACGTCAGCATTATGGACAGCAGCAGAAAATTAATCCTGCAAAAAACAGGATCCAGGACCATATTTGCCCACACTTTCTGCACACCCTGTCCTGTCAGGTTCTGTCTGGTGGATCCTACAAAAAACAGGATCCACCCTGAGAGTCAAAAACCGGGGTGTGAAGCTAGCCTTATCATTCTGTAAAATTTAAAATGTAGGAAGATCTTTATCCATATATGAAAAAAATCTTTAATCCTCCAGTTATTTACACGTAAGGCTACATTCACACACAGCGTTCTTCATGTGTTTTGTGAGGATCCGTGTTTGCAGTGGCAGTGCAGTAAAACGAATACATTTCAGAGATTCCCAGCCAAGTCAATGAGTTTTCAAGATTTGTCATTCAGAAACAACCATTTGCAGTGGTGTGTTTTTTGGCTTAAAAACTAATCCTCAAAATGAATGAGCATGACAATTTTTGTGGCGTTTTTCAGATCCGCTTTTTCCATTGAAACCATTGTCTATGAACTTAAAAAACGCAACAGTCTAAAACGCATAAAAAACAGTTTAAAAACATATTAGTTAATAAACTGTTTTTTGATGCACTTTTTTGAAAAGCTGATCCAGTTTTGCAGCTGAAAAACGAATCTTCAAAAAACGCATCAAAATGCCCAAACTAGCCGTCTGCTCTTTTGACCTGAGCATGACAGCTGCATAGAAATATATGAAGTTCCGTCAGGACTTACATCAGAACCCCTCAGCAAAACAGGATTCAGAAGTATGCGCTGACCGAGCCATTGACCTGTGGAGACGGAGTCAATGTGTGCTCTGCCGTGCACCATTTTCGGGAGTATGCATTTACTGCAGGTGTTCGGGTGTCAGCTTACAGTAAATGAATACTCCCGAAAATAGTGCATGGCAGAGCATACGTTGACTCCGTCAGTACCAGTAAAGTCAATGGCCGCGTTGGTGCATAAGTCCGAATCCTGTATTGAGGGGGGTTCGGACATCAGCACCGACTGGACCACTGAACATGTGCTGGAATGCAATGTGAAGGATGGCTGACACTAAATGAAGATCTGGTGCTGTGACCTAATGCTAAATAATGTCATGTACTGTATTTCTTGTTCTACATAGATGAAATCGCTGCAATTTTACACTAAGGTTATGTTGTATTAGGTAACTTGGACAGGAAAACGTTACAGTTGGCTAATGTAATGTAATGTATCCCTATGTAATGGGCATGAGTTTTAGGAGAAAAAAGGGTCAGACTTTGGGTTTAGTGAGTTACCATATTTTTCACTTTACAGGATGCATCACATTATAAAATGCACCCCAAATTTGGTGAAATAAAATTTTTTTTCTTGAGGTCACATGACCTCATCACGGTGCAGCACGCAACGGCCGCAGGAGTTTCAAAGCTACCGCGCCTGCCACTCCTCCGGTGGCCAGGGTCAGCCGCCTGGGGACTGGCCGGGCAGACCACCGTGCAGTGACATGTAGCTACCTATGATGAGCAGCAGACCGGAGCAGGAAGGTCACCAGGAAGGGAATATTAAATAGGCCCCGAAAGTGTAGTCAGAAGTCAGGGTCAAAGCCAGGAGGGCAGCAAAGGTACAAAATCGTCAGGCAGTAGAAGGGTCAATAATCCAGGCAAGGGTCAGAGTTAAAAAACAGGAGGGCAGCTAACGTACAAAATCATCAGGCTATAGAAATGTCACAAATCCAGGCAGAAGGTCAGAGTCAAAATACAAACACACACTAGATCGCTGGGGAAACCAAGACTATATCTGGCAACCTGCAGGACAGGCTCCAAGGTATTTGAAGGGTGTGGTTTCCTCTCATAGGCTGGAGCTCACAGTCTGATGACCTCATCCAGACCGCCCTAGAACCAGGCCAGATGATGATGCACAACTGGTACCAACCATCCTACTTGTGATACAAGAGCGAAGCCTGCGCCTACCAGATGCCTCTGCAGGAACCACTCTTCTGGTACCAGCATAACCCACAGGAGAAACACGGCGATGTCCAGCGACTGAGGGAAATGTCAACAGAATCGGTCCATATGAGGACCTGGCCCCCCTATCGCCAGCACCATAGGCAGAAGGAACCCGGCACCTCCCAGCGGCCGGGGCAGGAACACCAGCCATCGAGCCCTACAGCATTAAGACAAGTCAGTGCAGGCATTACACACTGTCTGAAGAAGGTGGAGACCAGTAACATCAATAGTGAAACTGAGAAGCAGCAGCTCGTTTTTGTTGACAGCAGCTTCTTTACTAGACTGGGCGGGTGCTGGGCCCCTATACAGTCCAGGCCCGGTCGCACCTGCGACCGCTGCGACCTCAGTGGTTACGCCACTGGCCCCACCCCATATGATCAAAACCCCATCCCTGTGCCACCCCGCCCTGTCAGGCCCCGGACAAATGGTCTTGCATGAAGCCGATCCCCGAAGCAATAAAGATTGGGGACCACAGGTATATAGCACACTTCGGTGTACCACAAGAGGCTGTATACCACTTAGCACATCTTGGGCTGGTGTACAGGCTTCTAATATCCATCTCCATCAAAACAACAGTCCTTGTAAGGATTAATTTAGCTGTATACAGGCAGGAGGGGTATATGGCACACTTAGGTGTACCACAACTGGCTGTATACCAGTTAGTACATCTGGGGCAGGTGTACAGGCTTCTAATATCTATCTATCTATCTATGTAATATCAAAAAATTGGAACAGCACTATAGTATAAAAAATCGGGTGCAAACATTCTCCTACCATCACCAAGGTACTGTATATAAGATCAAAAAACGGACAGCAGCACATCCTTTTCAATGATAATATGTGGACTTATTCCTGGACTGTGACATTTCGGCAATATGTCAGCCTTTCTCAAGCAATAGGTATAGCACACTTTTGTGTTCCACAAGAGGCTGTGTACCAGTCAGCACATCTAGGGCTGGTGTAGAAGCTTCTAATATCTATCCATCTATCAAAACAACAGTCCTTTTTAGGATTAATTTAGCTGTATACAGGCAGTGTATATACTACTCTTTTAAAACCCTTATAGCACAATGTTCTAAATGCGCAAGGCCGGTGGCAAGGGACGAGGAACTGGACTTGATGGTGATAGTGCATGTAGAGGCCAAGGCAGTGGGCAGGCTAGAATTATGCCACAACAAACACCCACATCTTCTCCCCTGACCTTTCTGTCCCAATTCCTAGGGGACCGCAGCACACCACTATTAACCCAGAGCAGTGTCAACAGGTTGTTAGTTGGATAGCGGATAATGCTTCAAGTCAGTTTGCCACCACCACAAGCAGCCTATCTTCCACACGGTCAAGTCTCATTAGCTGTGAGTGTGGACCGCATATTCCTCACCATGATCCTCCTTACTCCCACCATGCTGAGTGCCTGGACAAAAATTATCCCACACTTGGACACTCTGAAGAGCTGTTCACTTTTCCATTCAGAGATTCTGGCCTCTCGCCTGCTTCACTTGAAGTGGAGCATGAGGAGATCATATGTAGTGATGCCAAATATTTGAGCAGCCACAGTCACACGAAGGCGACGGTGGGAAAGTGTCACAAGAGGTGGATGATGATGAGGCACAATTTCCAGAAAGTCAGGAGGATGAGGGTGCGGAAGTGGAAGACAAGTTGGTGGATTATCTAGTAACTGACCCAACCTAGCAGGAGGATATACAGAGCGAAGACAGCTGCCCACAGGGGGAAGGAGGCATAGCACCCCAACAGGCAGGAAGAACCAGTGTGGTGGCTGCAGACAAAAGGCGGGCACCTGTTCCCTGTAACACCAATACGACAGAAGTTGCCAGTACAACTCTTACGTCTTCCCGAGTCTGGCTGTTTTTTAAGGAGTCTGCTGATAATTCCAAAAAGGCCATTTGCACCACCTGCCATGCCAGCATCAGCAGGGGTAGCAAAACTACCAGCCTGACCACCACCAGCATGATCAGGCACATCAGCACCCGACTTTGTGGGCCAAACTCCAGGGTCTAGGAGTAGTGTCTGCGGGTGACACCACTGCTTCTTCCACTGTTGTGCATGCAAGGCAATCACCTATCCATAGTGCACCGAAGATGCTTCCTGTCCTGCACCTGTCATTGCACAATCAAACATACCACCATCAGCAACAACGTCCATGTCCTTCTCCCAGCGCAGCGTTCAGTTGTACATACCCCAGTCCTTGGAACACAAGCATAAATACGCAGCCAACACCACACAGGCCACTACTATCAATTTATTGCTTAAAATGTTGCCTTTTAGGCTATTGGAGACGGACTCTTTCCGCAACCTGATTAGCGGCGGCCATCCCTCGTTACCTGGTCACCAGCTGCCACTACTTCTCCTGGTGTGCTGTTCCCGCATTACACAAGCACCACAAAACATTAGCCGTGCCCTTAACAACGCAGTTTCTGGCAGAATTCACCTAACCACGCTTACATGGACAAGTGCTTGTGGACAGGGATGGTGCATCTCGCTGACGGCACACTGGGTTAATATAGTGGAAGCCAAGACCCAGTCGGACCTTGGGACAAAACACATCCTCTCGACGCCAAGGATTGCGGCCACTAACTTAATCAGGGTTGCTCCCACAGTGTACAGCTCCTTCACGTTATCCTCCTCAGCCACTTCCTCCTCTTCACCCTCTATATCAGTCAGAAGCTGGAAGCACTGCAGCACTGCCTCGGCCAAGCGGCAACAGGCTGTGCTGAAGTCAATATGCGTAGGTGACAAATGGCACAATGCTGAAGAGTTGTGGACTAGCTTTGAAAGAGCAGACAGATCACCCTGAGCTGTCGGATCTGCTTGTCAAAGTACGCCGCATGTGTGCCCATTTTAGAAAGTCACCTACTGCTTCAGCCGCCCTTGCCGGGTTTCAGCAGCGTTTGCAGCTTCTGGCTCACTGACTGGTTTGTGATGTCCCCACACGTTAGAATTCGACACTGCAGATGTTGTCAGGATTTGTGAGCAGAAGAGGGCTGTTGTTGACTACCAGCATCAACAAGGCCGTTGGCATTCGGTTCAGACTCCACACATAAGACCTCAGGAGTGGACATGGATGTCCAACATATGTGCCATCCTCCAAAACTTTGAGGACTGAACCAAGATAGTGATTCGGTGATGACGCCATCATTAGCGTCACCATCCTATTTCTCTGTCTTCTGAAATGCTCTCTGCTCAAAATCAAAGAGGATGCATTGCAGGCTGAGCACGATGAGATAGAACAAGGAACCATACAGGGTGATAACACACAGCCCATCCTCATCTTATCCCATTGTGGATTGGGGACAATGAGGAGGAGGAGGAAGAGGAGGAAGAGGAGGAAGAAGAACAAGAGCTAGTTTCATGCGCTATAGACAGTACTACCTGCAAAACTGTCATACCGTCTGTTCAGCGTGGATGGCCAGAGGACAGGGAGGAGGAGGGAGAGCATGGTCAGTTGTCCTCTTGGTGAGGACATGGAAGTCTTACCTGTTACCAGTCTAGCGCGCATAGCTGACTTTATGTTACGCTGCCTGTCCCTTGACCCTCATGTTTTCAAAATCTTGGGTGACACTCATTACTGGTTGGTAACACTTTTAGACCCACGCTACAAGGAGAACTTTATAGTTCTTATTCCCGAGGTCGGAGAGGTCTACAAGAAGGGGCAGTACCAGAAGACCCTTGTTGCGGAATTAGTAAATAATTTCACTTCTGATAACGCTGGCCTTAGGTCACAATTTGGTGGACAACTAAGGAGTAAAAATGAGAGAGACAGAACTCAATCCAGCATAGGCATGGGAACACTGTCAAAGTTTCTGGGAGAGTTTTCTCAGCCCCTCCCATGGCACAGGCCCTGAGGCACGGGGCACTCTCACAAGGACTACAAAGTTTGGGAAGATGCTGAAGTACCTTGCCGACCGTACCAACATCCTCCGTGATTCCTCTGTGCCTAATAATTATTGGGTATCCAAGCTGGACACTTCGCATGAACTGGCTCTCTATGCCTTTGAAGTCCTGGCCTGCCCTGCCACTAGTTTTTTCAAACCGGGTTTTAAGTGTCACAGGGGGAATTATTACTGATAAGCACACCCGCCTGTCAAATGAAAATGATGACAGGCTGACTCTTATTAAAATGAACAAGGGCTGGATTGGGTCAGACTTTTCAACACCACCAAATGATAGTAGAGTAATATAAACTCAAAGCCAGTGTCTTTTTTGGGAAAGTATATTCCCATGGTCCTCTTCACCACCACACATGGCTATATGCTTCCTAAATTTGTCTATTAGCTCTAGTCCTCCTCCTTCTCCTCACCCTCCACCACAATATCACCAGGGTGACTGTGGTCCATGATGCAACACCCACATAATATTTGTAAATGGTGTTCATGAAGCCCGTGACCCAAAAACAAATTAGACAGTATATTCATGTATACCCCCAGGGGTAAATGTTTCAGTCCATACTTCGTGCATGGGCATTACAAGTATAGGAGACCCACTCCTTTGTGATGGGAATGTTGTTTTTGTGAGGCCCTCCTCCATGTCTCTTAAAAGGAGCATAGGAGTGCCTCCCAATTTTTGCCAGCCTGCATAGGGCAACACTATGGTAGACCCACTTGCTAATAATGGGAACATTATTTAATGAGGCCCTCCTCCATATGTCTTCAAAAGGGCATCAGAGTGCCTCCCAATTTTTGCCAGCCTGCATAATAGGGCAACACTATGGAAGACCCACTTTCTAATAATGGGAACATTATTTAAAGAGGCCATCCTCCACGTCTCTTAAAAGGGGCATCAAAGTGCCTCCCAATTTTTGGCAGCCATGCATAGGGCAAGACTATGTGAGACCCACTTCCTAATAAAGAGAACATGCAATATTTAATGAGACCCTCTTTCATGTCTCTTAAAAGGGGCATCGGAGTGCCTCCCAATTTTTTTTTTAAATCTTTAATGTAATAAAAAAAATGTAATACACCAACACTGTCTCACAAGTGAGTATGAGTCCTTAACATTTTCCCCAGGAAAATCCATTTTGGTTTCATTTTTGGACATTTTATTGTGAGTCTGTAAAAGTGGCGTAATAGTCTGACAACTGTAATGAAGTGTACAATTCAGATTGTATTATTGAAATTGAAATGAGCTGTGCACAGTCCGCCACTGCCCCTTGTGGACAATTGCTGAAATGACTGCAGAGAAAAAAAAACAGCATTGATTGCTGCTCCCCTCCCCCAACAGCCATGTGCTGAGGAGGAGAGAGGGCGGGAGATCAGTACAGACACAGAGTTGAACAAGAGAACATCTACCTGTGGATGTCTGTTGAAAGAGGGCTACTTTGCAACACCTTGCCGGAAAAATCACCCCGCAGAAGCCCCTGTGACTGATCCTGGGCCACTGGACTTTGGTGCTGTGACTCTGGCCGCTCTGCAAAACCTTGCCCGCCGTGCACCCAGAGTGCTTGTGCAGGGGCCGTGACCGACATAAGGGAGCCATTTGTGCTGCTGTGATCTCCCTTCTGCTGTTGTTCTGTGTGCCCTGAGACTTGGAGAGACAGACTGTTACCTGCAGAAGGAGACCAAAGAAGAAGACTGAGGAGATCCCCAGGCCTGCTACGTGGGAGCGACATCTTCTTCTGTGATAGACTGGTACGTGATTTTAGGGAAAGTTAGGGAAAGATACCTTCATTGTTGTGTTTTTTTCTTGCTGCGTACCCGGCAGAAGTGAAGATTCAGAGACTCTAATATATACAAGTGCGCATATAGTTCGGTTGACTGTGAGATAAATATGTTTTACAGTAAAGAAATGTTATTATCGGTTAAACCTGAGTATGGGGATTCTGTTGAGAAAGATCATACACACACACCCGCGGCCTTACCACCGGTCGCTACATCTGGCGTAGTCGGCAGGATGTGTGATCAACAGAATCTCCTCCCGGTAGTAACTTATAACCAGACTTATACTACGGCCTGCAGGTCCATATCCGGTGCCAGCAGACCGAACAGTGACACGGAGGAATTGAAGCAGATAGTAGCAGAGTTGCAGAAACAGATACTGCAGCTACAGCTCAGGCTAGACCAACAGGCGGACAGGCAAGCGAGACAGCAACCCAGCCGGCCTATGGGAAGGTGCTGGACATGCGGCGACCCCCGCCATAGGGCAAACCGTTGTCCGCATCCTCCACCCGTGGTCCGATATACCAGAACCAGCAAGCCATGCCCCACAACAGCAGCCACCTTTAAACTAGACGCCCCAGCCAAAGCGGCTCACTCGGCAGGGGAGATCAGGGAAAAGGGTGTGAAGAGACAGAGCCAGACCGATAAGCAAGTACTGGCCACTCGGGTCCAGGGGACGGTGAAGTGGTTTAATGTCCGCGATGGGTATGGCTTCATCAACAGGAATGACACAAAGGATGACGTGTTTGTACATCAGACTGCCATAAAGTGTAACAATCCTCGTAAGTGCCTCCGCAGCGTTGGTGATGGGGAGGTGGTACAGTTTGATGTTGTGAAGGGAGAGAGGGGTACAGAGGCCGCCGACGTCACCGGTCCTGGGGGTGTTCCCGTTAAAGGAAGCAGATTTGCCCCCAACCGGCGCCGCTACCGCCGGCGATCCTACTCTCCCCGGGTAGAAACTGTGACTGAGTTTATTGGAGATATTGTGAGCCCTGAACAAGGGAGCGAAGGTGAACGGGGGGATGACGGTCTCCCCCAACAGAGGTCCCTACTCCGCCGGAGATCAATCCCTGTGATATCAACGGCCATCACTGCCCTGGAGCCGATGGTTGTTGACAGGGACTGTCAACCTTTAAGTGGGGGGGTATGTAATGAAGTGTACAATTCAGATTGTATTATTGAAATTGAAATGAGCTGTGCACAGTCCGCCACTGCCCCTTGTGGACAATTGCTGAAATGACTGCAGAGAAAAAAAAACAGCATTGATTGCTGCTCCCCTCCCCCAACAGCCATGTGCTGAGGAGGAGAGAGGGCGGGAGATCAGTACAGACACAGAGTTGAACAAGAGAACATCTACCTGTGGATGTCTGTTGAAAGAGGGCTACTTTGCAACACCTTGCCGGAAAAATCACCCCGCAGAAGCCCCTGTGACTGATCCTGGGCCACTGGACTTTGGTGCTGTGACTCTGGCCGCTCTGCAAAACCTTGCCCGCCGTGCACCCAGAGTGCTTGTGCAGGGGCCGTGACCGACATAAGGGAGCCATTTGTGCTGCTGTGATCTCCCTTCTGCTGTTGTTCTGTGTGCCCTGAGACTTGGAGAGACAGACTGTTACCTGCAGAAGGAGACCAAAGAAGAAGACTGAGGAGATCCCCAGGCCTGCTACGTGGGAGCGACATCTTCTTCTGTGATAGACTGGTACGTGATTTTAGGGAAAGTTAGGGAAAGATACCTTCATTGTTGTGTTTTTTTCTTGCTGCGTACCCGGCAGAAGTGAAGATTCAGAGACTCTAATATATACAAGTGCGCATATAGTTCGGTTGACTGTGAGATAAATATGTTTTACAGTAAAGAAATGTTATTATCGGTTAAACCTGAGTATGGGGATTCTGTTGAGAAAGATCATACACACACACCCGCGGCCTTACCACCGGTCGCTACACAACATTGTTCACAGCAGTGACCTGGGAGTCAGAAATGCTTAAAGGGGTCTTCCCCATGCTGTTCCCATGTCATTTGAGCACTGTTCTTATACATTTGGGACTTTTTTAGGATTTATTCAGGCTGCTAGAGGTGCTGCCGGAAAAATGCTTGGGTTTCCCATAGGTTAACATTGGGCTTGGTGCTCGGGTCGAGCACCCGAGCATCTTGATATGCTCGACCCGAGCATCGAGTACACGAGCATTTTACTGCTCGCTCATCACTACTGGCTAATATAATGTGGGTGTGGCATCCAAATAGGTGTGGTTTTAAAATAGACATCTGTTCAAAACACATAGAGAGAACCTGTTAAAAATTTGGAGCTCACCCCTGGGGTGAGTGCCAAGACAGTTAAAGGAATACGAAACAAAGTCTGTCCATCCATTCAAAAGCCAAGAGATAAACATCCTGGAAAATATCAACAAGTCGGCTCATCACAAGGTGTATCAATTTTGGTGTGACAAACATGGCAATGGAGGTGGCTCATATACTTTGTAATAGTGAGATCACAGACAAATATCAAAGAGAATATCCAGCAGTACGTCTTCAAATTCATAAAACTTCCATTTATTGCAACATCATTAAAACGTCACGAATTTATGCGTTTTGACCTTAGAGTATGGTGTTAAAGGGAACCAACCACCCCAAATGACCCCCCCGGACTGTTAATATATGTCCATACACCCTGCAGACACATATGGGGCACTAATTTTTGCTAAAAAAACGGATTTGTAAAAGCTAAGATATATCTTTATAAACTTTTAAAAATCTGGCCGACTGGGCGTTATCTGGGTGGGGGGGGTGGAGCTCTGCGCAATATGTACAACCTGGTCCGGTGCCGTCCCTGCACTCCTGTCCGGTGCTGTCCCCGCTGCTCTGGCCGGTGCTGTGCCCGCTGGTGTCCTCCTGTCATGTGCCCGCTGGTGTCCTCCTGCTGTGCCCCAGGCCGGTAACATGATTTTCGGTGCAGGCTCCAGGCAATGGAGACGCTTCCTGCTTCCTCCTGCTCATCCCCGCCCAGGTCAGCCCTGCACCAATGAGAACGAAGGGCCAGTGTGTCATGTGATCGCCGCTGTGAGCCAATCACAGAGCAGGGGCGGTTACATGACATCACTGTGAAGTGTGTAATGTGTGTGTATACATACTGGTGTGTGTAGAATATATACTGGTGTGGGGAATACTCTATTACGTGTCGTTTATATAATAAGTGTATATATTTTGGTGTGTAGTGTATATAAGCTGGTGTATGAGGTGTATACTGGTGTGTAGTGTATAATGTGCATATATACTAGAGTGTGTAGTACACAGTGTACATATATAAACATGGCTCAGTTACACCAGTTCTGTCTGGAGAAATGGACCCAAATTCCCTAACTATTGTGAGAAGTTGTGGAGGGAAATCCAGAAAGTTTTATCCAAGTCATACAGTTTAAGGGCAATGGTACCAAATACTAATGAACTGTATGTAAACTTGTGACTTTACAGAAAGTAAAAAAAAAATGCCTTAAACATTCTCTCTCTCTCATTATTCTGGCATTTGTCAAATATTAATAATTACCATATGTTAATCGTAAGTGACCTAAAACGGGAAAGGTTTATTCTGATTTCATGTCAGATAGTGAGAAAAGCATGCAGATGTGTCTTTTTATATGGTGTATCTAAACTTCTGGTTTCAACTGTATATAATTTGTAGTATACAGTGCCTTGTGAAAGTATTTGGCCCCCTTGAACTTTTCAACCTTTTGCCACATTTCAGGCTTCAAACATAAAGATATAAATTCTAATTTGTTTGTGAAGCATCAACAACAAGTGGGACACAATCATGAAGTGGAATGAAATTTATTGGATATTTTAAACTTTTTTAACAAATAAAAAACTGAAAAGTGGGGCGTGTAATATTATTCGTCCCCCTTGAGTTAATACTTTGTAGCGCCACCTTTAGCTGCGATTACAGCTGCAAGTCACTTGGGGTATGTCTCTATCAGTTTTGCACATCGAGAGACTGAAATTCTTGCCCATTCTTCCTTGCAAAACAGCTGGAGCTCAGTGAGGTTGGATGGAGAGCGTTTGTGAACAGCAGTTTTCAGCTCTTTCCACAGATTCTCGATTGGATTCAGGTCTGGACTTTGACTTGGCCATTCTAACACCTGGATATGTTTATTTTTGAACCATTCCATTGTAGATTTTGCTTTATGTTTGGGATCATTGTCTTGTTGGAAGATAAATCTCCGTCCCAGTCTCAGGTCTTTTGCAGACTCCAACAGGTTTTCTTCCAGAATGGTCTTGTATTTGGCTCTGTCCATTTTCCCATCAATTTTAACCATTTTCCCTGTCCCTGCTGAAGAAAAGCAGGCCCAAACCATGATGCTGCCACCACCATGTTTGACAGTGGAAATGGTGTTTTGAGGGTGATGAGCTGTGTTGCTTTTACCCAAACATATAGTTTTGCATTGTGGCCAAAAAGTTCAATTTTGGTTTCATCTGACCAGAGCAGCTTATTCCACATGTTTGGTGTGTCTCCCAGATGGCTTGTGGCAAGCTTCAAATGAGACTTTTTATGGATATCTTTTAAAAATGGCCTTTTTCTTGCCATTCTTCCATAAAGGCCAGATTTGTGCAGTGTGCGACTGATTGTTGTCCTATGGACAGACTCTCCCACCTCAGCTGTAGATCTCTGCAGTTCATCCAGAGTAATCATGGGTCTTTTGGCTGCATCTCTGATCAGTCTTCTCCTTGTTCGAGATGAAAGTTTAGAGGGATGGCCGGGTCTTGGTAGTTTTGCAGTGGTCTGATACTCCTTCCATTTCAATATGATCGCTTGCACAGGCCTCCTTGAGATGTTTAAAACTTGGGAAATTTTTTGTATCTAAATCCTGTTTTAAACTTCACCACAACAGTATCTCGGACCTCCCTGGTGTGTTCCTTGGTCTTAATGATGCTCTCTGCACTTGAAACAGAACCCTGAGACTATCACAGAGCAGGTGCATTTATACGTAGACTTCATTACACACAGGTGGATTCTATTTATCATTACCAGTCATTTAGGACAACATTGGATCATTCAGAGATCCTCATTGAACTTCTGGAGTGAGTTTGCTGCACTGAAAGTAAAGGGGTCGAATAATATTGCACGCCCCACTTTTCAGTTATTTATTTGTTAAAAAAGTTTAAAATATGCAATAAATTTTGTTCCACTTCATGATTGTGTCCCACTTGTTGTTGATTCTTCACAAAAATTTAGAATTTCTATCTCTGTTTGAAGCCTGAAATGTGGCAAAAGGTTGAAAAGTTCAAAGGGGCCAAGTACTTTCACAACATACTGTATACACTGGGGTGTATACCGGAGGGTGTAGTGTATACTGTAGCGGAGTATTAAGTGTGTTAAAATGACAGCTGAGGACCCTCAAAGTGAGTGACCTTGTGCCCTGTATGACACAGCTCAGCATGCTTTATGGTATTGTGGGGTCTTGCATCTTTCTTAATGCTGCGTGTTACTATATTTTATTATTATAACAATATTGGCAAGGACAGACAGCAAACAACACCAAAGATTAAAATCAATTAAAAGGCAGATATAGCCATGCAGACACACACCCTATAGAGATGTAATAGAGTCTCCCCACAGTGAACCCTAGAACCTGGTTAAATAGAGTGGTAACACAGGAGTGATACCGGGCAAATGGAAATAACAATAAATCATACATACATAAATGACAAATTTGAGGAGACAAATTATAGACCATAACAAAAAATAAATAATGTTGCACCAGTGATATTAACTACATGAGTGATA
This sequence comes from Allobates femoralis, assembly GCA_033576535.1. Taxonomy (NCBI): domain Eukaryota; kingdom Metazoa; phylum Chordata; class Amphibia; order Anura; family Aromobatidae; genus Allobates; species Allobates femoralis. The sequence continues at coordinate 432,883,857 of JARQOC010000004.1, read as the reverse complement.
GGGCTTCACATACAAATTGTATAATAATGTTGGCAATACTTCTAGAAATACCCAAACATATACATGCACATGTATCCCCCCCTATAGGCCTAAATTAGGAATTATTATTTACGGGCTTGCATAAGAAAGCTGTAGGGGTTTACATTAGGCGCCTTTGTATTTATGGGTTAGAAATTTTGGTTCAATAAGGCTGGTTGCACATTTACGTTCGTGCCGCATGTGTCTGAACGCACTTGGGTAAATGCATACAGATGCTGGCATACGCAGCGTGTATTCAGCGGCTGCGGACGGTGAGGGAAGTGTATAGAAATGTATTTGACTGACACTGCCATCCCATAGAACTCCATTGTAGTGGCCAGGAAGAAGAGAGAGAGAGGGCTGCATTTGTGTCGCCTGCCTACGCAAGCGTCACATACACAAATGTGAAACCGGCCTAGCTATCTTCTCTAGGTTATTTTATCTTTGTAACATTAGTGCTCTATTTGTATATATTGATGCAGCTTATCTTATTTTTGTAATCTGTGCCATAAACCAGTGAGGGGCCCAGTGTCTGATGGTAAGCAGGGGTCCGGACTGTGGACCCAGGGAACGGGGACGTTTAGGCCCTGACTGGCATTCTGCAAATGCAGGAGAAACACTCGCTGACCTGGAGCCCCAAACTATCAGATGGGTCACTGGTCCTTTAAGAATTCAAACTGCCGTGCTCACAGGCGGCCCCCATCGCAGCGCACACAGCGCTATCACGGTCTACAAGCTGTGCCCACCAGCCTGCACACCGCAAGTCTACAGTGCAGTTCAGGCCAGCAGCATCTCTGCTGAGCTGATGTGGCTGAATGTCTGGCAGGCTGACTTCAGGGACGGCAGGTAGCCTAGACAGGAAGATCTTTGAGCAGAGGACATGGCTGCAAAGCAGGTGAGTGGTTGGTGTTCTCTGTGTATAGACATGTGTCCCTGCTCTGCGCTGAAGCTGGTGCTCTTTGCTGTTGATGGTGTACTGGCCTGGTGCTCTGGGCTGGTGATGGTGTATTGGGCTAGTGCTGGTGCACTGGGCTTCTTCTGGTGTTCTGGACTGGTGATAGTGTTCTGGAAGGGTGCTGGTCTTCTGAGCTGGTGATGGTGCTCTGGGCTGGTGCTCTGGACTGGTGATGGTGCTCTAGACTGGTAATGGTGCTCTGGGCTGGTGATGGTGCTCTGGGCTGGTGCTCTAGACTGGTAATGGTGCTCTGGGCTGGTGATGGTGTTCTGGGCTGGTGATGGTGCTCTGGGCTGGTGCTAGTGAATTAGACTTGTGCTGGTGCTCTGGGCTGGTGCTCTGGGTTGGTCATGGTGCTCTGGACTGGTGATGGTGCACTAGGCTGGTGATGCTGCTCTGGGCTGGTAATGGTGCTCTAGGTTGGTGATCTAGGCTGGTGATGGTGCACTGGGCAGGTGCTGGTGCTCTGGACTGGTGCTAGTGGACTGGGCTGGAGTTTGATGGGAACTGTTAGGCTGGTTTCACACTACGATTTTGTGAAATCCGATGCTGTCCGATATAAATTGGACTGCATCGGATCCGTATTTGCCCCCATGTCACCCTATGGGGATCGGGCCGATTCGGATGTGCGTCCGATCCGATTTTGTCCGATTTTTTTTCCAATGCAAAAATCAGAGACTGCTCCAATTTTTGCATCCGAATCAAAAACCGGATAGAATTGGATCGGACAAATCGGATGGCAATTATGCCAAATCTGATCCGATTCGATTCCATTAACATGGAGCCCTATGGAGCAGGGTCCGAGGAAACATCTGATGTCTCCTCGGACCCGGACCCGATTTTAGTGTACTGAGCATGCTCAGTACACTAAAATTGCTCCAACCCTTCTAATTACACTTCTGCAATGTATAATATACATGGCAAAAGTGTAATTAAGTAAAAGAAAGAGTTAAAAATAAAAAATCCCTATGCTCACCTATCCTCTATCCAATGCTGCCTCCCACAGCAAGGTCTTTGTGCTTACAGGACCTGTGATGATGTCAGAGAGCATCATCGGGTTACATGACCGCAGTTACCGTGTGACCCGATGATGCTCTGTGACATCATCACAGGTCCTTTAAGCACAAGGACCTTGCTGGGAGGCAGCGTTGGATAGAGGATAGGTGAGCATATTGATTTTTTATTTTTAACTCTTTCTTATATTTCACTTCTGCAATGTATACTATACATTGCAGAAGTGAAAGTGCCCCGCTGTGTCCGGATCCGTGATAATCACGGACCCGGACACAGAAAAAGCATCTGGAGGTCACCTCCAATGCTTTCCTTTCCTGTCCATGGGATCCTACAAAAAGTAGGATCCCACGGACAGGGAAAAAATCATAATGTGAAAGTAGCCTAAGGCTATGTTCACACATAGCGCTTCTTTTGCGCTTTTTTGCGGGGGTATTTTTTTCAGCGTTTTGCACCCATAAAAAAGCGCCAAAAAGCACTGTTAAAAAACGCTGTGCATTCACACATCGCATGTTTTTACGGGGCAACTTCAGTGATGTCACAGAGGGAAGGAAGAATCTTGTTCCTCCTCCCCTGTGTGACATCTGTCACATCCCCATTTGATTTCGCAGTGTATTATACACTGGAAATCAAATGTAAAAGAATAACAAATGCATTAAAAATAATAAAGATTTTTATACTTACCATCCTCTGGGTGTTCTGGAGCCGGGAGCAGCAGGACACGAGCAGCTGGACCTTGCGTGATGTCATCGGGCGCTGTGATTGGCTGCTTGCGGTTATGAGATATGTACGTCATAGGACGTCACATATCACATGACTGCGAGCGTGTCAATCAGCGGTCTAGCAAGGTCCTGCTGCTGCTCCTGAATCCCGGCTCCAGAACACCCGGCGGAGAGGTAAGTATAAAAATCTTTATTATTTTTAATACATTTGTCATTCTTTTAAATTTGATTTCGCAGTGTATAATGCACTGCGAAATCAAATGGGGCTGTGACACATGTCAGAGAGGGGGGAAGGAACAGGATTCTTCCTCCCCTCTGTGAATCAGCGCCGGCGTATTCCCGCTGGAATATGCATGCTCTGAACGGTGATGTGTAATTCCAGCAGGAATAATGGGCTCCTATGGGAGAAAGCGTGGGTGCAGCTACGCAAAGAATTGACATGTCAATTTTTTTTACGCCTGCACTTCCTCCCATAAAAGCGCTGCGTATATTTACACAGTGTCTGCACGGCAAAGTGAATTTCACATTCACTTTGCCGACAGACACAGATGCACATTTCACATCTTTGAAAAGCGTGCGCAAAAAAGAGCTAAAAGATGCACAATGTGTGAACGTAACCTTAATGTGTGATTAGTGAGGACGTGGTGCAGTAGTGGAGTTTTTCGATAGTGGAGTGAGATGGGGTGGAGGTGGAGATGGGGTGGAGTCTCACAGGGGGCCCTAAAATTTTGCCAGTGAGGGGCTCTGAAATTCCTTGTGGCAGCCCTAATTCGGCCCCCTAGATGTGAAAATGTTTATGGTAGTTAGATGTTGTTATGTTGCTGTTCATTGTTTAGATTAAATACTATCTAGCTCTTACCTCTATAGCATTAGAGAACCAAATAATAGGACCATGAGTATATTAAGTTAGCAAACAAATAATAAAAACTACCATAAAAAATGTATACATTTTATTAGATAAGAAAAACAAATACCATACAATTACTGAAAAAATATAAAAAGCAATTGTGTTATTTGTGTTTGATATCTTATAAAATTAATGCATTTGTATATGGGTATTTTCTATTTCTTACAGGGTAATTTATAGGTACTGAGTACCTATAAATAGAGCTGAGTACCCTGCCCTGGGTGTGTCACTCCATTTGGTGTATTTTCAAAGCACAGAAAAAATGTTATAATGAAGAAAAGAAAATATGAATTTGATCAAAAAGGCTTTTTGATTGCAGGTTAATCTGTACATTTAATTAAATGTTTTAAAAATAAATGATTGATTACTCTAGCTACAGTTGAATCTCAATGAATTAGAATATCATCAAACAGATAATTTATTTCAGTAATTCAATACATAAAGTGAAACACATATATTATATACAGTCATGGCCAAAAGTTTTGAGAATGACACCAAAATGATATTTTCACATGATCTGCTGCCCTCTGGTTTTTATTTCGTTTGTCTGATGTTTATATCACATACAGAAATATAATTGCAATCATATTATGAGTACCAAAAGGTTATATTGACAGAGATGAGTTAATGCAGCAAGTCAATATTTGCAGTGTTGACCCTTCTTCTTCAGGACCTCTGCAATTCTCCCTGGCATGCTCTCAATCAACTTCTGGACCAAATCCTGACTGATAGCAGTCCATTCTTGCATAATCAATGCTTGCATTTTGGCAGAATTTGTTGGTTTTTGTTTGTCCACCCGTCTCTTGATGATTGACCACAAGTTCTCAATGGGATTAAGATCTGGGGAGTTTCCAGGCCATGGACCCAAAATCTCTATGTTTTGTTCCCTGAGCCATTTAGTTATCACCTTTGCTTTATGGCAAGGTGCTCCATCATGCTGGAAAAGGCATTGTTGGGCGCCAAACTGCTCTTGGACGGTTGGGAGAAGTTGCTCTTGGAGGACATTCTGGTACCATTCTTTATTCATGGCTGTCTTTTTAGGCAAGACTGTGAGTGAGCCGATTCCCTCGGCTGAGAAGCAACCCCACACATGAATGGTTTCAGGATGCTTTACAGTTGGCATGAGACAAGACTGGTGGTAGCGCTCACCTCTTCTTCTCCAAATAAGCTGTTTTCCAGATGTCCCAAACAATCGAAAAGGGGATTCATAAGAGAAAATGACTTTACCCCAGTTCTCAACAGTCCACTCCCTGTACCTTTTGCAGAATATCAGTCGGTCCCTGATGTTTTTTCTGGAGAGAAGTGGCTTCTTTGCTGCCCTCCCTGAAAGCAAGCCTTGCTCAAAGAGTCTCCGCCTCACAGTGCGTGCAGAAGCACTCACACCAGCCTGATGCCATTCCTGAGCAAGCTCGGCACTTCTGGTAGTCCGATCCCGCAGCTGAAACAGTTTTAAGATACGGTCCTGGCGCTTGCTGGTCTTTCTTGGGCGCCCTGGAGCCTTTTTGACAACAATGGAAGCTCTCTCCTTGAAGTTCTTGATGATGCGATAGATTGTTGACTGAAGTGCAATCTTTCTAGCTGAGATACTCTTCCCTGTTAGGCCATTTTTGTGCAGTGCAATGATGGCTGCACGTGTTTCTTTAGAGATAACCATGGTTAACTGAAGAGAAACAATGATACCAAGCACCAGCCTCCTTTTAAAGTGTCCAGTGGTGTCATTCTTACTTAATCAAGACTGATTGTTCGCCAGCCCTGTCCTCATCAACACCACACCTGTGTTAATGGAACAATCACCAAAAACGATGTTAGCTGCTCCTTTTAAGGCAGGTCTGCAATGATGTTGAAATGTGTTTTGGGGGTTAAAGTTCATTTTCTAGGCAAATATTGACTTAGCAAGTAATTGCTGTTAAGCTAATCACTCTTTATGACATTCTGGAGTATATGCAAATTGCCATTAGAAAAACTGAAGGAGTAGACTTTGTTAAAATTAATATTTGTATCATTCTCAAAACGTTTGGCCATGACTGTAGAATCATTACAAACACAGTGATCTATTTCAAGTGTATTTTTCTGTTAATATTGATGATTATGGCTTACAGCCAATGAAAACCCAATAGTCATTATCTCAAAAAATTAAATAATTAACACAAAATGCCTGCAAAGGCCTACTAAGCATTTACAATCATCCTTAGTCTGCTTCAGTAGGCTACACAATCATGTGGAAGAATGCTGACTTAACAGATGTCCATAAGGCAGTCATTGAAACACTCCTCAAGGAGGGTAAGCCGCAAAAGGTCATTGTAAATCAAGGTGCCAGAGTCTGGAGCAACAGTGGGGAGGCCACACAATCCCATCTGCTTAAGGTCTAGTGTGACGTTTCCACAATCAGTGTTGGTTTGGGGAGCCATGTCATCAGGGCTGGTTTTAGACAAAGTGGGCTCCTGGGAAAAATGTAAAAGTTGGGCCCCAACTGCTAACAAATTTCACCATCACACACAAACATTTAAGTTGTATTCACAGGAGCCAATTTCAGATCTTTAAACGTGCGCCATCGACTATAGTAATGCAAGCCGGTCCTTGGGTATAGGTCTCCTCACACTGGCTGACAAAGAACGATGGGGTTAGAACGATCACTAATAGATCATTGGGGATAGAATGATCACTAATAGAACATAGGGATTTGAATGAACACTAATAGATCATAAGGGAATTAAATGATTACTAATAAATCAGAGGGGATAGAACTATCACTAGTAGATCATAGGGATTTGAATGATCACTAACAGATCATTGGAGTTAGAATAATCACTAATAGATACCGTATTTTTCCTTTTATAAGAGCACTTTTTTTCCTCAAGTTTTGGAGGAAAGTGGGGTGCGTCTTATAAAAGGATATAATAATCATTATAGCAATCACTCAGTGCTTGGGAGGGGGAACTACAGCTGAAAGATAGGGACAGAACGATGCAGGGAATGGTCCTGGATTGAAGAATCCTAAGCTGGGCTAGGGGTCACACCGTGTCCACGCTCATATCTACTTGATATTACTTCACTGCCCCAGTCTCCACCCACCTTCCGCACTAGAACAAGCGAGGAGAGTGAGAGTCATCGCGGGACATCAGGAGAAGATTCTTAGGACACGGCACACATGTCTCTCTCCAGCTTCCTGCAGCTACTGGGGAGATTGTGTGCTGGAGATAGTGAGAACGGAGGAGCGGGGCACAGCTGCTGTAAGTGAATCAGCACTGAGCTTTGTGCTGATTCACTGCCATTTAGTCAGGGGCAGAGCAGGGAGATCGGTACCTTATCACAGTGTGGTGCTCTCTGTAATGTGTCCTCCTGCTGAGCCCTGCACAGTGCAGAAATCCAGGAAGCTCGGTCTGCAGTTGAGGAACTTCAGTGTATGGAGAGCAGGGCTGGAGGCAGCATAACACCAGTGTACAGCTCCTGTATCTACATCCTGCATCTACAGGTCAAGCTCTGCTGTGGTGACTTGTAATTAGGAGACAGGAATGGAGCATTATATTTCAGCACAGTGTATAGACCCCCTCCCTGGCCCTCCCTCATACAGTACATCACATCAGAACTTGATCTGCAGACTATCGCCACTTCCTTGATTTCAGCAGGGTGATGGCAAAGCAGGATACATTAAAGTGAGTGCACATGTATATGTAACATAACCACTAATAAAGTTAACACTGCCAATACTGTGCTTAACTAGAACTTCAAGCATGCTATAGGATCTACAGTACATGCTATGAGTTATAGTTCTTAAAGGGGTTGCCACTACATGAACAAATCCCATCTCATTCACCTTTTTGGCCCTTGTATAATTAAGGCTGCCTTCACACTTGTGTCCCCCTCTGCGGCGTCCTGCGGAGGGGGACCGCAAGCTGAGCGCAGGCACTGCAAGTCCCTATGTTTAACATGGGGACGTGGGTGCCTGCTCTTGGGTGCAGATTGGCGTGCGCACCCATTCACTGCAATGTATGATTTGTACGCAGGCGGATGCATGCGCACAAATCATACAGTCTCGTCCGCACTAGGAACACATGTCGCATTCAGGGTGTGGACGAGAGTGTGTGATTTGTGCGCAAGTATACGCATGCGTACAAATCATACATGGCGGTGAATGGGTGCCATGCCAATCTACCCCTGAGCGCCTGCACCCGCGTCCCCATGTTAAACATAGGGACTTGCGGTGCCTGCACTCAGCTTGCGGTCCCCCTCCACAGGAAGCAGTGGAGGGGAACGCTAGTGTGAAGCCAGCCTAAAAAAGACCATACTTACCACGATGCTGCAAGCGGGTTCCAACATTGTCAGAAGTTGCATAGTCCATCTCCCATGTGACAATTGATATGGAGACTCAGCCTCCCGACCAGTCAGTGTGGCGTCTGTCTCCCCGCCATCAGACCTGGAGCAAGAAGTCATTGGTGTTGCTCACATGCTGCTCCTGCATAAAGGAGACAGATGCCAGCGCTGATGGTCGCAGGGCTGACTTCATATCAAAGTCATTTTTTGCTTCAAAATATTTTTTTTCCTATTTTCCCCTCAAATCTTGGTGCGTCTTATAATCCGGTGCGTCTTAAAGCGAAAAATACGGTAATTGAGGTTAGAATGATCACTAATAAATAATAATATAATTTATTAATTTATATAGCGCTATTAATTCCATAGCACTTTACATACATGAGTAATGCTGTCTCTCTTGGAGCTCACAATCTAAACATCCCATCAGTATGTCTTTACAATGTGGGAGGAAACCGGATGCACGGAGGAAACCACGCAAAACACGAGGAGAACATACAAACTCCTTGCAGATGTTGTTCTTAGTGTCCTTGGTGGGAGTTGAACCCAGACTTCAAGACCCCAGTGCTGTAAAGGCTGCAGTGCTAACCACTTGAGCCATCGTGGGGATAGAACAGTCACTAATAGATCATTGGGATAGAACGATCACTATCAGATCATTGGGGATAGAATGATCACTAATAGATCATTGGGGATAGAACGATCACTAATAGGTCATAGAAATTACAACAATCACTAATAGATCTTTGGGCTTAGGCTGGCTTCACACTGCGGGTCCCATCCGATCCGAGGCTGTCTGTGTAAACCGGACAGCCTCGGACCGGATTTTGGCCCCATAGCAGCCTATGGGGCCGGATAGAAGCCGGATGGCAGCTCTCTGCCATCCGGTTTCTATTTGTTCGGGACAATCTGGGAGAATTCAGTATTCTCCCACGGACACAAAAACGCTGCTTGCAGTGTTTTTGTGTCCGAGAGGAAAATATGTCCTCTAATTGGCAATTCCTGGATTGACCCGGATTGCCCCGGTTTCGCCGGATCCTCCCGGATCTGGGGCAATCCGGCGCTCCCTTGCATGGGAGCCTATGGGGCTGGTCCGTGAGGATCCGGGAACCGGACCCCTGTGGCTGCACGCCACAGTTGTTTCAGGACCACGGCTAGCTCCCTGCCAGCCGTGGTCCTGATTCATCAGTGACGGCAGCTGCGTGTGGGTGCACACCAGGCCGGAGGGCATATTAGCCCTCCAGTTCTGTGTGCTGATCCGATCCAGGGCTGTCAAGTTCATCCTGACAGCCTCGGATCGGATTTAACCCGCAGTGTGAAGCCAACCTTAGAACAATCACTAATAGATCATTGGGGTTAGAACAATCACTAATAGATCATTGGGGATAGAATGATCACTAACAGATCATAGGGGTTTGAATTATCACTAATAGATCATTGGGGATAGAATGATCACTAACAGAACATAGGGGTTTGAATGATCACTAATAGTTCATAAGGGAATTAAATGATTACTAATAAATCAGAGGGGATAGAACTATCACTATTAGATCATAGGGATTTGAATTATCACTAACAGATCATTGGAGTTAGAATAATCACTAATAGATAATTGGGGATAGAACGATCACTAATAGGTCATAGAAATTACAACAATCACTAATAGATCTTTGGGCTTAGGCTGGCTTCACACTGCGGGTCCATCGATCGAGTGTATGTGTAAACGAACTATCACTATTAGATCATAGGGATTTGAATGATCACTAACAGATCATTGGAGTTAGAATAATCACTAATAGATAATTGGGATTAGAACGATCACTAATAGATCAGTGGGGATAGAACGATCACTAATAGATCATTGGGGATAGAATGATCACTAATAGATCATTGGGGATAGAACGATCACTAATAGATCAAGAGGTTAGAACGATCACTAATAGATCATAGAAGTTAGAACAATCACTAATAGATTTTGGGCTTAGAACAATCACTAATAGATCATTGGGGTTAGAACAATCACTAATAGATCATTGGGGATAGAATGATCACTAATAGATCTTTGGATAAGAACAATCACTAATAGATCATGGGGTTATTGCAATCACTAATAGATAATTGGGGATAGAATGATAACTAATAGATCATTGGCGTTAGAACAATCACTAATAGGTTATTAGGGCTAGAATGATCACTAATAGATCATAGGGGTTAGAACAATCACTAATAGATCATTGGGGATAGAACGATTACTAATACATCATTGGAAATAGAACAATCACTAATAGGTTATTAGGGCTAGAAAGATCACTAATAGATCATAGGGTTTAGAACAATCACTAATAGAATCATTGGGTTAGAACAATCACTAATAGATCATTGGGATAGAATTGATCACTAACAGATCATAGGGTTTGAATTATCACTAATAGATCATTGGGAAATAGAATTGATCACTAACAGAACATAGGGGTTTGAATGTTCACTAATAAGTTCATAAGGGAATTAAATGATTACTAATAAATCAGAGGTGATAGAACTATCACTATAGATCATAGGGATTTGAAATGATCACTAACAGATCATTGGAGTTAGAATAATCACTAATAGATAATTGGGATTAGAACGATCACTAATAGATCAGTGGGGATAGAACGATCACTAATAGATCATTGGGGATAGAACGATCACTTAATAGTCATTGGGGATGAACGATCACTAATAGATCATAAAGGTAAGAACGATCACTAATAGATCATAGAAGTTAGAACATCACTAATAGATCTTTGGCTTAGAACAATCACTAATAGATCATTGGGTTAGAACAATCACTAATAGATCATTGGGCTTAGAACAATCACTAATAGATCATTGGGGTTAGAACAATCACTAATAGATCATTGGGGATAGAATGATCACTAATAGATCTTTGGGATAAAAACAATCACTAATAGATCATTGGGGATAGAATATAACTATTAGATCATTGGCGTTAAAAATACACTAATAGTGTTATTAGGGCTAAGAATGATCACTAATAGATCATAGGGTTAGAACAATCACTAATAGATCATTGGGGATAGAACGATTACTAATACATCATTGGAAATAAACAAATACACTAATAGGTTATTAGGGCTAGAAAGATCACTAATAGATCAATAGGGTTTAGAATGATCACTAATAGATCATTGGGGTTAAAAACAATCACTGAAAGTAGTTGGGGGTTAGAATGATCACTAATAGATCATTGGGGTTAGAACAATCACTAATAAATCATTGGGGTTAGAACAATCACTAATAGATATTAGGGCTAGAAGGTCACTAAGGCTGGTTTCACACTGCGGTCAGATCAGGTCAGGTCAGGTAGGTTTTGTGTTTCAAAGCCAGGAGTGACTCCAAAACCAGAACAGGTGTCAATCTTTCAATTATAGTTTGTCTCTGTAAGTTCCTCTCCTGGTTCCTCTCCTGGTTTTGGCACACAAACCTGATCGAACCTGATCAGTGAAAAACTGCAGTGTTAGGGTGCCTTCACACTGCGGCGGCGTCCGGTCCGGGGCTGTCAGGAGTGACAGCCTGGACCGGAGTTTTGCTCCATAGGAGACTATCGAGCTGCACGGAGCTGGAGCGCGCCGGGTGGCAATTATCTGCCATCCGGCTGCTATCTCGCCGGATGAATCATGCAGAAGTGGGGATTGCAACGTGCAACGTTTTTGGAGTCGGCAGACAATTCCCCACTTCTGCAGGATTCATCCGGCGAGCTAGCAGCCGGATGGCAGATAATTGCCACCCGGCGCGATCCAGCTCCGTGCAGCCCGATAGTCTCCTATGGAGCAAAACTCCGGTCCAGGCTGTCACTCCTGACAGCCCCGGACCGGACGCCGCCGCAGTGTGAAGCCAGCCTAAGGCTGGGTTCACATTGCGGTGGCGTCCGGTCCGGGGCTGTCAGGAGTGACAGCCTGGACCGGAGTTTTGCTGCATAGAATACTATCAGGCTGCACGGAGCTGGATCGCGCCGGGTGGCAATTATCTGCCATCCGGCTGCTATCTCGCCGGATGAAGCCGGGACAAGTGGGGTTTTTCTTCCGATTCCAAAAACGTTGCATGCAACGTTTTTGGATTCGGCAGACAATTCTCCACTACTCCAGGATACATCTGGCGAGATAGCAGCCGGATGGCAGATAATTGCCACCCGGCGCGATCCAGCTCCGTGCAGCCCGATAGTATTCTATGCAGCAAAACTCCGGTCCAGGCTGTCACTCCTGACAGCCCCGGACCGGACGCCGCCGCAGTGTGAAGCCAGCCTAAGGCTGGGTTCACATTGCGGCGGCGTCCGGTCCGGGGCTGTCAGGAGTGACAGCCTGGACCGGAGTTTTGCTGCATAGAATACTATCGGGCTGCACGGAGCTGGATCGCGCCGGGTGGCAATTATCTGCCATCCGGCTGCTATCTCGCCGGATGAAGCCGGGACAAGTGGGGTTTTTCTTCCGATTCCAAAAACGTTGCATGCAACGTTTTTGGATTCGGCAGACAATTCTCCACTACTCCAGGATACATCCGACGAGATAGCAGCCGGATGGCAGATAATTGCCACCCGGCGCGATCCAGCTCCGTGCAGCCCGATAGTATTCTATGCAGCAAAACTCCGGTCCAGGCTGTCATTCCTGACAGCCCCGGACCGGACGCCGCCGCAATGTGAACCCAGCCTAAGGCTGGTTTCACGCTGCGGTCAGATCAGATCAGGTCAGGTCCGGTTTTGTGTTTCAAAACCAGGAGAGGAACTTGCAGAGAAAAAGTATAATTGAAAGTTTGACACCTGTTCTGAGTTTTGGAGTCACTCCTGGTTTTGAAACACAAAACCTGACCTGACCTGACCTGATCTGACCGCAGTGTGAAACCAGCCTGAAACCAGCCTTATAGATCATTGTGGATAGAACAATCACTAATAGGTCATTGGGGTTAGAACAATCACTAATAGATAGTTGGGATTAGGCTGGCTTCACACCGCAGTTTTTCACTGATCAGTGTCCATCAGTGTTTGGGTGCCAAAACCAGGAGAAGAACCAGGAAAGGAACTTGCAGAGAAAAACTATAATTGAAAGATTAACACCTGTTCTGAGTTTTGGAGACACTCCTGGTTTTGGCACCCAAACGCTAATGGACACTGATCAGTGAAAAACTGCAGTGTGAAGCCAACCTTAGGACAATCACTAATAGGTAGTTGGAGTTATGGTGGGTTTACACGCTACAATATCGTTCCGATATCGCAGTTCAATGGCGCGGGAGCGCGCATTTAGTGCACGTTCCTCCCGCATCGCATTGAATGTTTACACGCTGCGATATCGGAATACAACGTCCGTGCGATGTCTCCGCCTCCCAATCCAGGATCGCATAGTTAACATGGGAGTGAATGGGTGACGTTTCAAATCGCATCGTAATTGGGCGTTTACACAGCACGATCCGGCTTCAATCGCTATGCAATATCGGGGCATTGAATAGCACGCTCATTCAATCCCCGATATCGCATTGACATCGTTCCTGCATCGTATTGGACGTTCACACCATACAACGCAGGCACGATGTCGGCTCCGACGATTGAACCACGTGACTTTTCATTGAAATTGTACTACGATATCGCAACGTGTAAACCCGCCATTAGAATGATCACTAATAGATCATTGGGGATAGAACTGGGGAGAATTGGGGATTACTTATAGATCATAGAGGTTATAACAATCACTATTAGAATTTCTAATTTATGAAGTGGTGTGCGCCTATTAGTGAATCGGGTGAATATTACTCCAGCAGCTTTAATTATTAATAGAGTTCTCCACTACTAGAATAACCATTTCTTATTTCACTTGTTTCCCACAGTTAAAATATAAGACCCTATACTCCCTCCTGTGCTGACTATATAATATGCACCAATATATCTACATATGAGTATAAACTATATACTACACATTAGTATATCTACGCATTAGTATATACTATATAGTACACAGCAGTATACACTATATACACATCATTACATTCACACTATATACATCGTACTACCTAGTATATATATACTAGAAAAAGGCCCGATGCTATTGCATCGGGAGTGCGGTGTAATGAACAGGTGCCATAAAAATAGCTGCTGAATATTACAGTCTTCTCTCTGGAAAGTATGCTGTTGTTGCGGGATTTATATGGAGTATATGGTGGCTCAGTGGTTAGCACTGTATACGGTGGCTCAGTGGTTAGCACTGTATATAGTGGCTCAGTGGTTAGCACTGTATACGGTGGCTCAGTGGTTAGCACTGTATATGGTGGCTCAGTGGTTAGCACTGTATATGGTGGCTCAGTGGTTAGCACTGTATACGGTGGCTCAGTGGTTAGCACTGTATATGGTGGCTCAGTAGTTAGCTCTGTATATGGTGGCTCAGTGGTTAGCACTGTATATTGTGGCTCAGTGGTTAGCACTGTATACGGTGGCTCAGTGGTTAGCACTGTATACGGTGGCTCAGTGGTTAGCACTGTATATGGTGGCTCAGTAGTTAGCACTGTTTATGGTGGCTCAGTGGTTAGCACTGTATATGGTGGCTCAGTGGTTAGCAGTGTATACGTGGCTCAGTGGTTAGCACTGTATATGGTGGCTCAGTGGTTAGCACTGTATACAGTGGGTCAGTGGTTAGCACTGTATACGGTGGCTCAGTGGTTAGCAGAGTATATGGGGCTCAGTGGTTAGCACTGTATACGGTGGGTCAGTGTTAGTACTGTATACAGTGGTTAAAGGGAACCTAACCCCACAAACTGACCCCCCCCGCATCTTTATACCTGTCCCTGCACCCCCTCTTATCATTTCTAGCCATCCCTTTTGCAGAAAAAAATCGATTTTGTAGAGTAAAGAAAAGGTTATATTCACGTCCGTCCTGTGTGAGTTCTCTGTTTCTATAATCGTCTCAATAGGCCCGCCTGTCTGCTGCTCCCTTGTAATTATGCACGCCCCTCTCTGCTTGCTGCCTTTCTGAGTGTCTGGCGCGTCATGAAAGGGGCGGGGCTAAATCGTGGCATGCCATTAGCCCCGCCCCTTTTCATGACGCGACCAGGCTCTTAGCAAGGAGAGAGGGGCGTGCATAATTACAAGGGAGCAGCAGACAGGCGGGGCTATTGAGACTATTATAGAAACAGAGAACTCACACAGGACGGACGTGAATTAGTGATGGGCGAGTCCTAAATTACTCGGAATCGCTTGACTCTAGCGAGTCCGAGCCCGGGACTCGCTACTCGTTGCGAGTCTAGCGACTCCAATGTTAATGAATGAGGAAGCGAGTAATAGCGAGTAATGTGCGATTTAAAAATCGCAGATGTGTCTCGGAAAGCGCTCGCATTGCCGTGTTGGAAACCCCACTCGCAACTGTATTTTGCTGCTGTCTCCGAGGCCAAACTCGCATGTGTTTGTCTTATTTGGCGCCGATGAGGCGAGGCAAGCGATTTTCTCCAGCACACCCCATGCTTTTAGCAAACAGGAAATAAGCAGACTCGAGCTGCCAGACGCGCACACACACACAGCAAGCTTGGCCCCTGTCAACACCCTGCAGTTGATTGACCTGGTGGAGGCTCGGCCTCTGCTTTGGCTGCCCACTGACCCTGCCAATGGGGATAACGTCCAGTGGACTACAGCCTGGAGGGAGGTCGCTCAAGTCGTGTTCCCTGCATTCCATCGCAGTGGCCGGGATGCACAGAGGAACATGGGTGAGTTAAAGGTGTTCACACGTTATATTGCATTTACCGTATATAGTCGTGTATAAGCCGACCTGTGTGTAAGCCGACCCCTCTACTTTTGCCCCAAAAAACTTGGAAAACATATTGACCGCCATCCTGGTATACAACGGCTATCACTGGTAGACAGCCCCCCAGCAGAGTATACAGCTCCACCTGCAGAGTATACAGACCCCCCAGTGTGTATACATGCCCCTGATATTAGGGTATACAGCCCCCCGTGGGTATACAGGCCCCCCAGCAGTGGGTATACAGGGCCCCCAGTGAGTATACAGGGCCCCCATAGTAGGGTATACAGCCCCCCGAGGGTATACAGGCCCCCAGCAGTGGGTATACAGGCCCCCAGCAGTGGGT
Source organism: Allobates femoralis (assembly GCA_033576535.1). Lineage (NCBI taxonomy): Eukaryota > Metazoa > Chordata > Amphibia > Anura > Aromobatidae > Allobates > Allobates femoralis. The sequence goes on along the minus strand of JARQOC010000004.1, from coordinate 432,867,818 downwards.
ATACAGGGCCCCCAGTGGGTATACAGGGCCCCCAGTGGGTATACAGGGCCCCCAGCAGTGGGTATACAGGGCCCCCAGTGGGTATACAGGGCCCCCAGTTGGTATACAGGGCCCCCAGTGGGTATACAGGGCCCCCAGCAGTGGGTATACAGGCCCCCCAGCAGTGGGTATACAGGGCCCCCACCCGTGGGTATACAGGGCCCCCATAGTAGGGTATACAGGCCCTCAATGTGTTATCATGTGCCGTCGCATGGTTGCCTATATTTGGATGGGGTCACAATAGTACACTTAGTTTAAGGGCTGGTCCTCCTGGCTCTGAAGGCCAGGGGGTTGGGTGTATATAAATACCACTAATGAGCGGAGTCTGGTGCCCGCACTATTACATTCTCTATGCATTGACATGTGCCCTGCCTCATTTGTGATTGTGGCCACGTGAGCTCAATGTCCGTAATGCTGTTGATGATGTTCCACACTGTCATGTCACTGTGCCTTGTATACACATTACACACACAACATGAATAAAATGTTATTGTTGATTTGTACACATAATTTTAGTGTTTAAAATGTTACAGAGGTCTAAACCCGGTTTGAAATCATTTCACAGTTGACCTGATTATCAAACGGTGGAGGAGCTGTCGGGATCAACACAAAAGGCAAAACCGCAAGATCATAGAGGGGGGACCGGAAGCTGATCCAGGGCCGATCTATCGCCACTACGACCGGTTGTCCTTCCTTGAACCGGTGGTTTGTATGCCAAGGTATGTGTCTGCTGCACTGTTGTGTACTATTATTGTTATTATTATTTATTTATATAGCGCCATTAGGTTCCATGGCACTTTACATGAGGATAAGGGTTAACGACAAAAAACAGTACATGAAGACAATCAGGTCATACAGGTACAAGAGGAGAGGACCCTGTCCACGAGGGCACACAGTCTACGTATGAAGCTCTATAATGAGTGTTGTGGTTTACATACCCACACTGGGGTTTGTTTCTGCCATGGTGCAACAGAATTCTATTACCTTTGGCGATGATCCAGGACATACACATTTATAGCCACATTGTGACGTTGGGACAAATAAGCAATGTTCTGCAGGGTGGTCAGACACAATGTTCCGTGACCTCACAATTAGCTATTATTGTTGGCATGTTTGTGGAACAAAGCCATGTTCTTCCCTGCAATGGCCTCTAAGGTGTGTGGCCTTGTCTGCTTTGCCTGTCATAAGCCTCATTTGTATCAGTTCCTAATGGCCTCCACTTGCATAAGGGCCACATACATCCCTACACGTTTAGTTGTGGGTGTTTTTTCCAGCTAAATAACGTTGCAAGGATATACCCCTTTTGCATTAAACTGTTTGTACACCATCCCAGATTGTTAATCATCAGGACGAAGTACCTTAGATCCGCGCTGCTGCAGGAGAGATGTAAGAAGACACCAGAAACACCGGGATGTCTGGTTAACAGTGATGAACGTCTTTATTTTCCTACGCGTTTCGGAGCTGCCTGCCGGGCTCCTTCCTCAGGATGTTCCCTGAGGAAGGAGCCCGGCAGGCAGCTCCGAAACGCGTAGGAAAATAAAGACGTTCATCACTGTTAACCAGACATCCCGGTGTTTCTGGTGTCTTCTTACATCTCTCCTGCAGCAGCGCGGATCTAAGGTACTTCGTCCTGATGATTGATTGTTCACCACAGTAACTGTGGAAGTGCGATCCCTGCGGCAGCTGCATTTCTGAGCGATCAAGCTGGTTGTGTGTGACACAACCTTACCAGGTGAGCGATTTTGATTTGGATCTTCTTTTTCAATCCTTAAAAAGATAAGACCCTATTGCGCATTCTCAACCCTTATAGATCCCAGATTGTTGACACAGTCACACACAATTCAGGACATACCCTCTATCACTACAAATATGTGTGGGTCAGTTTTCCCATGGATATATTTGGGGCTGCAAGGTGATGCTGTATATATTAGGGCCCACATGTGAATTTTAGTTTTTTTGTCGTTAACTCATGGCCACATTACGAATCCTCCGGAAAACATAGTGTATTAATGCTGTATAAAATCAAACTAAAGAGGGCCATATTTTAAGTGCAACAGGCAAGGTCCTTTAGGAAACCCGAGGTTTGCCCTTGCTGCTCCCGGTTTTTTGTTCGTCCCCGTTGGAATAACTGTAAAACTGTCTATCTGTGCATACCACCTTGTTTGGCACCAACGATGTGTGACCTGCTGCTCAAAAACAACCCCATACTCTATGTCCATTACAGTCGTCTGTTTGGTGTGTTTTATTTACCAAGACATTCCTGATTAGCATACATTGCAGCAAAAAGGAGTGTAGGCCACTAACGCCGAATGCTCATATGTCACCTATGCTGCAGGACTCCATTTCCTGTCTTGCTCACCTGCTCTATAGATCTGGGTTATATGCATTGAGACCAAGGCCGCCCACACTGCGTCTTTTTGTGTCCATCTGATGGCAAACAACCCTGAAAAATGTGTTTGCCTCACAGTGTCAGGCTATAGCTTTGTCCACATAAAGTTTCCACAAAAAGTCAAAGCAATAGTTGTGGCCACTAATTTGTCTTCAAGTGCCTAAATAGCTGTCCTGCCTAAGGCAGGGCACAGTGTAATAGTGCAGACAAATTTTTAAATTTCTAATGTAATGGCAAAAAATCGTGGACCAACACTACCCACACATAGAATATTGTTTGAGGCATGAGCCAAAATGTCCTTAATTTATTTGCTGCAATTCCATCTTAAGGCCAACAATGAAAAGACACAGAATACACAGATACACTGAGTCAAAAAAGCGTGCACATTTATGTTTGGCCTATGGTTTTGTTTCCAAACGCAACTCATTCACCAAATTTTTTTTATATTTACCCACAGAGCTGCTCATTTCCAGAGGCGGCGTCGTAACCCGGCACCACAGCTGCCTGAAGAGGCGAGGGAGGTCCCTGAACCACACCGACTTGGAGTGCAGGAGGAGGAGGGAGTACCACCACCACCACCCACCTTTGGGGCATGGCCGGCCACAGGAAGAAGAGGAGGTTGAAGGGCCACCACAACCGTCTCCCCACCAAAACCAACCTCTGGCCATCCAGTTTCCTCCACTGCCGACTGCCAGCAGTGTGGGGAAGTCACCTCAACCCCAGCAGCCATGCTCTGATCCCGGGGGCACCAAATGACCACCTTGGACAATGTGATGCTGACTTTGCCCACAGTCTCGTACCTTTCTTGGCTCTCATTCCATTGGAGAGACGACTGCGGGCAAGGTCAGCAATCCACATTGTCCTTGATGCCTGTCGGCCCCCAAACCACCCTGGCCAGGTATTTTCTTATTTGGAGGGGTGGCAGCAGTCTAGCTCCAACAGACTGGACAGGCCCACACCCCCGGACAGCTACGTGGCGACCCAGAGGTGGTGTCCACCAAACATGGACCTACCAACACAAGGCCAACCGGCCCAGATGACCCACCCTACAGGGTTACAAACATTGGGGGAGGCTATTCATGGGGCCCTGGACCTCCTCCACGACCAGGGTGATGGTGGCCCGGTAGAGGCTACCCCACACAATGAGCCAACCTACCACCAGCTGTAGGGCCCACTTTTTTTTTTTGTTTGTTTGTTTTGTTATGCAAAAAGTGCATTGCACAATTTTTTTTTGTTTTTTTTCTGTTTTATTTGTTTGCTTTTAGAAAGCTAAAAAAAAAAAAAAAAAAAGAATCTGACATCTTTGCCATTAAGGCCTAATAATACACATTTTTAAAAAACTGCTTTGTGTCTGTCTTTTTTCAGGGAATGGATGTGTAGGTTGTTTTGTGGGTGGGCTTAAAGTCATCATCATTAGCAAGTACTTTACGGCCCGCATGGCGCATGAAGGCACCTTGGTTAGTATGTGTTAAATCATGACTGCACATACAAATGTTGCTGACAAATAAATAGTGCCTGTGTTTGAGGGGGGTTACTTAATGACTCGGTATGGCAACAACACTAGGAACACAGATGCGAGAGGCTGGGACGTCTACTTGCAACACAGCGCGTCTATGCGTTATCTCCGTAGCGTACAGTGGGACCCTTCGCCAGGCTCCAGCAGGATCATAGTACAAGCAACGTCCTCGATGCAGGCATAGGCTTGTTGCCTCAAAAAATTAGCTCAAAGGGCTTAATAAACTCTTTTTAGAAATAGAGGAGGGCGCGTGGCCCATACTATTTCTTGCTTGTCCTGAGAGCATAGTACAAGCAACGTCCACAATGCAGGCATAGGCTTGTTGCCTCAAAAAATTAGCTCAAAGGGCTTAATAAACTCTTTTTAGAAATAGAGGAGGGCGCGTGGCCCATACTATATTCTTGCTTGTCCCGAGAGCATAGTACAAGCAACGTCCACGATGCAGGCATAGGCTTGTTGCCTCAAAAAATTAGCCCAAGGGGCACTTGAGCCAAACAATATATTTTATTGCAGTTGGAGAAATGCCCACTATGCAGGCATAGGCTTGTTGCCTTGAAAAATTCAGCCAAGAGACTGTATTGTATTGTCTGACAAAAAACAACGTTCAAAAATCATCACAAGTGCATGCAGTAGTAAAGTAACATTACTGAAACTAATTGTGTAGTTTTGTTGTCATGCAGCAAGTGTAGCAGGAACATGAGTTGTCAAAGCTTCTTAGCAGAGGCACATTGTTTATCCTTCGTGTCAGAAAAGGACATAATGTTTAAACCGCAGTCAGCCAATCATATCAAATTTGATTATGTCCCTCTAGGTTTGGGTACTGTCGTCTGGAGGGGTTAAGACGTTTGATGATATCCAGTCCTTGTTAAACTTAATGAGAGTCAGCCTGTCGGCATTTTCTGTAGTAAGCCGTGACCTTCTATCAGTGACAATTCCCCCAGCGGCACTGAAAACACGCTCTGATGTCACACTAGCAGCTGGGCAGGCCAGCACCTCCAAGGCATACAAAGCGAGCTCTGTCCAAGTGTGAAGCTTGGAAACCCAGTAATTAAAGGGTACAGAAGGGTCGGTTAGGAAGCTGGTACTGTCACTGACATACTCGTTCACCATGTTGGAAAATTGTTGTCTCCTAGTCAAGGTGACCGTAGGCATGATCTGTTGTTGATCGGAAGGTCTGTTGAACATCGCCCAGTTGGTGGACATCTTACCCCCACCTCTTCTTGACATTGATGACGTTTGTGTCCCAACCAAAGGCTGCTGTTGCAAAGAGCTGGTTCTTCGGGGTATAGCGGAGTCAGACGGTGATATGGACAGCAAATGGTCAACAACAACACTCTTGAAAAAATCCATCGTTAAGCCCCTGGGTGACTGCAACAGCAGCGACGGAAATTTGTCTTTGTATCTGGGGTCCAAAAGGTTGACAACAAGTAGAGGTTGCTGGCATATATGTGAATGACGCGTGGATCTTGGGAGAGACATTGAGACATTACGTCAGCCATGTGTGCTAAGCTGCAAAGACTCATCTCCTCGCTTACAACAGAATGAGGATCACTACGCATCATGGCCTGTACATCGGTCTCCGCCTCCTCCTCTTCAGCCCACCCATGCTGTACCGACATAAACGTAGGGTTGGGAGTACCATCAGGGTTCACATCAGTACCACAGAAAAATGAATCTTCTTCATCATCACCCTCATCACCTTCTTCTTCCAGACCCAATGTAGCCTGCTGATATTGGCTTGGCTGGCTAGGATCAGCGATGTTAAATTCTGGCTCCATAGCCATCCGCTGGGCCCTCAAAGATTCTGTTTTCAGATTCAGGAGCGATTCTTTAAGCAAACAGAGCATGGGGATGGTGAGACTGATAATGGACTGATCACCGCTGACAAGTTTGGTGCAGTATTCAAAGTTCTCCAGCAACTCGCAAAGATCAGCGATCCAGACCCACTCGAAAGTACTAATGTGTCTGGTCTGACTTCCGTGGTGACGGGCATGTTGCAGCTGATATTCCGCTATTGCCCTCTGCTGCTCATTAAACCTTGCCAACATATGGAATGTTGAGTTCCATCTCGTCGGCATGTCGCAAACTAGCCGGTGTTTAGGCAAATTTAATTTGCTTTGAAGGCCTGAAAGACTGGCAACTGCTGTGTACAAATGTCTAAAATGGGCGCAAATTCGCCTCACCTTCTCGAGTAGGTCAGATAACTCGGGGTATATTTTCAGGAATTTCTGAACTATTAGGTTCAGCACGTGAGCCAGGCAAGGCACGTGAACAAGGTTACTGTGCTTTAGTGCCGCCACAAGGTTTCGGCCATTGTCGCTGACAACAAGACCTGGTTGTAGTTGCAGTGGGGCCAGACACTCATCAGTCTGTTGCTTAGGACCCTTCCACAGCTCAGTTGCAGTGTGAGGTGTGTCACCTAGACAGATAAGCTTCAGAAGAGCCTTTTGTTGCCTTGCTGAAGCACTACTGCAAAGCTCCCAACTTGGACGTGATGGTGCGGGCAGCTCAGCAGTGGACAAGGAAGTTGCAGAAGCAGATTGTGTACTGGACATATATGATGAGGCAGCCACCCGGAATGATGTTGTGCCCGCTATTCGTGGAGTTAGTAGTATCTCAGATGGTCCACTTTGCGAAGTTGGGACACTGTCCACCAGGTTGATCCAGTGAGCCGTTACTGAGATGTATCTGCCCTGTCCACAACTACTTGTCCACGTGTCCGTTGTTAGGTGGACTTTGGCGGTTACAGCATTTGTTAGTGCACGCTTTAAGTTGTTAAGAACGTGCTGGTGTATTGCGGGGACGGCACTACATGAGAAAAAGTAGCGGCTAGGTACAGAGTATCGTGGTGCTGCCACAGCCAACAACTCCCGAAAAGACTCTGTACCTACAAGCCTAAACGGCAGCATTTCCACAGCTAACAACTTTGCAATTTTTGCAGTCACTTTTTGGGAAAATGGGTGTGTCGATTGGTACTTCCGCTGCCTTTCATACAGCTGTGGCACAGACAACTGGATGTTTGGTGCACACTGACCAGTGGCTTGACTACTGTCATGTCTCTCTTGTACCGCAGCTTGGGAGGAGAACGTTTGAGCAGGAGCTGATGCCTGAACACTAGCAGGTGAAGGATGGATCTGAGGTGGCCTGAAAGTGTTGGGATCAGAAGGCACTGATTGTGAACCCTGATGGGCCGACCACTGAATTGGGTGCTTAACAGACATATGCTTACGCATACTGCTGGTGCTCATGTTTCCTTTTCCCAGGCCTCTGCTTAGCCTTGCATGGCAGATGTTACAGATAACCATATTTGGTACAGATGTGGCATCCTTAAAAAATTGCCACACAATGGCTTTTCGTCCTTTATGTTGAATTGGATGCAGAGGAGGATGACTCTGTACAACACCAACTGTTGACACAGTTTGGGCAACTGAAAAAACAAATGCAGAAACCGTATAAGTGTCACACAAAAGGCGCTCTGCTGTAAAAATTATAAATAGCAAGTGCCGTGACATAAAACAGGGCCTTTTGGTTTATACATTTTTGCAAGAAAACGTACAGTAAGCTGCCTCACCAACTTCACGGTGGGCCCTGGTAGGGACAGTCCTAACTCTGTCCCTAGTACTACGTTAAAAACCTGCCAATGTGTACATACCTCTAGGCAGGACGCGGGAGAGCACAGGAAAATCTCACCTTGTAAGGGTGTGTTGCAGGCAGCTCTGTGTGCAGACTTCATAGGGGAGGGGCAGAGTTAGGACTGTCTCTACCAGGGCCCACCGTGAAGTTGGTGAGGCAGCTTACTGTACGTTTTCTTGCAAAAACGTATAAACCAAAAGGCCCTGTTTTTTGTCACGGCACTTGCTATTCATAATTTTTACAGCAGAGCGCCTTTTGTGTGACACTTATACGGTTTTTGCATTTGTTTTTTCATGTTTTTGGTGAGGATTGGTCGCAGTTCACACTGCTGCTTCCAATGTGTGCAGACTCATATTCTTTGGCTACAGTTTGGGCAACTGTGTTTACAGTTTGTGCAACAGTTGGTACACTTTGTGCAACAGTTGACACAATTTGGGCAACTGTTGTCACTGTTCGTGTTCTGGAGAACAGAGTAAGCCTTGGTGCTTTTGGCGGTGGTACATAGCCACTTTCCTCCTCCTGGCTGCTCTGTTGGCTATGCATGCCAAGAGTCCAGGTAGGATCTGTGGTCTCATCATCCACGCCTTCCTCTTCAAAGTCTTCTGGATAACGTGACTGAGCAGGCTGGCCTGATGAGATGAGTGTCTCATCATCGTCATCATCATCCACCTCCTGAGATGCTGTACGGCTTTGCTGAAAGTGGCTTTCTTCAGTACGAGGTGCTTCAAAACTTTGGCCATGAATAAGAACCAAATAAATCATCGGAGTGACCAAGGTTGCACTCCAAGTTTTCCTCTGGCCGCCGATGGGTTGAGGAAATAGGAAGACTTTGAGGATTGGATGGCCCTGCGTTGTCTGTAGTGACACTAGACTGTGTTGGCAAGGACGATTGTGTACTGCAAGAACCAGTGGACGACGTGTTATCAGCCATCCAAGATGTTATCTGGTCATGCTCTTCCGGCCTCAAGACACGTTTTTGTTGAGTACTGGGAATTTTAGACGTGAGAAAGAGAGATCTATCAATCCTCGTCTGTCTACCTGTACCAGTGCCTTCTTGGGCACGACTGCTACGGCCACGACCTCGTCCCCGTCCCTTTGCAACCTCTTTTTTGGGAAATTGTGGTTTTTGTGACATGGTTGACAAATGCATAGTCACCAAGATGGAGTTAGGTGTTGCTGTAGGCGTCACTTCCTGGTGGTGTTAAGTGTGTGCTAACACTTGTCAGTGAAGCAGCACACTAGTCCCTGAAAAAATTATTACGTGCGCACAGCCACCGAGATGGAGTTAGGTGTTGCTGTAGGCGTCACTTCCTGGCGGGTTAAGTGTGTGCTAACACTTGTCAGTGAAGCAGCATACTAGTCCCTGAAAAAATTATTACGTGCACACAGCCACCGAGATGGAGTTAGGTGTTGCTGTAGGCGTCACCTGCTGGCGGGTTAAGTGTGTGCTGACACTTGTCAGTGAAGCAGCACACTAGTCCCTGAAAAAATTATTAAGTGCGCACCGCCACCGAGATGGAGTTAGGTGTTGCTGTAGGCGTCACTTCCTGGCAGGTTAAGTGTGTGCTAACACTTGTCAGTGAAGCAGCACACTAGTCCCTGAAAAAATTATTAAGTGCGCAGAGCCACCGAGATGGAGTTAGGTGTTGCTGTAGGCGTCACTTCCTGGTGGGTTAAGTGTGTGCTAACACTTGTCAGTGAAGCAGCACACTAGTCCCTGAAAAAATTATTAAGTGCGCACAAGTAGTCGCACAAGTAGGTGGCGTACGTGCTATTTGCAGGTAGAGCAGCAACGCACTGATCTGCCACAGACAAAATAAAGCTGAAGGGGTTTTTAGGACCCAAAATCTATCAGGTGCAAAAAAATTGTAAATAGTACCTCAGCTAAGCCTCTGACTTCAGCTATTTGGACAGCTGAGTGAGTAAGCTAAGCTATGAGGTCGGTTCTGTGTGCACTGGTAAGGCTGCTCCTCCCTGCCTGCCTGCCTACAGTCCTCTACACAGTACTCCTCTGTCCTCCTGGTAGCTCTCACAAGAGCTGTTTGGGTTAAATATAAGGAATCTTTAAGGTTCCCTACACTGACTGACAATCCCTATGATCTGCTCCAGCAACTACCTCACCCTGCTCTAGCTCAGATCTTCACAGAAATGTGCCCAAAATGGCGGTGGCAAGGCTTATATACAGCCTTGCCTGTCATACATGACATAGGCATCACGATGGACAGAAGCCAATCATAGTCCTGCCACAACCAACATGGCTGTGGCATTACTGAATATGATTGGCTAACATACTTGTCCATCTTCACAAGTTTTCTGACCTAACATGCTAGGCTGTCTCGGAAGCTTTGTTGGAACATAACAGATTCTGTATTCGCGAGTCCCAAATACAGAATACAGGACTCGGATTCGTAGACTCGCTCAGAATCGCTAAGACTCGCTCAGACTCGCTCAGACTCGCTGCTGACAGCGGGTATCCGTGAAGCGGTGCGATTCTTTAAAACGA